>JASDDO010000010.1:278344696-278944696 GCA_030015575.1 Agapanthus africanus | reverse complement strand
GTATTATGGACAGGTGGTCCAGGAGGATACTGAGGGAGGCATAGCGCAGGATACTGATTAAGTTCAGTTGACGATACAGTCTAAGAAGTTTGGATTTGGAGTTCATTTATGAGCTAGGTCGCATCAGACATCCAGACACATTCTAAGACAGGTATTGCTCATTTCGGGAGATGGCTTTCTCCGCGAACTTGAGATATAGAGAGACATAGAAAGAAACATCGTAGCGGATCCACTCGGTGAGGCTATTCCTCGAACGCAATAGTTTCGCAAACGGGATTTGTGAGACTGACTAGTAGAGAAGTTGGGTGTTCGGTATCACACGGGCTGTGAGTATGCGACATCGCAATAATTATCCTTGAGTGCAAGTGGGAGATTGTTGGAGATAGTGCCCTCAGAGTCAATTATTGGATCACAGGCACGTGATTGCAATGATTGAGGGAGGACCTATCCCAGGAGGACAGTCTTACTCAAGATGATAGTATGCTATCTGGTTTACCTTTATCATCGTGTACTGCTTTAGGTGATCTTACAGGTCACTATTGC
The DNA here is from genome assembly GCA_030015575.1 of Agapanthus africanus. Taxonomy (NCBI): domain Eukaryota; kingdom Viridiplantae; phylum Streptophyta; class Magnoliopsida; order Asparagales; family Amaryllidaceae; genus Agapanthus; species Agapanthus africanus. Next base: position 278,944,153 of record JASDDO010000010.1, on the reverse strand, counting down.
ACGTTGGTAGAGCCCCTAGGATTCTTGCTTGACTGCCAGCAGTATGAGAGCGATCATATACGTGGGAGCTGGTAGTCCATAAGCACATCCTTAAAAGGTCCTTAGTCGTGGGAGTTTCGAGACAGGGTATCGATACTCCAGAGTAGACTAGTGTATACAGTCGAGACCCAAACGAGGGACGGTGGCCGGTCTCACAAGCCACTGGTGTCAGTTGGTTCACCTAAGATGTATACAGGTGCTCATTAGGTTATGAGTACACCGGACAGGACTCGCCGGGAACATGCTAGTTGGTCTTATACCTGACGTCAGATAGCAGTTCCCTGGTGACATGTGTACAGGTTAGTTCATCGACGTGGGGATCGTCATTTGTCTCGTGTGAGTTCCCACTGTACTTTGATTTCTACCCTACCATGCTCAAAGGAGACGTGCAAACATGTTTTAGTTGGGTACAGTCCCGAGCCACATGGAGGCAGTGAGCGGATCTTCAGGGGTTCGTCTCTCCCGGTATTGGGCGTGAGGTCGCGCTGTGTCTAGGAGAGCCATTACATGAAGTCCTTGGCCAAGGCAGGAGATTTACTGGTAGGTATTCCAGTAGTATCTCAGGGTGTTCTGGGCTGATCTCCGACACGACTTGTACCGCTTTTGGGGGTCTGACTTTTACCAACCCCCTAGGCCCGCCATACGATACTCATAGATGAACGGACCGGACTGTACGGATATTGTCACTGACAGGCTCAGTAGTGTGTCAGGCAGAATTCGCTCACAGACGTCCCTTTTGGTCAATACCTGGTAGCCCGTTACGTATAGGCTAATACCTCTCACTTGCTAGTGGTTAAATCCACAACCAAGGTGTTGACGAGTCTTTAGAGTCCCCCACAGACAGTTGCTCAAGTTTTGGGCGAAACACTGTAGAGGCTGTATGGAGATATGGCAGGGTTCGATCGGATACGTGCGGTATTGCATGGATCAGGATCGGACGGTTAGTACTAGAGGTCGTATGGATATATGGCAGGGTTCGATCAGATACGTGTGGTATTGCACGGATCAGGATCGGACGGATAATACTAGCCGGCTTTGGTTTAAGCCGGATCCTTGTATAGTACAGTGTAGATTTTGTCTCATTGCATTTGTATTTCGATCGGAATACAAATGCGGGTATGTATATACAGTAGCGGGTTTTTTCCTGTAATTTATTACGGGATCAGTTTTTTGGAGTTGCCAGTTTGTTTTCCGTTTCAGCCATATTTCTTTGTATCTTTCATTGGCTGAAGATTGGTGGAGGAGGGCTTATTTGCATTTGTGCAAATAAGCATTTTGGAGGGTTGTCTTTGCACATTGTAGTGTCATGATGATTGCACCATGACCTTGACTTTCTCGACTTCATCATTGCTTGACTTTGGGTTCATGATGGTTGATTTGGAGTGTTGAACTTGGTTTGTGATCATGGTTGATCATGATAACCTTTTCTCACTCTTGCATTATTGTTTGGCTCCCTCATTCTTTTCTCCTCTCTCCCCTTTTTGATTTCCTCATATGCCTAGGCCGGCCAAGCATTAGAGGGGCTGGAATTTTTGGTGGGGATTTTGGTTGATTCTCTTCATGCTATAAAAATCCCCAAGTTCATCTAGAAAAGTTCACATATCATTCCTCTACCAAAAGGCAATTCCCTACAACCCCAAATGAGACATATAGATCTACACGTATTCTACAGCAAACCTTGTGCACGTCGGCTCACCAACTTCGTGCCCGAGTTGCCTCGGTCCAGAGGTGGGAGCCCGTAAAAGAAGCCGACGACGTGGTGCCCTTCCGATGACTTGGTGGAGACCGGAGATTCCGCGGAGAGATCGGGACGACGACGAGAATACCGAAGGACACGGATCGCTCGGTATATCTCTCTACCCCCTTCTTGTTAGCTAGGACTAGATTTAATGGCACGATACGGGTTTATAGTGCGCGGTGGTGCCGGTATAAAAAGTAAAAGAAAACCATCGCTTCCGCATTCCGGCGTCGGATTGACGGCCGGGGCGCCGCCGTGCACTTACAATTGCATGTTGATAGAGCCCATAGGATTCTTCTTGACAGCCAGCAGTGTGATGGCGATCATATACGTGGCAGCAGTGGTCTATAAGTACATCCTTAAAGAGTCCCTAGTCGTGGGAGTTTCGAGACAGGGCATCGATACTCCAGAGTAGACTAGTGTATACAATCGAGACCCCGACGAGGGGGGTGGCCGGTCTCATAAGCCACTGTGTCAGTAGGATCACCTAAGATGTATACAGGTGCTCATTAGGTTATGAGTACACCGGACAGGACTCGCCGGGAACATGCTAGTTGGTATTATACATATCGTCAGATAGCAGTTCCCTGGTGACATGTGTACAGGTTAGTTTGTCGACCTGAGATCGTCATTTGTCTCGTGTGAGTTCCCACTGTACTTTGATTTCTACCCTACCACGCTCAAAGGAGACGTGTAAACAGGTATTTTTTGGGTAAAGTCCCGAGCCACATGGAGGCAGTGAGCGGATCGTCGGGGATTCGTCTCTCCCGGTATTGGGGGTTGATGTCGCACAGTGCACGGGTGGCCATCATTAGAAATCCTCGGCCGAGGTAGTGGAGAATTACTGATTTGGATCAGTAGTTTCACAGATGGTGATGGGCTTCATGCCAACACGATTTATCGCGTTATTAAGGGTCTGACTTTATCCACCCCCCTAGACTCGATATGCGATACTCTTTAGACGAACGGACCGGACAGTATGTATATTGTCACTGTTAGGCTCAGTAGGGTTTATGGATGAGTTCGCTCGTCAGCTTCCCTTCCAATCAATACATAGGAAACCGTTATGTACAGCTTGTACCTCTGACGTGCTAGTGGTTATACCCAGTGCCACTGTGTTGATGAGTCATTAGAGTCCCCCATAGACCGTTTCCCAAGTTCGGGCGAAACGTTGTAGAGGCCGTATGGATTTAAGGCAGGGTTCCGAAAATGCACGTGCGTTTACGCACGTGTCATATTTCGGGCAGATAATACTGGTGGTCTTTGGTTTAAGCCGGATCCAAGTATTATACTGTGTAGATATAATATCTTTGTATCAGTTGCATTTGTGTTCGGTCGTAATACAAATGCGGGTATTTTATACTGTTACGGGGTTATCCTGAAATTCGTTTCGGGATCACTTTTGGAAGTTGCCAGTTTCCAGTTTTCTATCGGCCGTATTTAATATTCGGTTAAATACGGATTTATCTTTTTGTCTTGAGGGTGAGTCATGAGTGTAAGCTTCATGTGGTGATGACTAGGATTAGTGACTCATGGATGCTTTAATGGTTCATTTAATGATATGATGATGTGTTTATATGAATCATTATTTCATTAAATGATTATGCTAGGTGTTCTTTGTGAATCATTCTTTTGTATTAGTGCTAATGGTCACTCTCTTGACTCCTACACTCGACTCCCTCCATCTTCATATATGGATAGCCCCTTGAGTGAGAAAAGTGGTTGCTTGAGATAAAAAAGATGATAGTTTTAGTGTATGGAAATTTCATAGCTCATTTCTCATTTCACCCGATTCAAAAGGCAACTTCATTAACCGTTCGTCCATAGCCTTGGACGTAACGAGACAAAGTGTTCTACTCATTCTCTACATCAATCTTGTTCATCACTTTTAGCAAACTTGATGATCGAGTTGCCTCGGTTCAGAGGTGGGAGCCCGTTTAAAGATCCGTCGACGTGGTGCCACCTGGAAGAGAAGACCGGAGATTCAGGAGATCGGAACAGCCGCAACAAAGCATGGGATGATGGTTGAAGATCGAAGGACTCGGATCATTCGGTATAACATTTCTACTCACTTTATAGTTTGTTAGTTTAGCTTTAATAGCATATCCGGATTATAGTACGTGATAGCGCCAGTTGTAAAATGTTCCGCATTTGGCGTCTGTTAGACGGCCGGGGCGCTGCCGTGGACTTACAGTGCAGAGGATACTGATCGACTCGGTAAGCTCAGCAGACATTCTTTTTTACGACTGCTTCCTGCGTATGGGACTCACCCCGTCGGACCTAAAGCCGACCGCCCACATCCTGTTAGGGTTGACTAATCACTCCATCCCGAAGGAAGGGGTAGACACTCTCCAATTTAACATCGAAAAGGCGGGCTGTACGCTCACCATATCTAATAGGGTGTGGTAGGTACCGATTTAGATGGTCTCTTTCTTTAAGGACTCAGATTCGTATGCACATGGGCGTGAATCCTGGGATCCACTAAGATTACTCCAATACTGCGCCGCCACGTGGCAGAACTGACACGGCTTCCCGAAACGTTACGCCTCCCCCAAGCATTCCTGACACGTGCCACCTGCGACGGTCACTCCTCCCAATGTCCACAAACCAATGAAGGTCAGACTGAACCTACGGATCCACCGAGCAGCTACCCTGCTCGGTCCATCCTTAGCAGACAACTACTTGGGTTCTTCAACAAAGAAATGTAAATTCTTCTATGTTCTTTTTATTTAAACAAACAAGAATGACAAAGCAGTCGAGCATTGCAGAAAAGAAGAATTTTATTGATTCAAAAAGGTATTGTAGGCTCCTCAGCCTTACATTACATAAAAATTTACAGCAGCGGGGGAAAGGAGTGCAGGAAACATTGCTCGTGGTACTCCGAGGATATTTCCGCCAGCCGATCCCTCGCCGCCTCTGAATTCTGCCTCTGATGCCATCCACGAACATCGGAGAGATTCCTCGATTGGTAACACTCGAGGACGAGTGCCACCGAGAGATCCCGCCGACTCATCGAGATCAGCACAAAGCGGCATAAAGACCTCAGCTTACCAACCGCCTCATCCTTCAGCTGCTCAGACAAGGGGTTGTGCAGCCACGACGACGCCCTCCAGATTGAGTACATCAACAGCTGAAGCAGGGGTGAGCACCGGGGAAGCAGTCGGCCGAAATGGTCCTCCACACGCCCAATCATCGCCTGCTGCGTATCCTCGGAGCACAGCTGGTCGTATTGGTATACGTCCTCGAAAGAGATGATCGCGGGGATGGTGAAAGGGAAATTGCACATTCTTACGTTTTGGGGTTGAAGAAATGAGTGATCGACACGCCCTCCGTTTTATAGCCCCACTGCGCGCCCAAGAGTCCAACAATCGCTCATTTCTTCCACTACCATACCGCCACATGGCGGATATCCCGCCTTTCTCGGCAAAATCTGAACGGCGCGGCTCTTACTCTTCGCCTCCCCCCACGCGTTCATAACACGTGTCGCCCACGACAGTCACTCTTCCAGATGTTCACACACCGGAGAAGGTCGGACAGAACTTCGCGAATCCACCAAGCAGCTATCCTGCTCTGTCCATTCTTAGCAGGCCTCTCCATGCCCTCCCGCGCTAAGGATCAAAGTCCTTACCAAGAGGCAACCGGGAAGCAACCCTGCTTAGTCTATCCTTGGCTGGTAATTTCTTACCCACCAACGCCAAGGATCAAAGCCCTCACCAAGAGGCAGCCGGGCAGCAACCCTGCTCGGTCTATCCATGGATGGTAATTTCTTACCCACCGACGCCAAGGATTAAAGCCCTCACCAAGAGGCAACCGGGAAGCAACCCTGCTCGGTCCATTCTTGGCTGGTAATTTCTTACCCACTAACGCCAAGGCTCAAAGCCCTCACCAAGAGGCAACCGGGAAGCAACCCTGCTCGGTCTATCCATGGCTGGTAGTTCACTACCCACCGACGCCAAGGATCAAAGCCCTCACCAAGAGGTAACCGGCAGCTACCCTGCTCAGTCTATCCATGGCTGGTTGTTCACTACCCACTGACGCCAAGGATCAAAGCCCTCACCAAGAGGCAACCGGGCAGCAACCCTGCTCGGTCCATCCATGGATGGTAATTTCTTATCCACCGACGCCAAGGATCAAAGCCCTCACCAAGAGGCAACCGGGCAGCAACCCTGCTCGGTCCATCCTTGGCTGGTAATTTCTTACCCACCGACGCCAAGGATCAAAGCCCTCACCAAGTGGCAACCAGGAAGCAACCCTGCTCGGTCAATCCGTAGCTGGTAGTTCACCACCCACCGACGCCAAGGATCGAAGCCCTCACCAAGAGGCAACCGATAGCTACCCTGCTCGGTCTATCCATGGCTGGTTGTTCACTACACACCGACGCCAAGGATCAAAGCCCTCACCAAGAGGCAACCGGGCAGGGACCCTGCTCGGTCCATCCTTGGCTGGTAATTTCTTACCCACCGACGCCAAGGATCAAAGCCCTCACCAAGAGGCAACCGATAGCTACCCTGCTCGGTCTATCCATGGCTGGTAGTTCACTACCCACCGACTCCAAGGATTAAAACCCTCACCAAGAGGCAACCGGGAAGTCCCCTGCTCGGTCGATCCTTGGCCGGTAATTTCTTACTCACTGATGCCAATGATCAAAGCCCTCACCAAGAGGCAACCGGCAGCTACCCTGCTCGGTCTATCCATGGCTGGTAGTTCACTATCCACCGATGCCAACGATCAAAAGCCCTCATCAAGAGGCCACCGAGCAGCTACCCTGCTCGGTCCATCCTTGGCTTGTAATTTCTTACCCCACGACGCCAAGGATCAAAGCTCTCGTCAAGAGGCCACCTAGCAGCTTCACTGCTCAACTTCATCCACGTCTTACTAAGCGATCCCCACCTTGACTTCGGGACCAAGGAGATACCGACCTTTCAGTGGTCTTTGCACACTTGGAAATTGGTCGAATTCAACTCGACGTGCGATCGCTAGACGAAAAACCCGACCTAACATGAAAGCAGTACTGCGCAAATAAAATGTTTACCACAAACAAAAGGAAAACGCGCACTCAAAGAACACTGCAAAAAGATTTTTATTCATAAAAGTCGGCAATCTCTACAAGGGTATTGTGGGCTCCCCAGCCTTACAAAAATGCCCTAAGGCTTACAAAATTTTGTTGCAAAGAAAATAAGGAGGCGAGGAAGTTCAATGAGCAGCGCTTCAACTGCGACAACCGAGATGGCATCTTGGAGGTTGGCGCCCACGGTGGAAGCCTCGGCACCGGTGGCCGGGATGACCGACTTATCCCCAACGGTCCTACCAGGGGCCTCTTCCCTTGCAGCACTCCCGGCGACATCCCCCTACGCCTCAACCCCGAGGGGGTACTCACTATCATGACCCGAATTTTGGTCCGTGACCGACACTTAGATTGTATGACACCTAGAGATGCCGACACAATCCGAGTAAGCCAGAAAACCAAGATCAGAACCCAAATTGCGGAATTTATCAAAAATGTAGTTTTTAAGTTTGAACAGCCGATTTTAAGCATTTAAAAGATTGACAACATCTCCCTTTTTAATTATTAATAAAAGCAGTTATAAGGTGTTTAAATAAATTACAATCCCTAGTTGGGAGCAAAATAATGCCAAACGGCAGAAATCAATACAAAACAATAACACGACGCTTTAAGCGAAGAAATTCATGCATATATAAAGAAAGCATAAGTTAATACAACTAAACGATCTCACACCGTCGAATTTTAGAACATATACAACATGTTTCGTTCTAAGTCAATATACAGGGTCTGATGGAGTAATACTAGATCCAAAATACATATACCAAAATAGGAGGTTACTATATAGGTAACCCACCTAGCAAAAAGAGCGATAAAAGGTGACAAGTGGATCCGCACTGCTGCTACGCATCCACACGACTCCTGCAAGGAACTATGGCACAACGGGGGTGAGTTACCAACTCAGTGAATAAAACTAACATATATCGGCTGATAATGTAAGTATGACGAACTAGAGCTAATATCAACAAGGATGAATATAATGCATGATAATATGTGGAATCATGAACATGAACTACTAAATATATAAATCGCAACTGAAATATCATCAATTATTTCCAAATAAGGTTCATTTTTCCGTGTCCAACATCGACACAAATCTTCTGTTTCCGTCAGGCATCGTTCCCCGAACTATCCTGTCATCCAATAACACCGGTCAGTATCACCTAGATATCCGCCATGTTTCACAACTGTCTCCGGTATCGAATATCCTCGCTAGGCTCTCCGCCTCAAATGCGGCATTCCTGCCCCTCGGTCTCGACCGGGTCCACCATGAATCCGACTGTATAGCTCCCCCACTCAGTCCGGATAACGTAGAATTCCGAGACCGTATAGATCCCCCACTCGGTCCGGAATAAAACCAAATTATAAAAACAACATCTCATGGTGGACATGTCATATCAATCATGACGAATCACTGAATCTACTCAATAGTGTATAAAAACTCAAAACCATAAATCTGCATTAATCCAATGCATCTTATATCAAAATTACTAATACTTGAATATGAAACATGATAACATTTATGCAAAATAACTACCATTATTGATTCTTAAGGCATGATATGAATCATATTTAACATATAAGTATTAAGTGTGTATGTGACATGTTAATATTGACGAGGTTTAGTGTAATATGTAGGTATGTGCATGTGCAACATGACTCGTCGATAATTTGTGCAGTGTTCTAGCAATTATTAACATGACGAGATATATATTTGAAGGCATATGATGAAGTTACTAAAAATCAAACTTTATAGACAAAGGAGCAATTTTAATTTAAACTTTAAACCACGGGCGTATTACGCCATCCATACAAAATCCCCCCGTAGATGTTAATCAACTCACCGGAATATTTCGAATCTACTCGGATATCTTCAATCCCTTTCCTTTCCTTACGACCTCCGAAGTTTCCGTATTCGAATCTAACATCGAAGTTAACTTTGTATAAGAAACGGCTAAACTCCGATACGGCGAAAACATGAAAATACAAGTTTTACATACTACACAAGCTACGTGTGACTATTGTGAACTTTCTAAGACTTATCTGATCTGGTTTAACCCTTTACTGTTCATAACAGAAAACACAAAACCGCGCCTCAAAATATCCGTATCGTATTTTAGAATATTAACACTAAAACAGATATTAACTTCCAGATTTTATATACTAAAAATATAACATAAACTAGCAATACCATACATCCTAACACATATACAGAGAGCTACCCTAAAAACCCTAACACCTAACTCCTTCACAAAACCGGCGAGATCGGATTTCCATTGAATGTCGCTGGCCAAAATCCGATGGAATGGGTTCGTCTTCCTAGGGTTTATTCTAAGTCCAAATTATAAGATGAAGGCACTGTTTGATTGTGTTAATTATCATCTAAACTATAGCAGATTCAAAACAGAGCCTGTACTTATCAAAATACGATATTTCCGATATCCGATTTCTATACTCAAAAGTACAGAACTAAAATTCGACAGAGTATAAAGATTATACCTATAGAAAGATCACTGAAAAACTCCTTCCAAGATGCACAAGCTCAAAAATCCTAGAAAGAGGTTAGTGGTAGTGATCCTTAGTACCTAGTCTCTCTTCTCTTCTCTTTTCCTTTCTTTGTTGTTCTAGGATTTCTTTTTCTTTTAAACTAATTAAGTTGTTTCGAAATGATATATGAACTAAACTAATTTGAAAAAGATAAAGAGAATGAGTGATGAGTTGTAGGAGGAGGTGTCACCTAGAAAGGATGTGGTATATCCATGCAAGTAGGAGGTGTAGCAAGGAAGATGGTGGGGTTTTCATGCAAGGAGGAGGTGTATGCATGAAGTGTCATCCATGTTATCTTATAACAAGAGTGTAATTTAAGATTAACCATGACCTTTACCCTTTTACACATAAACCGTCACAAAATTTTCAATTTTCACAATTAATTAAACTTTTCACAAAACCCCTCATGATTCTTATTATTACAAAAACAAACTATTTCCTTACTAATTTAACCCACTATATATAAAAGGTCTTATATTACAATTAAATTTAGCTTAACATTTTTAATTAAAGAAATAAATTAATTAATTAATTAAATATTTCAAATTGTTACACTCACCCCGGAGCTCGCCGTCAGGGAACTCCGGCATCACGGCCTTGACGGCGTACTGCCAGACGACGGTGGCGGCTCCAGCGAGGTCGGTATAGAACTAATCCGACTTCTTGGAGCTCTGCACCACCATCGAAGCTTGGAGCTCGGCACTCCTAGTTTCCTTCTTCGCCGCTTCGTTTTCCCTCCGGAAGGTGCTCACCGTCTTCTTTAGGATGGCGGCAAGCACCCTGGAGTCTTCCAACTTGGCCTCGGCGGCTCGAGCGGCCTCTCAATACTTGGCGATCTCCCGATCCCCGGCCGCCATAAGGTCTTTGAGAGCAGCGACCCTCTCCATTGCGGCCTCCAGCTCCAGCCTTGAGCTCTCCTCCCGCGAGGAGAACTCCCCCACGGCCCGCATCGCTGGAGCAATTTCCTCGTCCTCTATGTTAACGATGAGGGCGACGTGTTTAAGTCGACGTTAGACACCCCACATGATGCAGGGAGGCGGAATAGGTAAAACAATCATTTTGTTTAAACTAACATCGACTAACTTTACAAATCTTTGCTAAACCCTAACTAACAACTATATAGAAGTGATTAGCTACTATGATAGATGATTATACCTAATTAATCAAGTCATTCTTGTTCTTGTTGATCACCTCCTCGTCGGCCTCCTCGATGTGATAGAGGATCCATTCGAGAGCTACTTCTCCAAGCATTAACCTCTCACTTGAGGTAACTAGGTGACTATGAGTGCTAATCAAGGTAACCTAGAGGATATAGAAGAGGATTAGGGATCTATTGGTCTTGCTAACAGTTGGATCTCAACACATGTGAGGATTACGGTTAGAGTTGAAGAGAGAGAGCTTGAGGAGAGAGAATGTGTAAGTGAGAATGAATAAATATCTTAAGTCATTTGGATAAATAATGAAGCATCAAAATATCTAGAAATAATTTCTCAAAACATAAACCATGCTTCATTAATTACTTTGTGGTGAATCACCTCATGACTCTTGATGTAATAATGCATATCACACATCATCTCCTCCACCTCATTAAGCTTAATTCATAAATGAATTAAAGCATAATGAGTCACCTTTCTTCTAGAAGATTCTCGAGTAATTACGAGAATGCCCCTCCTATCCGTGAAAACACGGAAATACTGAGACTGTATAAATCCAATAATCCATTACTAGAATCTGGTTTAAACCAAAGCCCGCTAGTAAAAACTGTCCGAATATCGTACGTGCATAAATGCACGTATGTGTCCGAACCCTTTCGTAAAACCATACGACATCTATATCGTTTCGCCCGAAGCAGGGAAACTCTCTGTGTGGGACTCTAAATACTCGACACTACGTTGGCAGTGGGTTTAACCACAGACCTCAAGCGGCACTAGCTGTACGTAACGGTCCCCAGGTAGATGTCGATAAGAAGGCCGATGAGGAAACCCACCCGAACTCCTACTGAGCCTGATATGACAATCTCCGTACAGTCAGGTCTGTTCTTCTAAGACTATCGCATATCAGGCCTAGGGGGGCGGCAAGCTTCAGTCCCCTAAAAGCTTTATAAGTCGTGTCGGAGCAAAGCCCATTACACCTTGAGAACCTACTGGAAATCCTACTGGTAAATCTCGTTTGCCCTGTCCAGGGATTTTGCGTAATGGCTCTCCAAACAAAGAGCGATATCAACTCCCAATACCGGGAGAGACGAATCCTATCTAACCGCCACTGTCTCCAAGTGCTTCGGGACTGCACCTAACTGCTACCTGTTTGCACGACTCCTTTGAGCCATGGTAGGGTAGCAATCTAAGAAAAGTGGGAACACACTAGAGACGAAGCAGCGGTATCAAGTCTACGGACTATGCTGTACTCATGTCACCTGGGAACTGTTAACTGACGACGGGTATAATACCAACCAACAGTTCCCTGCGAGTCCTGTCCGGTGTACCCGTAACCCAATGAGCATATGTATACTATCTCTAGTACAACGTACTAATGGCTGTGGGACAGACCATATCCCCTGTTGGGATAAGAAGCGTACACACTAGTCTACTACGGAGTATCGATGCCCTGTCTCGATAATCCTACGACTAGGGACCTGAAAAAGGATGTTCCTGTAGACTACCCAGCCCACACTAGTGTGACTGCCATCACAACGCTGGTAGTCATGCAAGATCCTAAGGGATCTATCAATATGTATTCTCGATATGCTAACATATACACATATTAAGATAGATATAAACCAAGTAGCGTACTACCATGTTTAGCAAGACTTTTAATATAACTGTGAATATCCCAAGCTTCTATTAAATAATATACAAGCTAGTATGATACAATAATGGCCCCTAGGTCATATACACTAACAATCTCCCACTTGCACTAGGGTCATGTACTGGCGTATCGAAGACCTATCATCTCGAGCAGCCTCTCGAACTGAATATGAGGTAAGGCCTTAGAGAATGGATCTGAAGTGTTCTCCTCTGTAGCAACTCTCCGGACCTCGATCTCCTGTCGATCTATGATCTCTCTGATCAGGTGATACGGCCTTAAGATGTGTCTGGACTTCTGATGGGACCTGGGTTCCTTCGCTAAATCTATAGCTCCGTTGTTTTCTCAATACAGCGGTATTGGATCAACAATGGTAGGAACCACCTGAAGTTCTGTTAGGAACTTCTTCATCCAGACTGCTTCTTTTGTGGCATCGCAAGCAGCGATATACTCCGCTTCCATTGTCAAGTCAGCAACGGTGTCCTGCTTGGAACTCTTCCAGCACACCGCCCCTACATTGAGGGTAAAGACATAACCTGACATGGACTTGGAGTCATCCTTGTCACTCTGGAAACTGGAATCAGCAAAATCCTCGATCTGGAGGTCTTTTCCGCCGTAAAGCAAGAACATATATTTAGACCTTCTCAGGTACTTGAGAATGTTCTTTACTGCTATCCAGTGCTTCTCCCCTGGGTCTAACTGATACCTTCTTACCACGCTCAGTGCGTAAGCTACATCTGGTCTGGTGCACAACATCGCATACATTATAGAGCCTACCGTAGAAGCGTAAGGTATAACTGACATGCGATCTCTTTCCAAATCAGTCTTGGGAGACATCTCTTTGGATAGGGTGAATCCGTGACAAGCCGGTAAATTACCGCGCTTAGAATCTTCCATACTGAATCTTTTTAATATAGTGTTGATATACCGGGGATGCGAAAGTCCCAACATCCTCTTAGATCTATCACGATAGATCTGGACACCCAGAATGTAAGAGGCATCACCCAAGTCTTTCATGGAGAACCTGTGTGACAAGAATCCTTTGACAGATTGTATCACAGGAATTTCATTTTCTATTAATAGAATGTCATCCACGTACAAGATGAGGAATACGACAGTTCGTGCTATAATTTTACTATATATACATGGTTCATCTGGATTTTTGATAAAGTCATGTTCCTTGACTGTTTCATCAAAATAGATGTTCCAACTCCATGATTCACTGTTAATACAACTGTGAATATCCCAAGCTTCCATTAAGTAATATACAAGCTAGTATGATACAATAATGGCCCCTAGGGCATATACACTACCAACATGTTGGAGGACCTGAAGAAAACAAAAAGGGGTTAGAAATAAAAGAGGAGCACCCAATCTCGCGAACAGAAATACCGAGTGAAGAACCAAGTGGGGTGCAAACGCTAACCTGCACGGCCTCCTGAGCTATGGCCGCCATTTGGGCCCAGAGGGTCCCCGAAGGATTTTGCCCTCGACCGACCTTTCCATCTCTGAAAGCATGCTGTCAGCGACGAAAAGCACCGAGGGCACCTCGAAGCGATGGTCCCCATCGTCCACGAGGATCGGGGAAGCCGGGGAGTGGGGCGCCGTCCTATGGAACCTCTTGAGGAGCGACGCATGAGAACCGGTCTCACCTCCCACCTCCGGAGCCCGGGGCTCTTACTCCCCCAGAACCCAGGGCTCTTTCTCCCGAGCACGCTTTTGGCTCGGCACACGACTGGACTCTGGGGCCCGAGGCGCACTTGGGCGCCCGGATGGAGTGGCCGTCGGTTGAGCCGGAGCCAACTACGGGCGAGAAGGGCCGGCGCCTCCGACCTTCTTTCCCTTCTTCTGTTCAACCAGGGCTGACCGAAATTTGCCTAGGTCTATGGGTTCTGCATCAGACAAAAATACACAGGAGTCGGCAATGCCAGAAAAGATAAAGAATGCGCAAGTCTAACATAGGTTGCCTGAAAACTCCTAACTTACCCACGAACTGGGCGAGGCTAAGCCCGGCCCTACTGAGGGCCCGCTCAGACAGCAACACATCAACCCGGGGAAGGGGCTCCCATTCCGACACCGCCAGCGCGTCGGGATCGTTCGACCGAATCACTCGCGGGTAACTGGCCTCGTGCCACTGGATGGGCACAGGCCAATCCTCACCCTCTGGCGACTCAATAAAGAAAAACTTCTTCTTCCAGTCATGAATGGAAGAAGGTACTACGACGACCCCCAGGGTGGTTTTTGTAGCAAAGAGAAGAAACGAGAAGGCCCCAGCTAAAAGGGATCAGACGCAATTTCAACCTGACTAGGAACCCAAGGAGAATCCTCCAAGAGTTTGGCACTAACTGGCTAGGGGCTAACCCAAAACAATTCAACGCGGCATTCACCTCGGGGGAGAAGGGCAGGCGCATCCCGGTCCAAAAGGCTTCCAAGTACAAGGCAATCTCCTTGCCCCATACCTGGTCCGCCTTCTCCCCCTCCTCGGCCAGACGAAGCGAGGAGCCGGGAGGAATGTGGAAACAAGTCTGGATGGTGGCGAGCTCATCCGCGTGCCTCAGCGTGGATGACACGCCAAGAGCATCCGTAACCTGCGCTATGGGGACCGCCCCAGTCGCGCGACCCCGAGGAGCATGACTAAACCTAACTCCTTAGGGGGGCTCCGACTCAGACAAAGAAGAAGAAGAAGAGGAAGATGCAGAAGACTCCCTAGACTCTACCTGGACTACTTCTACAGATTCCTCAGTAGAAGACATATAACCTGATCAAGGGGACGAGTCCTCGGAAGAGAAAATGCAAGGGATCCGACGTGAGGGGTAGAGCGCCGAGCTAACACGACTAGTGAAGAGGAAATTATGGTGAGGAATGGGCCCTGATGGGGATCCCACCTCTATTTATAGCTGCCGGCATGCGCATCCTATGGCTCCGATCGCTTCCCGCCAAAATGGCGCTTCGCAACCAACGGTCGACAACACTCCACCTATCGCACTCACATTGGGCGCGTCCCATCGGGCATGGAAACACCTACGGCCCGTCTCGTCAGCCAACCAGCGCCAGACACGTGGGCTATCATTTCGTCGAACGTACGCACAAACCGGCGCTTCTTCTTTAATGCGAGATCTCTCCCATGATCCGCTGACATCATCAAGAAAACACAACTGATTACTTGGGAATACGCATCGACGATATCTTCAAGTAAGAGCTCACCCCGTGTGACCGGTCAGACCACTCTCGACCCGACCCAGGAACGGGTCGAAACGAGAGTGGGGGGCTAATGATGATGCTCGATATCGGTGACTCCCTAGATCATGACACGTGGCAGATGACGTGTCCCAGAAGATCAAGAAAGTTACGTTGGAACACACCCCGGGCCTCCGACCTGGTCCCGACCTTCGGTGGCCTTCCAGACCACCCCCTAGCTCGCCTCCGAGCTATCGCAGAACCAATATGCCTTGGCCTCCCGCTCATTCCCGAGCCTCCCGTCGAGCTCATTTTCCTTGGTCTCGGCAACCGACCTACAGCAACGTTCACAGGTGCCTCTGCCATGGCTCCGCGGATCTCGCCAGGCACGAGATATCCGCCGCCCATGATCTCGTATTCCACGCCATCACGATCCCTCATTAACGAGCCTGTCTCGTCATTAATGGGGGATCCCGTATATCACGTGAACGTGATTCCAAGGGCGTAACGGCTGGCTTGAATCTCATGCCCGCCTACCCATTGCTGCCACTATATAAACCACTATCTCAGACGACTCAGGTAAGTCAATTTCACTCCAATAGGCCGTTACTCTGCCAAAATACCCCATCGAACTTGATCGAGGGTCCTCGGTGGCACAAACACCCCGAGACTTCTTTGCAGGTAGCTCGGCCTCAACCATACAAAACCCATTGAGATCTACACGCTTCAGGAGGTAACCCTCCAAATCCAATCTCAGTTGTCCATCAGCGCTCGCAGCAGATCAACGGAAGATAACATCAGAAAGAGATCCAGAGATCCATCGGATTCGGGTATTTCCCTAGTTGAATAAAATCTAGTTCTGTCAGTTAAGTTTCCAATGCATCAAACAAATTATCAATAACACTTCTGTATTAGAAGTTATGTTCAGTTTAATGTGTCGGGGTAAGGAATATTACTGCAGAAACTGCCGAACACAGCGGCACTCTAAAATACAAATTAAATATCAAACGAGGGTGAAAATGCATGGGACCAGATTCATGTGTTAGCCAATTAGGTTATCTATGCGGCCATATAGGGATCCATGCATTTTCAGTTTTACGCAGGTAGGTACAGGTGCTTAAATTCAGGTTTCCCCCGTAGAATGCTGCCCCGGACTGCAGTCCAGAGCCGTATTTCCCTTCATTTTTCAGTGTCATGAAATTGCAATATTCAATAACTAATTACATAAGGTTATAGGCTGTCTAGTTAGGTTCGATACGAGCCCTGGAACATCATAATTATATTTATATTTAATTAACTACTAATTTTACAATGTGATATGTACGGTGATTTTCAGATTTGACGTAACCAATTGGGATGTCATTTTATATTCGATGCCATAACTATTTGTTCCTAATTTCTTATACGTCACTCATTAACAGCAGTCGAAACTTGTAATAATAAAATTGGGGGATTTTTAATAGGGTCTTGGATACGGTAATCACATCGAGCAATCGATGCGTGTATGTGAACGCTATCTACTTTTACATACACTCATCATACATTTTACCAATTAAATTATTATACTATATATGTACATAGCATGATTTGAACAAGCAAAGGAGGTTCACTAGCCTTCGGTCGCTTGATATGGAAGCGACGCCGCTTGCGGACTTCGTCTCGACACACGAGACGATGCGATGTTGTACATAGACGCGGCGCGGGCGCGATGCGCGGTGACTCGGTACTGGACACGGTAGAGACACGAGTGTGATACAGTAATGGACGTGGCGATGACGCGGGCGCGACACGGTACTGGACACGGTCTTGACTCGGTGCATGTTCCGGGAGCAGCACGGCGCGCGCACTAGATCGGGTACGGTATGACACGGGGGCTGGCACTACGTGGCATGGGGACTGGGTATGACATGGCATGGGAACTGGGCAAGAGGCGCGACACGTCTAGGTATGCGGTAGCACGAAGGTGGGCACGGGACACGACGTGAAGCTCGAGCGTGAAACGGCTACGACGGAGGTGTATAGTGTTGCGATGGTGACTGTGTTGGCGACCGTGGCAGCTACAGAGACCGAGGCCACACTTGGATGGCGACAAAGGTGACTGGATCAGGGGCGATTTCGACGATTGCAACTATTCCACGAAATGTCAGAGGCTTGGCTTGGGTCTTGGTCGGGTCTGGAGTTGTGTCGAGGCTGTGCACGGAGCGGAGGGTTGATGACGAGCTGCGGCACGGGCTGGGGTCACGGTGGTCGCGACGAGGAGTTCAGATGGCAGTGGCTCCGCGAGGTTGACGATGCTCAGGTGGTGGTTGATGGAGGAGGTGGCAGTGGGAGGAGCTCGGGTTTGAGGAGGCATGGTCGAGGTGGGGCAGACGTTAGTGGTGGCGAACTCGTTGGGGAGTTGGTGGGTCACGGCTGCTTGGCGAATCTCCGGCGACGGCTCACAGGCGAGGATGGCCGGCGGTTAGGTCGGTCCAGGGGGTTCGTCGTTGGGGTAGAAAGTGAGAGGAGGGAGAAGAGGAGGAGATGGAATTTTGGCTAAGCTTGGTGAGGTGGTCTCTTGGCGGCAACGAAGGTGGTTGGGCTCGGAGACGGAGAAGGGCAGCGGGTGTATCCTCGCAGTCGGGGGAGGAAGGAGGAGGATGGTTGAGGTTGGGGACGAGGTCCCTCAGGCGATGGCGGTAGTGTTCATCGAGGATGAGGAGAGTTGCTGGAGTTCGAGGCAGTGGGCTTGGTGATTAGGTTGAGTGGAGGTGAAGTGGGGATCTTTGAGGAGTGCGGGGGAGGGGGTTCGGTGGTTAGGAGGAGGCCGGGGTCTCTTGGAGCAGTTTGGGCGTCGAGGGGAGTGGGAGTCGTGGGCGGTTACGAGAAGAGGGGAGGCGTTGGCTGGGTCATGGCGAGCGTGAGGAAGGGACGGCGTGGGAAAAAGAAGCGGGAAGTGAAAAGGGGGGAGAGGAAGAAGACGTGGGGGGTAACGGGTCGGGTCGAGAAGGAGAAGAAAGAGATGGGGATTGGGCTGGGGTTAAGGTCGTGGGCCGGGCTAGGGGGTGTTGGGCTGAGGGTTTAGATTAGGTTTTAGTGAAGAAAAGAATTTAGAAGAAACTAGGAAAGTTTCTTTGAAATTAATTAGGAAATTAATTAGGGATTGGGTTTGATTGTTTAAAAAAAATTTAGAATTAGGAATTAGGGTTTTGAAAATATGGGGGGAAATATGCGGAAAATATTTGGGAATAAATTAAATAGAAAACATACAAAATACGGATATTATAGTACAAAATAAACTAGGTATTACACCGGCAGCGACGGATTTTGCATACTCTTCATTCGTTGTCTGCCGGTTTCTCTCCTTTTCTCCGTCAGATTTAGCCGCAATAAACGTTACGCTGGATATACCGAAAACCTGCACCGTTTTACACCTTTTTCCTTGTCCCTCATACTTAATTTCAGTCGGGGGTGGCGGATACGTTCTGTTTTTATCGCCGATCGTCCCAAAACCCGGGCGGCGGGGGAGGGGGGGGGAGGGGGGCGTTTCGCCCGGTGAACCAAAAGCCTGCAACGAATTATTCTGTTTTCAAAGCCGAGCGTCCCCGGACGGAAAGAGAGAAGGAGGTCGGTGGAAAAAAAACAATAAAAAGGGGAAGCAACACGAGGACTTCCCAGGAGGTCACCCATCCTAGTACTACTCTCGCCCAAGAACGCTTAACTGCGGAGATTTGATGTGATCCGGTGCTGTAGTGCTGTTATGGTTGCATCTGCAAGGTGTAGGTCGCCAAACTCTTTTATTCTCTTCTGGGACGCGACGGATTCTGCATACTCTTCATTCGTTGTCTGCCGTCTTCTCTCCTTTTCTCCGTCAGATTTAGCCGCAAGAAACGTTACACTGGATATACTGAAAACCGGTGCCATTTTACTCCTTTTTCCTTGCCCGTCGTACTTAATTTCAGTCGGGAGTGACGGATACGTTCTGTTTTTACCGCCGATCGTCCCAAAACCCGGACGAGGGGGGGAATTTTGCCCGGTGAACCGAAAGCCCGCAATGAATTTTTCTATTTTCACAGCCGAGCGTCCCCAGACGGAAAGAGAGAAGGAGGCCGGTGGAAAAAAAACAATAAAAATGGGATGCAACACGAGGACTTCCCAGGAGGTCAACCATCCTAGTACTACTCTTGCCCAGGCGCGCTTAACTACAGAGTTCTGATGGGATCTGGTGCTTTAGTACTGGTATGGTCGCATCCGCAAGGTGTGGGTCACCAAACTCTTTTATTCTCTTCCGGGCTACGGCGGATTCTGCAGACTCTTGATTCGTTGTCTGCCAGTTTCTCTCGTTTTCTCCGTCAGATTCAGCCGCAATAAACGTTACGCTGGATATACCGAAAACTTGCGCCATTTTACTCCATTTTCCTTGCCCGTCGTACTTAAAAGAGAGAAGGAGGCCGGTGGAAAAGAAAAACAAAAATAAAGAGATGCAACACGAGTACTTCCCAGGAGGACACCCATCCTAGTACCACTCTAGATCAAGCATGCTTAACGGCGGAGTTCTGATGTGATTCGGTGCTTTAGTGCTGGTATAGTCGCATCCGCAAGGTGTGGGTCGCCAAACTCTTTTATTCTCTTCCGGGCCACGACGGATTCTTCATACTCTTAATTCGTTGTCTGCCGGTTTCTGTCCTTTTCTCCGTCAGATTCAGCCACAATAAATGTTACGCTGGATATACCGAAAAAATGCGCCGTTTTACTCCTTTTTCCTTGCCCGTCGTAGTTAATATCATTCGGGGGTGGTGGATACGTTCTGGTTTTACCGCCGATCGTCTCAAAACAAAGGCGGACGGGGGGGGAGGGGCATTTCGCTCGGTGAACCGAAAGCCCACAACTAATTATTCTGTTTTCACAGCCGAGCGTCCCCAGACGGAAAGAGGGAAGGAGGCCGGCGGAAAAAAAAATAAAAAGGGGATGCAACACGAGGACATCCCAGGGGGTTACCCATTCTAGTACTACTCTCACCCAAACACGATTGACAGCGGAGTTCTGATGGGATCCGGTGCTTTAGTGCCGGTATGGTTGCATCCTCAAGGTGTGGGTCGCCAAACCCTTTTATTCTCTTCTGGGTCGCGACGGATTGTGCATACTCTTCATTCATTCAGCCCCAATAAACGTTACGCTCGATATACCGAAAACCTGCGCCGTTTTACTCCTTTTTACATGCCTATCGTACATAATTTTAGTCGAGGGTGGCGGATACGTTATATTTTTTCCGCCGATCGTCCCAAAACACGGCCGGGGGGGGGGGTTCCGCCCGTCGAAACGTAAGTCCGCAACGAATTATTCTATTTTCACAGCCGAGCGTCCCTAGAAGAAAAGAGAGAAGGAGTCCGGTGGAAATAAAAAACAATAAAAGGGGATGCAGTAAGAGGACTTCCCAAGAGGTCACCCATCCTTCTACTACTCTCGTCCAAGCATGATTAACTGAGGAGTTCTGATGGGATCCGGTGCTTTAGTGCTGGTATGGTTGCATCCACAAGGTGTGGGTCGCCAAAATCATTTATTCTCTTCCGGGCCGCGACAGATTCTGCATACTCTTCATTCGTTGTCTGCCGGTTTCTCTCTTTTTCTCCGTCAGATTCAGCCGCAATAAACGTGACGCTGGATATACCAACAACCTACTCCGTTTTCCTTGCCCGTCGTACTTAATTTCAGTCGGGGTGGCGGATACGTTCTGTTTTTACCGCCGATCGTCCCAAAACTCGGGCGAGGGAGGGGGCGTTTCTCTCGGTGAACCAAAAGCCCGGAACGAATTATTCTGTTTTCACAGCCGAGCGTCCCTAGGCGGAAAGAGAGAAGGAGGCCGGTGGAAAAAAAACAATAAAAAGGGGATGCAACACGAGGACATCCAAGGAGGTTTCTCTCCTTTTCTCCGTCAGATTTAGCCGCAATAAACGTGACGCTGGATATACCAAAACCTACGCCGTTTTGTTAGTTGTATGTATGCCTTAGAGGCCAATATTGTACAGATGATATATATTATATTGGATGCTTGGATATATATAGATAGGACTTTCTTGCTCGATATGATAGTATGCTATCTGGTTGCTCTTTACTTTAACGTGTATACTCTTCTCTTTATACTGTCTTATCGTTACATGTTTGTAAAGCCCTTAGGATGTGTACTTGACTACCAGGACTATGATGCGGATCATACTAGTGGGGACATGGTAGTCCATAAGTACATCCTTCAAGGTCCCTAGTCGTGGGTGTATCGAGACGGGGTATCGATATACCAGTGTAGACTAGCGTATACGCATCTCGACCCATGAGATGGGCGATGGATGATCCCATATCCATTGGTGTTTGACATCAGAGATGGTATACGGGTGCTCAGTGGAGACTGGGTACACTGGACGGACTCGCTGAGAACTCCCAGATGGTATTATACCTCACGTCAGATGGTAGTTCTCTTGTGACACTTGTGCAGGTTAGTCTGTAGACCAGAGATCGTTATAGAGTCTTGTGTGATTCCCACTGTGCTTTGATTTCCACCTTGCCACGTCCATGAGGGCGTGCAAAATGGTGGGTTTTGGGTACAGTCCCGAGTCACATGGAGGCAATGAGCGATAGGAGGGGTTTCGTCTCTCCCGGTATTAGGGGTTGATGTTGCGCTGTGCTCGATTGGCCGTAACAGGGAAGGCCCTGGCCAGGGCTGATTTAGAGATTTACTGATAAGTGTTACCAGTAGTTTCTCAACCTATTATGAGCCTCACATCGGCACGACTTATCGGTTATTGGGGTCTGACGTTTACCACCCCTAGACTTGATATGCGACATATCAGACGAGGAGGCCGGACTGTATGGGAAGTGTTACCGGCAGGCTTTTACAGGAGTTGGAGCGGGCTCGCTTGCTGATCTTCTGATCGCTCATTACCCGGGTAGCCTTTACGTCCATCTAGTACCGCTGACGGCTTGTGGGTGCTTGATGTGATCATCACCTACTGCCGGCGTATTAACGAGTCTTTAGAGTTCTACATAGAGGTTTTACTGGCTCAGGAAAAACGAAATAGGAGCACGTATGTGATATGTGCGAGACCGAGAATAAATGCGTGTATGTGATACCGTATTCTATTCTCGCGACTTTTTGTATCGGTCGGTTATATATGATATAGCCAGGTTATCGAATCAAGTGTTGATTCGATAAGTCGATACAATGAATGTTAGCCGGTTATATGAGATATGACCGGATTATTAAGTCATGTGTTGATTTAATAATTAAGTGTATAATTGTATATTAGATATACTAATTTACATTTACTAACACTTGTTCACTTTAGGGTTTTTCTCACATTTACACATCTTTACTATATATATGATATATATTAAAATGTGTTATATTTTTGTATCATGGTTGATGATACACTAGACATGGATGTGTAAGACTTACACCATTCTATCTTTAATTGGTGGTTTATATTTATTTAAACTAATTACAAATTAGTGGAATTTTTTCATAAGCATAAAGCTTGTAGAAGCTTGTGGATGCTTTAAAAAAGTCTACTAGTTTTGTTTTACTTTAGATTTTTATTGACCTAACCATTTACACTTAGCCATGGTTATGTCTCACCATGAGTTAGTATATGATATTCACTCACCATGGTTAGCCTTCTCACTTGATCATTATCCTCCTTTTCTTTTCTTTTCTTTTGTTCATCATCTTCTTCTTCATTGAGCAAGAGAAAAAGCATGCTAGGGTTTTTTAAAAAGTGAGAAAGATTGTGAGAAATAAAATTCTAAAAAGAACCCACTTTCTATTTCTCCATCCTCTACTAGACTAGCACTTTAGTATAGGGTGTTTGCTTCACTAATTCTCAAATTAGTGAAGTAGAAGCTTGAGTCGGAATTCCCTCAACGTAGATCATTTTCGGCCTCGGAGACTTCAAGCAAGGTCGCACCTTTCGCCTCGCGAAGCCATGCAAGGGTCCGGGAGAACAACGATCACAGCGAAGGGACTTCATCAAGGAGCTAAAGAAGTGAAGGACCGATCTACAAAGGTTGTATTTCGTATCCCTTTAGAGTAAAGTTGTTTACTTGCTTTTACTTTCGCCTAAACTCTAGTATACGATCTTGCTTAGTGTTATTCGGCACATAAAAAATTTTATTTTGGCATGGTCGATGCCTTGTAGAGCCTTGTTAGTGTGCCTAGTAACCCTACAGTAGTATCAGAGCCTAGCTAGAGCATTAGGCGATGTGTTAATGTTCATCACATATTTTTGTATATTTGTACCGCCCATTCTTAATCACATTGCATACAGGTAGGTGCTTTTTATCCGTATTTGCTGCATGTTACAGATTACAGGTTTTCAGTCCAAGAGAGCACAAATCCGACAAAATCACCACATTTTCGGCAAAATCCAGAACATCTGTCACAAACAGATAAAAGCCGGGTTCAAGTAGCCGTCCCGTACCAGTTCAGCAGAGGGGACGAAAATAGTCGTCATTTGGGACTAAAGCAAAAATTGAAGTCAAAGGATGAAAAGGTCAAAAGAAAAGAAATGTAGAAGTCTTGGATCAGAAATCTGGAGATCCTCTGGATGAATTATTGCAGTGTAAAGATTTCAAATATCAGGAAAAAAGATCACAAGACCAGAGAAAAGAAGCAGCCAAGGTTTGGCCACCAAACAGCCGCGCATGCGCGGCCAAACCCCTACTTTGGCCGCGCATGCGCGGCTGCCACGTGTCTGTATGCTGTGAAATTTTGGGGTGTTCTCTGTATAAATGTATAGGTTTGTACTATATTGCAAAATTCTCATAATCAGGCCTATAAATAGCCCAGAGCAGAACCAAGAGGGGGTGCTTAGTTTCATGTGTAATTTTTGTATTAGATTTATTTAGTTTCTAATAAAAGTCCATTTTCCTCCATCTTCCTCCATTAAAGCTTGTGAGAGGTTTTATTGAGTGTGAAGCATGCAAGAAGTGTTCTTTTTCTATATGTGTAATTTGTAATTCGGTTTCTTATATTGCTTGTAATTTTCATTGTTAAACGTAGTTGTTGTTATTTATTAAAATTGTCATTTTGATATTTCTTCCATTTTCGGTTATCCTTACAAACATGATGCTTAGTGTGATCCTTGCCTAAGTGAGGTCCCGAACAGCTAGTTGTGATTTTCTATCTCAATTCTTATTACCATCTTTCTTTGTTTTATTTCATTTAACTTTTCTAATGGGTGAGTAACTTCTCACTTGTTAGGGTAGGAAACGGAAAGTTTGAAAGACGGGAACATCCCTCACTTTTCTTTTTGACAAATTCCTTGATTTGAACTCTTGTTAATTGATCCACAATCCACTCCCTACGACACCCTATTCTTCATAATAGCGGTGTTACCCTAGTGAGACCGGTTGTGGTTGAATCAACTTGAGGTTGCGACTAAGAGCCAAGAACGGACGGACAAGGACCAAAAAGAGAAAACGAAGTGTTGGAAAGCCTAGCTTATACTCGCAAGTTTTCTTTTAGTCGTGCTAATCCCCGTTGTTGCCGATTACCGTAACATCAATATTAAGAAGTGGCAAAAGAATCAAGTGAGCGATCCACCCGACCCAAACCAACTAAATCCTAACCTTTACAAGTTCTCTTATCATTCATTTTCAATTAGCTAAACTCAAACAAACCCAACATATTTGGACTTAACTCGTCAAGACATTAAGAAAAAGACTCCCATCTCTCTGTGGATCGACCCGTACTCATCCGGCTAGCTGCAAAGCGAAACCGTCCTGATTGCGGTAATTAAACTAGAACACGCAGAATCTCTGTCAATCAAATGGCGCCGTTGCCGGGGAGACGGTAGTTTATTTCTTTTTGTAATTTCGAGTTAATTTGTGAATATATATATAACCAAAAACAAGACAAAAAAAATATACTGTACAAAATCATTTTATTATTCTTTGTGCAAGAGTGCAGGAAAAGGAGAATTTCAAGTTCAGTGCCAAAGTCGTGGGGAGTTAGACCCATATCTCGCGACTACACCGCGGCGGATCAAGGCGAAAACCCAAAATCCTCTCTAAGTATCCCAACCCTCTTCTCAACTCCTCTAAACTCCACTGAACTGTGTTTTCTGCAGCATTCTTTGCGCTGCGCTGAAAATAAAAAATTGTTTGCAGTTGATTTGTTACTGCTTTGCATTCATTAATACGGACTTTAAGGGGCTTGAAACCAATTCAGATTGGGTGGGGATTTCATCACCCTTCCCAGGACCCCAGAAATCACAAAAGCATATGCATTGTCCATTGTTAATAAAAAATACTAGACTCAGCCCTAAGGACTTCGCGCTCATTAGGAGAAGTTAAACCGTGTTTAGAACCTCGCTTAACGGTACATTGTTTAAGGGGTGTCTAGGAAAGTGTTAACGGCGAAACCGCCAAAAGAGAAAGGGTTACATAATTAAGGAACTTCGCGAAAGCGTTGGAAAACCTCCCCTTATCTCTTGCACTTACCTGGCCTCTTGATCAGTGTATCTTGAGCCTGTTTCTCGACACAGTTTTGCTTCGACAATCAAGTCTTGGAGAAGGTCTAGCAGACCTAGGTGACTCTAGATCTAGGTGTGAGTGTGTATATCTTGTTTGTGATTGCGTAAAGCCGTAATTCTGTACATATCTCTGTAAACACTTTCTAAAATAAAAAAAAAGGAAAAAAATCAAAACTTTTATAAAAACTTGCCCTTTGTCGCCACGTTCCATTTTTCACTCCACCACCCATTGCCTTTCTCATTGACGTTTTCTTACCCTTACCTTCTTCGCTTTGACTATACTAAACCCGTTTAGTATATGTCCGCTTGAACTCGGGACACTAGTGCCCGCTTAGTCCGTGTTTCGTTAGTCGCCACCGACTGTGCAATCGACTCAGACGTCGATACTCCATCACCAACCTCTTCTTCCGCGATGTCAGGATTTAATCCGAACATCTCTTTGACCACCGCTGGATTGGCTCCACCTCCTACGGAGACCAATATCCCACCACCTCCGCCTGTTGTAGCGCCGCAGCGAATTGCGCTCCAGGATCGTTTCTATCCAACCCGTTCTGCACTCCCCACCTGCCTTTCTCTTCCACCGGCCAATGGGGACAACTTTGAAATTAAGCCCCATTTCATCAACATGCTTCCACGTTTTCATGGGCTTGAATCTGAAGATGACTATATCTTCATCAACAAATTTCAAAACGTCTGTGCCATGATGAAAACCACCCAGCTGTCGGACGATGCTATACGTCTACGGGTCATTCCATTCACTTTATGCGATCTCGCTGAAAAATGGCTGTATAGCACCGCTTCCCACTCAATCACCAGCTGGGACGAGTTTGTTAAAGCGTTTCTGAAAAAATTCTATCCGAATCATAAGACCGCAAGAATTCGAAATGAAATCAACCAATTCTCCCAGCTTCCTTCTGAACCCTTCTGGAAGTGCTTTGACCGGTACAAAGACCTTCTTGTTCAGTGTCCTCACCACGGTATAGAGAAATGGCAGCTCTGCCAAACCTTATACGAGGGACTGAACCCAGCAACGAAGCAGTTGCTGGAAACCATCTGTCAGGGCCACTTCCTATCGAAATCTGACGAGGAAGCGTGGCAGTTCTTTGACGACCTTGCGGAGCAAACGCTACAGTGGGAGAGCACCAGACCGACTTCTTCTTCTTCTTCTTCTACCTCCACTTCGACCGGTCAGTCTTGGGTAGGAATCCACCAACTTGACGTCTCTATTGCAATGAAAGCTGAAATGGCTGCTATAACAAGAAAGCTTGAAGCGATAGAGAGCAAATTTTCTGCTCCTGCTCCTACCCATGTTCTCCCCTTTCGTACCATCTGCGCTTGTTGTTCCGATCCTTCTCACTTGACCGAAGAGTGTCCTTACAATCCACCATCGCAAGGACAGGATCAGGTTAATGCATTCCAGCAAAGACCGAGGAATGATCCATACTCTTCCACCTACAATCCCGGTTGGAGGAACCACCCCAATTTCGCCTGGAATCAGAATCAGAATCAATTCCAAGGCAACAATTTCCAAAGGGCCCCTCCACCGCAACAACAAGCGCAACAACAAACTCAGTATCAGCAGCCCTTCCAACCCCAACCTTTCCAAAATCAGACGAACAACTTTGCACCCAATAATTCTTTTCCACCAAACAATTTTGTTCCGTCAAATAATGATAAGGTTTCCTCGCTCGAACGAAGTCTGTAGGCGTTCGTAAAACAATCGACACAATCCACCGCAAACATCCAGTCTTCCATTCAGTCCTTAGTGTAACACACTGCCGCTCACGGGCAAAGCATCAAAACCATCGAGGCCCAAATTGCACAGCTGAATGCGGCCTTAAGCGAGCGAGAGAAGGGGAAGCTCCCGTCCCAGCCACTTCCAAATCCCGATCACCCACATAATGCACATGTTGTTCTTGAACAACAAAACCATAATGTGAGTGCCGTGACCACATTGAGATCGGGGAGGATGCTGCAAAACAACATTGGCACAAGGATCAACGATGACACCCCGGCCGCTTCTTCTTCTTCTTCTCCTACTTCATCATCTTCTGAACCTATTCTCCGTTCTTCACAAGGCTCTTCTTCCTCTCCTTCTGCTTTGAATGGACCCACTTCTCACTCCACGAAAACACATATTCTGGGATCCGTTCCAACTCCACAATCTCCTCCTCCAGCATTAGACTCAACCAATTTTCAAAATGTTCCATTTCCAAACCGGTTGAGGTCTAATAAACAAAATCCTCAAATGGAGAAGATTCTGGAGTTATTTAAGCAGGTTAACATTAACATTCCTCTTTTAGATGCCATCCAACAAGTCCCATCCTACGCGAAAATCTTAAAAGACTTGTGCACGAAAAAGAGGAAGTCTCAGGTACCAAAGAAAGTTTTCTTGGCCAGTGCTGTGAGTGATGCCCTTACCCAATCTTTACCACAAAAACGGAAGGACCCTGGCTGTCCTACGATTTCAATTACCATTGGGGATAAGAACATCAACCGCGCACTATTGGATCTTGGTGCCAGTGTTAACCTGCTTCCGTATTCAGTATACGAGCAATTAGGCATAGGAGAGCTGAAACCTACGCATTGTACTCTTCAAATGGCAGACCGATCGATCACCCATCCTAGGGGTGAGCTAGAGGATGTGTTAATCAAAGTCGGGGACTTCATCTTCCCCGTTGACTTCATTGTATTAGACACACAACCTGTAGCTAATCCCAGGAATCAAATTCCTGTGATACTCGGTCGCCCATTCCTCGCAACCTCAAATGCTGTGATCAATTGTCGCAATGGTTCTATGAACCTATCTTTCGGAAATATGATGATTGAACTCAACATTTTTAAGTTGGGGAATCAGCCCTCTGAACCTAATGCTCATATACTGGACGTCTGCTCGATCCAGGAGATCACCTCAGAAGAGTGTGAATTCGAGGAGTTTCTGTTTGATAATGATAATCTTGACGCCACTAGTGCGTTCCTCTTCGAACCTGCTGCTGTTTCTGCGCTCGAAAACGACTACGAGTGTTTCACGTTTTCGAACGATCTTAGCTGCGCACAACCCGAGTTTGAATCCTTTGACTTTTCGGATGAGTTACCTGAACCATCCAACTCGGTTGCCTACACTCGCTTTGAACCTTTGCTGGAGTCCTTTGAGTTCGAAACCTTTACACCAATCTTGCCTTCTATCGTTTCACCTCCAACGCTCGAACTCAAGCCTTTGCCGTCTTACCTTAAGTACGCTTACTTAGGTGAGAACGAGACCCTCCCTGTCATCATCTCGGCTTCTCTAGCTCCCGAGCAAGAGAAAGCCCTTCTCGCGGTCTTGCACGGCAACAGGCAAGCTTTTGGCTGGTCCATGACGGACATCAAGGGGATTAGTCCCCTCATCGTTGAGCATCACATTCATCTGATGGATGATGCCAAACCAGCCCGGGATCCACAAAGACGTCTTAATCCAGTCATGAAGGAGGCTGTGAAGAAGGAGATCGTCAAATGTCTAGATAGTGGTATCATTTACCCTATCTCCGATAGTCAGTGGGTTAGCCCCATTCACGTTGTCCCTAAGAAATCAGGTATCACGGTCATAACCAACGAGGCGAACGACTTAATCCCTACTCGCACCCAAACTGGGTGGCGAGTGTTCATCGATTACAGAAAACTCAACGCCGCAACACGGAAAGACCACTTTCCGCTACCTTTCATTGACCAGATGCTTGAACGATTGGCTGGACATGAGTACTACTGCTTTCTTGATGGCTACTCTGGCTATAACCAAATTCCTATCGCCGAAAAAGACCAGGACAAGACCACTTTCACTTGTTCATTCGGCACGTTTGCATATCGACGCATGCCCTTTGGGTTATGTAATGCGCCCGCTACCTTCCAGCGGTGTATGATGGGAATTTTCTTAGACATGGTGGAAAAATTTCTGGAGATTTTCATGGATGACTTCTCCATCTTCGGCGACTCCTTTGACGAGTGTCTACTGCATCTTGACGCTGTCCTTACCCGATGTAAGGACAAGAACCTCACTTTGAATTGGGAGAAATGCCACTTCATGGTGCGAGAAGGTATTGTCTTAGGACATATTATTTCGCAAAATAGCATAAAAGTTGACAAAGCAAAGATTGAGTTCATTTCCAATCTTCCTCCTCCCAGTTGCGTCAGAGATATCCGAGCCTTCCTTGGCCATGCCGGTTTCTATATACGGTTTATCAAGGACTTTAGCAAGATTGCTAGGCCCTTGACTCTTTTACTGGCCAAGGACACGCCATTCGATTTCAACTCGAGCTGTATGACTGCGTTCGAGTCATTGAAAAGCTCACTCACTTCTGCTCCCATTCTCTCTTCTCCTGACTGGACACACCCATTTGAGATTATGTGCGATGCATCTGACATTGCCATCGGTGCTGTCCTTGGACAACACATCAACAAGATGCCGCACGTAATCTATTACGCCAGCCGAACCCTGAACGACGCCCAACTCAATTATACAACAACTGAGAAGGAATTCTTGGCTGTTGTATTTGCTCTAGAAAAGTTCAGGCCATACCTCATCGGCTCTCCAGTCATTGTCTACACGGACCATTCTGCTCTGCGCCATCTTTTTGCGAAGAAAGATGCCAAATCTCGGCTTATACGTTGGATCCTCTTGCTTCAAGAGTTTGACCTTGTCATTAAGGACAAACGAGGATGTGAAAACGTCGTTGCCGACCATCTCTCACGACTTCCTTCTTCGCCGTCGCTTCAAATCCCGATCAATGACGTTTTCCCGGATGAACAGCTCTTGACGGTATCTTGCGAACCCTGGTTCGCAGATATTGTGAACTATTTGGCCACAGGGTTACTACCTACTGAATGGTCAAGTCAGGACAAACTTCGCTTCTTATCCCAAGTAAAACATTTTTACTGGGACGAACCCTATCTGTTCAAGTACTGTCCTGACCAGATTATTCGTCGGTGTGTTCCTGACAAAGAATTCAAGAGTATGCTGTCGTTTTGCTACGACCAAGCATGTGGCGGGCATTTTGGCCCCAGAAAGACAGCTGAGAAGATCTTGCAATGTGGTTTCTACTGGCCACAACTCTTTAAAGACGCTTATGATTATTGCAAGACTTGCTCCCGGTGCCAACACATGGGCCGGATATCCCGGAGGAATGAGATGCCGCTCCAACCAATCTTGGTTGTGGAGATTTTCGATGTTTGGGGGATAGATTTCATGGGGCCGTTTCCCAGCTCTTTCGGGAACTTGTACGTCCTTCTAGCTGTTGATTACGTCTCTAAATGGGTCGAGGCTGTGCCCAGCCGGACTAACGACAACAAGGTTGTCGTTTGGTTCCTTAAAGAAAACATTTTCTCTCGTTTTGGGCACCCCCGAGCAATCATTAGCGACAATGGAACTCACTTCTGCAATAAGACTTTCGAAGCCTTGATGCGGAAGTATTCCATTAATCATAAGCTATCTACGCCCTACCACCCCCAAACCAGTGGTCAAGCTGAAGTTTCAAATCGGCAGATCAAGCAGATATTGGAGAAGACGGTTTCCAAGAACCGTAAGGATTGGTCTTTAAAACTCACTGATGCCCTTTGGGCCTTCCGAACCGCTTATAAGACCAACCTTGGCATGTCTCCTTATCGGCTTGTATACGGAAAAGCTTGCCACCTTCCTGTCGAAATAGAGCATCGCGCATTTTGGACGATAAAAGAGCTGAATCTGTCTCTAGAAGATGCGGGCAGCAATAGAAAGCTGCAACTGAACGAACTGAGCGAGCTTTGGGATGAAGCTTACGATAACGAGGTTGTCGTGAAGAATCGAACGAAGGTTTTTCATGATAAACACCTTGTGCGCAAAACCTTCGTACCTGGTCAGCAGGTACTGCTTTACGATACCTGGCTACACTTCCATCCAGGAAAGCTCAGATCTCGATGGAAAGGGCTGTATTTCGTGCGGAATGTGTATCCGCATGGCGCTGTGGATTTGGAAAATCCAAAGGACGGTTCATTTTTCAAAGTGAACGGACATCGACTAAAACCGTACCTTAGCGCCGACCCAACAGAGGAGCTCCTGTTCTTACAGGAGCCGGTTTACCCTGAATAATCTTCCTCTCCCCTTACTCCCAAACTTCGATAATCCAGCCAAAAACAGTGGAAATACTGTTTCAAATAAATTTGGGGGTATGTAAATACATTTTTTTTTTAGTGTGCCTGTAAATTTTCACTAATAAATAAATAAAAAAAATGCATAAAAAAAACCAAACAATAAAAATAAAAAATAAAAATTTTCAGAAAAAAATAATGAATATGTAAATATATATATATGTAAATAATTTTTTTCATTAGATATATTTATAGGGGTTTAAGTGTAAATAACCAAATAAACCCCTATAAATACACCTCTTCCCATTCCAGGTCTCCTCTCTGCTTATAAATCTCCCCATCAGAAACCCTAGCCGCCACAGCAAAGCCCAGCGCCTGATCCCCTGTTGCCGCCGCGCTTCCGCCGCCCGACCCCCACTCCTGCCGCGCTTCCGCCGCCGCCTAGAATCTTCACCCTCTGGAATTTTTTCCAGAGGAGGTTTGCACTATTTTACCCCCTTTCGCATCTGTAGAATTCTGCAATTTACTGAATGGCTGCACATTTGCAATATGAGCGTAATTTTGCACAACTTTTTGAACACAATGTGTACGGAAGTTATTTTGGCGACGAGATCCGGAAACGCGGATGGAATTATCTTTTGTATAACCATCCGAATGCATTCGCGCTTCCGGATCTAGTCCAACGATTCTATGATTACATGGCGGAGGGTAGTTTTCAAAGATACGGATTTATTAGGTTGTTTTGGGGAGATCAAGAAATACGAATAGATAGGGACTTCATTCATGAAGTCACGTTGATTCCAAGAATACCAGCCCATGACCACCCCCTCCAGTTTGAGGATTACACCCCGTTGATGGGAAATGACTGTTATAGGGAGCCACGTAAAGGGATTCAGGCACGTACACTTTACGCCAATGTGCTGACTGTGTGCCGATGGGCACAAAATAACATTTTTGGCAGCTCACACAACACGACATTTTTTACACCGTCACTACACATCGTGCACACATTAATGATAAAAAAACCCAAGTTATGACATGTGCACGGTGCTACTTCAGTCGATTGATGCTGGCAAGACTTCAGCTAACCATCCGTGCCCTATGTTGGTGACACAACTGTGTCGCCATTTCATCCCTTCTGACGAGTTTGCATTACAAATGCATGCTGGCACACTCATTCGACCAGTTCTTGATGGTGTTTCGACATCCTACACTAGACTTCATGATATCTGGTCACGCACCAAGCCGGCCGAGAATGTAATGGCCCAAACACCCAGCTCGAGCTCCACAGCGAGCGATGAAGAGCTTACCCCCGCTGAGCAAGCACGCTTACTTAGATGGACACATAGGGGGGTAGAAAGAATGCTGGGAATAATGACAAACTTCGATCAGAGATTAACGAACCTTGAACAAGGAATGGCCACCCTGTTGGCACGAGAGGACAGATCGAGGGAGAGATCCAGGGCCCCTAGGACAGATACAGGGGAACCAGGGACGAGTGACGCAGCGTCTAGGAGACGACGCAGGGGGCAGTGAGGACACTGCCATCAACAAGTTTGGGGGAGGAATTAGATTGTAAATAGTTATCCTTGCATTGCATCTGCATATTTTATCGTTTATGTAAATATTTGTTTTTACTTTGCATGTTTAAATTCTGCACTGCATTTTTAAATAAATTTTTTTTTTAAAAAAAATACAAAAATATTGAAAAACTCGAAAATGAAAACAAAAATTTTAAAAAGAAAAAAAACCAAAAATATTTATTGACCGTTTCTGACTCAAGTCTAATATGACAGTTGAATAGTTAGAAACTACTAGATCTTAAACTTAGTTAATTATGAACCCTAAAAATAACATTCCTTGAAGTTTAACTACAGAAAATATACGCTCCAGCGGTTTGTTTTGAAATAAGCAAATTTTGAGTCTAGTTCTTAGGCGAAGTCAAAATGAGGGAAAATTATTGAAGCTCTATTTGAAGAATAAGTCTGAAAAATAATTCTAAATTTTAAGTCCAAATTTTTGAAAGTATATACCCTACAAAATGCACATACACACCACCTTGAAACTCGGAATAGTAGAGGATACCTAGAAATACTCTTGCCTGAAAGCCTAGTATGAAAGAAAAAACGGTATTTGAAGCTAAACACCAAAAGAGCATGCTGAAAAATATATCCGGTCTTGAAAAAGAAAAAAGGAAAAGAAACAGAAAAAGAAAAAATAGAATGAAGTCAAGACATGGAAACTGCTATTTACGCTTTAAAGTTCACACATTCAGTAATCGGCCGTTAGTGCCTCAAGAAGCATTAATAGTCGCATGAAAGATGTATGAACAAAACCGTCCATCATTAATAAAAAGAAGTAGTGCTAGGTATTAAGGCAAGGGTATTATAGCTTGAACTGAATTTCCAAGTGTAGGGGTGATAATTACACACACGTAGGGGTATATAATCAAGAGTTTGGAGGAAAGATAAGGAATGAAAGATAGGGTTTATTTCTTCAGTAGAGTGGATAAAAATTCCGGATTTGAGATTCCGCTTAAGAAGGAAAACTCAGGAGATGCTGAAAACTTTATAAACTGGCTAGGCGTATAGGATCTTAAGTTAAATGAAAAGGAAGTGTGAAGAATACGGGTTAGTAATTTCTAAGTTTATGATAATAGGGTTTTCGGCTAGAAAGCTGAAATAGAGGATTAGAGTAGACGGCCAATTTATCGGATTTTGTGGGTGTAATCTGCTGAAAACCCTCAGGAGACAACACTCCTCCTACTAGGGACACCTAGAGGTTTAACGGCTTGTTGCACATGCTCAGTGCAATCGCGTTCCCTGCGAAAGTGAGGTTAGGAATTTTTTGTGAATAAAATGGTTTTGCTCGGGACGAGCAAAAGATAAGTTTGGGGGTATTTGTTCATCACATATTTTTGTATATTTGTACCGCCCATTCTTAATCACATTGCATACAGGTAGGTGCTTTTTATCCGTATTTGCTGCATGTTACAGATTACAGGTTTCCAGTCCAAGAGAGCACAAATCCGACAAAATCACCACATTTACGGCAAAATCCAGAACATCTGTCACAAACAGATAAAACCCGGGTTCCAGTAGCCGTCCCGTACCAGTTCAGCAGAGGGGACGAAAATAGTCGTCATTTGGGACTAAAGCAAAAATTGAAGTAAAAGGATGAAAAGGTCAAAAGAAAAGAAATGTAGAAGTCTTGGATCAGAAATCTGGAGATCCTCTGGATGAATTATTGCAGTGTAAAGATTTCAAATATCAGGAAAAAAGATCACAAGACCAGAGAAAAGAAGCAGCCAAGGTTTGGCCACCAAACAGCCGCGCATGCGCGGCCAAACCCCTACTTTGGCCGCGCATGCGCGGCTGCCACGTGTCTGTATGCTGTGAAATTTTGGGGTGTTCTCTGTATAAATGTATAGGTTTGTACTATATTGCAAAATTCTCATAATCAGGCCTATAAATAGCCCAGAGCAGAACCAAGAGGGGGTGCTTAGTTTCATGTGTAATTTTTGTATTAGATTTATTTAGTTTCTAATAAAAGTCCATTTTCCTCCATCTTCCTCCATTAAAGCTTGTGAGAGGTTTTATTGAGTGTGAAGCATGCAAGAAGTGTTCTTTTTCTATATGTGTAATTTGTAATTCGGTTTCTTATATTGCTTGTAATTTTCATTGTTAAACGTAGTTGTTGTTATTTATTAAAATTGTCGTTTTGATATTTCTTCCATTTTCGGTTATCCTTACAACCATGATGCTTAGTGTGATCCTTGCCTAAGTGAGGT
Organism: Agapanthus africanus; assembly: GCA_030015575.1. Classification (NCBI taxonomy): domain Eukaryota; kingdom Viridiplantae; phylum Streptophyta; class Magnoliopsida; order Asparagales; family Amaryllidaceae; genus Agapanthus; species Agapanthus africanus. The sequence goes on along the minus strand of JASDDO010000010.1, from coordinate 278,908,400 downwards.
CCCAAACAGCTAGTTGTGATTTTCTATCTCAATTCTTATTACCATCTTTCTTTGTTTTATTTCATTTAACTTTTCTAATGGGTGAGTAACTTCTCACTTGTTAGGGTAGGAAACGGAAAGTTTGAAAGAAGGGAACATCCCTCACTTTTCTTTTTGACAAATATCTTGATTTGAACTCTTGTTAATTGATCCACAATCCGCTCCCTATGGCACCCTATTCTTCATAATAGCGGTGTTACCCTAGTGAGACCGGTTGTGGTTGAATCAACTTGAGGTTGCGACTAAGAGCCAAGAACGGACGGACAAGGACCAAAAAGAGAAAACGAAGTGTTGGAAAGCCTAGCTTATACTCGCAAGTTTTCTCTTAGTCGTGCTAATCCCCGTTGTTGCCGATTACCGTAACATCAATATTAAGAAGTGGCAAAAGAATCAAGTGAGCGATCCTCCCGACCCAAACCAACTAAATCCTACCCTTTACAAGTTCTCTTATCATTCATTTTCAATTAGCTAAACTCAAACAAACCCAACATATTTGGACTTAACTCGTCAAAACATTAAGAAAAAGACTCCCATCTCTCTGTGGATCGACCCGTACTCATCCGGCTAGCTGCAAAGCGAAAACGTCCTGATTGCGGTTATTAAACTAGAACACGCAGAATCTCTGTCAATCAGTTAACGAAGTTAAAACACCGAACGAACCCGAACACGTCAAATTAAACCCCTCCCCGGACATTTTTTCAAATCTGTTATTTTTATGAATTAAAAATACCTAAAAAATTCAGCAGGGTTTTCTAAGCATTGTTGTGCAAAACGAGAACATGAATCGTACGGATCACCGTGGTTCCGCGGCAAATCCCAACTTCTGCCGCGGAACCGCGGCGGTACAGTGACATTGGGGTTTTGTGTTTACACAGTAATGTTTAATTCTGCTGTTGGATTTTTATGGGTATTTTATATTTAACTCAAGTGTTGAGTATTCATGGGTTTATTTTGAAATCGTCGATTCGATCGGAGAATTTAATTTTGATCTGTTATTCCGGATAATTTAGAAAGTATTAAAATGTTCGAACGGATATCATTAACTCAATTTTTCCCGGCACGAAAAACATTCAAGTGTTGAATTTTTATCGGGTTTTAAATCTTTCGGAAAAACGTGCATGTGATGTGACGGACCCTCTAGAAGACAACAAACCTTAACTCGATTATGTGACCGTCTTGAACTGCCCTTTGAACCTTAGGGTTTGGGGCAGTACGGCGTGCCACATGTGAGGCGTTGGCTTGACCCTTCTACGGCTGGACCGTTGCTATTGTGACGTATTCTGCAATTTTTGAACTCCGCTCAAGTGTTGAGCTATTTAGGAAATCTCAGGTATTTGAATATTCGATCGGAAAGTTTAATACTGTCTATTTATCTGGAATGTGATACAATATGTGGAATTCACACAGTTTGGCATGAAATGCGAAATATGTGATATTTCAGATTTATGATGTCTAAAGAGATTGTGTCACGACCCAAGTTTGGATGTGACAGGCACTTAGATTGTATCATATCTTAAGATATGCACAATTCCAAGTAAGCCAAAAACCAAGATCAAAATACCTTATTTCGGAATTATTTATGAAAAAATTAGTTTTTAAGTAGAAATCTCAAGTTATTAAGTTTATTCATTAAACAAATAATAGAGGTTAAGTTTGGTTGTATTCCGGGTTGGAATCAACAATATCAATAATAAGCATGAATGTACACATAATAAACATTACTGAATCTCATAATGAAGAACTATGAAACTGATCCAAATACTTCAACTGTACATATATTTCCCAACTCTCTTTTTTAAGTCAAAATACAAGTCTGATGGAGTCTTTCTAGATACAAAAGTACAAAAACCAAAAAGGAGGTTACTACACATGTAACCTACCGATCAAAAGATGGAAACAACCGCAAAAGTGATCCTGCCTCGCAACTACCCGTCCACTTTATCCCTGCAAGGAACTGTGGCACAACGGGGATGAGTTGCCAACTCAGTGAATACAACTAACATATAACGGCGAATAAAGTAAATATGGTAATCATGATAATGAACATGAATCAATATGATATATGAGTATATGTGAAATCCAACAATAAATCACATCATACTTCTGAAATCATAACTCAATATAAATCATCTCTCGGTGTCCATCAACGACACAAAACTTCCATTTCTGATAGGCATCATTCCCCGAATGATCCTATACCCATAATATCGGTCGTCATCCTCTAGATGCACGCCGCATATTTCTAAAACCAATATCCGGAATCGAGTAACCTCGCTAGGCTCACCCGTCTCAATACGGCTATCTTGCCCCTCGGTCTCGACCGGGTCCACCCTGTATCCAACTGTATAGCTCCCCCACTCAGTATGGATAACATAAATCCGCGACCGTATATCTCCCCCACTCGGTCCGGAATAAAACCAAAAATAGAAATCAACTCAGGGTGGACATGTCACATCAATCATGAAAACGGGATTTATGTAATAGTATTTAAAATCTCAAAATCATAAATCCTCAATTCTGTATTTATCTCATATCCAACATGGAAATACGCATAAAGCAACAAAATGTAAATAAGGAATTCTACCAATATACTTAACATTTGAAAGACAATATAATCCATATTAATAATTATGATATTTAAGTGTATGTGACATGGCAATATCGACGAGGTGTGTGTAGCATATAAGAGGTGCACGTGGCATGACTCGTCGATACTTGTGAAGTGTTCTAACAACTAAACAACATACAATTAATGAAATGAATGATATTCTAACAACTAAACATGATGATATGAACATCGCATTAATGTAAACCATGGGCGAAACACGCCATCTCTACTAAATTCCCCGGTAGATGTTTAGTCTACTCACCGGAAAGTCGATCTACTCCGGAATCGCTAATCCTTTCCCTTTCCTCGCGGCTTCCGTATTCTTCGTATCCGCGTCTAAATATACCAATATATCGTATATAAGCAAAAACTGTATTTCCGACATAACGGAAATAGAAAACACATTATACCCTTATAAGTTATATACAATCTGATCTTTCCAAGTTATTAAACACTTAGTCCTTCAGTATTTTAACCCTAATCTGTACTGGTTCAGAATTTAATACGCGACACGATTTCACCGTGTCGTATTTAGCGTCGTAACGATTCCTTTTCCGATATTTCATTCAAGATTTTAATTACAGTAAAACTAATTAAAATCAACAGTACCAAACTACCCCAAATTGTATACTGAAGATAACAAAAAAACCAAAACCCCAAATTTCCCTCACATGGCCGGCGACGCCGGCCATTCCTCTTCTGTCGCCGGCCCAACCCCGGCGCCCCACTGCCGTTTTCTTGTGGTGTGTTCTATTTGTTACCTACATCATTTTTACATTGTTGAATTTATTTAATTATCTTTCAGATTACAGCAGATTCTAACAGACTCTAAATTTATCTAAAATACGATATTATAGAACTTAGCTACACTCTAATTAACTAATCTACAGAGCTTAATTACCTACTGTGATTTAGAATTTTACCTTCCTATTAGTTGTAGGAATAACCCTTCTTGATCAATCAACTCCTCTTAGTTTGAGGATGAACAAACTCCATAAACAAGCTCCTCAATCCTCTTCTTCTTCTTGCTTTTCTTTTTCCTTCTTTAGTTTTCTTTTTCTTTTGATTTTCTTTCAGTTTTGATTCTGATTTTTAACTGAAATGAACTATTTAAGTGAATGAGAGAAGAGATAAGAGAAGGAGGAGGTGTCAAAGCCAAAGGTGTGCATGTTTCATGCAAGAAGGAGGTGGAAGTGAGAGGCTAATTGAAGCATGAGGTGGTTTTTTGGTGATTATCTCCCATTTTCCATTTTTGTTTTATATTTGAATTTGTTTTCAGATCTGAAATGGTATCCTTTTATTCATTTAAACCCTTGACAAAACCCTATTTGCATAAAACCTAACTTTGCAATTTAACCCTTCACAACTAACTTATTACAAAACATATCTTTTATTAAAATGAAGCTAAAATTTTCATTAAAACCTTTATAACTTATTTAAATTACATTCTAAAATTCTAATTTAATTTGTATTACACATATCTTAAGAAGATTGACATATTAGCTTTTAACCATTTTGTGATTTATCAGCTTATTCTTATTTTAATTAAATTTATTTATTTCTAGGTTTTTCCTAAATGTTACAATATTCCCCCCTTAAGAAAATTCGGTCCCCGAATTTAAACTAATTACTATACATACCTATGAAAAGATGTGGAAATTTCTTTCGCATTGCGTCCTCCGTCTCCCCAGTAATCTCCTCGCGATCCTTTCCTTGCCAGAGAACCTTTACAGATGGCAGTATCCTTGATCGTAGTTGCTTTGCTTGCCTGTCCAGAATAGCTACTGGATGTACTGTGAAGGATAGATCTGGCTCAAGCTGTAGAGTCTGATGCTGGATCGCATGAGATGGATCGTGAAGATATCTGCGAAGCATCGAAACATGAAACACCGGATGTACGTGGGGAAAACCAGGTGGAAGTGCTAACCGATAAGCTACAGCGCCCACTCTCTCTAAAATCTCGTAAGGTCCAACATATCTGGGGCTGAGCTTCCCTTTCTTCCCGAAGCGCATCACACCTTTCATTGGAGATACTCGAAGGAACACATGATCTCCCACATCAAACTCGAGTTTGCGTCGTCTTCGATCTGCGTATGACTTCTGTCTGCTTTGAGCCGCTTTCATTCTATCTCGTATCAAGTGAATCTTCTCTGTAGTTTCCTGTACTATCTGCGGTCCCAATATACAACTCTCACTAAGTTCCGTCCAGCAAACAGGTGATCTACATTTCCTTCCATACAAGGCTTCAAAGGGTGCCATCTGGATCGTCTCTTGAAAACTGTTGTTATATGAGAATTCTACCAAAGGTAGGTGACGATCCCAACTACCACCGAAATCTAGGCTACAAGCCCGAAGCATATCCTCGAGTATCTGAATTGTCCGCTCCGACTGACCGTCTGTCTGTGGGTGGAAAGCTGTACTAAAACTCAGTCGTGTACCAAGAGCGTCCTGAAGTTTCTGCCATAGCCTGCTCGTGAACTGGGTACCTCGATCTGACACTATGCATGTCGGCACTCCATGTAGACGTACAATCTCATCGATATAAACCTGTGCATACTGAGCAAATCCATATGTCGTCTTCACTGGAAGAAAATGAGCGGCCTTCGTCAGCCTGTCTACTATCACCCAAATGGAATCATACCCTCTGCTAGTCCTGGGTAGACCCACCACAAAATCCATGGAAATCTGTTCCCATTTCCACTCTGGAATGGGTAAGGGTTGCAGCTCTCCGGCTGGTCTCTGATGTTCTGCTTTGACTTGCTGACAAGTCAAGCATCGTGAAACAAAATCCGTAACTTCCTTCTTCATTCCTTCCCACCAATAATTATCCTTCAAATCACGATACATTTTTGTGGAACCAGGATGAATACTGTATGCTGATCTGTGTGCATCCTCCAAAATCTCACGCCTCAATCCATCAGAATCTGGCACACAGAGACGAGTCCTAAAACGTAATACTCCATAATCATCAATCACGAACTCCGTCTCCTTGCCCTGTCTAACCTGATCCATAATCTCCATCAAGCGAGTATCGGTAGGCTGCGCATCTCGAATACGATCCAATAGCTGAGGTCTGGTGAGAACATGTGCTAACTGACCTCCTGTCGATGTGAACTCAAACTGTATACGACTATCACATAAGATCTGCCAGTCGGTAGAAGACTGTCTCTGCAAAATGCTCAAATGAGATAACTTACCTCCAGGCCTCCGACTCAAGGCATCCGCCACAACATTTGCTTTGCCTGGATGGTACAAAATCTCACAGTCGTAATCTTTCACCAATTCCATCCATCTACGCTGCCTGAGATTCAGATCTTTCTGCTGAAAGATATACTTTAAACTTTTATGATCTGTGAAGATTTGACACGTTTCTCCATATAAATAATGTCTCCAAATCTTCAATGCGAAAACCACAGCAGCCATCTCTAGATCATGAGTGGGATAATTTTGTTCATGCCTCTTTAACTGTCGGGAAGCATATGCTATAACCTTGCCGTGTTGCATCAACACACAGCCTAAGCCCACTCTAGAAGCATCGCAATACACAACGAAACCCCCTGACCCGGAAGGTAAAGATAATACAGGTGCAGTCGTCAAACGCGTCTTCAGCTGTTGGAAACTCTGCTCACACGCGTCTGTCCACTGAAAAGGAACTTCCTTCCTAGTCAATCCTGTCAAAGGTGCCGCTATCCTTGAGAAATCCTGCACGAAGCGTCTGTAATAACCTGCCAGACCTAAGAAACTCCGAACCTCTGTAACTGACATAGGCCTGGGCCAGTGTTGTACCGCTTCAATCTTCTTTGGGTCAACGCATATACCTTCTCTCGTAACAATATGACCCAAGAAATCCACATTATCGAGCCAAAAAGCACACTTAGAAAACTTTGCATACAACTGATGCTCTTTCAATGTCTGCAACGTGATACGTAAATGCTGCTCGTGCTCCGTCTGACTCCGAGAATATACAAGAATATCATCTATGAATACTATAATAAACCGATCGATAAATGGTCTAAAGATACGGTTCATCATATCCATAAAAGCTGCTGGAGCATTGGTGAGTCCGAACGACATCACCAGAAATTCATAATGCCCATATCTCGTACGAAATGCTGTCTTCGGAATATCGTCTTTCCGAACCCTCAACTGATGATATCCTGACCTTAAGTCAATCTTTGAGAAGAATCGGGCTCTTTGCAACTGATCGAACAAATCATCTATTCGCGGTAATGGATACCTGTTTCGCACCGTGACGCGATTCAGCTGTCGGTAGTCGATGCACATCCTCATACTACCGTCTTTCTTCTTTACAAATAACACAGGAGCTCCCCACGGTGAAACACTAGGACGAACAAGTCCTCGATCTAACAACTCTTGCAACTGGCTTTTGAGTTCTTTCAATTCCGTCGGTGCCATTCGATAGGGTGGTATAGAAATAGGCCCTGCACCCGGAATCAAGTCGATACAAAACTCAATATCTCGATCAGGTGGCAATCCTGGCAACTCTGCAGGAAATACCTCAGGAAATTCTCGTATGATCGGGATTTGGTCCAAAGGAACTTCAGCGACCTCAACGTCTTGAATAAAAGCCAAGAACCCAAGACAACCCTTCTTCAAAAGCCGCCCCGCACAAAAAGCAGAAATCATGTTGACAGGGGTTAACTTGCAATCCCCCTGCACAACCAACACCGGTTCACCTGGAAAACAAAATCTAACCGCTTTTCCTCTACAATCTACATAGGCATGACAAGCGGCTAACCAATCCATCCCAAGAAGTATATCAAAATCCAACATGTCCAGGAGAATCAGATCAACTAACGAATCTCTATTACCAATACGCACCGAACACGATCTGAATACGTGTCGAGCTATAAAAGAATCTCCAACTGGAGTAATCACTACCAAAGGTAACTCTAACAATGACGACTCCTTCCTCAATAAAAGTGCGAATCGTGAAGATACATAAGAGTGTGTAGAACCGGGATCAAATAAGACATGTGCCTCTAAAGAGCATACTGTAAGAGTACCTGTTACGACTGCATTTGATGCCTGGGCATCCTGTGGAGTCAGTGCAAAAACCCGTGCCTGGCCCCTGCCCGCATCCTGTCGTCCTCTACCTCTATCTCCTCTACCTCTCTGAGCACGTCCCGCATAGCCTCGACCTCTTGGTGCAACTGCCTGGCGTGTAGCGCCAACTGGGGGAGGAAGTAAAGCCATCGGTGTAGGAGAAGGAAGGGGTAAAGCAGCCTGTGGAGCAACGATCCCGTTCTGAGATCTGCAATCTCTCGCAAAGTGCCCGGGAAGTCCACATCTATAACAAGTATATGGTGATCTCTGATCATCAGTATAAGAACTGAACATCTGGCCCTGTGTCCAATCTCGTCCAACACTGCGGCCTGGAGTATATCTGCCTGGATAGGACCCTCTACCTCGGCCAAACTGTCTATTTGTCGGCACGAATGGTCTACTCCTCTTTGGCTCCGGAACAACTCCTGACTGGCTCAAACGCTCCTCTACTCGAATCGCCGCATCCAAGGCCTGTGCATATGTATCAAAATGCTGGGAGCCTATCGCCAGATACAACTGTGTGTCCAAACTCCTTAGGAACCTTTTCACCCGAAGCTCTTCTGTAGGTACCAAGTATGGAGCATATCGCGAAAGCTGGGTGAAGCGTAAGTCATAATCGGCTACTGACATACTTGCTGCTTTCTTCAGTGCCTCGAAACTGCTAGCTCTAGCATCCCTCACACTCTCGGGAAGAAATCTGGCAAGAAAGACTGTAGAAAACTCGATCCACGTCATCGGAGGAAGATTCGTAGCTCGCCCTCTCTCCATCGACTCACACCACTCCTGTGCAAGTCCCTCCAAACGAAAGCTAGTCAGCTCAACTGACCTCGCATCAGAACATCGTAATGATCTGCATATCCTCGCCATTCTATCAAGAAAAGACTGAGGATCTACCGCCACCTCGGTCCCTGTGAATACCGGTGGTCTCAATCTCATAAACTCCGCAAGTGATACCTCCATCACTCTCGTATCTACTGGTGCTACCGTCTGTGTAGGCTGTACCTCGGACTCTGCTACGGTCGGTGCTGGATCTGATCTCAAAGCTCGAGTGGTCTCAGCTAACTGTCCTACCACTCGCTGTAATCCCAACATACCCTCCTCGATCCTAGTCATGCGATCTGGAGGAGGAGGATCAGCATGCTCATGCACCTCCTGCACGTCCGGTGTACCAGTCCTCATCACAGGCGGACTCGCCCTAGCTGCATTCCTGGCTGCGGCTCGCCTGGCCCGCGTAGCCATAGCAACTGGAACAAGAAACGAGAGTTGATAAGGTATGGGAACAGAAGAATTCAATATCGGAGAATCAATGGAAGAATAGATCAAGATAAACATCCTAAGGTTAGTTAGGCTGAATACGATAACGTAAATATGCCGCGGAACATACGTACGGTACTGCATTCGTCCTAATTCACCTACTCCATCAAACCAAAGGTCATCCTAACTCTCAGACTTACATCAACTTATTGAAATTCCTTACTGAATTCCGTAAGGTTACTCCTAAGCTCTGATACCAACTTTGTCACGACCCAAGTTTGGATGTGACAGGCACTTAGATTGTATCATATCTTAAGATATGCACAATTCCAAGTAAGCCAAAAACCAAGATCAAAATACCTTATTTCGGAATTATTTATGAAAAAATTAGTTTTTAAGTAGAAATCTCAAGTTATTAAGTTTATTCATTAAACAAATAATAGAGGTTAAGTTTGGTTGTATTCCGGGTTGGAATCAACAATATCAATAATAAGCATGAATGTTCACATAATAAACATTACTGAATCTCATAATGAAGAACTATGAAACTGATCCAAATACTTCAACTGTACATATATTTCCCAACTCTCTTTTTTAAGTCAAAATACAAGTCTGATGGAGTCTTTCTAGATACAAAAGTACAAAAACCAAAAAGGAGGTTACTACACATGTAACCTACCGATCAAAAGATGGAAACAACCGCAAAAGTGATCCTGCCTCGCAACTACCCGTCCACTTTATCCCTGCAAGGAACTGTGGCACAACGGGGATGAGTTGCCAACTCAGTGAATACAACTAACATATAACGGCGAATAAAGTAAATATGGTAATCATGATAATGAACATGAATCAATATGATATATGAGTATATGTGAAATCCAACAATAAATCACATCATACTTCTGAAATCATAACTCAATATAAATCATCTCTCGGTGTCCATCAACGACACAAAACTTCCATTTCTGATAGGCATCATTCCCCGAATGATCCTATACCCATAATATCGGTCGTCATCCTCTAGATGCACGCCGCATATTTCTAAAACCAATATCCGGAATCGAGTAACCTCACTAGGCTCACCCGTCTCAATACGGCTATCTTGCCCCTCGGTCTCGACCGGGTCCACCCTGTATCCAACTGTATAGCTCCCCCACTCAGTATGGATAACGTAAATCCGCGACCGTATATCTCCCCCACTCGGTCCGGAATAAAACCAAAAATAGAAATCAACTCAGGGTGGACATGTCACATCAATCATGAAAACGGGATTTATGTAATAGTATTTAAAATCTCAAAATCATAAATCCTCAATTCTGTATTTATCTCATATCCAACATGGAAATACGCATAAAGCAACAAAATGTAAATAAGGAATTCTACCAATATACTTAACATTTGAAAGACAATATAATCCATATTAATAATTATGATATTTAAGTGTATGTGACATGGCAATATCGACGAGGTGTGTGTAGCATATAAGAGGTGCACGTGGCATGACTCGTCGATACTTGTGAAGTGTTCTAACAACTAAACAACATACAATTAATGAAATGAATGATATTCTAACAACTAAACATGATGATATGAACATCGCATTAATGTAAACCATGGGCGAAACACGCCATCTCTACTAAATTCCCCGGTAGATGTTTAGTCTACTCACCGGAAAGTCGATCTACTCCGGAATCGCTAATCCTTTCCCTTTCCTCGCGGCTTCCGTATTCTTCGTATCCGCGTCTAAATATACCAATATATCGTATATAAGCAAAAACTGTATTTCCGACATAACGGAAATAGAAAACACATTATACCCTTATAAGTTATATACAATCTGATCTTTCCAAGTTATTAAACACTTAGTCCTTCAGTATTTTAACCCTAATCTGTACTGGTTCAGAATTTAATACGCGACACGATTTCACCGTGTCGTATTTAGCGTCGTAACGATTCCTTTTCCGATATTTCATTCCAGATTTTAATTACAGTAAAACTAATTAAAATCAACAGTACCAAACTACCCCAAATTGTATACTGAAGATAACAAAAAAACCAAAACCCCAAATTTCCCTCACATGGCCGGCGACGCCGGCCATTCCTCTTCTGTCGCCGGCCCAACCCCGGCGCCCCACTGCCGTTTTCTTGTGGTGTGTTCTATTTGTTACCTACATCATTTTTACATTGTTGAATTTATTTAATTATCTTTCAGATTACAGCAGATTCTAACAGACTCTAAATTTATCTAAAATACGATATTATAGAACTTAGCTACACTCTAATTAACTAATCTACAGAGCTTAATTACCTACTGTGATTTAGAATTTTACCTTCCTATTAGTTGTAGGAATAACCCTTCTTGATCAATCAACTCCTCTTAGTTTGAGGATGAACAAACTCCATAAACAAGCTCCTCAATCCTCTTCTTCTTCTTGCTTTTCTTTTTCCTTCTTTAGTTTTCTTTTTCTTTTGATTTTCTTTCAGTTTTGATTCTGATTTTTAACTGAAATGAACTATTTAAGTGAATGAGAGAAGAGATAAGAGAAGGAGGAGGTGTCAAAGCCAAAGGTGTGCATGTTTCATGCAAGAAGGAGGTGGAAGTGAGAGGCTAATTGAAGCATGAGGTGGTTTTTTGGTGATTATCTCCCATTTTCCATTTTTGTTTTATATTTGAATTTGTTTTCAGATCTGAAATGGTATACTTTTATTCATTTAAACCCTTGACAAAACCCTATTTGCATAAAACCTAACTTTGCAATTTAACCCTTCACAACTAACTTATTACAAAACATATCTTTTATTAAAATGAAGATAAAATTTTCATTAAAACCTTTATAACTTATTTAAATTACATTCTAAAATTCTAATTTAATTTGTATTACACATATCTTAAGAAGATTGACATATTAGCTTTTAACCATTTTGTGATTTATCAGCTTATTCTTATTTTAATTAAATTTATTTATTTCTAGGTTTTTCCTAAATGTTACAGATTGTGGATTCAAAATGTTGTAGTTTTACACTTTCTTTTCTGTGACCGTAAGTGTAATTTGTGATATCGCCGGTTTCGTTGATATATGTCAACGACAATTGGGATGCGCATATTTACTTACGTTGATGACATGTGATGTTCTGTGTTGCTGGATATGTTATATTGGATCGTCGCGTTTTGAATTGCTGGGGGTTTTTGTGAGATGAGAGTTTTTATTTTCATTCATGTAAAATAAAATGTATGTAATATTCTTTTATTGGGGCACTTCTGGGATGAGGTTGATGTCACCTTTTGTATATTATTTACTTTTCCGCACTAGGATAGACCTAAGGAGGAGAGCACAAGTAACCGGGTTCTGGAGTCCAGTGGGAGACCAACTCGAGGAGTCGAGTCCGGGTCTCCTAACTCTAGAATTGGTAGGGTTGCTTGCCGCTCTCATAAAAGGCTAGGGGTGTGGGTTTGGCTATTCATCGCGACCGTGGAATCCGTGTTTTTAGAGGCTCAAAATAAACCACGGATGTCCTAGTATATCCAATATTTCATATGTTTCTTCTGCTGCGATATCTGTGATGTGATCATTTGATGTTCTGTGATAAATACTGTATATAGTATATATGATATATTATATAGGCGTTACTTATGTTTTACACCCGCGCTAGCCCTGCCCCGCTCTGCCGTTAGTTACCTAACCTAACGGTGCACGAGGGGACATCGAGGCGAAAGCGGATGGCATAAGTGTACGTCGTATTTATCTGTGATGTTTAGGTGACTTAAATGATGGGACGTCATTAATGTGATTAATGAAAGAAAAGAAACCTAAAAGATGTTGTAGAATCAAATTTTTCAAAAAGAGTAGCTACAGTTTTGCTTTGCATAGCGATATATATGATATATCCCGCACCTTATTCGATGAGGAAAGAGTCGAGATCCCTTCACCGGGAGTGACCTCTTTAGTAAAACTGGCAGATGCTGCAACACTCGGTTTTCTTTTGATTGCTTTTGGAGTTTTGCTTTGCATAGTGATGTATATGATATATCCTGCACTTTATTCCATAAGGAAAGAGCCGAGATCCCTTCACCGGGAGTGACCTCTTTAGCAAAACTAATAAAAGCCTCAAAATCACTCCATTTCAAAATTCACTCGATTCTACAACGATATCAAGTTCTTTACGCAATAGGTTTTCAGAAAAACCTGTCGTAGCCCTCCGTCATTTCAGATAAGTCCTGCTCAGTATTCGTGCTGCATTTGTTGACCTTGTCAAGGCGTAGTGTGCGGTAGCTGACCAGTATTTACCTGTTTATGCATATGATGCAGATTGTTTTAGGGTAGTCGTACGGCCTTGTTGACCATGTCAAGGGTCGTGCGGGTGGGTTTAATTCAATCAAGAAATGACGGGTTGAACATGACTTACGGTTTATGTTTTGTTGATCTTGTCAAGGTCATAGATCGTTTGGGGCAAAATATTATCGGGAATTTCAAGTGTTGAGATTTGCAATGAGATTGCATACCTTCTATGAGATAGTTGGATCCCGATACCCACTGCGAGTAATTGTTACTCCTGGGAGAGTTTTACACAGGAAAATTAGCCGATCAAGTAGGTGTCTAGAAAGGTGTCAACGGGGTTACGCCTCGGGGAAAACGAGGTTTACTTTAATTAGGTCCGTGCGAAAGCACGGGGAACCTCTGTCAAAGTACCGACACTGGCCTGGCTGAAAGATTGGCGAAGTTGTAGGGTGTAATTAATCCCGGATAGTCTTTCCTTTTAGGATTTGAAGGAAGATTTGGTAAAAAACAGTGGGAGTCATCCTGATTAGATAAAATAATAACCAATCTGATCTTGCAAGAGCATACGCTAAAGTGTTTTCTTCTCTCTCTCTCCAGGTAGCGACCATAACATACCTTAATCAAGATAATAATATGGATGTATTGACCGAACCCGCATGTTATACTGTGCTGTGGAACGTTGGTTCCGTTCTTTCTTATAAGAGTTATAGGACTGAACAGGATATAGAGGAATACCAGGATTCTCATGCCACCCGAATGAAGAAAGTACATGTTGATGCATTTTCTTCGGGTGTGTTCGTTACAGAGAATTGTTTCTCCATTTGCTCTACGTCCAGGGTATTAGATACCGGGTCAGGATCCCATATATGTAATCAGTTACATGGGCTTAGGAAAGGTAGAGAACTTGGATAAGGTGATAAAGACATAAGGGTCGGAAATGGTGCAATTGTTGCAGCTAAAACCGTCGGGGGATATCACCATGTATTGCCAACTGGTAATACATTGATTCTGAATGAATGCTATTTCATGCCGAACCTGATATGCAACATTATATCGGTTTCTTTGTTGAGTAAAGAGGGATATAATTTTGTATTATAGGATAATGTTATGAACATTTTCCTAAACCAAAAGTTGGTTGGATCAGGCACGTTGTGCAATGGCATTTATGTTCTAAATCATTCAACGGTTCTTAGTATAACAAACACACACAAGAGGAAGAGTTCAGAACTGAACGAATCCTTCTTGTGGCATTGTAGACTGGGTCACATCAATGCGACACGACTTGCTAAGTTGCATAAGGATGGATATTTAAATCCGTTTGAATTTTCATCTTATGACACTTTCCAGTCATGTCTCAAAGGCAAGATGACCAAAACTCCGTTTACGGGACACGGAGAGAGAGTTACGGAACTCTTAGGACTGGTATATAGTGATGTATGCGGCCCCATGTCTACACATGCCAGGGATGGTTCTTCGTACTTCATTACATTCACTGATGATCTCTCTAGATTCGGATATGTGTTCCTGATGAAACACAAATCAGAAGCTTTTGAGAAATTTAGAGAATATAAACAAGATGTCGAGAACCAAACCGGGAACAGTATTAAAATCCTTCGATCTGATCGAGGAGGTGAATACTTGAGCAATGAATTCCTGGACTTCCTTAAAAGAGAATGGGATTCTCTCTCAGCTGACTCCTCCATATACACCACAGCACAACGGTGTATCTGAACGGAGGAACCGCACCCTATTAGATATGGTGCGCTCTATGATGAGCACGGCTGAATTACCTATTTCCTTCTGGGGGTATGTGCTGGAGACAAGCAGCATACCTATTGAATCAAGTTCCATCTAAATCTGTACCTACCACAACATATAAGATATGGAGTGGGAAGAGACCATATCTTAAACGAGTTAAGATATGGGGTTGTCCGGCTTATGTCAAAAGACAAAATCCGGACAAACTCGAGGCACGGTCAGTTATTTGCAAGTTTGTGGGATATCCAAAGAACTCATATGGGTATTTTTTCTACCATAGTGAGGAACAAAGAGTATTTGTTGCTCAACATGCCACCTTTTTAGCAAAAGGAATTTCTTGTAAAAGAAATTAGTGGCAAATTGGTAGAGCTGGAAGAGGTTCCAGATACACAAACTGCAACTAAAGATTTAGTGGAAACAGAGGATTAGGTAGTTCCCAACGAACCTCAGCCTCTCCGCCGATCTAGTAGGGTTCCTCACCCACCTGAGAGATACTACGGTTTTCTCATGGATGGTGGGAGTGAGGATTGCATCATGGTTGATGATAACCCAACTAGCTTCGAGCAGGCCATCACGAGTGGGGACTCAGTGAAATGGCTGGATGCAATGCGGTCCGAGATGGAATCCATGTACACCAACAAAGTATGGACTTTGGAAGTTGCTCCTGAAGGGGTAAAACCCATTGGGAGCAAGTGGATCTTCAAGAAAAAACTTGGTGTAGATGGGAAAGTGGAGACTTTCAAAGCTAGACTTGTTGCAAAGGGTTTTCGTCAAAGACCAGGTGTGGAATATGACGAAACCTTTTCTCCAGTGGCTATGCTTAAATCCATCTGGATTATGCTTGCCATCGCTGCATATCATGACTACGAAATCTGGCAAATGGATGTTAAGACCGCCTTTCTAAATGGTGATTTAGAAGATTGTGTGTACATAACTCAGCCAGAGGGCTTCTAAGATAGTGGGAGCAGCGGGAAGGTGTGCAAGCTGCTTAAATCCATTTATGGATTAAAGCAAGCATCGCGGAGTTGGAACATCTGCTTTGACGTCGTTATCAAAGGGTTTGATTTCGTCAAAAACGTAGATGAACCTTGTATCTACAAGAAGGTGGCAGAGAGTAAGGTTGTCTTCCTCGTATTGTACGTAGACGACATACTCTTGATAGGAAATGACATTCCTATGCTGCAATCGGTCAAGCTCTTCTTATCACAAAGATTCTCAAAGAAAGATCTTGGTGATGCCTCCTGCATATTGGGAATTATGATCTATAGAGATAGATCTAAAAGGATATTGGGATTGTCCCAATCTAGGTACATTGACACCATACTAAAGAGATTTAGTATGGAAGAGTCCAAACGTGGGTTTTTACCCACGATCTCAGGGCTTACTCTCTCCAAAGAGATGTCTCCCAAGACTGGTTTGGAGAGAGCTCGCATGCAAGGGATACCCTATGCTTCGGCTGTAGGCTCTATCATGTACGCGATGCTATGTACCAGACCCGATGTAGCATACTCACTAAGTGTAGTGAGTGGGTATCAAGATGATCCTAGACAGAGTCACTGGACAGCTGTGAAGAACATTCTCAAGTACTTACGAAGGACTAAAGAGATGCTCTTGGTGTATTGTAATGGAGAACTCCAAGTGGAGTCTTTTACCGATTCGAGCTTCCAGAGTGATAAGGACGACTCTAAGTCGCAGTCGGGATTTGTCTTTACCCATTATGGAGGGGCGGTTAGCTGGAAGAGTTCCAAGCAGGAAACCATGGCAGACTCGACGATGGAGGCTGAATACATCGCTGCCAACGATGCTACCAAAGAGGCTCTCTGGATCAAGAAGTACATTACTGAACTTGGAGTGGTTCCATCCATTGAGCATCCAATACCTTTGTATTGCGATAACAATGGAGCAGTGGCTTTGGCCAAGGAACCCAGGTCCTATCAGCGATCCAGGCATATTCTGAGGCGGTATCACTTGATCCGGGAGATAGTTGATCGCCGGGATTTCGAGGTCAGGAGGGTTGACACGAAGAACAACACTGCGGATCCACTCACGAAGGCCATTCCCCAGATACAGTTTGAGAGACTCTTTGGGATGTTCGGTATGCGATACTACAGCAGCTGGCCCTAATGCAAGTGGGAGATTGTTAGTTGTATGTATGCCCTAGAGGCCAGTATTGTACAGATAATGTATATTATATTGGATGCTTGGACATATATAGAGAGGACTTTCTTGCTCGATATGATAGTATGCTATCTGGTTGCTCTTTACTTTAACATGTATACTTGTCTCTTTATACTGTCTTATCGTTACATGTTGGTAAAGCCCTTAGGATGTGTACTTGACTACCTGGACTATGATGCGGATCATACTAGTGGGGACATGGTAGTCAACAAGTACATCCTTCAAGGTCCCTTGTCGTGGGTGTATCGAGAGGGGCATCGATATACCAGTGTAGACTAGCGTATACGCATCTCGACCCATGAGATGGGCGATGGATGATCCCATATCCATTAGTGTTTGACAACAGAGATGGTATATGGGTGCTCAGTGGAGACTGGGTATACTGGACGGACTCGCTGAGAACTCCCAGATGGTATTATACCTCACGTCAGATGGCAGTTCTCTGGTGACACTTGTGCAGGTTAGTCTGTAGACCCGAGATCGTCATAGAGTCTTGTGTGATTCCCACTGTGCTTTGATTTCCACCTTACCACGTCCATGAGGGCGTGCAAAACGGTGGTTTTTGGGTACAGTCCTGAGTCACATGGAGGCAATGAGCGATAGGAGGGGTTTCGTCTCTCCCGGTATTGGGGGTTGATGTTGCGCTGTGCTCGATTGGCCGTAACAGGGAAGTCCCTGGCCAGGGTTGATTTAGAGATTTACTGGTAAGTGTTACCAGTAGTTTCTCGACCCGTTATGAGCCTCACATCAGCACGACTTATCGGTTATTGGGGTCTGACGTTTACCACCCCTAGACTTGATATGCGACATATCAGACGAGGAGACCGGGCTGTACGGGAAGTGTTACCGGCAGGCTTTTACAGGAGTTGGAGCAGGCTCGCTTGCTGATCTTCTGATCGCTCAATACACAGATAGCCGTTAGGTACAGCTAGTACCGCTGACGGCTTGTGGGTGCTTGATGTGATCATCACCTACTGCCGGCGTATTAACGAGTCTTTAGAGTCCTACATAGAGGTTTTACTGGCTCAGGCAAAACGAAATAGGAGCACGTATATGATATGTGCGAGACTAAGAATAAATGCGTGTATATGATACCGTATTCTATTCTCGCGACTTTTTGTATCGGTCGGTTATATATGATATAGCCGGGTTATCGAATCAAGTTTTGATTCGATAAGTCGATACAATGAATGTTAGCCGGTTATATGAGATATGACCGGATTATTAAGTCAAGTGTTGATTTAATAATTAAGTGTATAATTTTATATTAGATATACTAATTTACATTTACTAACACTTGTTCACTTTAGGGTTTTTCTCACATTTACACATCTTTACTATATATATGATATATATTAAAATGTGTTATATTTTTGTATCATGGTTGTTGATACACTAGACATGGATGTGTAAGACTTACACCATTCTATCTTTAAATGGTGGTTTATATTTAATTAAAGTAATTACAAATTAGTGGAATTTTTTCATAAGCATAAAGCTTGTGGATGCTTTGAAAAAGTCCACTAGTTTTGTTTTACTTTAGATTTTTATTGACCTAACCATTTACACTTAGCCATGGTTATGTCTCGCCATGAGTTAGTATATGATACTCACTCACCATGGTTAGCCTTCTCACATGATCATTATCCTCATTTTCTTTTCTTTTGTTCATCATCTTCTTCTTCATTGAGCAAGAGAAAAAGCTTGCTAGGGTTTTGAAAAAAGTGAGAAAGATTGTGAGAAATAAAATTCTAAAGAGAACCCACTTCCTATTTCTCCATCCTCTACTAGACTAGCACTTTAGTATAGGGTGTTTCCTTCACTAATTCTCAAATTAGTGAAGTAGAAGTTTGATTCGGAATTCTCTCGACGTAGATCATCTTCGGCCTCGGAGACTTCAAGCAAGGTCACACCTTTGGCCTCGCGAAGCCATGCAAGGGTCCGGGAGAACCACGATCGCAGCGAAGGGACTTCATCAAGGAGCTAAAGAAGTGAAGGACCGATCTACAAAGTTTGTATTTCATATCCCTTTTGAGTAAAGTTGTTTACTTGCTTTTAGTTTCTCCTAAACTCTAGTATACGATCTTGCTTAGTGTTATTCGGCACATAAAAAATTTAATTTTGGCATGGTCGATGCCTTGTAGAGCCTTGTTAGTGTGCCTAGTAACCCTACACGTTTTCCTAGCCCATCGTACTTAATTTCAGTCGGGGTTGCGGATACGTTCTGTTTTTACCGCCGATCGTCCCAAAATCCGGGCGGGGGAGGGGGCGTTTCTCCCGGTGAACCAAAAGCCCGCAACGAATTATTCTGTTTTCACAGCCGAGCGTCCCCAGGAGGAAAGAGAGAAGGAGGCCGGTGGAAAAAAAATAATAAAAAAAGGGATGTAACATGAGGACTTCCCTGGAGGTCACCCATCCTAGTACTACTCTCGCCCAAGCATGATTAACCGCGGAGTCTTGATGGGATCCGGTGCTTTAGTGCTGGTATGGTCGAATCCACAAGGTATGGGTCGCCAATCTCTTTTATTTTCTTCCGGGCTGTGACGGGTTCTACATACTTTTCATTCGTTGTCTGCCATTTTCTCTTCTTTTCTCTGTCAGATTCAGCCGTAATAAACGTTACGCTGGATATACCGAAAACCTGCGCCGTTTTACTCCTTTTCCTTACCCGCCGTACTTAATTTTAGTCGGGGGTGGCGGATATGTTCTGTTTTTACCGCCGATCGTCCCGAAGCCCGGGCGGGCAGGGGGCAGTTAGCCCGGTGAACCGAAAGCCCGTAATGAATTATTCTGCTTTCACAGCCAAGCGTCCCCAGGCAGAAATAGAGAAGGAGGCCAGTGGAAAAAAAACAATAAAAAAGGGATGCAACACGAGGACTTCCCATGAGAACACCCATCCTAGTACTACACTCTCGCCCAAGCACGCTTAACTGCAGAGTTCTGATGGGATCCGGTGCTTTAGTGCCGGTATGGTCGCATCCGCGAGGTGTGGGTCGCCAAACTCTTTTATTCTCTTCCGGTTCATGACAGATTCTGCATACTCTTCACTCGTTGTCTGCCGGTTTCTCTCATTTTCTCTGTCAAATTCAGCTGCAATAAACGTTACGCTGGATATACCGAAAACCTGCGCCGTTTTAGTCCTTTTTCCTTGCCCGTCGTACTTAATTTCAGTAGGGGTGGCGGATACGTTCTGTTTTTACCACCGATTGTCACAAAACCCTAGCAGGGGGGAGCATTTCACCCGGTGAACTGAAAGCCCGCAACGAATTATTCTGTTTTCGCAGCCGAGTGTCCCCAGCTGGAAATTGAGAAGGAAGCCGGTGGAAAAAAAAAATAAAAAGGCGATGCAACACGAGGACTTCCCAGGAGGTCACCCTTTCTAGTACTACTCTCGCCCAAGCACGCTTAACTGCGGAGTTCTAATGGGATCCAGTGCTTTAGTGCTTGTACGGTCGCATCCGCATGGTGTAGGTCGCCAAACTCTTTTATTCTCTTCCGGGCCATGACGGATTCTGCATACTCTTCATTCGTTGTCTGCCGGTTTCTCTCCTTTTCTCCGTCAGATACAGCCGCAATAAACGTTATGCTGGATATACCGAAAACCTGCGCCGTTTTACTCTTTTTTCATTTCCCGTCGTACTTAATTTCAGTCGGGGGTGGCGGATACGTTCTGTTTATACCGGTGATCGTCCCAAAACATAAGCGGGGGGAGAGGGTGTTTTGCCCGGTGAACCGAAAGCCCGCAATGATTTTTTCTGTTTTCACAGCCGAGCGTCCTCAGGCAGAAAGAGAGAAGGAGGCAGGTTGAAAAAAACAATAAAAAGGGGATGCAACATGATGACTTTCTAAGTGGTCGCCCATCCTAGTACTACTCTCGTCCAAGCGCGCTTAACTGCGGAGTTCTGATGGGATCCGGTGCTTTAGTGCTGGTATGGTCGCATCCGCAAGGTGTGGGTCGACAAACACTTTTATTCTCTTCCGGGCCGCGACAGATTCTACTTACTCTTCATTCGTTGTCTGCTGGTTTTCTCTCATTTTCTCAGTCTGATTCAGCCTCAATAAACGTTACGCTGGATATACCGAAAATCTGGGACGTTTTACTTCTTTTTTCTTGCCCGTCGTACTGAACTTCAGTCGGGGGTTGCGGATACGTTATGTTTTTACCGCCGATCGTCCCAAAACCCGTGCGTGCGGGGGAGGGGGGCGTTTCGCCCGGTGAACCGAAAGACAGCAATGAATTATTCTGTTTTCACAGCCGAGCGTCCCCAGACGGAAAGAGAGAAGGAAGACAGTGGAAAAAAAAACAATAAAAAGGGGATGCAACACGAGGACTTCTTAGGAGGTCACCCATCCTAGTACTACACTCTTGCCCAAGCACGCTTAACTGCGGAGTTCTGATGGGATTCGGTGCTTTAGTGCTGGTATGGTCGCATCCGCTAGGTGTGGGTCGCCAAATTCTTTTATTCTCTTCCGGGCTACGACGGATTCTGCATACTCTTCATTCGTTGTCTGCCGGTTTCTCTCCTTTTCTCCATCAGATTCAGCTGGAATAAACGTTATGCAGTATACCGAAAACCTGGGCCGTTTTACTCCTTTTTCCTTACCCGTCATACTTAAATTCAGTCGGGGGTGGCGGATACGTTCTGTTTTTATCGCCGATCGTCCAAAAACCCTGGAGAGGGTGGGGGGCGTTTCGCCCAGTGAACCAAAAGCTCACAACGAATTATTCTGTTTTCATAGCCGAGCGTCCCCAGACGCAAAGAGAGAAGGAGGCAGGTAAAATAAAACAATAAAAAGGAGATGCAACATGAGGACTTCCCAGGAGGACACCCATCCTAGTACTACTATTGCCCAAGCATGCTTAATTGCATAGTTTTGATGGGATCCGGTGCTTTAGTGCTGGTATGGTCACATCCGCAAGGTGTGGATCGCCAAACTCTTTTATTCTCTTCCGGGCCGCGACGGATTCTGCATACTCTTCATTCGTTGTCTGCCGGTTTCTCTCTTTTTCTCCGTCAGATTCAGCCGCAACAAACGTTACGCTGGATATACCGAAAACCTGCACCGTTTTACTCTGTTTTCCTTGTGTGTCATACTTAATTTCAGTCGGGAGTGTTGGATACGTTCTGTTTTTACCGCCGATCGTCCCAAAACCCGGGCGGGGAGGGGGGGTTTCGCCCTGTGAACCGAAATCTCGAACTGAATTATTCTGTTTTCACAGCCGAGCATCCCCAGACGGAAAGAGAGGAGGCCGGTGGAAGAAAAAAAACACAATAAAAAAAGGTTGCAACACGAGGAATTCCCAGTAGGTCCTACTCTCGCCCAAACATGCTTATCTGTGGAGTTCTTATGGGATCCGGTGCTTTAGTGCTGGTATCATCGCATCCGCAAGGTGTGGGTCGCCTAACTCTTTTATTCTCTTCCGGGACGCGATGGATTCTTCATACTCTTCATTCGTTGTCTTCCGGTTTCTCTCTTTTTCTCCGTCAGATTGAGTCGCAATAAACGTTACAGTGGATATACCGAAAACCTGCGCCGTTTTACTCCTTTTTCCTTGCCCGTCGTACTTAATTTCAGTCAGGGGTGGCGGATACGTTCTGTTTTTACCGCCGATCGTCCCAAAACCCGGGCGGGGGTAGGGGGCGTTTCGCCCGGTGAACGAATTATTCTGTTTTCACAGCCGAGCGTCCCAAGACGGAAAGAGATAAGGAGGCCGATAAAAAAAAAAATAAAAAGGGGATGCAACATGAGGACTTCCCAAAAGGACACCCATCTTAGTACTACTATCGCCCAAGCATGCTTAACTGCGTAGTTTTGATGGGATCCGGTGCTATAGTGTTAGTATGGTCACATCCGCAAGGTGTGGGTCGCCAAACTCTTTTATTCTCTTCCGGGCCGCGGTGGATTCTGCATACTTTTCATTCGTTGTCTGCCGGTTTCTCCCCTTTTCTCCGTCAGATTCAGCCGCAATAAACGTTACGCTGGATATACCGAAAACCTGCGCCGTTTTATTCCGTTTCCTCGCGCGTCGTACTTAATTTCAGTCGGGGGTGGAGGATACGTTCCTTTTTTTACCGCCGATCGTCCAAAACCTCGGGCGCGGGGGGGAGGGAGGGGTCGCCTGGTGAACCGAAAGCCCGCAACGAATTATTCTATTTTCACAGCCGAGCATCCCCAGACGGAAAGAGAGAAGGAGGCCGGTGGAAAAAAAAACAATCAAAAGGGGATGCAACAAGAGGACTTCCCAGTAGGTCACCCATCCTAGTACTACTCTCTCGCCCAAGCACGCTTAACCGCCGATCGTCCCAAAACCCGGGCGGGGAGGGGGGGTTTCGCCCGGTGAACCGAAAGCCCTCAACGAATTATTCTATTTTCACAGCCGAGCGTCCCCAGACGGAAAGAGAGAAGGAGGCTGGTGGAAGAAAAAAAACACAATAAAAAAGGGTTGCAACACGAGGAATTCCCAGTAGGTCACCCAACCTATTACTACTCTCGCCCAATCATGCTTATCTGCGGAGTTCTGATGCGATCCGGTGCTTTAGTGCTGGTATCATCGCATCCGCAATGTGTGGGTCGCCTAACTCTTTTATTCTCTTTCGGGACGCGACGGATTCTGCATACTCTTCATTCGTTGTCTGCCGGTTTCTCTCCTTTTATCCGTCAGATTCAGCCGCAATAAATGTTACACTGGATATACCGAAAACCTAAGCCGTTCTACGCCTTTTTCCTTTCCCGTCGTACTTAATTTCAGTCCGGGGTGGCGGATACGTTCTGTTTTTACCGCCGATCGTCTCAAAACTCGGGCGAGGGTGGGGGGGCGTTTTGCCCGTTGAACTGAAAGCCCGCAACGAATTATTCTGTTTTCACAGCCAAGCGTCCCCAGACGGAAAGAGAGAAGGAGGCCGGTGAAAAAAAAATAAAAAAAGGGATGCAACATGAGACTTTCTAAGAGGACACCCATCTTAGTACTACTATCGCCCAAGCACGCTTAACTGCGTAGTTTTGATGGGATCCAGTGCTATAGTGCTGGAATGGTCACATCCGCAAGGTGTGGGTCGCCAAACTCTTTTATTTTCTTCCGGGCCGCGACGGATTCTGCATACTCTTCATTCGTTGTCTGCCGGTTTCTCTCCTTTCCTCCGTCAGATTCAGCCGCAATAAACGTTACGCTGGATATACTGAAAACCTGCGCCATTTTATTCCGTTTCCTTGCGCGTCGTACTTAATTTCAGTCGGGGGTGGCGGATACATTCTGTTTTTACCGCCGATCGTCCTAAAACCTGGGCCCGGAGGGTGGGGTTCTCCTTGTGAACCGAAAGCCCTCAACGAATTATTCTATTTTCACAGCTGAGCGTCCCCCGATGGAAAGAGAGAAGGAGGCCGGTGGAAAAAAAAAGAATAAAAAGGGGATGCAACAAGAGGACTTCCCAGTAGGTCACCCATCCTAGTACCACTCTCTCGCCCAAGCACGCTTAACTGCGGAGTTCTGATGGGATATGGTGCTTTAGTGCTGGTATGGTCACATCCGTAAGGTGTGGGTCGCCAAACTCTTTTATTCTCTTTTGGGCCGCGACGGATTCTGCATACTCTTCATTCGTTGTCTGCCGGTTTCTCTCCTTTTCTCCACGAGATTCAGCCGCAATAAAAGTTACGCTGGATATACCGAAAACCTGGGCCGTTTTACTCCTTTTTCCTTACCCGTCAT
Source organism: Agapanthus africanus (assembly GCA_030015575.1). NCBI lineage: Eukaryota > Viridiplantae > Streptophyta > Magnoliopsida > Asparagales > Amaryllidaceae > Agapanthus > Agapanthus africanus. The sequence goes on along the minus strand of JASDDO010000010.1, from coordinate 278,883,514 downwards.
ACTTAAATTCTGTCGGTGGTGGCGGATACGTTCTGTTTTTATCGCCGATCGTCCCAAAACCCGGGAGAGGGTGGGGGGCATTTCGCCCGGTGAACCAAAAGCCCTCAACGAATTATTCTGTTTTCACAGCCGAGCGTCCTCGGACGGAAAGAGAGAAGGAGGCCGGTGGAAAAATAAAAATAAAAAGGGGATGCAACACGAGGACTTCCCAGGAGGACACCCATCCTAGTACTACTCTCGCCCAAGCACAATTAACTGAGAAGTTTGGATGGGATCCGGTGCTTTAGTGTTGGTATGGTCGCATCAGCAAGGTGTGGTGTTCTCCGCCGAAATATGCCACTGGGATGTTAGGACGTCTGGCCTGAATTTTGGGGGCAGATGCTATTTGGTTTTATTCGTCCACCTCTCCGAAGATGCCGTGGTTGTTTATGGCACCGTGTATCTGAGCTTTAGATGGAAGCGGCAGCTGTAGCAGACTTCGTCAGATTCCCCCTCGCTTTCGAGGGATTTTGTTTGTGGGGATGCTCTTCCCTGTAGGCGCAAGCCCCTGCAGTTAATTACGTTACCGCGTAGCATTAACCACTTTCTCCTTCTCCAGATGTTCATTTCGTGTCGTGTGTGTTTGTTTTATTTTTGGTTGCCTATGGATTGTATACGCAGACTAATTTATGTTGTCGCCCGTAGGGCGTGGATTAGTCCAAATCCGTATTTTTCTTAGATTTGGGTTTGTTTGATTTAAGGATCGTTAATCTCATTTGAGATGAAGATCAACTTAAATGTTTGTTAAGGATACGTTAGTCTAATTTTTAGACTATGATCTACTTAACAGGGTTTTAGGATCATTTAATCCAACAAAAGAGCACTTGAGCTCTATTGTTTTAGTTTAGGGACATTGTGGTCCATTGGGTTTAAGGACATCATAGTCCGTATAGTTTAAGGACATCATAGTCCATAGAATTTCGTTTAGGGACGTTGCGGTCCATTGGGTTTAAGGACATCATAGTCCATGTTTAGCGACATCATAGTCTCTGTTTAAAGACATCAAAGTCTTTGTTTAAAGACATCATAGTCTGTATGTTTTAAATACATCATAGTCTGTAGGGTTTAAAGACATCATAGTCTGTGTTTACATACATCATGGTCTGTAGGGTTTAAAGACATCATAGTCTGTAAGGTTTAAAGATATCATAGTCTGTGTTTAAAGACATCATAGTCTGTAGGGTTTAAAGACATCATAGTCTGTAAGGTTTAAAGACATCATAGTCCGTGTTTAAAGACATCATAGTCTATAGGGTTTTGGTTTAACAGTTTGGGGATGCACCAAAAGTTATTGGTTATTGGGACCCTCCATCTCTCTGAAGACGTTGAAGAATTATAACGACATGTATCATGGGTATGAAGAGGTGTACCCTTGAACCAGTAAATGTTCATCAAAGGTTCGATGACCTTGTTTGGGACTAAGTCCAATTTCAAAGCATATGGGTTAAGTTAATTTGGGATTTGACCAACCTTCGTCTCAGCCCACTTGATTATTTATTTGGGCTTAGTCCCCTTTCTGCATCAACAATGCTGAGCATTGAAATGGGTTCTGACACCCTTCATTCTTTTTGCATCAGCCCACGTGTTTAACACGTGACGTCTGTATTCTTTTATATAAAGTGTTAAACACTTGATAACGCTCACGTGAGGAATATATGGAGCGCTTGGCGCCAGGCACTAAGTACTTTTTATTAAGTAGCGCCCACGTGGAGCGCTCGGCGCTGAGCGCAAAACATTGAGTGCTAAGCGCTCCTTATTAAATAGCGCTCACGTAAGGGGCAAGCGGAGCGCTCGGCGCGGAGCGCTCGGCGCGGAGCGCCAAACTTTGAGTGCTAAGCGCTCCTTATTAAATAGCGCTCACGTGAGGGGCACATGGAGTGCTCGGCCCTGAACGCCAAAATTTGAGTGCTAAGAGCTCCTTATTAAATAGCGCTCATGTGAGGGGCACGTGGACCGCTCGGCGCTGAGCGCTAGGCACTTTTTTTGTTCTGATCAGTTCGGTGCTCTGAGAATTAAATTCTCGTTTGTGAGAGACTTTGTCTCATGGATCTAAGAACTAAGTTCTTCTTTTATTAGAGTTAAACTCTTAAATATGGAGGATATGCTGTGATCTCGCTTATTGTTATTTACCAAGAGAAGAAATTGCTCTCGTCTTTGAAGTTTGAAGTTTATGGGGAGGTTCCTTCTCTGTAAGACTTGAAGTCTTGGGTCCTTTATAGAGGGGAGGCTGATTTGTTGAATCGGTTAAGAAAATCTGTCATTGAGAGATCTCTGATTGATATGGGGATTTTATCCACCGTTGGATCTTTGATCCAAGGACTTCTGTTTTACAGACGACATTTTTCTTATTTTTTAAAAAGATTGGGAAATTTTTTTCCCATACAGAGCTTATTCTGTATCTTGGTGATTTTTAATCACCATTGGATCTTTGATCCAACGGTGCTCTGATTTACAGAGCACAATATTTCTTGTTTATAAAGATTTGAGGAGTATTTCCTCAATCAGAATTTAATTCTGTACTCTGATGATTTATCATCTCTATTGGATCTTTGATCCGAGGGTGGAGAACTTTTAGTTTTGGCGTTGGCGCTCTCGTGCCTTGCACGTGAGGCGCTGCCTTAGAGTTTTTTAACTCTTGGTGCTGGCGCTCTCGTGCCTTGCACGTGAGGCGCTGCCTCAAAGTTTTTAACTCTTGGCGCTGGCGCTCTCGTACCTTGCATGTGAGGCGCTGCCTCAGAGTTTTTAACTCTAGGCGTTGGCGCTCTCGTGCCTTGCACGTGAGGCGCTGCCTCAGAGTTTTTAACTCTAGGTGCTGGCGCTCTCGTGCCTTGCACGTGAGGCGCTGCCTTAGAGTTTTTAACTCTGGGCGCTGGCGCTGGCGCGCTTTGCACGTGAGGCGCTACCTCTGTTCAAATTTTGAACAGAGCCTTGCTCTCTTATTGGGGGAAACAAATGCTCCCCCCAACGTCGCGCTCACGTGGCTCACACGTGAGAGCACCGGTGGCACCTTTTCCACCGTTTGGTTATCTTGGAAGTTGGATCGACTTCCAGCAGTAACATTTTGAAATATTTTAGATAATAAATTAATTTAGTTAATTAATTAAAAATGTTAATTTAAAAATTTATTGAAACAAAATGAGACATTTCATAAGTAGTGTGTGAAACTAATTAAATTGAATATTTAGTTTGTAACATTAATTATTAAGAAGGGTTTTAGTGAAAAATTTAGCTTCATTATGTAGTATGATATAGTGTGAGGGGTTTTATGGAATGTTTAATTAATTTTGGAAATTGGAAATGTTGTGAGGGTTTATGTGAAAAAGGGCTAGGGTCATGGTTAAAGTTAAATTGAACCCTAGGAATATCATAACCTAAATGACACTTCAAGCTTGTATGAACACTTCATGCTCATACACCTCCTACTTGCATGAAAATACCACCCTCTTTAATGCTTACACCACCTACTTGCATGGATATACCACACTCTTTCTAGGTGACACCTCCTCCTAAAACACATGCTTTATTATCCTTATCTATTCATTAGCTTAGTTCATATATCAAATTAGAAACAAATTGGAATACACTAGAAAATAAAGAAAAGCTAGGTCACACCAAAGAATGAGAGATGATGAGAGAAGCTAAGTACTAGGGATCATTGCCTCAACCCTCTAGCTCGGATTTTTGAGCTTGAGCATCTTGGAGGAAGCTTTTTCAGTGATCTTCTGTAGGTATAAATTTCAACCCTGCAAATTTTAATTCAGTACTGTTTTAGTATAGAAATCAGATATCAGAAATATCGTATTTTGATAAATATAAGCTCTTTTTTGAGTCTGCTATAGTTTTGATGATAATTAACAAAATCAAACAGTGCCTTCATCTTATAATTTGGACCTAGAATAACCAGTAGGAAGACAAACCCTTTTCCTCGGATTTTGGACGGCGAAATTTAGAGGAAATCCGGCGTCGCCGGTTTTGTATAGGAGTTGGGTGTTGGGGGTTTTAGGGTAGCTCTCTGTATATGTCTTAGGATGTATGGTATTGCTAGTTTATGTTGTATTTTCAGTATATAAAATATAGAAGCTAATATCTGTTTTGGGGTTAAAATTCTAATATACGATACGGATATTTTGAGTCGCAATTCTGTGTTTTCTGTTATGACCAACAAAGGGGTAAACTAGATCAGATAAGTCTTAGAAAGTTCACAATAGTTACACGTAGCTTGTGTAGTATGTAGATCTTGTGTTTTCACGTTTTTGCCATATCGGAATTTAGCCGTTCCTTATACGAAGTTAATTTCAATGTTAGATTCGAATACGGAAACTTTGGAGGCCGCAAGGATAGGAAAGGGATTGAAGATATCCGAGTAGATTCGACATATTCTAGAAAGTAGACTAAACATCTACCGGGGGATTTTGTATGGATAGCGTAATACGCCCGTAGTTTTCAGTTAAATTAAAATTATTCCTTTGTGTATAAAAGTTGATTTTTTATAGCTTCATCGTTTGCATTCATAAATCGCCATGTTTAAATAATTACCAGAACACTGCATAAATTATCGACAAGTCATGTTGCTCGCGCACAAATTTACATGTTACACCACACCTCGTCGATATTAACATGTCACATACACACTTAGTACTTATTATGTCAAATATGATTCATATCATACCTTAAGCATCAATAATGGTAGTTAATTTACTTCAATGTTATTATGAATACTTATCGTGTTTCATATTCAAGTATTAGTAAGAATGATATAAGATGCATTGGATTATTTCGGATTTCTGGTTTTGAGTTTTTATGCACTATTAAGTGTATTTAGTGATTCTTTATGATTGATGTGATATGTCCACCATTAGATGTTTTTTTAATTTGGTTTTATTCCGAACCGAGTGGGGTAGCTATATGGTTGCGGATTTTTACGTTATCCGGGCTGAGTGGGGTTGCTATACAGCCGGATTCATGGTGGACCCGGTCGAGACCGAGGGGCAGGAAAGACGCACTTTAGGCGGGGATCCTAGCGAGGATACTCGATACCAGAGACAGTTGTAAACACGGCGGATATCTAGGGGATACCGACCGGTGTTATTGATTGACAGGATCGTTCGGGGAACGATGACTGATGGAAATGGAAGATTTGTGTCGATGTCGGACACGAAAAAATAAACATTATTTGGAAATAATTGATGAGATTTATGTTTTTATTTATATATTTAGTTGTACATGTTCATGAATCTAAATATTATCATGCATTATATTCATCTTTGTTGATATTAGCTCTAGTTCGTCATACTTATATTATCAGCCGATATATGTTAGTTTTATTCACTGAGTTGGCAACTCACCCACGTTGTGCCATACTTCCTTACAGGAGTCGTGTGGACACGTAGCAGCAGCACGGATCCACTCGTCTTCTTTTATCGCTCTTTTTGCTAGGTGGGTTACTTATGTAGTAACCTCCTATTTTGGTATATGTATTTTGGATCTAGTATTACTCCATTTGACATAGAACGAGCTATGTTGTATATGTTAATTTGACCGAGTGAGATCGTTTAGTTGTGTTAATTTATGCTTCCTTTACTTATGCATGAGATTCTTCACCTGGAATTTCGTATTATTATTGTGTATTGATTTCCGCCGTTTGGCGTTGTTTTGCTCCCAACTAGGGATGCAATTTATCTAAATAATTTATAACTGCTCTTATTAATAATTAAAATGGAAGGTACGGTCGAATTTTTAAATGCTAAAAATCAATTGTTTACATTTCATTCCTTAAAAACCATTCGACTTGCTACCTCATTTCTTTTAATTAAAAACTGAAATGTTCTTAATTCCGCAAATAGGTTGTTGATCTTGGTTTTCTGGCTTACTTGGATTGTGTCGTTATCTTTAGATATCATACAATCTAAGTGCCGGTGATGGACCAAAATTGGGTCGCGAAAAAGTTGGTATCAAAGCTTAGGATTAACCTTACGGAACCGAGTAGTGAGTTGAAGTTAGTAGGCTTTAATTTCGTTAGGTAGATTTACCCTTGTTTTGATGGAGTAGGTGATTTAAGATGAGTAGAGTACCGTACATATGTTACGCGGCATATTTACGCTACGCTACTCTGCTTAAGTGACCTTAGGACATATTTGTTTGTACTTCCTTCCTTGATTCCATGTATCCTGTGATTCGATTGCAATGTCCTTATCAATCCTGTTTCTTACTCTAGCCACTATGTCGCCGATGACTATGAGGGCCCAGAGGGCCGCTGTTAGAGATGAGATTAGAGCGGGCTCGTCTGAGACAAGGACAGACCAAGGCAGTACGCCTACCTTTCATGGACAGATTGATCCACCCTCTATTGATCATATAGCTATGATGGAGGCGAGTATTCAGGATATGCGCCAAATGATCGGATCCTTAATAGAGATTAGTTGAACACGGAGATCGACCATTACTCCACTTACGGTTGTTCAGCGACCAAGGCAGATTCGTACAGATATATCAGCTCTTAGACATGTTCGTAGAAGCCGTGGCGAATTATTTATGGACCAGTTATGTTGCTTATACCCACTTGATCAACTGCCCTCGCAAGGATGTTTCAGGTGTGGGTGTCCTTATCACTTTATCAGAAACTATCCCATGATGCGACAGAGTGAGGCATCGGTCTCACAGGTAGTACACCACCTTCACCACCTCCTCCGAGCGCATTACCTCCTACTCCTGTTGTTGTTCCATGCCAGATCAATGCCCATAGAGGCCGTGGTCGAGACGGTCGTAATTCAAGAGGACGAGGAGGCAGAGGCAGACGAAAGTTAGTCGCTGGAAGAGGGCAGGCTTTAGCTGTTGTGCTGACTCCTCGGGACGCGCAGGCGTCGAACGTTGGCGTAACAAGTATTCTTTCAGTATGTTCCTTAGATGCACATATTTTATTTAATCCTAGTTCTACACACTCGTGCGCGTCTGCACAGTTTGCACTTTCTTTGACGAGAGAGTCGGCGTTGTTAGAATTACCGCTTGTTATGACAACTCCGGTAGGAGGTTCTTTTGTAGCCGACACGTATTTAGGTCCTGTTCAGTACGTATTGGTGATAGGGATTCATTAGCCGAGTTGATTCTTCTGGATATGCTAGATTTTGATATACTTCTCGGTATGGATTGGTTAGCTGGTTGTCATGCTTATGTAGATTGTCGGGGAAAAGTGGTCAGATTCTGTTTTCCAGGCGAACCGATTTTTGTTGTGTAGGGAAACTGTAGTATAACTCCTGCCAACATGATTTCTTCTATTTGTGTTGGACGGCTCTTGAAGAAGGGTTGTCGTGGGTTCTAAGCAGGACGTAGGAGCCACTGAGGTTCTGTTGGACCAGGCTCTGATCGTACAGGAAATTCCTGATGTGTTCCCTACTGAGTTACCAGGATTCCCGCCTGAGCGTGATATTGGATTGACTTGATTCCCGGTGCAGGGCCTATTTCTATACCACCTTACCGGATGGCCCCGACGGAGCTGAAGGAGCTCAAGAGTCAGTTGCAAGGATTGATAGATAAAGGACTAATTCGTCCGATTGTATCGCCATGGGGAACTCCTGTCTTATTCGTTAAAAAGAAGAACGACAGCATGAGATTGTGCATCGACTACAAGAAACTGAATCGAGTTACGGTGCGAAATAGGTATTTATTACCTCTCATTGATGATTTATTCAATCAGCTGTAGGGAGCTGGCTATTTCTCGAAGATCGATTTGCGGTCAGGGTATCACTAGTTGCGAGTTAGGAAGGATGGCATTCCGAAGACTGCTTTTCGCACACGTTACGGACATTATGAGTTTTTGGTGATGTCGTTTGGGCTCACCAATGCCCAGCAGTTTTTATGGATATGATGAACCGTATTTTCAGGCCATTTCTTAATCAATTCATTACTGTATTCATTAACGACATCTTAGTGTACTCCCGTAGTCGAAAGGAGCATGTGCGGCACTTGCGAATTACATTGCATATTTTGTGGGAAAACCAGTTGTTCGCTAAATTTTTCCATGTGTACTTTTTGGTTGGATAGTGTGGATTTCTTGGGTCACGTAGTTACGAGGGATGGTATACATGTGGACCCAAAGAAGATCGAGGCAGTACAACACTGGCCCAGACCTATGTCAGTTATGGAGGTTTGCAGCTTCTTGGGTTTCGCCGATTACTACTAACGTTTTGTGCAGGACTTTTCTCAAATCGCTGCACCGCTGACCGGGTTGACCGGGAAGGAGGTTCCATTTCTTTGGACCGAGGCGTGCGAGCATAGCTTTCGACAGTTGAAGACTCGTCTGACAATTGCACCAGTGTTATCATTGCCTTCGGGATCGGGCGGTTTTGTGGTTTATCGTGATACTTCTCGAGTGGGGCCAGGTTGTGTATTGATGCAGCACGACAGGGTTATCGCATATGTTTCTCGACAGTTGAAGATGCACGAGCAGAACTATCCCACTCATGACTTAAACATGGCTGCTGTGGTTGTCGCACTGAAGATTTGGAGGTACTACTTATACGGTGAGTCATGCCAGATATTCACAGATCACAAGATCTTGAAGTAAATATTTCAGCAGCGGGATCTGAATTTGAGGCAGCATCGTTGGATGGAGCTTGTAAAGGATTATGATTGCGAGATTCTTTATCATCCGGGCAAAGCGAATGTTGTAGCAGATGCTTTGAGTCGGAGGCCCGGAGGTAACTTATCTTATTTAAGCACCGTATAGAGACAGTCTTGTACAGACTGGAAGACTCTATGTGATAGCCGGGTACAGTTTGAGTTCATGTCGACAGGAGGACAGTTCGCTCATATTCGCACACATCCTCAGTTATTGGATCGCATCTGAGAGACACTGCCTGTAGATGCTCACTTGTCGGAGATCATAGAGCAGGTTAGACAGGATAGAGATTCTGAGTTCGTGATCGATGACCGTGGAGTGTTATGATTTGGAACTCGTCTTCGTGTGCCGGATTCTGAGGGGTTGAGACGTGAGATCTTAGAAGAGGCACATCGGTCAGCATATAGTATTCATCCTGGTTCCACCAAGATGTATCACGACTTGAAAGATGTTTATTGGTGGGAAGGAATGAAGAGGGATGCCGCAGAGTTTTTTTCGAGATGCTTGACTTTTCAGAAAGTCAAGGCCGAGCACCAGAGGCCGGCAGGAGAGTTACATCCCTTTCCTATTCCGGAGTGGAAATAGGAGCTGATCTCCATGGATTTCATTGTGGGTCTACCCAGGACTAGCAGAGGGTATGATTCCATCTAGATGATTGTAGATAGATTGACAACGACAGCCCACATTCTTCCGGTGAAGACAACTTTTGGATATGTGCAATATGCCCAGATCTATATTGATAAGATTGTGCAATTACAGGAAGTTTTGACGTGCATAATGTCCGATAGAGGTGCACAGTTCACCAGCCGACTATGTCAGAAATTTCAAGAGGCTCTAGGCACTCGATTAAGTTGTAGTTGTAAGTCCACGTTGCCCACCCCGGTGCTTGCGGGGAGGCGGAAAACGGAATAAAAATCGAATTTTTACTACTTTAGGCAACATGGACTAGACAAAGAAGGATCTTTGCTAAATAAAAACAAGCTAAAGCTAACTAGAAACTAGCTAATGGGTAGAATGGTTATACCTAGGGCTTTATGTCCTTCTCTCCTTGCTCCTTGGAGTAGTAGAAAGGGATCACCTTTGTCGTCTTCTCACGTCGAAGAAGGATCCACCCGAAAGCCTCAACCTTTGGCTTCAACTCCAATCTAGAAGTAACTAGGGTGCTAGAAGTGCTAATCCTAGAACCCTAGATGAGAGTAGAGATTATCAAGAAGAGGTTTTTCTCAAGCTCAAGTGTTTCTCAACACATTAGAGGGGAGAGCTTGAGGTAGAGGAAGAACAAGAGAGAGTAAGTAAATGATAGAATGAGAGAATTATGAAGCATTCTCACATATATGTGTGAATTATTATAAATTGAGAATTAGTAAGATAATTGTCATGGCTTAAACAAGACATGACCATTATCATTTCATATTTAATGGTAATTGCAAGAATCAAAGAGCATCTTTTATATGGAATGATGATGGTCAACATGTCAACTAAGGTCAACAAGTCAAGATAGTCAAATGGTCAACAACCATAACCATGCACAATTATATTAAACTAATATCAATTAATCATAATACACACATAAGCATTAGGGTTAATAAAATGACAATGGTCATTAACCCTAATCAAAACCCTCTTCCTCTGTCTCAAGCAACTGTGCATACGCACCCGTATTCGTGATCCGAGGAACACGAATGCAAAGAGATAAAACCAATCCCAAATCATATACTAGGATCCGGCTTAAACCAAAGCCCGCTAGTATAAGTTGTCCGGACAACAAACGTGCACAAGTGCGCAGATGTGAACGAACCCTGTCGCAAAACCATGCGACCTCTACTCATTTTGCCTAAAGGGAATAGCTCTCTGTGTGGGATGTTGGAGATAGTGCCCTCATAGTCAATTATTGGATCGCAGGTACGTGATTGCAATGATTGCGGAGGACCTATACCGGTAGGACAGTCTTACTCAAGATGATAGTATGCTATCTGGTTTGCCTTTATCAGTCGTGTACATGTTCAGGTGACTGATTACATGTTACACTTTGATAGAGCCCTTAGGATCTTGCTTTACCACCAACAGTATGATGGCGATCATATACGTGAGAGTTGGGTGGTTTATACGCATATCCTTAATTGTGGTCCCTAGTCGTGGGAGTTTCGAGACAGGGCATCGATACTCCGGAGTAGACTAGTGTGTACAGTCGAGACCCCGACGAGGGGCGGTGGCCGGTCTCACAAGCCACTCGTGTCAGTTGGATCACCTAAGATGTATACAGGTGCTCATTGGGTTATGAGTACACCGAACAGGACTCGCCGGGAATCTGCTAGTTAGTATTATATCTACCGTCAGATAGCAGTTCCCAGGTGACATGTGTACAGGATAGTTCATCGACCTGAGGTCGTCATTTGTCTCGTGTGAGTTCCCACTGTGCTTTGATTTCTACCCTACCACGGCTCAAAGGAGTCGTGCAAACAGGAAGCTTTTGGGTACAGTCCCGAGCCATATGGAGGCACGTGAGCGGATTGGCAGGGGATTCGTCTCTCCCGGTATTGGGGGCGAGGTCGTGCTGTGTCTAGGAGAGCCATTACACAAAGTCCATGGCCATGGCAGGAGATTTACTGGTAGGTACACCAGTAGTATCTCAGGGTGTTATTGGGCTTCACTCCGACACGACTTATACTGCTATTGGGGGTCTGACGTTACTAGCCCCCTAGGCAGATATGCGATACTCATAGACGAACGGACCGGACTGTATATACATTGTCATTGTTAGGCTCAGTAGGGTTTTCCGGATGAGTGCGCTCATCGGCATCCCTTGAGGTCAGTCCATGGGCAGCCGTTACGCATTGCTAGTGCCGCTGACGGTTTGTGGTTAAACCCACTGCCAGGGTACTGACGAGTCTTTAGAGTCCCCCACAGACAGTTTCCCAAGTTTGGGCGAAACATTGTAGAGCCCGTATGGTTTTATGGAAGGGTTCGGAAAAATGCACGTGCGTTTACGCACGTGTTATTTTTTGGGCAGATGATACTGGTCGGCTTTGGTTTAAGCCGGATCCGAGTATTATATTGAGTAGGTATAATATCTTTGTCTCAGTAGCATTTGTATTCGGTCGTAATACAAATGCGGGTATATTTATACAGTTTCGGGGTTATCCTGAAAGTCGTTTCAGGATCACTTTTGGAAGTTGCCAGTTTCCAGTTTTCTATCAGCCGTCTTTTAACATTCGGTTAAAGACGGATTTATCTTTTCTTCAGATAAGAGTGAGTCATCATTCTAGAAGGTTCTAGAAGTGATGAAGTGGCTAATGAGTCATCTTGACATTAATGGTTGCATTAATGACTTGATGAGGTGTTTATGTGAGTCATGCTTTGTTTTAATGATTCTTGTTTTGGTTAAGATATTTTGAGTGAGAAGCTTTCTCTTGTGGTCACCCCCCCTCTCCTACGGTCACCTCCCTCTTGCTATATATGGCCGGCCCTCTCTCTCCTCTCTCTCTCTCTCACTTGGTTGATTTCATTTTAGAGAGAAAAGATTATGATAGATATTTGGGGTGTATGGAATTCACAGCTCATTTCATTCCATCACCCGATTCCCTCGGCAACTTCATTAACCGATCGTCCACGGATTTGGACGAAGTGAGACAAAGTCATCTACTCATTCTCTACATCATTCTTGGTCGTCTCTTTTAGCAAACTTGACGATCGAGTTGCCTCAAGTCAGAGGCGGGAACCCGTTTAAAGAATCGTCAATGTGGTGCCACCTCGACGAGGATATCGGAGATCGACGAGATCGGAGCAGCCGCAACGGAGCGTGGGATGATGGTTAAAGAACGAAGGACTCGGATCGTTCGGTATAACCTTTCTGCACTCTTTACAGTTTGTTAGTTTAGCAATAATGGCAGATCCGGGTTAAAGTATACGATAGCGCCAGTTAAAAAGTTTTTATTCCGCATTTGGCGTCTGTAGACTGCCGGGGCGCTAGCGTAGACTTACAGTGGTATCAGAGCCTAACCATTTTGCTATACTAACTTGTGCTAACGCGTTTAAAACATCGATCGAACCGGAAATCAAAAATCACAATTTTTCAGCCTAACAGTTTCTGTCGATTTTAAATGGTCTGATAAAATTTTTCTACACATCTCAGAATACTGTGCAGGCTTTTCTAAGAACCACAACAAAATTTGGGCACGTGACCCCACCAAACCGCCGCGGAAACGCGGTCAAACCCATGGTTTGACCGCGCATCCGCGGCCACGTGGTGAGCTCGTCCTCCCAAATTTTGTCAGTGGGTTCTTCTCTGGAATTTGTGGTTTTTGGTAAATATCGTTTTGGCCCAGATTTTGTTACTGTTCACTAGTAAGCCGTGGGGCCCACTTTTTGATATTTGGTCGATCGAAATTTGAACACGTTAGTTTACAGTGCTTACATTATATCTCCGACCGGGAATGTCATTTGATCGGTAAACCGCGTCTGATTGCTATAGTTCTTTTAGACGGGTTTTCGAACGTGACATTCGCGTTGATGTTCTGTGTTGTGCTGTGATGTTGCGGATTTGTCGTGGTGGATAGCAGTGTGCAATGGTAGTACAGTTTGAGTTTATTTGTACATTTGATATTGCGGGGCGAGCGTCCAACTTGTGGACAGCCGTCACTGCCTGTTGTATAATATTCTTTTGGGGCACGACCAGGTTGCGGTCGATGTACCTATTGTACTATTTTTCATTACTGTACTAGGTTTTGCCCCGAGACGGAGTGCATGGATAGCCGGGTTCTGGGGGGCAACGGGTCCGCATCTCATGGCTTTGAGAGGCAGAGGGGTCCCACTCTAGAATTGGCAGACTATTCGCCGCACTCGTAGGGGGTATAGGTTGACCCAAGGAGGGGTGCCCAAGATTACCGGATTCCGTGAAGTGCTGGGTGGTCCATTCACTATGCTGTAGGGGGCTGCCTCGCTTCAGGTTTTGGCGGGTAACTTGCCGCACCCGTAGGGGTCTAGGTTTCATTGCACAGGCTATCCACACGACAGGGGAACGTCGGGTTTCAGCAGCGGCTCTGTGAAACCCGGGGATCCCAGATTTTCTGTATTGTTCTGTGATGCTTATTACTTTTCTGTAATGTTGCATACTATCACGCCTGGAGCGATTATTGTATATTGGTTTATATACTATTAGATGTTGTATATGTTTTACACCCGCGCTACTCCAGTCCCCGCTCTGTCGTTAGTTAAGTAACCTAACGGGTGATGACGGGACCCAGTGACGAATGCGGATGGCATATACGTACATTTTATTTTCGTTCTTTTCTGGTGTGATTAAATGATGGGACTGCGTTGATTCTGATCAATGCAAAGTAAAACAAACTTGTTTACAGTTGTTGGAACAAATTTAAAAAGTGTTGTTACAAAGACGTTTCCTTTTGTTATGCATAGCGGTATTCAGTGGAATATCCTGCACCTCATTCGACGGGGCAAGGGCCGATATCCCTTCACCGGGACTGACCCCTTGGACAGAAGTTTGCGTCAGAGTAATAACTTCACTATAGTCGATTACAAGTTGCTTTGCATAGCGGTATTCAGTGGAATATCCTGCACCTTATTCCACGAGGAAAGAGCCGAGATCCCTTTACCGGGAGAGACCTCTTTAGCAAAAGGTTTTCGCCACTATATTTTAAAAAGCTATCAGGTTCCTTCAACGAGATCAAGTTCATTACGTTAAAGGTTTTTCGCCAAAAACCAGCCGTAGCCCTCCGTCGTTTCTTATGGATGGTCAGTAATATTCAAGCTATGTTTGTTGGCTTTCGTCAAGGCATAGTGTTTGGTAGTTGCTGGGGTATTCATTTGTTGCATAGATAGATGTGTTGGTTTGGGACAGTCGTATTACCTTGTTGGCTTTCGTTAAGGGTATGTACGTGTGGGTTCAAATTAACAAGATAATTACGGGCAGAACTTGACATGTGACTTATGATTTGTTGACATTCGCCAAGGTCATAAGAACATGGGGTAAAAATCATATCGGGAGTTTCTAAAGATACTGAAACTTGCCAGGCATGCGCATACCTTCTGGAGTGTGATAACGCGAGTGGATTCCGTCACGTTATCATTCGATGAGAGTTGGATCCCGATTCCCACTGATGAGTTGGTTTACTCTTCGGGTGATCCCGATTGATTCTTCTTTAGGTTTGGAGGAGAATTTGACAGGACAGTGGGAGGTTTCCGGATTAGAGAAAGTGATGACCATTCTGATCTAGGTTAGAGTGCACGCAGAGTGTTTCTTTTCTCTCTCTCTTTGGCAGCGACCTTTGACCGACCCTAGACTATGACTCAGTGACCAGGTTGACCGAACCTTCTTAAAATACTGGCTTTTGGATTGTCTGAGTTGCATAAGTCATTGCCACTCCTTCTTTTACCCTTTGCATTTCTCAGAACACCCGTATTACTACGGATATCCACTTCCATTGGATAGATCCATCGTATGGTTATATACGAACTCGAAGGGACTTCTTCGAGGATGGATCCAGGTTCAGGAGAAATAGAATTGGTTTATTCAGTTGTCTTTTATTATCACCTTCTCTCAGGTTGCGAGAGCTCCTTGGTTTAGGAGAGTACACCTATTACGCTTATTCGATAGTCTTATTCCAAACCATAGGCTGGTGCCGAAAGGTAGGGAATGAAGAAAACCAATTAGCCTAAGTAGGGTGTGCAGAAGGTAATATGTAAAGACAAAATAAAGGGATTAGAAAGAGGGCAAAGTAAATTGCGACTGATATCATTCACGACCAAAACCGCGTACTTCATCGCCACTCCTATTTCACCTTTAAAAGAATAAGGTATTTTTCAGTTGTCTTTTATCATCACCTTCTCTCAGTTGCGAGTACTCCTTGGTTTAGGAGGGTACACCTATTATGCTTACTGGATAGTCTTCTTCCAAACCATAGGCTGGTGCCGAACGGTAGGGAAGGAAGAAAACCATTTAGCCTAACGATGGTGTGCAGAAGGTAACGACTAAAGACAAATTAAGGGATTTGGAGAGATGGCAATAAAATATACGGTTGAAGTCATGAATTGGATTATGGAAGAGGCATTGCTATGAATACCAGGATACCCCTATGAAACATTTTCATGTTTCAGTGCATTGTTAAAGAAAAATTGTTTTCCCGATTAGACACTTACTCCAAGGGTATGTATTTACCAGGTTTCATTCTCATATCTGTATGGTTTTACAGATGATGAGTGGGAGTAAGATATTGGGAATTAGGTGATCATCCTCATTATATCGGAATTCGTTGTAATTGGTGATATTTGAGGAAATCGCCAGGGTACAGTTTTCAACCTACAACGCACAGGTTTTGAGTTGTTCAACTCAGCGGACTTATACAGAGTATTGTATGTTGTCCAAGTGTCCATCAGGACAAAGGGGTAGGTCCTCGTATTGTGTTCTGTTTACTTATAACTTCTCTAATATTTGGACAGGTGTTTCGTAGAAATACAAGGTCTAAGTTTTGAGAAGTTGTGGGTATAAGAATAAAGTAGAGAACCAGGTATCACAAGTATCGGGATTCTTCAAAGAGATCGAAGATGTAGATTCTTGTGATTGGTATTCAGATGATAGTGATGGTTTTGAGAAACGAGTTTTCTCTTTCAGGTTACTCATAATTGGATGGATTCCTAAGTTGAGTAATGCTGATTAGCCTTTTTCCATTAAGTTGAGATGCACTGGAGACAGCTGCATGATTTGAATCTGGTTCTAATTAAATAAGTGCCAAAGTTTCTATATTGGATATAGAATAGTTCGTACCTTAAAAGATATTAAGGTACGGCGAGTTGTCCAGCTTATGCTTAAAACCAGACTCTGGATAACTCAGGGCACGTTTCTGTAATGGCTGTTTGTGGGTTGACCCTGGCTATGACGAGGGTTGATATTCTACCATTTGGAAGATCAATAGTGATATTGTTCTTGACTCGCCACAGTTTTAGTAAAATGGATCTTTTTCAGAAAACAGTAGTGGGAGTATGGTAGAACTGGAAGTGATTCCAGAACCGCGAATGATTACGGAAATTTTAATAGGACCTATATATTCAATCAGGTTTGACATTCCAATAGCCACTCCGCAGATTTGGTGGGTAACCTCAGACACCCGAGAGGTACTTCGGTAGGCTCAAGGACGGTGACATGGAGGTTCTTATCTACCCAGACTTGACACTACTGTTGTTCCAGGTTATGAGACTCGGTAGGAGGGTTGTCGTAGTCAGTGGGAGCAATGGAAGCATAGTGGGCAAGATGCTTATATCTATTTATAGACTTGAGCAGTTATAGCGGAGATAGATCATCTAATTTTGATGTGACAGTCATGGGTTTGACTTCAATCAGAATAGGGGATGGATCAGTTAAGAAGGTAGTAGGATGTGATGTCATGGTATTTGGATGACATACATAGAGTAGGAAGTAAAATTCCTATACTACGATCGGTTGTACTGTGGTCGTCACACAGTTGTTTCTCCAGACAGGATATGGATATAATATTTGACATTCTGGTTTCTAGATCTATGGTTTTAGATCTGGATTTGGGTAGTTTCCCAATGTGGGTACTTTGACAGATATTCTAATGGTTTTTGGAATAGTTGACTCCTAGCATGGTGGTGTACCTGCAGGTGATGGAGTCACCCTCTCTAAAGGTGTCTTACAGACTAAAGGGGAGAGGGATGTGCATGATTGGCAGATCACTTGCTTAGGCAATTGAGTCAATCATGAGATGTTAAGTACCACACCAAATGTTGGTTTTGCACTAGATGCAATAAGTTTGTATTAATCCAATCCTGGAGAAATATAAGGAAGCAGTTTTAGAACATAAGTACATGTTCTACGGATTTGATGACGGCAGCCTCCTTCGGGAGACGGTTATCATTCCAAGCTTCAAAGGTGACGTGGTTGACAGAGTGATTGTCAGAGTTATAGTTTTTCCCTCTAACGAAGAGGGACAGTATTATGGACAAGTGCTCCAAGAGGATACTGTGGGTGGCATGGTGCCGGATACTGATTAGGTTCAGTGATCGATAAAGTCTAAGAAGTTTGGATTTGGAGTTCATTTATGAACTAGGTCCCATCAGATATCCAGACATATTCTAAGACAGGTATTACTCGATTCGGGAGATGGCTTTCTCCGCGAATTTGAGATTTAGAGAGATATAGAAAGAAACTTCTAGGCGGATCCACTCACTAAGGCTATTTCTCGAACACAATAGTTTTACAAACGGGCTTTGTGAAACTGATTAGTAGAGGAGTTGGATGTTCGGTTTCACACGGGCTGTGAGTAGTCGACATCGCAATAATTAGCCTTGAGTGCAAGTGGGAGATTGTTGGAGATAGTGCCCTCATAGTAAATTATTGGATCGCAGGTACGTGATTGCAATGATTGCGGAAGACCTATACCGGTAGGACAGTCTTACTCAAGATGATAGTATGCTATCTGGTTTGCCTTTATCAGTCGTGTACATGTTCAGGTGACTGATTACATGTTACACTTTGATAGAGCCCTTAGGATCTTGCTTTACCACCAACAGTATGATGGCGATCATATACGTGAGAGTTGGGTGGTTTATACGCATATCCTTAATTGTTGTCCCTAGTCGTGGGAGTTTCGAGACAGGGCATCGATACTCCGGAGTAGACTAGTGTGTACAGTCGAGACCCCGACGAGGGGCGGTGGCCGGTCTCACAAGCCACTGGTGTCAGTTGGATCACCTAAGATGTATACAGGTGCTCATTGGGTTATGAGTACACCGGACAGGACTCGCCGGGAATCTGCTAGTTAGTATTATATCTACCGTCAGATAGCAGTTCCCAGGTGACATGTGTACAGGATGGTTCATCGACCTGAGGTCGTCATTTGTCTCGTGTGAGTTCCCACTGTGCTTTGATTTCTACCCTACCACGGCTCAAAGGAGTCGTGAAAACAGGTAGCTTTTGGGTACAGTCCCGAGCCATATGGAGGCACGTGAGCGGATTGGCAGGGGATTCGTCTCTCCCGGTATTGGGGGCGAGGTCGTGCTGTGTCTAGGAGAGCCATTACACAAAGTCCATGGCCATGGCAGGAGATTTACTGGTAGGTACTCCAGTAGTATCTCAGGGTGTTATTGGGCTTCACTCCGACACGACTTATACTGCTATTGGGGGTCTGACGTTACTAGCCCCCTAGGCAGATATGCGATACTCATAGACGAACGGACCGGACTGTATATACATTGTCATTGTTAGGCTCAGTAGGGTTTTCCGGATGAGTGCGCTCATCGGCATCCCATGAGGTCAGTCCATGGGCAGCCGTTACGCATTGCTAGTGCCGCTGACGGTTTGTGGTTAAACCCACTGCCAGGGTACTGACGAGTCATTAGAGTCCCCCACAGACAGTTTCCCAAGTTCGGGCGAAACGTTGTAGAGGCCGTATGGTTTTATGGCAGGGTTCGGAAAAATGCACGTGCGTTTACGCACGTGTTATTTTTCGGGCAGATGATACTGGTCTGCTTTGGTTTAAGCCGGATCCGAGTATTATATTGAGTAGGTATAATATCTTTGTCTCAGTTGCATTTGTATTCGGTCGTAATACAAATGCGGGTATATTTATACAGTTTCGGGGTTATCCTGAAAGTCGTTTCAGGATCACTTTTGGAAGTTGCCAGTTTCCAGTTTTCTATCAGCCGTCTTTTAACATTCGGTTAAAGACGGATTTATCTTTTCTTCAGATAAGAGTGAGTCATCATTCTAGAAGGTTCTAGAAGTGATGAAGTGGCTAATGAGTCATCTTGACATTAATGGTTGCATTAATGACTTGATGAGGTGTTTATGTGAGTCATGCTTTGTTTTAATGATTCTTGTTTTGGTTAAGATATTTTGAGTGAGAAGCTTTCTCTTGTGGTCACCCCCCCTCTCCTACGGTCACCTCCCTCTTGCTATATATGGCCGGCCCTCTCTCTCCTCTCTCTCTCTCTCACTTCGTTGATTTCATTTTAGAGAGAAAAGATTATGATAGATATTTGGGGTGTATGGAATTCACAGCTCATTTCATTCCATCACCCGATTCCCTCGGCAACTTCATTAACCGATCGTCCACGGATTTGGACGAAGTGAGACAAAGTCATCTACTCATTCTCTACATCATTCTTGGTCGTCTCTTTTAGCAAACGTGACGATCGAGTAGCCTCAAGTCAGAGGCGGGAGCCCGTTTAAAGAATCGTCGATGTGGTGCCACCTCGACGAGGATATCGGAGATCGATGAGATCGGAGCAGCCGCAACGGAGCGTAGGATGATGGTCAAAGAACGAAGGACTCGGATCGTTCGGTATAACCTTTCTGCACTCTTTACAGTTTGTTAGTTTAGCAATAATGGCAGATCCGGGTTAAAGTATACGATAGCGCCAGTTAAAAAGTTTTTATTCCGCATTTGGCGTCTGTAGACTGCCGGGGCGCTAGCGTAGACTTACATGGGACTCTAAAGACTCGACACTACGCTGGTAGTGGGATTAACCACTGACCGCAAGCGGTACTAGCTGTACGTAACGGTCCCCAGGTAGATGCCGATAAGAAGACTGACGAGGTGACCCCATCTGAACTCCTACTGAGCCTGTATGTGACAGTCTCCGTACAGTCCGGTCTGTTCGTCTGATACATCGCATGGCGGGCCTAGGGGGCGGTGAACGTCAGTCCCCTAATAGCGGTACAAGTCGTGTCGGAGTGTAGCCCAGAACACCCTGAGATAACACTGGAAACCTACCAGTATATCTCGCTTGCCCTGGCCAGGGACTACTTGTGTAATGGCTCTCCTGGACACAGCGCGATGTCAACCCCCAATACCGGGAGAGACGAATCCTGTCTAACCGTCACTGCCTCCAAGTGCTTCGGGACTGCACCCAAAAACTACCTGTTTGCACGACTCCTTTGAGCCGTGATAGGGTAGTAATCAAAGTGCAGGGGGAATACACTCGAGGCGAAGTGACAGTGTCAAGTCAGCGGACTAAGCTGTACTCATGTCACTTGGGAACTGATAACTGACGATAGGTATAATACCAACCAACAGTTCCCGACGAGTCCTGTCCAGTGTACTCGTAACCTAACGAACACCCGCATACTATCTCAAGTACGACGTACTGACGGCTGTGGGACAGACCGTCTCCCACGCTGGGATGAGAAGCGCATACGCTAGTCTACTCCGGAGTATCGATACCCTGTCTCGATAGTCCAACGACTAGGGACCTGTATAAGGATGTGTTTATGGATTACCCAGCCCCCACGAGTGTGAGCGCCATCACAACGCTGGTAATCAAGCAAAGATCATAAGGGCTCTACTAATATGTATATCAGCGATATGCTAAAAGAAACACATGCACATATTAAAGCAGAGACAAACCAAGTAGCATACTACCATTTCGAGCAAGATTGTATATACAACTGTGAATATCCAAAGCTTCCATCAAGTAATATACAAACTAGTATGATACAGTAATGGCCTCTAGGGCATATTCACTAACAATCTCCCACTTGCACTAAGGCCATGTACTGGCGTATCGAAGACCTATCATCTCGATCAGCCGCTCGAACTGAGTCTGGGGAAAGGCATTGGTGAATGGATCTGCTGTGTTATCTTCTGAAGCAACCCTCCGAACCTCGATCTCCTGGCGATCCACGATCTCCCTGATCAGGCGATACCTCCTCAAGATGTGTCTGGATTTCTGATAGGACCTGGGTTCCTTCGCTAAAGCTATAGCCCCGTTGTTGTCGCAATACAGAGGTATTGGGTCAACAATGGACGGAACCACCAGAAGTTCTTTCAAGAACTTCCTCATCCAGACAGCTTCTTTTGCGGCATCAAATGCAGCGATGTATTCCGCTTCCATAGTCGAGTCAGCAACGGTTTCCTGTTTGGAGCTCTTCCAACACACCGCCCCTCCATTGAGGGTAAAGACAAAACCCGACATGGACTTGGAATCATCCTTGTCACTCTGGAAGCTGGAGTCAGCAAAGGCCTCAATCTGGAGGTCTTTTCCGCCATACACCAAGAACATCTCCTTAGTCCTTCTCAGGTACTTGAGAATGTTCTTTACTGCTATCCAATGTTTCTCCCCAGGGTTTGACTGATACCTGCTTACCATACTCAGTGCATAAGCCACATCCGGTCTGGTACACAACATCGCATACATTATAGAGCCTACCGCAGAAGTGTAGGGTATAATAGACATGCGATCCCTCTCCAAATCAGTTTTGGGAGACATCTCTTTGGAGAGGGTGATCCTGTGACAAGCTGGAAGATTACCGCGCTTGGAATCTTCCATACTGAATCTCTTCAGTATGGTGTCGATGTAACTGGAGTGTGAAAGTCCTAATATCCTCTTGGATCTGTCACGGTAGATCCGGATACCCAGAATGTATGAGGCATCACCCAGGTCTTTCATGGAGAACCTGTGTGATAAGAACCCCTTGACAGATTGTAGGAATGTCATTTCCTATTAAGAGAATGTCATCCACGTATAAAACGAGGAATACTACAGTTCTCGCTACAAATCTACAATAGATGCATGGTTCATCTGGATTTTTGATAAAGCCAAATTCCTTGACCGTTTCATCATAACAGATGTTCCAACTCCGCGATGCCTGCTTTAGTCCATAAATGGACTTAAGCAACTTGCACACCTTTCCGCTGCTCCCACTCTGAATGAAACCCTCTGGCTGGTCCATATAGACACACTCCTCTAAATGTCCATTTAGAAAAGCTGTCTTTACGTCCATCTGCCAAATCTCATAATCGTGGAAGGCAGCAATGGCAAGAAGGATCCGAATGGATTTCAGCATAGTTACTGGAGAAAATGTTTCATCATAGTACAAACCAGGTCGCTGACGAAAACCATTTGCAACCAGTCTAGCTTTATAAGTCTCAACCTGTCCATCTACACCAATCTTCCTTTTGAGGATCCACTTGCATCCTACGGGTTTTACCCCATCTGGAGCAATGTCCAACGTCCATACTTTGTTGGTGTACATGGACTCCATTTCGGTCGGCATTGCATCCAGCCATTTTACCGAGTCGATGCTCTGAATGGCTTGCTGGAAGCTAGTAGGCTCATCACAGTCTATGATGCAATCCTCTCTATCCCCGTCAATGAGAAAACCGTAGTATCTCTCGGGCGGATGAGACTGCCTACTACTCCTGCGGAGTGGCGTGGGAATGTCCTGATCTTTCGAACCCTCTGGTTCTACTAAACATTCAGTAATAGCTCGTGGTTCTGGAATTTCTTCTAGTTCTATTGCGCTCCCACTTATTTCTTTTTCTATGAACTTGTGTTCTAGAAAGTGGGCATGACGAGAAACAAAGACCTTTTGTTCCTCTTCGCAATAGAAGAAATAACCCTTGGAGTTCCTTGGATATCCCACAAACTTCCACTGTACTGAGCGTGCCTCGAGCTTGTACGCATGCTGCTTTTTTACAAAAGCTGGACATCCTCATGTCTTAATGTGATTAAGATAGGATCTCTTCCCACACCACATCTGATATGGTGTAGTAGGAACAGTCTTAGTTGGAACTTAGTTCAAAAGGTATGCAGCTGATTCTAGCGCATATCCCCAGAACGATCGCGGCAACTCAGCGTTATTCATCATGGACCGTACCATATCCAATAGGGTTCGGTTCCGTATCTCTAATACACCATTATATTGCGGAGTGTATGGAGGAGTAAGCTGAGAGAGAATTCCATTCTCTTTTAAGTAACCCAGGAAATCGGCACTCAAGTATTCACCACCTCGATCAGATCTCAGTGCTTTGATACTTTTGCCTGTATGTTTTTCTACTTCATTCTTATATTCCTGGAATTTTTCAAAAGCCTCGGATTTATGTTTCATTAAGAAGACATAATCGTACCTTGAAGAGTCATCCGTAAAAGTAATGAAGTAAGAATAACCGCTTCGCGCATGTGTAGACATTGGACCGCACACGTCGCTGTGTATGTGTCCCAAGAGCTCGCTCGCTCTTACTCCGTATCCAGTGAACGGAGTCTTTGTCATCTTTCCTTTGAGATAGGATTGACAAGTTGCATACGATTGATATTCGAACGAATCCAAATATCCTTCTGCATGTAACTTAGTCAACCTTCTCTCATTGATGTGACACAGTCTACAATGCCATAAGAAAGTTTTATTGATTTCTGGAGACTTTCTTTTGTGTGTATTCTGGACATTGAAAATCTGTGGTTGGTTTAATAGGTATATACCGTTGTTCAATGTACCTGACCCAATCAAAACTTGATTAAGGTGAATGTTCACTACATTACTTACAAATGCAAATTCATAACCTTCTTTAGATAATAAAGATACAGAAATGATATTACAAGTTGCATTTGGTAAATAATAACAACTACGCAAAACCAAAAAGTGTCCATCCGACAATCCCAGGTGATAGTCCCCCACGGCCTCAGCATCCATGCTAGCACCGTTTGCAACTCTGAGGGTCATGTCACCTGCCTTCAAAACTCTACGCTTTCTCAACGCCTGCAAAGAATTACAGATATGAGATCCTGATCCGGTATCCAATACCCAGGATGTAGAGTTTATTGATAGACGGTTTTCAATAACATACACACCTGAAGATGAAGCCGCAACTCGCTTCAAATCCTGTGTTCTGGCCTTCCAAGCCTTGCAATCCTGTTTCCAGTGACCACTTTTGTGACAGTAGAAGCATTCTTCCTTCCCCACCAGCTTTCCCGCTACCTTTGTTGCCTTTCCTTTTCCCTTCGTATCCACTTTACTGACACCGCCTCTTGGTTTGGCGGGGGCTTTCTTCTTCTTACCCTTGGCTTTTGCCCTGGATCTAGAAGAGGAAGATCCTCATACAAACAAAGTGGATGTCTCCCTACCTTTCTGTAGGGTGCCCTCAGCACTCCTCAACATGTTCAGAAGTTTGGAAAGTTCAACCTCCTTTCCTTGCATGTTGAAGTTAAGGATAAACTGGGCGTAAGTGGAAGGAAGGGACTGGAGAATCAAATCAGCATAGAGTTCATTCTCCAACGTGGTCCCAAGGTCCGCGAGCTCCTCTATGTAGCCAATCATCTTAAGCACGTGTTCCGCTACCGATGATCCGACGGCCAACCTTGCCGAAAACAACTTCTTCGACACTTCGTATCTAGCGATACGAGACTGCTCTCCATACAGTTCTTTTGTATGAAGAAATATGGACTCTTGGTCCATATTCTCGTGCCTCCTCTGATGTTCGTTGTCCATCGAGGCTAGTACGAGGCATTTGGCCTTCGCGCAATCTATTTCCAAGGTCTTGTAGATTTCCCTATCTACGACACTGGTTTTGGGACCTGGGACAGGGGGAGCTTTGGTGGTAAGGACATACCCCAACTTGTCGTAAGTGATTGCCATCTTGACATTCCTGAGCCAATCTTTGTAGTTTGGCCCTGTCAATATGTTTTTATCTAGTAATAACTTAAGTCCGGTCATGTTGAATGGTCGCTGCAATTAGGAGAGAGAAAAGAAACACTTTAGCATGATGCTCTTGCAAGTTTAGAGTGGTTTTTAGTTTGTCTAAACTGGATGGCTCCCACTGTCTCTCGAATCCCTTCTCAAACCGTAAAGAAAGGATTAGTCGGGATCAATCTCACCGTACAATACTTGCTTAACCATTCAGCCAGGCCAGTGTCGGTACTTCGAGGGAGGTTTTCCAACGCTTTCGCGAAGTTCCTTAATTTAAGAACCTCTTTTCCCTGGGGGCGTAGCCCCGCTAACACCTTTCTAGACACCTACTAAGTTTATAGCATTGATCGTTAAGTGAGAGTTTTCCCGAGGAGTACTATATACTCATAGTAGGATCGGGATCCAAATATCATCGCGTGATAAAACCAAAGGAATCCTACCAGAATTATCACACTCCAAATGGTTTGCAGCGCTAGCAAGTTTCAGTACTTATGAAACTCCCGATGTGGATTTTTGCCCCATGCTCTTATGACCTTGACTTTGACCAAAATATCATAAGTCACATGTCAAGTTCTACCCGTCATTCTCCTGGTTAATTTGGACCCACCCGTACCTACCCTTGACTTTGGCCAAAATGGCAGCACGACTGTCCCAAACCAACGCATCTATCTATGCCGCACATAAATACCGAATAGCTACCAATCACTATGCCTTGACTTTGGCCAAAATACAAAGCTTGAATACTTTTTGACCATTCATGTGGAATGACGGAGGGCTACGAATGGTTTTAGCGAAACCGTGAACGTAGTGAACTTGATATAATCGATGGAACGAGATAGCTTTTAAAAGAAGTGGTTCAAGTTCCGCGTTTAAAAGTTTAGTTTTGAAAAGAACCGAGTGGTTTTCAAAGTGTTCCAATCGAATTTTACTTGTTTTATTTTCTTGCATTAGTTCTTTTAATGCGTCCCATCATTTAATCCTACCATTGCAGAAAACAACCAAAATATGACGTACGCTTATTCCATTCGCATTCGCCACGGGGCCCCGTCATCACCCGTTAGGTTACTTAACTAACGACAGAGCGGGGGCCGGGGTAGCGCGGCTGTAAAACATACGCAACGCTGTTAGTAATATGTATGCCCTAAAGGCCATTATATAGATAGTGGAAACTTGGACATATAATCTATGGAGATAGATGACTTTCTTGCTCAACATGATAGTACGCTATCTGGTTTACTTTATCTGGACATGTAGATTTGATCATTTACACATGTTGATAAAGCCCAAAGGATATTTGCTTGACTACTGTGATTATGATGCGGATCATACTAGTGGGGCATGTGTAGTCTATAAGCATATCCTTGAACTGTTCCTAGTCAAGGGTGTATCGAGACAGGGCATCGATATTCCAGCGTAGACTAGCGTATACCATTCTTGTCCCATATGATGGGCGATGGATGATCCCATATCCATCTGGTGAGGAGACACCAAAGATTGTATGCGGGTGCTCAGTGGAGACTGGGTACACTGAACGGACTCGCCGAGAACTCCTATGTGGTATTATATCTATCGTCGGATAGCAGTTCTCAAGGAACACTGGTACAGGTTAGTCTGTAGACCCGAGATCGTCATAGAGTCTTGTGTGTCCTCCCACTATACTTTGATCTCCACCCTACCACGGCTCTACTGAGTCGTGCAAACAGGTGGTCTTTGGGTACAGTCTCGAGGCGCATGGAGGCAATGAGCGATAGGAGGGGTTTCGTCTCTCCCGGTATTGGGGGCTGATGTTGTGCTATGCTCGATTGGCTATAACATGAAGTCCCTGGCCAGGGATGCTGAGATTTACTGATAAGAGTTATCAGTAGTTTCTCGATCTGTTATGAGCCATACACCAGCATGACTTATTGAGTTACTGGGGTCTACGATTCCATCCCTGTACTCGATATGCAGCATATCTGACGAAGAGACCGTACTGTACGGTAAGTGTTGCCAGTTGGCTCGACGGGAGTTTTTACAGCTTCGTTGGTTTTCTTCTGATCGTTTCAATACCCGAGTGGCCGTTATGTTTAGCTGACCTCTTGCGGTTTGTAGGTGTTTGATATGATCATCATCTACTGCCGGCGTATTGACGAGTCTTAGAGTCCCACAATGAAGTTTCCTGGCTCAGGCAAAAAGATGTGATGTGCATATAAGATATGCGCGGTACCCGATTAAATACGGTTATATGATAACGTATATTAATCAGGCATTTTCTACTTGTCAGATCGTATGTGATATGACCGGTTTGCTAAATCAAATGTGTTGATTTAACAAATTACATTTAGATTAATTCTTTAATTAAATCCTTTTGTATGCATGCATGTATGCACATGATGATGTGCATGGACACATACATACAAACATAGTATCATGGTTGATGATACAAGAATGATGGCAATGCAAGACTTATATTGGAGATTTATTTATATTTATCATTTTAAGTTAATGTAAAGAAAACCCACTCATGCACCTTTATTCTTAGTGGGTAAACTTTATTTAACTTTAATGAAAAAGAATTTCCACCCATGCTTAATTCTTTATGAAAAGAATTTCCACCCATAATTATAGTGGGAATGGAATAATGTTGATTATTCCTTCTCATCACTATAAATAGCTTCATATGTGATATAAAAGATACACAAGAGTGTGATTAAATGTACAATTAGTGCAAAGGTGTGAAAACAAGTTATCATATGTGATATGATAGAAAGCTCAAGCTTAGCCACCATAATCTTCTTCTTCCTCTCTTGATGTTTCTCTAGAGTGAAGTTGATAAAAGAAAGGGTTTCAATTGTTGAATACAAACCACATCATCATACTATACACATCTAGCCGATTTGTGTAGGGTGTTTGCTCTACTTTGTTTGCGAAACAAGTAAGGCAAGGAGCTTTGGGCAAAGGGACTTCGGATGGATCATCGTGGACAAGGAAGGCTTCCATCGATCTGTTTCAAACTCTCATAGTGCCAAGGAGTCACCGAGGGAGATCTACAAAGGTTGTAATCTTTACTCTTAATGATAGTTTTACATTTGCATGTGATGCTTATTTGTATGAATCCCTAAAACTTCTAGTTTCGATTCTTGTCGAGTTAACTTAGCACCTCTAAAATTTTTTTAATGATCTCACTAAAACGCCGCGGAACCGCGTCCTAACCATGCTTTTTGCGGCGGTTCCGCGGCCGTTTTGTGGAATTAGGCATAGTGTTTTCTACAGTAGACCCGTATGTAATAGTACATGCCTCTGAGATATTTTAAACTTACTCAAGTGTTGAGGTTTCTGGAGATAAAATGTATTTGGTGATTCGATCGGAAAAGTTTAACTTCGTTCATATTTTCAGAATTTTAGAACGTGTTAAAATGTTTGAACGAATATTAGAAACACATTTTTTTCCCGTATTGGAAAAATTCCAAGTGTTGGATTTTTCCCGAGTTCGAAACCTTCGAAAAACATGCAAGCGAATCTGTGGACACTCTAGAAGAACATAACCTTAACTCGATTATGTGACCGTCAAAACTATCACTGAACCTTAGGGTTTGTGGTAATTTAGCGTTGCCACCTGTGAGGCGTTGGTTTGACCCTTCTACGGTTGGTCCATAAGAGGCTGTGACATGTTCTAGAAAATTTTGAACTCGGCTCAAGTCTTGTGCAATTAGGGAAATCTAGGGTGTCTGTTTATTCGATCGAAAAGTTTAACATTTTCTATTCTATCTGGAATGTGTTACAATATGTGGAATTCATATAGTTAAGCATGAAATACGAAGTATGTGATATTTCGAATTTATGATGTTTAAGTTGATTGTGGATTCCAAATGTTGTAGTTTTTAATTTTATTTTCTGCGACCGTAAGTGTAGTATGTGGTGTATCGCCGTTTTCGTTGCTATACGTCAAAGACAATCGGAATACGCATACTTACTTATGTTGATGATATGAGATATTATGTGTTGCTGAGATATGATGAGTAGGATTGTCGCGACTGAATAGCCGGGGTTTTTTATTTAAGATGAGAGTTTTATTTTCAGTGATGTATAAATCAATTGTATATTATTTACTTTTCCGCATTGGGATAGACCTAAGGAGGGGAGCATAAGTGATCGGGTTCTAGGGTTCAGTGGGAGGCCATCTCGAGGAGTCGAGACCGGGTCTCCTAAACTTTAGAATTGGCGGGATCACTTGCCGCTCTCGTAGGGGTCTAGGGGTGTGGGCTTGGCTATTCATCACGACCGTGGAATCCGTATTTTCTATTGTTGTCTCGATACAAAATACAGACATCCTAGATATCCTTTTATATGCTTCTGCTGTTGATATTCTGTAATGTGATTACTTAGTATCTAAAACGAATGGATTATTATTATATATATGATATATAATAAATGTTGCTTATATTTTACACCCGCGCTAGTCCCGCCCCGCTATGCCGTTAGTTAAGTAACCTAACGGTGCATAATGGGACACTGTGGCGAATGCGGATGGTATAAGTATACGTTCTATTCTGTGATGGCTTAGGAACTTACAGAATGGGATCACATTAATGAGATTAATGTAAAGAAAAGAAACCTATTGATGTTGTAGAATCAGATTTGAAACCAGCTCGGCTTTTTATGAAAAATGCAAGTTTCAAAAAGAGGCGGAGCTTAAGCCACTCCTTTTCTTAACTGTTTGATTCTACAACGAGATCAAGTTCAAAGCATTAAAGGTTTTCTTAAAAACCATCCGCAACCCTCCGTCCTTTTAGGAAGCAGAGTACTTAGTATTCGTGCTGCGTATGTTAATTATAGTCAAGGCGTAGTGTATGGTAGCTAAGTGATGTCTTCCTATAAAGCATATGATGCGATTAGTTAGGACATTCATGTGATTATGTTGATCATAGTCAAGGGTCATATGGGTGGGTCTAGTTAATCACGAAATGACGGGTAGAATTTGACTAGTACTTATGATATGTTGTCCATAGCCAAGGTCATAAGTGACTAGGGTTAAGAAACCATATCGGGAATTTCAAGAGTTGAAATTTGCAATGAGATTGCATACCATCTATATGATAGCTGGATCTCGATCTCACTAAGTGTAAGTGTTACTTCCAGGAGAGTTTTGCACTTATAAATAGCTAATCCAGTGGGTGTCTAGAAAGACTGACCGGTTAGTGAAACTGTAGAATGTAATTATTCCTGGCTAGTTTTCTCTTCAGGTTTTGAAAGAAAATTTGATAAAAGCAGTGGGAGACATCGATTAGATAAAATAATAACCAATCTAATTCTTTGCAAGAGCATTTCTCTAAGTGTATCCTTTTCTCTCTCCGAATGGCAGTTACAGATGTCAGGACTTAAGCTTCTACTTGAGAAAAATAAACTGACAGGACCAAATTATAAAGAATGGTTGAGGAACTTGAACATTGCACTTTCATATGATAAGGTATCATATGTCCTCAATACCAAAGCCCCACCCGTACCAGGACCTGAATCATCTGTCTCGGATAGGGAGATCCGAAAAACTTGGGAAATTGACTGCAACACGGCCAAGTGCCTCGTGCTCGCTTCTATGGACAATGTCCATCAGAAGCAACACGAGAATATGGATGTGCAATCCATCTTTCTTCACACAAAGGAGTTGTATGAAGAGCAATCTCGTACTTTGAGATACGAGGCATCTAGAAAGCTGTTTCAGATGCGAATAGCCCCTGGTGCATCGGTTGGAGACCATGTTTTGAAAATGATTGGTCTTATTGAAGAACTTGAGGAATTGGGATGGACTATGGAAAATGAGCAATATACGGATATTGTTCTACAGTCTCTCCCCCGTGCCTTTGCTCCGTTCATAGTGAATTTCAGTATGAATGATTTGGAGAAATCATTGCCTGAACTTCTCAATATGTTGAGAAGTGCAGAGAACACGTTAAAAACGGCAAGGACTCCCGCACTGCTTACTGGGCCATTTTCCTCTTCATTTCCAAAAGCTAAGGCCAAGGGAAAGAAAAAGAAGAAGTCTATCAAACAGAAAGGTGGAGTTAGAAAGGCAAAGGGGAAAGACAAAGCCAGGGCTGTGGGAAGCGGAAAAGGAGAATGTTTTTACTGTCACAAGTCAGGACATTGGAAACGCAACTGTACTACATATCTTGCTGATCTCAAGAACAAGAAGCATGCTGATGCTTCCACTTCAGGTGTGTTTGTAACTGAAAACTGTTTTTCTTTAAACTCTGCATCCTGGGTATTGGATACCGGTTCTGGTTCTCACATCTGCAATTGTATGCAGGGATTGAGAAATAGAAGAGTTTTAAAGATTGGAGATCATACTCTGCGGGTTGGAAATGGTTCCAATATACATGCTGTATCCGTGGGAGAGTATCATCTAGGGTTGCCTTCAGGAAGTATTTTGGTTTTGAACCCGTGTTATTTAGTACCAAGTATGCTGTGTAATATAATATCCGTTTCTTTGTTGGACAATGAAGGATATCATTTTATGTTGCAAAATAATGTTATGAACATTAACCTGAATCAAGAGTTGATTGGGTATGGTACACTAAATAACGGTATATACGTCCTGAACCAACACATAGTTTTCAATATACAACATACTAGTAAAAGAAAGTTTTCAGATATAAATGAAGCTTTTATTTGGCATTGTAGACTTGGTCATATTAATGAAACAAGACTAAACAAGCTACATAAAGATGGATATTTAAATCCGTTTGAATATAAATCTTATGCGACTTGCCAGTCTTGTATCAAAGGTAAAATGACCAAAACTCCGTTTAGTCGACACGGAGAGAGAGCTGGTGAACTCTTAACCCTCATACATAGTGATGTATGTGGACCAATGTCTACACATGCAAGAGGTGGTTTTTCATACTTCATTACTTTTACTGATGATTTCTCAAGATTCGGACACGTGTTTTTGATAAAGCATAAATCCGAAGCCTTTGAGAAATTCAAGGAGTATAAACTTGAAGTAGAGAAGCAAACAGGCTTGAGCATCAAGAAACTTCGATCGGATCGAGGTGGAGAATATTTAAGTACAGAGTTTCTAGACTTCTTAAAAGAGAATGGGATTCTTTCTCAGCTCACTCCTCCTTACACACCACAACACAATGGTGTGTCAGAACAGAGGAATCGTACCCTATTGGATATGGTACGATCCATGATGTGTGATGCTGAGTTACCGCTTTCCTTTTGGGGACATGCATTGGAGACAGGGATGTATCTATTGAACAAGGTTCCAACCAAGACCGTGTCTACCACTCCATATGAGATGTGGAATGGAAAGAGACCATCTCTTAAAAGGTTTAGGATTTGGGGTTGTCCGGCTTTTGTTAAAAAGCAGAATCCAGACAAACTCGAGACACGATCGGTCATGTGTAAATTTGTGGGGTATCCAAAACATTCGTATGGATATCTATTCTACAACAAAGAGGAACAAAAGGTGTTTGTTGCTCAGCATGCCACATTTTTGGAAAATGAGATCTTTACGGAAAGTACTAATGGCAATGTGGTAGAACTAGAAGAGGTTCTAGAGACACAAATTACTCAGGAGGAATTGGTTGAAACTGATGTTGCAGTAGAACTTCAAGAACCTCAGCCGCTCAGGAGGTCTAGTAGAACTTCTCGCCCACCAGAGAGATACTATGGGTTTCTGATAGATGGTGATGGAGAAGATTGCATCATGGATGATGATGACCCTACTAGTTTTCAGCAAGCTATCATGAGTGGTGACTCAGTGAAATGGCTGGAAGCAATGAGATCCGAAATGGAGTCAATGTACACCAATAAAGTATGGACTTTGGACGTTGCGCCTCCTGGGATAAAACCCGTTGGGTGCAAATGGATCTTTAAGAGAATGATTGGTGTAGATGGACAGGTGGAGACCTATAAGGCAAGGCTTGTAGCGAAAGGTTTTCGTCAAAGACCAGGCTTGGACTATGATGAAACATTCTCTCCGGTAGAAATGCTTAAATACATTAGGATCCTACTTGCTATTGCTGCTCACTATGATTATGAAATATGGCAGATGGACGTGAAAACTGCATTTCTAAATGGTGATTTAGAAGAATGCGTTTTTATGGATCAGCCAGAGGGCTTCATTGATAGTGGGAGCAGCGGGAAAGCATGTAGATTGCTTAAATCCATTTATGGATTAAAGCAGGCCTCAAGGAGCTGGAACATCTTCTTTGATGATACAATCAAAGAGTTTGATTTTATCAGAAATGAAGATGAACCATGTATTTATAAGAAGATTGTAGGGAGTACTGTCACATTCCTCGTATTGTACGTAGATGACATTCTCCTGATAGGAAATGATGTTCATATGCTGTAATCGGTCAAACTATTCTTGTCACAAAGGTTCTCAATGAAGGACCTGGGTGATGCCTCGCGCATTTTAGGCATTGGGATCTATATAGATAGATCCAAGAGGTTATTGGGACTGTCTCAATCAAAGTACATAGACACCATTC
This sequence comes from Agapanthus africanus, assembly GCA_030015575.1. Taxonomy (NCBI): domain Eukaryota; kingdom Viridiplantae; phylum Streptophyta; class Magnoliopsida; order Asparagales; family Amaryllidaceae; genus Agapanthus; species Agapanthus africanus. The sequence continues at coordinate 278,849,946 of JASDDO010000010.1, read as the reverse complement.
TAAAGAGGTTTAGTATGGAAGATTCTAAGCGTGGTGCCTTGTCTGCTAGTCATGGAATCACTCTCTCCAAAGACTTCTGTCCGAAGACTGATGAAGAGAGAGCTCGCATGAGCGTTATAACCTACGCTTCAGCCGTGGGATCTATAATGTATGCGATGTTGTGTACTCTCCCTGATGTGGCTTATGCACTGGCTGTAGTAAGCAGGTATCAATCCAACCCAGGGGAGAAACATTGGATAGCAGTGAAGAACATTCTTAAGTACTTGCGAAGGACTAAAGAATTGTTCTTGGTGTATGGTAATGGGGATCTCCAGTTGGAGGCCTTTACCGATTCCAGCTTCCAAAGTGACAAAGATGATAGCAAATCTATCTCAGGGTATGTATTTACACTAAATGGAGGAGCGGTTAGTTGGAAGAGTTCCAAACAGAACACCGTTGCAGACTCCACGATGGAAGCTGAGTATATTGCTGCAAGTGATGCTGCTAAGGAAGCCGTCTGGATGAAGAAGTTCATTGCAGAACTAGGAGTATTTCCAACCATTCTTGATCCAATACCATTGTATTGTGATAATAATGGAGCTATAGTATTAGCCAAAGAACCAAGGTCCCATCAGAAATCTAGACACATCCTAAGGCGATATCATCTGATCCGGGAGATAGTAGATGGCCAGGAGATCGAGATTCGGAGAGTAGTTACAAAGGATAACACAGCGGATCCATTCACCAAGGCACTTCCACAGCCGCAGCATGAGCGACTGTTTGAAATGTTGGGTATGAGATACGCCAATAACTGGCCTTAGTGCAAGTGGGAGATTGTTAGTAATATGTATGCCCTAAAGGCCATTATATAGATAGTGGAAACTTGGACATATGATCTATGGAGATATATGACTTTCTTGCTCAACATGATAGTACGCTATCTGGTTTACTTTATCTGGACATGTAGATTTGATCATTTACACATGTTGATAAAGCCCAAAGGATATTTGCTTGACTACTGTGATTATGATGCGGATCATACTAGTGGGGCATGTGTAGTCTATAAGCATATCCTTGAACTGTTCCTAGTCGAGGGTGTATCGAGACAGGGTATCGATATTCTAGCGTAGACTAGCGTATACCATTCTTGTCCCATATGATGGGCGATGGATGATCCCATATCCATCTGGTGAGGAGACACCAAAGATTGTATGCGGGTGCTCAGTGGAGACTGGGTACACTGAACGGACTCACCGAGAACTCCTATGTGGTATTATATCTATCGTCGGATAGCAGTTCTCAAGGAACACTGGTACAGGTTAGTCTGTAGACCCGAGATCGTCATAGAGTTTTGTGTGTCCTCCCACTATACTTTGATCTCCACCCTACCACGGCTCTACTGAGTTGTGCAAACAGGTGGTCTTTGGGTACAGTCTCGAGGCGCATGGAGGCAATGAGCGATAGGAGGGGTTTCGTCTCTCCCGGTATTAGGGGTTGATGTTGTGCTATGCTCGATTGGCTATAACATGAAGTCCCTGGCCAGGGCTGCTGAGATTTACTGATAAGAGTTATCAGTAGTTTCTCGATCTGTTATGAGCCATACACCAGCATGACTTATTGAGTTACTGGGGTCGACGATTCCATCCCTGGACTCGATATGCAGCATATCTGACGAAGAGACCGGACTGTACGGTAAGTGTTGCCAGTTGGCTCGACAGGAGTTTTTACAGCTTCGTTGGTTTTCTTCTGATCGTTTCAATACCCGGGTGGCCGTTATGTTTAGCTGACCTCTTGCGGCTTGTAGGTGTTTGATATGATCATCATCTACTGCCGGCGTATTGACGAGTCTTAGAGTCCCATAATGAAGTTTCCTGGCTCAGGCAAAAAGATGTGATATGCATATGAGATATGCGCGGGACCCGATTAAATACGGTTATGTGATAACGTATATTAATCAGGCATTTTCTACTTGTCGGATCGTATGTGATATGACAAGTTTGCTAAATCAAATGTGTTGATTTAACAAATTACATTTAGATTAATTCTTTAATTAAATCCTTTTGTATGCATGCATGTTTGCACATGATGATGTGCATGGACACATACATACATACATAGTATCATGGTTGATGATACAAGAATGATGGCAATGCAAGACTTATATTGGAGCTTTTATTTATATTTATCATTTTAAGTTAATGTAAAGAGAACGCACTCATGCTCCTTTATTCTTAGTGGGTAAACTTTATTTAACTTTAATGAAAAAGAATTTCCACCCATGCTTAATTCTTTATGAAAAGAATTTCCACCTATAATTATAGTGGGAATGGAATAATGTTGATTATTCCTTCTCATCACTATAAATAGATTCATATGTGATATGAAAGATACACAAGAGTGTGATAAAATGTACAATTAGTGCAAGGGTGTGAAAACAAGTTATCATATGTGATATGATAGAAAGCTCAAGCTTAGCCACCATAATCTTCTTCTTCCTCTCTTGATGTTTCTCTAGAGTGAAGTTGATAAAAGAAAGGGTTTCAATTGTTGAATACAAACCACATCATCATACTATACACATCTAGCCGATTTGTGTAGGGTGTTTGCTCTACTTTGTTTGCGAAACAAGTAAGGCAAGGAGCTTTGGGCAAAGGGACTTCGGGTGGATCATCGTGGACAAGGAAGGCTTCCATCGATCCGTTTCAAACTCTCATAGTGCCAAGGAGTCACCGAGGGAGATCTACAAAGGTTATAATCTCTACTCTTAGTGATAGTTTTACATTTGCATATGATGCTTATTTGTATGAATCCCTAAATCTTCTAGTTTCGATTCTTGTCGAGTTAACTTAGCACCTCTAAAATTTTGATTATGGCATATGTGATGCTACCGAACCCTTGACGAGGTGCTAGGCCAACCCTTCAAACGCCTAAATAGTTATCATATATAAATATATAGCAGTGATAGACATTACAGATCACAGATGAATACATTGGATATACTAGGAATCCGCAATCCGTTCGAGCCTGCAACGAAAAGCGGATTACACGGTCGCGGTGAATAGCCAATACCCCACCCAAGACCCCTACGGGTGCGGCAAACTACCCGCCAAGTACCCGAAGTGAAGCAACCTCCCTCAACACCGTGAGTAGGCCACTCGGCATTTCGTGATACCCGGTAGTTTGTGCACCCCCTCCATGGGTCTATCCTAGGAGCAAAAATTGTAAAAAGAATTATACAATGACGGTTACAACCACGACCCGGTTGTGCGGCCAAATAAATATTATTGCATCAATTTACAAATTACAATGAATGAAAGAAAAAGAAACACTCATCTCACATCCACCCCGGATATTCACCCACGACAATCCAACGCATTCATATACACATACCAGCAACAAACACAGATCACAGATATGTATAACCCCCACTAATCGACATATAGCGATTAGCCGACGTTCAATACATATAAACATCACAGATATAACCCTTTAGTCAAAGTGTAGTGAAGTTCGATCAAAAATACGGATTTATAGGCCCCCAAAAACAAATTTCTTTTCTGGAAAACCTGGACACAAATAAACCATCTTAAAAAACCCAAAACCAAGCCAGAAAAACTCTGCACCAAACTCGACCCAGAACCGAGCCAAAACGGCCGCGGTTGCGCGGCAATAGCTTGCTATTGCCGCGGAACCGCGGCGCTTTGAGCGAGTCACTGGATCGTTTTTGGTGGCTTTCTTCACAAAACCCTGAGATGATTTTTGGAGTATGATTTATTTTATTTTGAACAGGAAAAATTTTAACTGAAAGTTAGGGTTTTGATATTTTGGTTTTTCGATTTTTCCGATCTAACTTCCATACACTTTTACTACCTTGCTAGTTTATGTTTAGTTAGGCTCTGATACCACTGTAAGTCCACGTTGCCCACCCGGTGCTTGCGGGGAGGCGGAAAACGGAATAAAAATCGGATTTTTACTACTTTAGGCAACATGGAGTAGACAAAGAAGGATCTTTGCTAAACAAAAACAAGCTAAAGCTAATTAGAAACTAGCTAAAGGGTAGAATGGTTATACCTAGGGATTTATGTCCTTCTCTCCTTGCTCCTTGGAGTAGTAGAAAGGGATCACCTTTGTCGTCTACTCACGTCGAAGAAGGATCCACCCGAAAGCCTCAACCTTCGGCTTCAATTCCAAGCTAGAAGTAACTAGGGTGCTAGAAGTGCTAATCCAAGAAGCCTAGATGAGAGTAGAGATTATCAAGAAGAGGTTTTCTCAAGCTTAAGTGTTTCTCAACACTTGAGAGGAGAGAGCTTGAGGAAGAGGAAGAACAAGAGAGAGAAAGTAAATGATAGAATGAGAGAATTATAAAGTATTCTCACATATATGTGTGAATTATTATAAATTGATAATTAGTAAGATAATTGTCATGGCTTAATCAAGACATGACCATTATCATTTCATATTTAATGCTAATTGTAAGGATCAAAGAGCATCTTTTATATGGAATGATGATGGTCAACATGTCAACTAAGGTCAACAAGTCAAGATAGTCAAATGGTCAACAACCATAACCATGCACAATTATATTAAACTAATATCAATTAACCATAATACACACATAAGCATTAGGGTTAATAAAATGACAATGGTCATTAACCCTAATCAAAACCCTCTTCCTCTGTCTCAAGCAACTGTGCATACACACCCGTATTCGTGATCCGAGGAATACGAATACAAAGAGATAAAACCAATCCCAAATCATATACTACGATCCAGCTTAAACCAAAGCTCGCTAGTATAAGCTGTCCGGACAACAAACGTGCACAAGTGCGCGGATATGAACGAACCCTGTCGCAAAACCATGCGACCTCTACTCATTTTGCCTAAAGGCGAATAGCTCTCTGTGTGGGACTCTAAAGACTCAACACTACGCTGGCAGTGGGTTTAACTACAGACTGCAAGCGGCACTAGCTGTACGTAACGGTCCCCAGGTAAATGCCGATAAGAAGACTGACGAGGTGACCCCATCTGAACTCTTACTGAGCCTGTATGTGACAGTCTCCGTACAGTCCGGTCTGTTCGTCTGATACATCGCATGGCGGGACTAGGGGGACGGTGAACAGCAGTCCCTTAATAGCGGTAGAAATCGTGTCGGAGTGTAGCCCAGAACACCTTGAGATAACACTGGAAACCTACCAGTATATCTCGGTTGCCCTGGCCAGGGACTAGTGTAATGGCTCTCCTAGACACAGCGCGATGTCAACCCCCAATACCCGGTGAGACGAATCCTGTCTAACCGTCACTGCCTCAAAGTGCTTCGGGAATGCACCCAAAAACTACCTGTTTGCATGACTCCTTTGAGCCGTGGTAGGGTAGTAATCAAAGTGCAGTGGGAACACACTCGAGGCGAAGTGACAGTGTCAAGTCAGCGGACTAAGCTGTACTCATGTCACCTGGGAACTGATAACTGACGATAGGTATAATACCAACCAACAGTTCCCGATGAGTCCTGTCCAGTGTACTCGTAACCTAACGAGCACCTGCATACTATCTCAAGTACGACGTACTGACAGCTGTAGGACAGACCGTCTCCTACGCTGGGATGAGAAGCGCATACGCTAGTCTACTCCGGAGTATCGATGCCCTGTCTCGATAGTCCAATGACTAGGGACCTGTATAAGGATGTGCTTATGGATTACCCAGCCCCCATGAGTGTGAGCGCCATCACAACGCTGGTAATCAAGCAAAGATCCTAAGGGCTCTACAAATTTGTATATCAGCGATATGCTAAAAGAAACACATGCACATATTAAAGTAGCATACTACCATTTCGAGCAAGATTGTATATACAACTGTGAATATCCCAAGCTTCCATCAAGTAATATAAAAACTAGTATGATACAGTAATGGCCTCTAGGGCATATACACTAACAGTAGTACAACTTTCCACCGCAGACTAACGGTCAGTCAGAGCGGACTGTATAGACTCTTGAGGATATGCTTCGAGTCTGCAGTCTTGACTTCGGTGGCTGTTGGGTTCATCACTTGCCTTTGATAGAATTCTCTTACAACAACAGTTTTCAAAAGACGATTCAAATAGCACCCTTTGAAGCTTTGTATGGGAGAAAGTGTCGATCGCCCGTTTGCTGGACAGAACTCCGCGAGAGCAGCCTTTTGGGACCACAGGTAATGTAGGAAACTACAGAAAAGATCCAATTGATACAGGACAAAATGAGAGAGGCCCAGTGCAGACAGAAATCTTATGCTGATCAACGCCGTTGCGGACTCGAGTTTGATGTGGGAGATCATGTGTTCCTTCGTGTATCTCCGATGAAGGGTGTGATGTGTTTCGGGAAAAAGGGGAAGCTCAGTCCCAGATATGTTGGACCCTATGAGATTCTGAAGAGAGTGGGTGCTGTAGCTTATCGTTTAGCGCTTCCACTGAGTTTTCCTGATGTGCATCCGGTGTTCCATGTGTCTATGCTTCGCAAGTATCTTCACGATTCCTCTCACGCGATCCAGCATCAGACCTTACAGCTTGAGCAGGATTTATCCTACACAGTGCAGCCAGTAGCTATTCTAGACCGACAGGCAAAGAAACGGATATCAAGGGTACTTCCGTCTGTAAAGGTTCTTTGGCGAGGTCCAAATTGCGAGAAGGTCACTTGGGAGGCCGAGGATGCGATGCAAAAGAGATTCCCACATCTTTTTGAAGATACGTGTAGTTAAGTTTTAAATTCGGGGACCGAATTTTCTTAAGGGGGGAATATTGTAACATTTTGAAATATTTTAGATAATAAACTAATTTAGTTAATTAATTAAAAATGTTAATTTAAAAATTTATTGAAACAAAATGGGACATTTCATAAGTAGTGTGTGAAACTAATTAAATTGAATATTTAGTTTGTATCATTAATTATTAAGAAGGGTTTTAGTGAAAAATTTAGCTTCATTATATAGTATGATATAGTGTGAGGGATTTTATGGAAAGTTTAATTAATTTTGGAAATTGGAAATGTTGTGAGGGTTTATGTGAAAAAGGGCTAGGGTCATGGTTAAGGTTAAATTGAACCCTAGGAATATCATAACCGAAATGACACTTCATACTTGCATGAACACTTCATGCTCATACACCTCCTACTTGCATGAAAATACCACTCTCTTTCATACTTACACCACCTACTTGCATGGATATACCACACTCTTTCTAGGTGACACCTCCTCCTAAACCTCATGGTTCATTATTCGTATCTATTCATTAGCTCAGTTCATATATCAAATTAGAAACAAATTGGAAAACAATAGAAAATAAAGAAAATCTAGGTCACACCAAAGAATGAGAGATGATGAGAGAAGCTAAGTACTAGGGATCATTACCTCAGCCCTCTAGCTAGGATCTTTGAGCTTGAGCATCTTGGAGAAAGCTTTTTCAGTGATCTTCTGTAGGTATAAGTTTCAACCCTGCAAATTTTAATTCAGTACTGTTTTAGTATAGAAATCGGATATCGGAAATATCGTATTTTGATAAGCATAGGCTCTGTTTTGAGTCTGCTATAGTTTAGATGATAATTAACAAAATCAAACAGTGCCTTCATCTTGTAATTTAGACCTATAATAACCAGTAGGAAGACGAACCCTTTTCGTCGGAGTTTGGCCGGCGAAATTTAGAGGAAATCCGGCGTTGCCGGTTTTGTATAGGAGTTGGGTGTTGGGGTTTTTAGGGTAGCTCTCTGTATATGTGTTAGGATGTATGGTATTGCTAGTTTATGTTATATTTTCAGTATATAAAATCTGGAAGCTAATATCTATATTGGGGTTAAAATTCTAAAATACGATACGGATATTTTAAGTCGCGATTCTGTGTTTTCTGTTATGAACAGCAAAGGGGTAAACTAGATCAGATAAGTCTTAGAAAGTTCATAATAGTCACACGTAGCTTGTGTAGCATGTAGATCTTGTGTTTTCACGTTTTCGCCATATCGGAGTTTAGCTGTTCCTTATACGAAGTTAATTTCAATGTTAGATTCGAATACGGAAACTTCGGAGGCCGCAGGGAAAGGAAAGGGATTGAAGATGTACGAGTAGATTCGACGTATTCCGGTGAGTAGACTAAACATCTACCGGGGGATTTTGTATGGATGGAGTAATACGCCCGTAGTTTTAAGGTAAATTAAAATTATTCCTTTGCGTATAAAAGTTGATTTTTATAGCTTCATCGTATGCATTCAAAAATCGCCATGTTTAAATGATTACTAGAACACTGCACAAATTATCGACAAGTCATGTTGCACGGACACATATTTACATTTTACACTACATCTCGTCGATATTAACATGTCACATACAAACTTAGTACTTATTATGTCAAATATGTTTCATATCATATCTTAAGCATCAATATTGGTAGTTAATTTACATCAATGTTATTATGAATACTTATCATGTTTCATATTCAAGTATTAGTAAGAATGATATAAAATGCATTGGATTATTTCGGATTTCTGGTTTTGAGTTTTTATGCACTATGAAGTGTATTTAGTGATTCTTTATGATTGATGTGACATGTTCACCATGAGATGTTGTTTTTTTGATTTGGTTTCATTCCGAACCGAGTGGAGTAGCTATACGGTTGCGGATTTTTACGTTATCTAGGCTGAGTGGGGTAGCTATACAGCCGGATTCATAGTGAACCCGGTCGAGACCGAGGGGCAGAAAAGCCGCACTTTAGGCATGGAGCCTAGCGAGGATACTCGATACCAGAGACAGTTGTGAATACGGCGGATATCTAGGGGTTACCGACTGGTGTTATTGATTGACAGGATCGTTCGTGGAACGATGGATGATGGAAACAGAAGATTTGTGTCGATGTTGGACACGGAAAAATGAACCTTATTTGGAAATAATTGATGAGATTTCAGTTTTGATTTATATATTTAGTAGTACATGTTCATGCTTCCACATATTATCATGCATTATATTCATCTTTGTTGATATTAGCTCTAGTTCATCATACTTATATTATCAGCCGATATATGTTTGTTTTATTCACTGAGTTGGCAACTCACCCCTATTGTGCCATAGTTCCTTGCAGGTGTCGTGTGGATGCGTAGCAGCAGCGCGGATCCACTCGTAAGCTTTTATCGCATTTTTTTGCTAGGTAGGTTACCTATGTAGTAACATCCTATTTTGGTATATGTATTTTGGATCTAGTATTACTCCATCAGACCCTATATATTTGACTTAGGACGAGCTATGTTGTGTATGTTAATTTGACCGAGTGAGATCGTTTAGTTGTGTTAATTTATGCTTCCTTTACTATGCATGAAATTCTTCACCTGGAATTTCGTATTATTATTGTCTATTGATTTCCGCCGTTTGGCGTTGTTTTGCTCCCAACTAGGGATGCAATTTATCTAAATAATTTATAACTGCTCTTATTAATAATTAAAAGGGAGGTGCAGTCGAATTTTTAAATGCTAAAAATCAATTGTTTACATTTCATTTCTTAAAAACCATTCGACATGCTACTTCATTTCTTTTACTTAAAAACTGAAATGTTCTGAATTCCGCAAATAGGTTGCTGATCTTGGTTTTCTGGATTACTTGGATTGTGTCGTTAACTTTAGATATCATACAATCTAAGTGCCGGTCACGGACCAAAATTGAGACGTGACACCAGCGCCTATAAATAGGGCCTTTGACCCTTGAGATGATTTATGTTCATCTTCATCCCTTCTTGTTTTTTAAGAATTTAATTCTCCCTTCAGAGCTTAGATCTCTGTCGAAGGAAAATTCCTTTTGAGTTATAACTTTGTTCAAAAATTTGGTAAGAATCATGTTCGACCCCATTAAACAGAGCTTTGCTCTTACTAGATATAGATCTAAAAAAAATCTTTTTAGGGTTTCTTTAAACCGTTAATTAGAACAAAGCTTTGCTCTTCCTAGATCATAGATCTAAAGAAATCTTTATTAGGGTTTCTTTAAACTGTTAATTAGAACAGAGCTTTGCTCTTCTTAGATCATAGATCTAAAGAAATCTTTTTTAGGGTTTCTTAACCCGTTGATGAAGAACTCGTATGGTTTCTAAGATTTTTCTTCAGATATTTAAAGATCTTGTGGTTTTTCAGAGCATAGCTCTTTTAAAAAAAATTCGGGAATTTTATTCCCTTCTGAATTGACAGATGTAAACTCTGTCTGCAGAGCACTGCTCTCGAGGGAGTTCAACTCCTTGGCCCAATGAGCCTCTCATTAAATGAGAACCTTATAGGATTTCCTCCTTAATGAGTGAATGTCTTATCAATGATGAGCCGTCACTTTGACTTTGTGGGTCCCCCTTGGTCCCTTTTTCCTGCATTCCACGACTCGAACGATCCATGCTAGCTTGAAGTGTTCCGATTCTCCGATGATCTACGTCGAAGTTGCTATAACCCAAGTTTTCTCATTCTAAAGAGATAAACGCCCTAATCTAATGGGCTAGATTAGATGAGGATGATGGAGTAGTATTTATGCTATCTTTTTATTTCACTTTCTCACAATAAATCATCATAAAAGGATTAAGTAGTGAGCTCTCTCTCAAACTCAAGAGAGAAGAAGATGAAGAAAAATGAAAAGAATAATCCTTTTGTGATGAATAGTAGTCAAGAGTATATGATTGATTATAGAACCATGGTCAAGGATGAGAGGATAAAACTTGTAGAGAATAAACTAGAGTTAGGGTTTGGTTAGGTTAAGGATAAGGATCAACCATAATATCTTAACCAAGACAAAAGAAAATCCTTCTAGAAAGTGCATGAGAGAGCTAACCCTAATCAAACCCTAATCCCTTTTTGTCATCCCTAATCATGTTTCATAATAAATCATATCATGTCACAATAATATATATCACATATATATTATATATTTGCAATAAAAGAAAATAATACAATTAACATATATCGCATATATATCAATGTATTAATCCGGTGAGAAAATGAAATAATAAAGTGAGCCAATATTAGATAATGTAATACAATATATCATATATATCATTATACATTAAATCATCGAATCAACACTTGATCCAACGATCCGGCTATATCGAATATAACCGACTAATATATCATGTACCGATTCATCGAATCAACACTTGATCCGATGTCCCGATTCATATCTAAATATCGCGATAATATAATACGGTATCTCATATCGCATTATCCTCGGTCCTGCACATATCACATATGTGCCTCTACTTCGTTTTGCCTGAGCCAAGAAACCTCTGTGTAGGACTCTAAAGAATCGTCAATACGCCGGTAGCAGGTGATGATCATATCAAACACCCACAAGCTGCAAGCGGTCAGCTAAACATAACAGCCACCCAGGTATTGAGCGATCAGAAGATCAACAAGCTAGCCTGTCCGTTCTCCTGTGAATCCAATCAGTAACACTCCCGTACAGTCCGGTCTGTTCGTCTGATATGTCGCATATCAAGTCTAGGGGTGTTATACGTCAAACCCCAGTAACCGATAAGTCGTGTCGATGTGAGGCTCATAACAGGTCAAGAAACTACTGGAAACACTTACCAGTATATCTCTATATCAGCCCTGGCCAGAACTTCCAGTTATAGCCAATCGAACACAGCACGACATCAACTCCCTATACCGGGAGAGACGAATCCCCTCCTACCGCTCATTGCCTCCATGTGATTCGGGACTGTACCCAAAAGCCACTGTTTTGCACGCCCTCTTGGACGTGGTAAGGTGGAAATCAAAGAACAATGGGAATCACACAATACTCTATGACGATCTCGGGTCTACAGACTACCCTGTACCATTGTCACCGGAGAACTTCCATCTGACGTGTGGTATATCACCAACTGGGAGTTCTCGACGAGTCCGTCCATTGTACCCAGTCTCCACTGAGCACCCGTACACCATCCTTGATGTCAAACATCGATGGATATGGGATCATCCATCGCCCATCATATGGGTCAAGATGCGTATACGCTAGTCTACTCTGGTGTATCGATGCCTTGTCTCGATATACCCTCGACTAGCAACATTTATAGGATGTACTCATCGACTACAGTGGCCCCACTAGTATGATCTCATCATAATCCCAGTAGTCGAGTATAGATCCTAAGGGCTTTATCAACATGTGAGAGAAAGACAGTAAACCAATACAAGTCAACATGTTAAGATAAAGTGAAACCAAATAGCATACTATCATGACGAGCAAGAAAGTCCTCTCTGTATATATCCAAGCATCCATCATAATATATATCATATGTACAACAATGGCCTCTAGGGTATATACATAACTAACATTAACACCTTTCTAGACACCTACTTGATCGGCTAATTGTCCTATGTAAAATTCTCCCAGGAGTAACTCTTACTCGTAGTGGGTATCAGGATCCATCTATCTCATAGAAGGTATGCAATCTAATTGCAAATTTCAACACTTGTAATTCCCGATAAAGCTTTTACCCCTAGCAACTCATGACCTTAACATGGTCAACAAATCACAAGCGCTAGCCAAGTTCAATCCGTCATTTCCCGATTGAATTAAACCCACTCGTACGACCCTTAACATGGTCAACAAAGTCGTACGACTACCCTAATCCAATGACATCACATGTTTTAGAAGATAAGCACTAATTAGCTACCGCACACTACGCCTTAACATGGTCAACAAACGTAGCACGAATACTAAGTAGTACTTATCTGAAATGACGAAGGGTTACGACAGATTTTTCAGAAAACCTATTGCGTAATGAACTTGATATCGTTGTAGAAACAAGTGATTTTGAAAAGGAGTGTTTTTTAGGCTTTTCCAGTTTCGCTAAAGAGGTCACTCCCAGTGAAGGGATCTCGGCTCTTTCCCCATCGAATAAGGTGCAGGGTATATCATATATACCGCGGTGCAAAGCATGAACTATAGAAGCTGTCAAAAACTAAACCATGAGTTTGTAGCATCTGCCAGTTTTGCTAAAGTGGTCACTCCCGGTGAAGGGATCTCGGCTCTTTCCTTATCGAAAAAGGTGCAGGGTATATCATATATACCGCTGTGTAAAGCAAAATTGTAGCTACCCTTTTTATAAAGTTTTGATTCTACAACATCTTTTAGGTTTCTTTTCTTTTATTAATCTCATTAATAAAATCCCATCAATTAATGCTTCCTAAGCATCACAGAAGAAACGAAAGAAATAATATTTATATATCAACATATATATATAGTGTAACGATTCGTCTCAGGCAGTAATATGATCTCATCACAGAACATTGCAACAGAAGATACCATATGAAATATTGGATATACTATGACGTCCGTGTTTTACATCGAGCCTGTATAAATCATGGATTCCACGGTCGTGGTGAATAGCCAAACCCACATCCCTAGACCCCTACGAGAGCGGCAAGTAACACTGCCAATTCTAGGGTTAGGAGACTCGGTCTCGACTCCTCGAGATGGCCTCCCACTGTACCCTAGAACCCAGTTATTTATACTCCCCTCCTCGGGTCTACCTAATGCGGAAAAGTAAATAATATACAATGATGACATCATCCTCATCTTGGAAGTGCCCCAATAAAAGAATATTACATACAAATGAATTTTACATGAATGAAAATAAAAACACTCATCTCACATAAAACCCCCGGCTATTCAGAACACGACGATCCAATATAACATATCACAGCAATACATAATATCTCATATCATCAACGTAAGCAAGTATGTGTATACCGATTGTCATGGATGTATAGCAACGAAGCCGGCGATACCCTACATACTACGCTTTCGGTCACAGAAAAGAAAGTGTAAAACTACAACATTTGGAATCCACAATCTCTTTAGACATCGTAAATCCGAAATATCACATACTTCGCATTTCATGCCTAACTATATGAATTCCACATATTGTATGACATTCCAGATAAATAGAAAATATTAAACTTACCAATCGAATAATCAAATACCCAAGATTTCCAAAATAGCTCAACACTTGAGCGGAGTTCAAAAAACCCAAAACATGTCACCGCCCCAATGAACCAGCCGTAGAAGGGTCAAACCAACGCCTCACATGTGGCAACGCCAAACTACAACAATCCCAAAGGTTCAGTGGAAGTTTTGACGGTCACATAATCGAGTTAAGGTTACGTTCTTCTAGAGGGTCCACAGATAAGCTTGCATGTTTTTCCGAAAAATTTAAACTCATGAAAAATTCAACACTTGAAAGTTTTTCGTGTCGGGGAAAAGTGAGTTATTGATATCCGTTTGAACATTTTAATACTTTCTAAATTATCCGAAAAACAGAATGAAGTTAAACTTTCCGATCGAATCAACGAATATTGAAGATCTGCAGAACACTCAACACTTGAGTAACATTAAAAATTCCCAGAAGAGGTAAAAAGTACCTATGGATCAACCCTAGTAATATGAGTCCCCAATTCCCACGTACTGCCGCGGAACCGCCGTGGGAAGCATGTTCCTGCCGCAGTTCCGCGGCGCTTTGAGGGATTTGGGGGCTCGTATTCCACAGTTATCCTTCAAATTGCCTGCTGAATTTTCTGAGTATTTTTAATACGGAAAAAAATCATATTTTTTAAAAATTTCCAGAGAGGGGTTCAAAACCGATGTTTCGGCATTCGATCGGACTTTTAACTTCGTATACACGTCGCCTAATGCTCTAGCTAGGCTCTGATACCACTGTAAGGTTTCTGGGCACTCTTACAAAGGTCTATGAGTCATCAACCATGTCCGATTTAAAATTTAGACGTGTCGAACAATCCAAAGCGAGGATCTTTGTTAGATAATTAGGGTTAAACATGCAAGTAAACATCTTTACAACTAAGAGTGAGGGATTACAACCTTTGTAGTCCGCTCCTTCGCTTCTTAAGCTCCGAGTAGTAGACCCTTCGCCATGATCCATGATCTCCCGGACTCAAGAGAAGCTCCACAACCCGAATGATCCATGCTTGCTTGAAGTCTTCCTTTTCAAAGATGATCTACCTTGAAGTTTCTTTAACTCAAGCTCTCACTCACTAATCAAGTATTAATGAAGTGAACACCCTAATCTAACAGGCTAGATTTGATGAGGATGATGAGGTAGGAATTTGGCTCACATTTGTTTTCATAATCTCACACTAAATCATCACAAAAGAAAAACGTAGAAAGCTTTTCAAGAGCTCAAGGAAGAAGAAGAAGAATAATGATCCTTTTGTGATGAACAATGAATAAAACTTATGGTTACAAATACAACCCTTGAGTTAGTTTAACTCATGTAGAGATTTAACCTAGGGTGAAGGGTTTGGGTTGGGTTAGAAAATATCAAGCAAAATATCAACACATAATATCTTTGCAAGAAACAAAATAAAAGCTTCTATAAGCTTCTAGAAAAGTTTAACCCAAATCAAACCCTAACCATGTTTAATCTCCACTAATCATGTTGCATTTGTAATCATAACATGTTATAATATTATATATCATATATATAATATATTTTTGTAACAAAAGAAAATAATACAATTAACATATATCAATGTATTATCCGGTGAGAAAATGAAATAATAAAGCGAGCCAATATTAGATAATGTAATGTAATATATCACATATATAATTATACATTAAATTATCGAATCAACACTTGATCCGACAATCCGGATATATCGTATATAACCGACTAATATTATCATGTACCGATACATCGAGTCAACACTTGATCCGATGACCCGGCTGATATCAAATATCGCGAGAATAGAATACGATATCTCATATCGTATTATTCTCGGTCCCGCACATATCACATATGTGCTCCTACTCCGTTTTGCCTGAGTCAAGAAACCTCTGTGTAGGACTCTAAAGAATCGTCAATACGCCGGTAGCAGGAGATGATCATATCAAACACCCACAAGCTGCAAGCGGTCAGCTAAACGTAACAGCCACCCAGGTATTGAGCGATCAGAAGATAAACAAGCAAGCCTATACATTCTCCTGTCAATCCAATCAGTAACACTCCCGTACAGTCCGGTCTCTTCATCTGATATGTCGCATATCTGGTCTAGGGGTGGTAAACGTCAGACCCCAGTAACCGATAAGTCGTGTTGATGTGAGGCTTATAACAGGTCGAGAACCTACGGATAACACTTACCAGTAGTACTCAATATTCGCCCTGGCCAGGGACTTCCAGTTATAGCCAATCGAAAATAGCACAACATCAACTCCCTATACCGGGAGAGATGAATCCCCTCCTATCACTCATTGCCTCCATGCGATTCGGGATTGTACCCAAAAGCCACCATTTTGCACGCCCTCTTGGACGTGGTATGATGGAAATCAAAGCACAGTGGGAATCACACAAGACTCTATGACGATCTCGGGTCTACAGACTAACCTGTACTAGTGTCACCAGAGAACTGCCATCTAACGTGAGGTATAATACCATCTGGGAGTTCTCGCCAAGTCCGTCCACTGTACCCAGTCTCCACTGAGCACCCGTACACCATCTTTGATGTCAAACACCGATGGATATGGGATCATCCATCGCCCATCATATGGGTCAAGATACGTATACGCTAGTCTACTCTGGTGTATCGATGCCCTGTCTCGACACACCCTCAACTAGGAACAGTTATAGGATGTACTCGTCGACTACCGTGGCCCCACTAGTATGATCTCATCATAGTCCCAGTAGTCGAGTACATATCCTAAGGGCTTTATCAACATGTGAGAACAAGACAATAAACTAATACAAGTCAACATGTTAAGATAAAGTGAAACCAAATAGCATATTATCATGACGAGCAAGAAAGTCCTCTCTATATATATCCAAGCATCCATTATAATATACATTATATGTACAACAATGGCCTCTAGGGCATATACATAACTAACAGTTATGTAGAGCCTTCTAGAAGATGCCACGTGGAAATGGAGCGTCCTGAGAAAGCTAGGCCGTTACAAGGAAGGCTCTGGAAAAGTCTCGAGCGCCGATGAGTTAACTCGGCCGCGGAACCGCGGCGACTCGGCCTGGATCGGCCACGGATCCGCGGCCACATAGAGAGATCTCTGCATAAGTTTTCTTCATATGTTTGGTGTTATGTTTTGGGTATTCTTTTGATGTCTAGAATCTTATAATTCTTTCTTGGTTGCTGAGAGATTTCAAGTCTTTGACTTGCTGCACTTTATCGGCACTTTTGCGATTCCGGTTGTTTTACCTGAAGAATTTTCTGCACAAAAATATGTTGAGATATAAAAAATCATGCGTGTAGTAATAAATACTCAATTTCCCTAAAAATGCCGGTTATAATGTATAACACATGTTATTTGATATTTTGCAGACGAATTGCTAATATGTGCTATATTTATACCAAACACCCATAGATGATTAGAAATAGTAGGAAAATTGATGTGTTAAGAATGCAATATTTTCGACAGGTCAAATTCCCTTAAACATAATTTTGGTCGTCTCGAGCAAACATCTTTTATTCAAGAGAAGGATAAAATATAAGAAAAATAAAAACTAACTAGAACACTTTCGTAGGCAACACGATTGCACTGAGCACGTGCAACAAGCCTTTAAACCTCTAGGTGTCCCTAGTAGGAGGAGTGTTGTCTCCTGAGGGTTTTCAGCGGATTGCACCCACAAAATCCCATAATAAAAGGAAGACTGTGAAAGTTACAAATAAAGATAAGAATTTTAAAAGAAAGACTTTGAAAATTAGAGTTTTCAACTACGCTAGCTTTTTAGTTGTCATGAGCCCTATCTTAATAATCATGAAAAGATGTTAGAAATAACATCATCCCTCAATAAAACATCGTATTTATTCTTCATTCCTATCTTTCTTCCAAATATCAATCATATACCCCTACGTGTGTGTAAATAACATCCCTACACTCGGAGAATTCAATTCTAGCTATCATACTCTTGTCCATCTACCTCAGTACTTTTCAATTGATGAATATTTATATGAAATTGCTCACACATTTTTCATGCGACCGTTAATACTTCTTGAGGTACTAACCGACCTATTACTCATGTGCACGCTGATTAGGCGTAAGTAGCATTTTCCTCATCTTGCAACATATAAGGTTTAGCAGTGACTCCCAAACCAGTTGGTCTAAGGCACTAGGTGATGAAGCACCCTCGCTATATTTTTTTTATACTGCCTTGGTGATAACAAAACCAGTGTTCATTTTTCTTCACTATTTTATATTTTTATTTTTCATTCATTATTTTCTTCATACTTTGGTGTCATGACCCGAATGTTCGACTCGTGACCAGCACTTAACCACGCAACGTATACAGGCGTAACACGACTAAGTAAGCCGAGCCAGAAATCAAAACCATTTAAAAGTAGCGAGTGTTGAAAACATTTAATTAAGACATTTAGAAAACCTTAAATAGTTCAATAAGTTCTTTGAAAATTACGTTATAATTTAAATAATTTTGGCAGCATTTCCTTTGTAAAAGTAACTCCGAAATTGGGTATAAAACAGGATATGAGTGAAAATTAGATATAATGAAACCAAAACATTCCCAAACGGAAGCAATCACGCCCACCGGATGAAACCAATCATCACAAGAGTAATATACGACTCCGTACCGAAGAATGAGCAATAAGTAAACATCACAGAATAATAAACTGCAATAAATAAACCGTCGGCTCCTACGAGCTCGACACCAAAATACAAAGAAATATACATCATCGTCCTCAAACTGTCACTAAGTCCAGTACATATATGGTAGATGGAGAATACTAGATACAAAAGGGGTACAATAAAAGTAATCAGATACCACAACCCACCTAAAAGCAAAACAGCTCTCGCACCAACTGTAGTGCTATCTGTAGCCAAAAGATGCAAAAGGAAGCCTGCCGCGACTACTCCGATGGGCAACCTGCAAATACTGTGGCACAATGGTGGTGAGTTGCCAACTCATGAATAGAGATAACATATAAAGGTAATCGCGAGAATGCACGTACTGCGCTACTTTATCATATACCAGCAGATGATATCAATGAGTGATAAGCAGTATGTGCAATTGTCATGCAAGTGCTCTATCAGGTAATATAACTGCAGGATGAAATACACTAATGAATACTGAGCATGGGAAATATAACATCTATACGGAATGTCAACGTGGAATATATAATCGGTGCCCAAAACTGCACCCCAAATCCCAAATAACTCAGGCGCCGGCACTCTCCTCGGCCCTCAAATCCTGTAAATCTCGGAAAATCACGAGTGCCCAACATCGGCACTCAAAATATCATAAAATACTCGTGTCCAGCATGGACACACAAATCCTCATATATCGGGCTCCGTAAGTCCGGATCAGCCCACGGGCTCCGTCTGCGGTATCAGCCCTCGGCCCCGGCAGTACGGATCATCCCCCATCCATCTCTCGACTCTGGTCAGTATCCTCCGGATAACCACCAGGTCCAACCAATTACCGGTAGGTACTCGCCACCCTGCTAGGCTCATCTTCTACTCCACGAAAAATATTTCTCACCCCGGGGAACCATATCAGGTCCACCACGATCCCGCAAACGGATCATCTAACTTCTCGAATCGGGTTTCAAACACACGTCTCAGCACCGAGAAAACGCGTGGTGGACGCACCAAAATATCATATCACGAGAAACCGGGTTTTCAAATAGTGCATATTTTCTTAAATAATCCCACGATCCTCAAAACCAGAAATCACATGAAAATCCAACACCAAGAAGTAAATCAAATACGATGTGCTATGTACATCAGGCCATAATATAGGTACAAGGGGAAACCGCTTTTAAAAATAGTTTCCGTTTTTAAAGAAATCATGCGGCTCCCAATTTCTATGAAAATCATATCGAATCATATGTGAAATGAACTACAGCAATATAATCATGGCAGTTCTACAGTGAGTGTGTCATGGCAATTACTAACGGTGTGTGTGTAACATGCAGATTAGTGCTCGTGCAACATGAACCGTTAGTAATAGTGCGGTGTTCTATCAATTCTAAGTTTACTTACATATAGCAAGGAATGCAGTATGCAATGACAGTCAATGGGGTAAATGCAACATATAACTATAAGGTCTTATCAGTCCTGACGCATAACGCCATGCGGGCGATATCCCTGTAGATGTTAAATCTACTCACCGAAGTCTCGCGCTAAGTGTAGCCGACGACTTGCTTCCCCTTATTCACAGCATCCGTCTCACTCGCCTGCGAACCTAGAATCACACAATATATCACATATAAGCTCAAATCCACAAAAACGTGATATTAAGGTCAAACTAGAAAGCCGCGTCGCAAACCAAGCACGCGTGTGCGCGATACGCTAAAACGTGCGATTACGCGCCAGAAACTACCCCGACGCGTCGCGATACGCAGAAACCCCAAACCCATACACACATCACGCGTGTCGCGAAGGTTTAAAATACGAGAAATAGGTATATAGCTACAGATTTTTCTACAGCAAGAATCAAATAAAATTATACATGCCATGAGTCTAAGGGTTTCATCAGACACCAATAGAGCCAAACTCCAACCCAAACCCTCCCCATCTGGCCGCAATTTGCGGCCAGAATCAATATCCGGCGGCCATAGTACGGATTTTAGGGGTCGTGTTCTACCTAGGGGATCAGCACGTAACAACTATACTGCAGTCATCTCAAAATTATTCTGAACTCACTGGGTCGATAGCAGTTTGCAGAAAGCTAGATTTTTCTCAAAAACGGTGAATTTGTATCAAAATGGGATCTGGTGGTATTTTAGTGAAATTAGGGGCAAAGCTAGGTTAACATGGCCCTAAAAACACTCCATCAACTTACTAAAACCAGTTCATACATCACTTGGTCAAGGTTCCTACTAATCGCCACATAAAGCATTAAAAACACATAACTATCGCTAATCGAAGCTAATCTACACAATTAAGAGAAAGTAGGAATAAGTTTAGAGGTTATACCCTCAAGGAATCTCAGAAGCAAGTAGAAGGAGAAGAAGAGGAGGGAATGGAGCTGTTGGGGTGCTGTTGCTGCTGCCTGGAGCTGTTGCCGCTGCCTGGAGCTGCTGCTGCTGTTGCCTGAGCTGCTGCTGCTGTTGCCTGAGCTGTTGTTGCTGTTGCCTGAGCTGCTGTTGCTGAAGCTGGAGTTTCTGCTGCTGAGTTTGCTGCTGCTGCTGCTGTGAGGGTGTGTGTGTGTGTGAGTGTATGAGTGAGAGGTCGAGAGAAACGAGCACAAGAATGAGAGAAAATGATAACTCCCAATGTCAACCCCTCCTTTCTCTCTCATCATTAAATGCAAGCATGGCTTTTGCCATGATGCATTCTCTCTCTCTCATTCTCACCAATTCAACACTCCAAAAGTAAATTTCAAATTAAATCAACCATCCATTAACCAAATAAACTTAATTAAAACCCAAAAGACTTAATCCCCATGATTAAACCCACCATGGCTGCTAATCATGGTATTACCTCATTTTTAAACCCTAGTTTACATGCACATGTGTGTGCAAGCCTAGGAAAATTCTTGAAAAATATTTATTAAATTTGGAAAAATATTTGAAACCCAATTTGCCAAACTTTTTATTAAAAACCCTTTATTTAAATATAATTAGCCACTAAACACATCCTAAAGTGTTACAATCTCCCCCTAAAAGAAATTCGTCCCCGAATTTGAAAATATAAAGCTACGCATACCTTCAAAGAGATGAGGGAACTTGTTCCGCATCTCGCCCTCGGCTTCCCAAGTGATCTCTTCGCCACTTGGGCTGCGCCAAAGCACTTTCACTGATGGCGAGACCCTCGATCTAAGTTTCTTCACCTGCTGGTCCAATATCACGACTGGCTGCTCGGTGAACGAAAGGTCGCGCTCGAGCTGAACGGTCTGATGTTGAATCATGTGCGAAGGGTCATGTAGGTATCTGCGAAGCATCGACATATGGAACATGGGGTGAACATCTGGGAAATCGGGTGGAAGAGCCAAACGATAAGCCACTGCGCCCACACGCTCGAGGATCTCGAAGGGACCTATGAATCTGGGGCTAAGCTTCCCCTTCCGTACAAACCTCATCACTCCTTTCATCGGAGAGACCCTCAGAAAAATGTGATCTCCAACTGTGAACTCTAATCTGTGGCGGCACCTATCAGCATACGATCTCTGCCTTCTCTGAGCCGTCCTTATCCTGTCTCGAATCAGCTGAATCTTCTCGGTCGTCTCCTGTACGATCTGGGGCCCCAAAATACTGCTCTCACTAAGCTCTGTCCAGCAGACGGGTAATCTACATCTCCTCCCATATAGAACCTTGAAAGGTGCCATCTGAATAGTATCCTGGAAACTATTGTTGTAGGAGAACTCCACCACGGGTAAATGATGATCCCAGCTACCACCAAAGTCTAAAACGCACACTCGGAGCATGTCCTCAAGCGTTTGAATCGTCCGCTCTGACTGGCCGTCGGTCTGCGGATGAAATGTTGTGCTGAAACTCAAGCGTGTGCCCAACGCCTCCTGAAGTCTCTGCCATAGTCGGCTGGTAAACTGGGTGCCTCTGTCGGACACGATACATGTCGGGACTCCGTGCAGTCGTACTGTCACGACCCGAAAGTACGGAACATGACCGGCACTTAGACTACGAACGTCTCAAGAAGTACATATGCTAAGTAAGCCGAAACCCAAAAATCCAAACCAAGAGAAGTAGTAGAGAATAAGAAGAACCATATCAAATCAACATGTATGCAACATAATATACAACTCCTAAAGGCGAGGATCACAACAGAAATGGAACTCAACCAGCTGGGAACTCAAGAAATATAACATGCTACTCTATGGTCGAAAGAATAACATTACTGGTCTCTATCTCAAAAAATACAAGTTTGGTTGATGGAACTTCTAGATACAACTGAAATATAATATACAAGGTATAATGATGGGTAAGATACAATAAACCAACCTACTAGCAAGTCACCCGAAAAGAAACCGTGCCCGCAAACCCGTAATGAAATCCGTACGGCAACACCTGCAAGAAACTGGGGCACAACGAGGGTGAGTTGCCAACTCGTGAGTAGAAAAAGATCTACGAACAGAAAATCGCATGAATAACGCAACCTAGGTCAATGATCATAATATATCCTCAAATATATGAATAACATGCAGCCTATAACAATGGCTAGGGTAATATCTAACCCGAGTGTGATCTCATGTGCCCGTGTCAGTGCCTCAGGTAGCAATATATCACATGGATGATATATGAATGCACGAAACAGAATGCATGTATTGAAGAAAACTACTTTCATAAATTAGAGAGATTTTCTGTATTTTTAAAACGAGGTATCATAATGAAATCAGCATAAACAGTGTCTAGCATCGACACAAAACGTAAATCCCAATGTCTCAAAATCTCAGGCTCCGGCTATCCGGACTGGCCTGTATCATCAAATCTCTGTACCTCAATACCTCAGAATCTCTGTATCAATCTCACTATCTAGGGCGCCGTCAGTCCAGACCGGCCCCTACCATCCATCTCAAGACCACGACGGTATCCTCCGGATATCCGACGCGTCGGGTAAAATCACCGGTAGGTAGTCTCCCCCTGCCAGGCTCATCGTCATCACCACGAGCTTCTTACCCCGGGGTACCTTACCGGGTCCACCATGTACCCGAAACGGTTCATCCAACTCCTCGAATCGGGTCTCCAAATCTATCAGCAAACTCATAGTGGACGACTCATACATCATGGGAAAAACCGCGCTTTTTATTTAAAAAGAGAAAGAAGAAGTTTGTATATGTTTTGCGGTTTTCCCCAAATCCAGAAAATCTCATGGAAATCCAAATCCAAAACCTCAATAGCACGTAAAAAGTGAATATATGCATGAGAATCCATGAATGCGGCATAACAATGAATAACAGTATGCATGAGGTAGCAGGTAATAACTATAATGTCTAAACTAACATATAAGGCAAGTACACTAATATCATGTCTAAACTATTAGCTAACAGGCTACGTCAAGCAATAATATTCTCTAAAGTGTACGTGACATGGCAATTACCGATGAAGATGTGTATGAGCCGGCAAGTAGGTGTACGTGGTACATACGCATCATCGGTAATGGTGCTGGTGTCGTAACAGCATGATATCAATAATGGAATATGCAGCAAAATAAATATGCGAGGCAGAGCGAACAGCTATAATGTGCGGGAGCTGAATACTAGACACAACGATAACTAATCTGCAATAATCTAATATAAGTCCTACGAATGGTGCCTTTTGAAATAACACGAATCATGGGGTTTTGAAAATAGGGGCTACGGTGCTTTTATGAAAAGATACGTCGTTTTTTAAATATCCGTAGATTCCCTTGAGCTGTCTTTAAAAATGCCCACAATTCGTTAGTTTTTGAAATAGGTAAGAAGTTTAATCTAATCTAACAACTACGCTAAACTATACGGCTGAACTAACAGGCTGAACTACAGGTAAGGAAACCGCCTATCATTGGAGTCGATACATATACATACATGTATATGTATAGTCGGTGATCCCGCCTCAATAATATCATATCTATAATCAGGCATCCCAAGTCAAGAGTGCGGATCAATCATCAATATAGCTCGTACGTAAATCCGTCGTACGGCATCCCAATCTGGGTACAGGTCAATATCACATTCATCATACTATTCACCTGGTATCCTCTTTATCAAATATCATGATCGGGGTACTGATCTACGTCTAGTACCATACTAATATCACTATTCACATGGCATTGTCATCCAAAGATCTGCTATAACATCAGGACGTATCTCAAGTACGAATCCTGCCATATCACCGATCTCACGGCCTCAACTCAAATCTCATCGACTCATCTCAATCCCAAGTATGATCCGCAAATCCAGTATGTGAACACCTAGTCCCATACCCAGGTGAACAAATAACCACATCTCCCCATATACGCACAGGTAATAACATAGATGTATGCATGTGTGTGCGGGTGTAACAACTACTCTAGGGTTTCGCAACTAACACTAAACTAATCCATGAACACCTAGAATCCACCTTTATCATCAAGTCTCATATCAACATAATATATATAATCAAAATATATGTGTGTATATGCATTCGTATACATCACCACGAACTGCGGGGGTGCTATACGCCATCCACCCGACTTCTCCCCGTAGATATAAATCTACTCACCTGGTCCTCGCTAGCCGGTGCCGACGTCGCCACGCGCTTGCTTGTCGTCTCGAAGTCCACATGGGGGTACCTACATATCATAACGTACCATATCGCATTAAAACTAAATTCGAAATCGAAACGGCATACGAAAATCAAATCGGTACGCGTATCACGCATAGGTCCAAACCTATCGCCCACGCATGCAAGAATAGTCAAACCAACCCTCGATGTCGATGTACGAACATCAAACCATCGAGAAAAACATCAAACATACCAATCATGGTTTCACAAATCACTAATTATATATGAAATAGGATTTAAATCATTAAAACATTAAAATTAATCAATTCGTTTTATTTCTCAAAAACCTAGTTAGCAAAAGTTTTCGTTTTAATTCGAAACTTGATATTTTAACAAAACTAATGCCTAATATATTCACTAAATATCTTAATTAGGTCATATAAACCACTTCTATATTTTTATGACACTAATTTGTAAAAATTCAGAAATTCTAGTTTGCAATTATACCCAAATTTCAACCATTTTAGCAAAAATGCATAAACAACAATTTAGCTTGGATTTGCATGATCTAAAACATTAAAATACAATTTATAATGTTAATAATGTGATAAAAACCCTAACCGTATTTTTAATCTCACATTCTAATTCAATTTTAAAAAAACTAGTAAGCATGAATACTAGAAAATTGACGCAACCATCGCGGATTTGCGACAAAAAAACTACAATCTAGCATGAACAACCAATCCACACTACAAGCAATCTACCACACTCAAATAATCCACAAGCAATGCTTCAATTCCCATTTCCAAAATCAACACCTTCTCTTAATTTTTTTATAAACTAGCAACAACAAAAATTTCACACTTTAAATAACTAATTTAGCATATACAAGCTACAATTTAACCATTAGATAAAAATTATACCTCCAATTTTGAAACCCTAGGTTGCTCTAGACACCAAAGACACCTCCTTTCTCCATGCTTTAAACCAATTTGGGTGTGAGGAGGGATAGAAATAGGATTTGCTTTGAATTTGTGAAGAAATTGTGGATTTTTTTAATGTGTTTTGAGATGAAATTTGAGGCCAAAAGAGATGGGAACATGGGGGAAAATGGGGCTGTTGGAGCTCAGATTTCGGCCATGGGAGGAATGGGGAATGGGTGAGGGAATTGGTGAAAAATTTCCAAGTCAAAGCCCTCCTAAATTACCATAATACCCCCACCTACTTTACTATATATAAAAACTCTTATTTTAACCCATTTCTTCACATGATTTAAGGTCAAAAAGAGAGAAATAAAATTCTTGGGCTGATACAATAGTGTGGGGCCGGCCAAGGGGAGTGAGGGTGAGTGTGAGAGACTTTACAAAAAAATTCTATGCAAAAAGACCCCCCACAATACCATATTTGCAAGTTTTAGTTCAAAATAACTATATTTTTGTTTTCCATAAAATAAATCAATTAAAACTTGAAATAAAATACTAAAAATTTATGTTACAACTAGATTTTCATTAACATGATTTTAAAGATTAAAATTAGCCCATTTAAATTTGTATTTATCGCTAATTTAATGTATTTTCTTACCGGCTTAAAATAATATTTTTTTCAAAAATTTAAAATTTCACCAGTGGCTCAATAAACACCAAATACTAGTAATTACATAGCTAGAATATGTATATTTAATTTTATAATAAAGATATTTGCATTTTGACTTTTTACAGAAAACCCCCTTATTTTACCGTTTTTTCGAAATTTCACCGAAACGATTTTCAAAACGTTACAATCTTCCCCCCTTAAAGAAATTCGGTCCCCGAATTTAAATTAAAACTTCCCCCAAATACTAAAATATTTCAGCCAAAACCATCAAATCGCCGGGGCTCCGAAATCATAAATACATAAAACAAATCGTAGCGCAACGCATGCGCATGAAAAATGAGCATATAACTCAAATCAGAACTCCGTCAAGCATCCCGCAATCATCGGAGTCATAGTGAAGACACAATGTCTAAATCAAAAATGAAAATCAATATGATATACATCATTAAAACATCTGGAAGCAATGCATGCCAAATCTTCTTCAAATCGCTGTGCGATGCTTGCAGCACTGCACAGTGGCAGACGTCTATTGTAGGAAAATAACTACATATATATATATATATATATATATATCCTTCGTTTAATATGTACGTTCCGCCGTTTTGGAAACAATTTAGAAGGGTCTCCTTGTTTTAAACATTTCGTGTCATATCAAACACGTAGGTAAATACTGAGACTATAGCTCGCCTTTTGGAAATCCCTTCAATAACTATCAATTCATGCAAAATATATTCAGGTACTGTCGCCTGACTAGTCCTGCTCAGTACAAAAACTCATAGCAATCATCATAAAAACGTACTGCTCTATACGAAATAAATCCCAAAATATGCACATGAATGCTACGTGCGTCTGGTGCGCACGGAAATCAAAATCTATATATGCGCCATATATGCGCACAGAAACAACATCTAAGTGTATCGGGTGTGCACACAACATCTGTCATAGGCAACATGTGTGCCTGACAGCAAAATCAGGTGCATCTGACATGCACGAAAAATCTCGAATTAGTGCATCTGGTGTGCACCAAATCGCATCTCGTAACAGGCGCCCAACAGGCGCTAAAAATCCAATACGGTGCATAAAATGCACAAAACGAATGTCGAGCATCACCCTCGAAATCGAAATCCAGTGTATCCAAGTGCACAAAATACATGTCACTGCACAGCCAGCATATATAAACTATACAGAGTGCAGGAACCAAATCGCGTGCGTGCATACGCACAAAATCAACTCAACTGTTTAAAACCGTAAAATCACAAACATGTGAAACTAAAGCACGAAAACGATATCAAGTGCAACACTGTGCAAAGATCGTAAATCCTCAATCATCAAAATCAAATCATACGAATACATCACCCAAAACATCGAAATTAATAATGGCGGAACAATACCGCTCAAGTGCATCCTCTAAGAATCTCGGGCCAACTGTCGCGGTCACTAGTGGGACGTCTCGTCGATGATCATGAACTCTGGCCTGCTGATGTGCGTAACATGACCACTCCTGGGTCCAAGTCTTCTCCGTGGATTACCAATCTCACAATCCATCGGCTCATCGGCCCTGTCAAGGCAGCATATCACTGGCGTCGGCCTCTGGCTCTCTGAATGCATGTGACACATCTGATCCTGGGTGCAAGTATCATCGCAGCAGTATCCTGGAAGGAATCCTGCTCACGGCCTCTTCCATGTCTCGTCTCTGCCAACTGTCCGGAAGTCATTGTCCTTTCCTATATCTGCATCTTTCTCTGGAACGACTGCATACTTATCGCGACTCCTTCTGGAAGGTAAGTCCAAGTACCATGCCTCGGCATGCGCATCGCCTCTCTGATGTCGGCGGAGTGGAACATCATCTCATCTAGATCTGGTGCGAACCTCTTATTCCACTTTTCTCTAATGTCGTCTGCTTTGGACTCGTCTCGTCGCGGCTGCATGGACTGAGCTCCAACGGCTATCCTCGTATCTGGAGTCTTCCAAGAATGCATCTCACCACCTAGCATCCGAATTAAGTCGAGCCATCCGATCGAGTCGTCAAAACCTCACAATCCCCCAAGAGCTCAACCTCTTGGGCACAGTTTAATAGTATCGAGTACATACCACAGCATCGGTGGTCCAGCCGTAGAAGGGCAAACCCAAGCCTCACTAATGGCGCCGGAGAACTGCCGCAAACCCGAAGATTCAAAGGCTTTCACATGGTCATTAAGTCGAGTTAGGGTTTCATTCTTCTAGAGGGACCATAGAATTGCCTGCATGTCTTTCCGACTACTTTAAACTTGGAATGATAGGTTTCTGACATTCGATCGTCTCTGCCGACTCCCAACGTCTCCACGTGAAGTCGTCTCTAGCTGGAATCAATCTATCTGATGACCTCGCATCGGGTTAGGTGAACGATCCACATGTCCTAGTCATTCATCCACGATGACTAGCGACCTTCTATCATCTCTTAGTACAACTCGTTCTGCACTAACTCCAGCATCTGGGGCAATACCTCGTCGTTCGCAGCAATAACTGGCTCGCTCGTCTGCACGCCGAACAGTTCCTCGATCATCATGAATAAACAATACACCAACGGTCATCAAGATCTGGCTGGCCTCTATCATTAGCTCAATCCTCTAATGTCGATCAGCACATCCGAGTAACCTCATAAAGGCGATCCTCCAAACGCTCGTGGCGCGGAAACACAGTCAAAAGACACCTCTTTATAATCGGGTGTCGCCGGAATCATGCCCTGATCAGTCCTCGTTCGTGCCGAGCTCGTGCTGACCGCAACTCTAGCCGTAGCTCTCCCTGCCCGTAATCGTGGCAGCAAAACCAAACTGGTACCGATGAGGCTAGATCAGGAAGGAATATAATACTGAACAAGGAAATGTACATCCTAAGGCTTCTTAAGTGGAGTGGCGTGTCGTAAATATGCCGCGGAACATACCAACGGTACGTCACTCTACTTTAGTCACCTATTCCATCAACCAAGGGTCATCCTACGCTCCGAAGGTAAAACCTAACGCTCTGATACCAACTTTGTCACGACCCGAAAGTACGGAACATGACCGGCACTTAGACTACGAACGTCTCAAGGAGTACGTATGCTAAGTAAGCCGAAACCCAGAAATCCAAACCAAGAGAAGTAGTAGAGAATAAGAAGAACCATATCAAATCAACATGTATGCAACATAATATACAACGCCTAAAGGCGAGGATCACAACAGAAATGGAACTCAACCAGCTGGGAACTCAAGAAATATAACATGCTACTCTATGGTCGAAAGAATAACATTACTGGTCTCTATCTCAAAAAATACAAGTTTGGTTGATGGAACTTCTAGATACAACTGAAATATAATATACAAGGTATAATGATGGGTAAGATACAATAAACCCACCTACTAGCAAGTCACCCGAAAAGAAACCGTGCCCGCAAAACCGTAATGAAATCCGTACGGCAACACCTGCAAGAAACTGGGGCACAACGAGGGTGAGTTGCCAACTCGTGAGTAGAAAAAGATCTACGAACAGAAAATCGCATGAATAACGCAACCTAGGTCAATGATCATAATATATCCTCAAATATATGAATAACATGCAGCCTATAACAATGGCTAGGGTAATATCTAACCCGAGTGTGATCTCATATGCCCGTGTCAGTGCCTCAGGTAGCAATATATCACATGGATGATATATGAATGCACGAAACAGAATGCATGTACTGAAGAAAACTACTTTCATAAATTAGAGAGATTTTCTGTATTTTTAAAATGAGGTATCATAATGAAATCAGCATAAACAGTGTCTAGCATCGACACAAAACGTAAATCCCAATGTCTCAAAATCTCAGGCTCCGGCTATCCGGACTGGCCTGTATCATCAAATCTCTGTACCTCAATACCTCAGAATCTCTGTATCAATCTCACTATCTAGGGCGCCGTCAGTCCAGACCGGCCCCTACCATCCATCTCAAGACCAGGACGGTATCCTCCGGATATCCGACGCGTCGGGTAAAATCACCGGTAGGTAGTCTCCCCCTGCCAGGCTCATCGTCATCACCACGAGCTTCTTGCCCCGGGGTACCTTACCGGGTCCACCATGTACCCGAAACGGTTCATCCAACTCCTCGAATCGGGTCTCCAAATCTATCAGCAAACTCATGGTGGACGACTCATACATCATGGGAAAAACCGCGCTTTTTATTTAAAAAGAGAAAGAAGAAGTTTGTATATGTTTTGCGGTTTTCCCCAAATCCAGAAAATCTCATGGAAATCCAAATCCAAAACCTCAATAGCACGTAAAAAGTGAATATATGCATGAGAATCCATGAATGCGGCATAACAATGAATAACAATATGCATGAGGTAGCAGGTAATAACTATAATGTCTAAACTAACATATAAGGCAAGTACACTAATATCATGTCTAAACTATTAGCTAACAGGCTACGTCAAGCAATAATATTCTCTAAAGTGTACGTGACATGGCAATTACCGATGAAGATGTGTGTGAGCCGGCAAGTAGGTGTACGTGGTACATACGCATCATCGGTAATGGTGCTGGTATCCTAACAGCATGATATCAATAATGGAATATGCAGCAAAATAAATATGCGAGGCAGAGCGAACAGCTATAATGTGCGGGAGCTGAATACTAGACACAACGATAACTAATCTGCAATAATCTAATATAAGTCCTACGAATGGTGCCTTTTGAAATAACACGAATCATAGGGTTTTGAAAATAGGGGCTACGGTGCTTTTATGAAAAGATACGTCGTTTTTGAAATATCCGTAGATTCCCTTGAGCTGTCTTTAAAAATGCCCACGATTCGTTAGTTTTTGAAATAGGTAAGAAGTCTAATCTAATCTAACAACTACGCTAAACTATACGGCTGAACTAACAGGCAAAACTACAGGTAAGGAAACCGCCTATCATCGGAGTCGATACATATACATACATGTATATGTATAGTCGGTGATCCCGCCTCAATAATATCATATCTATAATCAGGCATCCCAAGTCAAGAGTGCGGATCAATCATCAATATAGCTCGTACGTAAATCCGTCGTACGGCATCCTAATCTGGGTACAGGTCAATATCACATTCATCATAATATTCACCTGGTATCCTCTTTATCAAATATCATCATCGGGGTACTGATCTACGTCCAGTACCATACTAATATCACTATTCACATGGCATTGTCATCCAAAGATCCGCTATAACATCAGGACGTATCTCAAGTACGAATCCTGCCATATCACCGATCTCACGGCCTTAACTCAAATCTCATCGACTCATCTCAATCCCAAGTATCATCCGCAAATCCAGTATGTGAACACCTAGTCCCATACCCAGGTGAACACATAACCACATCTCCCCATATACGTACAGGTAATAACATAGATGTATGCATGTGTGTGCGGGTGTAACAACTACTCTAGGGTTTCGCAACTAACACTAAACTAATCCATGAACACCTAGAATCCACCTTTATCATCAAGTCTCATATCAACATAATATATATAATCAAAATATATGTGTGTATACGTATTCGTATACATCACCACGAACGGCGGGGGTGCTATACGCCATCCACCCGACTTCTCCCCGTAGATATAAATCTACTCACCTGGTCCTCGCTAGCCGGTGCCGACGTCGCCACGCGTTTGCTTGTCGTCTCGAAGTCCACATGGGGGTACCTACATATCATAACGTACCATATCGCATTAAAACTAAATTCGAAATCGAAACGGCATACGAAAATCAAATCGGCACGCGTATCACGCATAGGTCCAAACCTATCGCCCACGCATGCAAGAATAGTCAAACCAACCCTCGATGTCGATGTACGAACGTCAAACCATCGAGAAAAACATCAAACATACCAATCATGGTTTCACAAATCACTAATTATATATGAAATAGGATTTAAATCATTAAAATATTAAAATTAATCAATTCGTTTTATTTCTCAAAAACCTAGTTAGCAAAAGTTTTCGTTTTAATTCGAAACTTGATGTTTTAACAAAACTAATGCCCAATATATTCACTAAATATCTTAATTAGGTCATATAAACCACTTCTATATTTTTATGACACTAATTTGTAAAAATTCAGAAATTCTAGTTTGCAATTATACCCAAATTTCAACCATTTTAGCAAAAATGCATAAACAACAATTTAGCTTGGATTTGCATGATCTAAAACATTAAAATACAATTTATAATGTTAATAATGTGATAAAAACCCTAACCGTATTTTTAATCTCACATTCTAATTCAATTTTAAAAAAACTAGTAAGCATGAATACTAGAAAATTGACGCAACCATCGCGGATTTGCGACAAAAAAACTACAATCTAGCATGAACAACCAATCCACACTACAAGCAATCTACCACACTCAAATAATCCACAAGCAATGCTTCAATTCCCTTTTCCAAAATCAACACCTTCTCTTGATTTTTTTATAAACTAGCAACAACAAAAATTTCACACTTTAAATAACTAATTTAGCATATACAAGCTACAATTTAACCATTAGATAAAAATTATACCTCCAATTTTGAAACCCTAGGTTGCTCTAGACACCAAAGACACCTCCTTTCTCCATGCTTTAAACCAATTTGGGTGTGAGGAGGGATAGAAATAGGATTTGCTTTGAATTTGTGAAGAAATTGTGGATTTTTTTAATGTGTTTTGAGATGAAATTTGAGGCCAAAAGAGATGGGAACATGGGGGAAAATGGGGC
Source organism: Agapanthus africanus (assembly GCA_030015575.1). Lineage (NCBI taxonomy): Eukaryota > Viridiplantae > Streptophyta > Magnoliopsida > Asparagales > Amaryllidaceae > Agapanthus > Agapanthus africanus. Next base: position 278,816,494 of record JASDDO010000010.1, on the reverse strand, counting down.
TGTTGGAGCTCAGATTTCGGCCATGGGAGGAATGGGGAATGGGTGAGGGAATTGGTGAAAAATTTCCAAGTCAAAGCCCTCCTAAATTACCATAATACCCCCACCTACTTTACTATATATAAAACCCTTATTTTAACCCATTTATTCACATGATTTAAGGTCAAAAAGAGAGAAATAAAATTCTTGGGCTGATACAATAGTGTGGGGCCGGCCAAGGGGAGTGAGGGTGAGTGTGAGAGACTTTACAAAAAAATTATATGCAAAAAGACCCCCCACAATACCATATTTGCAAGTTTTAGTTCAAAATAACTATATTTTTGTTTTCCATAAAATAAATCAATTAAAACTTGAAATAAAATACTAAAAATTTATGTTACAACTAGATTTTAATTAACATGATTTTAAAGATTAAAATTAGCCCATTTAAATTTGTATTTATCGCTAATTTAATGTATTTTCTTACCGGCTTAAAATAATATTTTTTTTCAAAAATTTAAAATTTCACCAGTGGCTCAATAAACACCAAATACTAGTAATTACATAACTAGAATGTGTATATTTAATTTTATAATAAAGATATTTGCATTTTGACTTTTTACAGAAAACCCACTTATTTTACCGTTTTTTCGAAATTTCACCGAAACGATTTTCAAAACGTTACACGTACTATCTCGTCGATGTAAATCTGGGTGTACTGAGCAAATCCGAAAGTCGTCTTCACTGGCAAGAAGTGAGCCGCTTTCGTCAAACAATCCACGATCACCTAAATGGAGTCATACCCTCGTCTAGTCCTGGGTAGACCCACAACGAAATCCATCGAAATCTGCTCCTATTTCCACTCCGGAATGGGTAACGGCTGTAGCTCTCCCGCGGGCCTCTGCTGCTCGGCCTTGACTTGCTGACAAGTCAGGCATCTCGATACGAAATCTGCGATGTCCCTCTTCATTCCGTCCCACCAGTAAACATCTCTCAAATCATGATACATCTTGATGGAACCGGGATGGACGATGTACACTGATCGATGTGCCTCCTCAAGAATCTCACGCCGCAGCCCCTCAGCATCCGGTATGCACAGTCTAGTCCCAAATCTCAGCATCCCATGATCATCGATCATGAACTCTGAAAATCTGCCATGTCCAATCTGCGTCCTGATCTATGAACATCGGTCATCACTGTGCTGTGCCTCATGTACACGGTCAAGCAACTGTGGCTGTGCACGAACATGCGCAATCTATCCTCCGATCGGCGTGAACTCGAACTACACTCTGATGTCTCATAATATCTGCCAATCTGCCGACGACTGCCCCTGTACTGCGCTCAAACAAGATAGACTACCCCCAGGCCTCCTGCTCAAAGCATCCGCCGCCACATTCGCCTTGCCCGGGTGATACAAGATCTCACAGTCGTAATCCTTCACTGACTCCATCCATCGGTGCTGTCTAAGGTTCAGGTCTCGCTGCTGAAATATATACTTTAAACTCTTATGATCAGTGAATATCTTGCATGACTCGCCGTATAGGTAATGTCACCGGATCTTAAGTGCAAAGACCACTGCAGGCATCTCTAAATCATGAGTGGGGTAGTTCTGTTCATGTTTCTTCAATTGTCGCGAAGCATACGCGATCACCCTGTCATGCTGCATCAATACGCACCCTAGCCCCACTCGAGAAGCATCACAATAGACCACAAATCCGCCTGATCCTAAAGGCAATGATAACACCGGTGCCGTAGTCAGCCGAAATCGTAGCTGCTGAAAACTGTGCTCGCACTCCTCCCTCCAATCGAAAGGAACTCCCTTTCGGGTCAACCTGGTCAAAGGTGTAGCAATACTGGAGAATTCCTGCACAAATCGCCTGTAGTAACCGGCCAACCCCAAAAATCTGCGAATCTCAGTAACTGATGTGGGTCTGGGCCAACGCTGAACGGCCTCGATCTTCCTCGGGTCTATGTATATACCGTCTCATGAAATCACATGCCCCAAGAAGTCTACGCTGTCCAGCCAGAAAGCACACTTGGAGAATTTCGCATAAAGCTGGTGCTCCCTCAAAGTCTGCAGTGTAATCCGCAGGTGCTGCTCATGCTCCTCACTACTCCGGGAATACACCAAGATATCGTCAATGAATACTATGATGAAAAGATCCAGATATGGCCGGAAAATACGGTTCATCAAGTCCATAAATGCTGCTGGCGCATTGGTGAGTCCGAACGACGTCACCAAAAACTCATAATGGCCGTAGCGCGTACGGAAAGCTGTCCTAGGAATGTCCTCCTGTCAAACCAGCAGCTGAAGGTAGCCCAATCGTAAATCGATCCTCGAAAAGTATCCTTCCACCTGAAGCTGGTCGAACAAATCGTCGATACGTGGCAAGGGATATCTGTTCCGCACCGTCACCTAGTTCAGCTGGCGGTAGTCGATACACAGACGCAAACTGCCGTCCTTCTTCTTGACGAACAGGACTGGAGCACCCCAAGGAGAAACACTGGGTCGAATAAGTCCCTTATCCAGGAAATCTTGCAACTGACCCTTCAATTCTCGAAGTTCCGCCGGGGCCATCCGATAAGGCGGTATGGAAATAGGCCCCGTGCTAGGAACCAAATCAATACAGAAAGAAATATCGCGCTCGGGCGGTAGCCCAGGAAGCTCGTCAGGGAACACATCAGGAAACTCGCTAACAACCGGAACCTGATCCAATGGAACCTCTGTAGCACCAGCATCGCAAATATAGGCGAGAAATCCCTGACATCCCTTCCTCAAAAGCTGTCCAGCGCGAAAAGAAGAAATCACACTGTGAGGGGTACCACCACGGTCCCCCAACACAATAAAAACCGACTCGCCGGGAAAACAGAATCTAACTGTCTTCTCACGGCAGTCCACAGAAGCATAGCACGTGGCTAACCAATCCATGCCCAAAAGGACGTCGAAGTCCAATATCTCAAGAAGGATCAAGTCGACAGGCAACTCCCTCTCGCCAATACAGATGGTATAGGATCGGAACACGTGCCTAACAATAAACGACTCTCCCACGGGAGTAGTCACAACAAGCGGCTGATCAAGCAAACCGGACTCTCTACCCAAACTCGGCACAAAGTGTGTGGATACGTACGAGTGCGTGGATCCGGGATCGAACAACACGTGTGCATCAACAGAACATACTGGAAGGATACCTGAGACCACCTCATTGGACGCCTGCGCGTCCCGATGCGTCAAAGAAAATACCCGTGCCTGTCCTCCACCGGTGACTGATTGCCCTCTGCCTCGGTCATCCCGTCTTCTCTGAACAACTCCTCCACGCCCACGACCTCTCTGTGTATGAGTCTGACGCGGAGCAACGGTAGGTACAACAGGCAACACCCTCTGGGGTGGTGAAAGTGGTAAGGTAACATGCGGTGCTGCTGGCACCCTCCGGTGTATCTCAGGACAATCTCTAATGAGGTGAAGTAGACTGCCGTATCTAAAGCAACCCTGCGATGACTGTTGGCTCTCCCGTGGATATGAGCTAAACATCTGGCCTCTTCCCAAATCTCTGCCACTCCTCGTACCAGAACGGTACCTGTCGCGGCGCCTGAATGTCTATCTCCGTGCGGATATACTAGTACGAACTCTCTTCGGCTCTGGAACTACCGAAGTCTCAGCAAGGCGCTCCTCGACTAATAGGGCTGCATCTACAGCTGTTGCGTATGTCTCGTATTGATACGCGCTGATCGCAAGGAACAGTGGTGTGAGCAAGCCTCGGACAAATCTCTTAACTCGCATCTCCTCGGTAGCCACTAAATACGGGGCATAAACTGCTAGCTCTGTAAACAGCACGTCATACCCTGCCACTGACATCTCCGGAGTCTGGCGTAAGGACTCGAACCTGCGTGCTCTAGCATCTCTGACACTCAGTGGGAGGAAGCGGGAAAGGAACAGTGCCACGAACTCTGTCCAGGTCATAGGAGGAAGACCCGCCGCTCTGCCCTTCTCAACTGAATCACACCACTTCTGCGCAAGTCCTTCCAGGTGAAAGCTCACGAACTCAACCCATCTCGCATCTGCGCATCTGAGGGAACGGCATATCCGGGCCATCCTATCAATGAAATACTGTGGGTCCTCGGCTGTATCGGTGCCTGTGAAGACCGGAGGCTTTAGCCTCATTAACTCTGATAGCGATACTTTAATCACCTCAGTGGCTGTAGGGGCAACTGGCTGTGCGGTAGGTACCATCGCGGTCTTTGTAACGGGTGGAGCTACCTCTGGTCGCTGCGCTCGAAGCATCTCAACTAGCGATCCTATCATCTGGCGCATCTCCTGCATGCTGGATCCCGCCGTCTGGCGCATCTCCTGCATACCAGCCCCTAGATTGGCGATCTGATCTGTCACAGGAGGAACAACCTGCTCGGGAACAACCGGTGTACTGCCCGGATCAATCCTCGTCTCAGACGAATCAACTCGAATCTCGGCCCTCGCGGCCTCTCTCTGTGCCCTCGTAGTCTTTGGCGGCATAATGGCTGAAAGAAAATCAGGATTCGATAAGAATACGGAAATCGAATCATAAGAATATATATACTCAAGAAGGAATTTAAATCAATAAGTCCTAAGGTTGCCTTGGCGGAGTACCGTGTCGTGAGTATGCCGCGGAACATACACACGCTACGCCACTCTGCTTTAGCTACCTACTCCATCATACCAAGGTCATCCTACACTCCGAAAGATAAAACCTACGCTCTGATACCAACTTTGTCACGACCTGAATGTTCGACTCGTGACCGGCACTTAACCACGCAACGTCTATAGGAGTAACGCGACTAAGTAAGCCGAACCCAGAAATCAAAACCATTTAAAAGTAGCGAGTGTTGAAAACATTTAATTAAAACATTTAGAAAACCTTAAATAGTTCAATAAGTTCTTTTAAAGTTACATTATCATTTAAATAATTTTGGCAGCATTTCCTTTGTAAAAGTAACCCCGAAATCGGGTATAAAACAGGATATGAGTGAAAATGAGATATAATAAAACCAAAACATTCCCAAACGGAAGCAATCACGCCCACCGGCGGAAACAATCATCACAAGAGTAATATACGACGCCGAAGTGAAGAATGAGCAATAAGTAAACATCACAGAATAATAAACTGCAATAAATAAACCGTCGGCTCCCACGAGCTCGACACCAAAATACAAAGAAATATACATCATCGTCCTCACACTGTCACTAATTCCAGTACATATATGGTAGATGGAGAATACTAGATACAAAAGGGGTACAATAAAAGTAATCAGATACCACAACCCATCTAAAAGCAAAACAGCTCTCGCACCAACTGTGGTGGTATCTGTAGCCAAAAGATGCAAAAGGCAGCCTACCGCGACTACTCCAAGGGGCAACCTGCAAATACTGTGGCATAACGGGGGTGAGTTGCCAACTCGTGAATAGAGATAACATATAAAGGTAATTGCGAGCATGCACGTACTGCGCTACTCTATCATATACCAGCAGATGATATCAATGCGTGATAAGCAGTATGTGCAATAGTCATACAAGTGCTCTATCAGGTAATATAACTGCAGGATGAAATACACTAATGGATGCTGAGCATGGGAAATATATCATCTACACGGAATGTCAACATGGAATATATAATCGGTGCCTAAAACTGCACCCCAAATCCCAAATAACTCAAGCGCCGGCACTCTCCTCGGCCCTCAAATCCTGTAAATCTCGGAGAATCACGAGTGTCCAACATCAGCACTCAAAATATAATAAAATACTCGTGTCCAGCATCGACACGCAAATCCTCATATATCGGGCTCCGTAAGTCCGGATAAGCCCATGGGCTCCGTCTGCGGTATCGGCCCTCGGCCCCGGCAGTACGGATCATCCCCCATCCATCTCTCGACTCTGGTCGGTATCCTCCGGATAACCACCAGGTCCAACCAATCACCGGTAGGTACTCGCCACCCTGCTAGGCTCATCGTTTACTCCACGAAAAACATTTCTCGCCCCGGGGAACCATACCGGGTCCACCACGAACCCACAAACGGATCATCCTACTCCTCGAATCGGGTTTCAAACACACGTCTTAGCACCGAGGAAACACGTGGTGGACGCTCCAAAATATCATATCACGAGGGACCGGGTTTTCAAATAGTGCGTATTTTCTTAAATAATCTCACGGTCCTCAAAACCAGAAATCACATGAAAATCCAACACCAAGAAGTAAATCAAATGCGATGTGCTATGTACATCAAGCAATAATATTGGTACAAGGGGAAACTTCTTTTAAAAATAGTTTCCGTTTTTAAAGACATCATGCGGCTCCCAATTTCTATGAAAATCATATCGAATCATATGTGAAATGAACTACAGCAATATAATCAAGGCAGTTCTACAGTGAGTGTCATGGCAATTACTAACGGTGTGTGTGTAACTTGCAGATTAGTGCTCGTGCAACATGAACCGTTAGTAATAGTGCGGTATTCTATCAATTCTATGTTTACTTACATATAGCAAGGAATGCAGTATGCAATGACAGTCAATGGGGCAAATGCAACATATAACTATAAGGTCCTATCAGTCCTGACGCATAACGCCATGCGGGAGATACCCTTGTAGATGTTAAATCTACTCACCGATGTCTCGCGCTAAGTATAGCCGACGACCTGCTTCCCCTTCTTCGCAGCGTCCGTCTCACTCGCCTGCGAACTTCGAATCACATAATATATCACATATAAGCTCAAATCCACAAAAACGTGATATTATGGTCAAACTAGAAACCCGCGTCGCAAACCAAGCACGTGTGCGCGATACGCTAAAACGTGTGATTACGCACCTGAAACTACCCCGATGCGTCGCGATACGCAGAAACCCCAAACCCACACAGGTATCACGCGTGTCGCGAAGGTTTAAAATACGAGAAATAGGTATATAGCTCTAGATTTTTCTACAGCAACAATCAAATAAAATTATACATGACATGCGTCTAAGGGTTTCAGCAGACACCAATAGAGCCAAACTCCAACCCATACCCTCCCCATCTGGCCACAATTTGCGGCCAGAATCAATATTCCGGCGGCCACAGTACGGAGTTTGGGGGTCGTGTTCTACCTGGGGGATCTGTAGGGTTCCTAGGCACTCTAGTGAGGTCTCACAAGACATCAACCATGCCAATTTCAAAAATTATAGGTGCCGAGAAACCCGACTACGGATCGTTGGCTAGATTTCTAGGCGAAAAAGCTAACTAGTTAACACTTAACTATGAGAATACGGATATACAACCTTTGTAGATCCGGTGCTCCACCTCCACGGCTCCGCAATGAAGTCTCCTCGCTGTCCAAGACGGATCCCGGGCTCTAGCGTCGGCTTCATCGGAGAATGGACGGGCTAGGTCATCGACGACGTGCCGAAGATGATCTACGTCGAAGCATCACTAGATGAAGCTCCAACTTCACCAAGTCAAGAAAAATTGTGAAAGAAACACACTCTACTACTTGGCAAGAGGTAGAGGATGAAGAAATAGGAAGTGGGTAGACTTTAGAATTGGATTTCTCACTCATTTCCATCAATCACCATTGATGGAGCTTTGGTTTTCTTCTTGAGTTCAAGGAAGAAGAAGAAGAAAGATATGATAAGTTAATTCTAAAAAAAATGAAAAGAATAATGAATTCTTATCATAATAGAACCATGGTTTAGTGTAGAGAATTAATCATGGTTGAATGGTATGGTTATGGTTAAGCATGAGACAAAATGGTCACTTGGTCAAAGTCTTCATGAAGCTTCATAATACATACAAAGAAAGCCACCATTTTCTCATTATGCTTTTCTTTTTCCAAAAGAATAAATAAATGAATAAATGAATAAGGAAATAGTAAACCCTAACCATTTCATTAACCAAGGTTTAATTCTTTATACTTAACCAAAAGGCATGTATCATCAAACATGATACAAGCAAGTGCACAAAATCATATCGCATATGCAATGCGCACATCCGAGTGAGAAAATCCATTTAAAGTGAACCGATACTAGTTAATGCAAAGTAATATATCAAATATATAAATATGCATTAAATCATTAAATCAACACTTGATTCAATGATCCGGTCATGTCGCACACAACCGACTAGTATACAATGTATCGGCTTATCGAATCAACGCTTGAATCGATAACTAGGTTATATCGCATACAACCATTCGACACATTGATCGCGAGAATGAAATACGGTATCACATACACGCATTATTCTCGGTCCCGCTTATATCTCATATGCGCTCCTATTTCGTTTCGCTTGAGCCAGGAAACCTCTGTGTAGGACTCTAAAGACTCGTCAATACGCCGGCAGCAGGTGATGATCATATCAACCACCCACAAGCCGCAAGCGGTCTGCTAAACGTAACGGCCACCTGGGTATTGAGCGATCAGAAGATCGACGAGCAAGCCCGCTCACACTCCAGTGAATCCAACCAGTAACACTACCGTACAGTCCTGTCTGATCGTCTGATATGTCGCATATCTTACCTAGGGGTGGTAAACGTCAGACCCCAATAGCTCGATAAGTCGTGTCGATATGAGGTCTATAACAATTCGAGAAACTACTGGTAACACTTACCAGTAAATCTCAGCAACCCTGGCCAGGGATTTCCTGTTATAGCCAATCGAACACAGCGCAACATCAACTCCCTATACCGGGAGAGACGAATCCCCTCCTATCGCTCATTGCCTCCATGTGACTCGGGACTGTACCCAAAAACCACCGTTTTGCACGCCCTCTTGGACGTGGTAAGATGGAAATCAGAGAACAGTGGGAACCACACAAGACTCTATGACGATCTCGGGTCAACAGACTACTCTGTACCAGTGTCACCTGAGAACTGCCATCTGACGTGAGGTATAATACCATCTGGGAGTTCTCGGCGAGTCCGTCCAGTGTACCCAGTCTCTACTGAGCACCCGTATATCATCTCTGATGTCAAACACCGATGGATATGGGATCATCCATCACCAATCTGTATGGGTCGAGAAGGTACACGCTAGTCTACTCTGGTATATCGATGCCCCATCTCGATACACCCATGACTAGGGACTTTGAAGGATCTACTTATGGACTACCATGTCCCCACTAGTATGATCCGCATCATAGTCCAGATAGTCAAGTACACATCCTAAGGGCTTTACCAACATGTAACAGAGAGACAATCGGTATACACGTTAAGGTAAAGAGCAACCAGATAGCATACTATCATGTCGAGCAAGAAAGTCCTCTCTATATATGTCCCAGCATCCACTACAATATACATCCTACGTACAGTAATGGCCTCTAGGGCATACATATAACTAACAATCTCCCACTTGCACTAGGGCCATCTATAGCAGTGGTCGAAGTATCTCATACTCAACTATCCCATAAAAGTCTCTCTCTGGGAATAGGCCTTCGTGAGTGGATCCGCCGTGTTATCCTCTGAGTCTGCTCTCCTTGCCTCGATCACCTTGGAGATCAACCATCTCCATGATCAGGTGATACTGCCTTAGAATAAGTCTGGATCACTGATGGGACCGGCGTTCCTTGGCATAAGCCACAACTCCATTGTCTCACAATGGTAAGAACGTAGTTCATCTTATGAACTAATATACACCCAAACATCCTCTTTGGAGCATCTTAAGTAGCGATGTATCCAGCCTTTATCGTCAAGTATGTCACGGTATCTAACTTGGAACTCTTCCAACATACCGTCCCTTTACCGAGGGTAAAGACAATGCCTGCGACTGACATTCAGTCGTCTTTATCACCCTGGAACACTTCCAGTGATTCTCCCCAGGATCGATTGATACCTTTTCACTAACACTAGTGAGTATCCTAACATCCAATTAGATCTATCTCATAGATCCATAATCCAGGATTTAGTAGGTATCACTTTAATCCCATACGGAGAATCTTTGTGATAAACGGAGATTGATCGAGCGTAGCATAAGAAACTCCTTTCTTATCAAGAGTATGTCATCCACGTACTCTACGAGGATCACCACCATACTCCCTACTACCTCTTTGTTTATACAAGGTTCATCTACCATTTTGATGATGTCAAACTCTTTGACTAATCCATCAAAACAGATGTTCCAACTCCACGATGCCTGCTTTAATCCTATAAAGCATCTTGCACACGTTTCCGCTGCTTCCACTGTCTACGAAGCCCTCTGGCTGTGTACTTATAGACGCACTCTTCTAAAACATCATTTAGAAAAGTAGTCATGACACCCAACCACCAGATATCGTAGTCATGGTATGTAGCCGTGGCAAGTAGGATCTGGATGGACTTAAGCATAGCTACTTGAAAAGGTTTTATCATTATCCACACCTGGTCAATGATACAAACTTTTAACAAGTCTAGTTTTGAAAGTCTCAACTTTTCCATCTACACCAAGTAATCTTCTCAAGATATACTTGCTCCTGATGGGGATTTAACCCTTCAGATATAGCAACCAAAGTCCATACTTTGTTGGTGTACATGGATTCCATCTCAGATCGCTAAACATCCAGCCATTTTTACAGAGTCCCTACTCTTGATGGCCAGCTCGAAACTAGTTGGGTCATCATCTCATGATGCAATCCTCGCTCCCACTGTCATAGAGCAACCGAAGTATCTCTCAGGTGGGTGAGGAACCCTACTAGATCGGCGGAGAGGCTGAGGTTCGTTGGATTCTACTGAATCCTTTGGTTCTGTCAAATCATCAGTTGCAGTTTGTATAGCTGGAACATTTCCAGTTGTACATAACTGACATTGCCTCGAGCTTGTCCGGATTTTGCTTTTCAGACATAAGCCGGACAACCCCAAATCTTAACTAGCTTAAGACATGGGCTTTTCCCTTTCCATATCATATATGAAATGGTAGGCTTTGATTTGATTCGAACCCTAATTCAATAGGTATGCAGCTTCATAAGTGTATAACTCCCAAAAGGAAATAGGTAACTCAGTAGTACTCATCATAGAGCACACCATATCGAATAGGGTGCAATTGCTCCGCCCCGATATACCATCGTTCAATGGTGTATCCGGAGGAGTAATGCTGAGAGAGAATCTCATTCTCCTTTAGAACAATCCAGGAATTCTGTGCTCAAGTATTCTCCTCCTTGATCACATCAAAGGACATAATACTTATACCCTTATTTTGGTTCTCTACTTCTAACTTATATTCTGTGAATATCTGAAAAGGTTCGGACTTGTGTTTCAACAGGAACATAGGTCTGAATCTCGAAAGATCATCAGAGAACGTAATGAAGTATAAAGAACCATTCCTGGTATATGTAGACAGGGGACCTACATACATCAACATGTATCATCCCAAGAATTTATTAACTCTTTCTCTGTTTCCAGTAAACGGAGCTATGGTCATCTTATCTTTGTGACATGACTGGCGAGTTTCACAAGATGTAAATTCAAACTAATTTAAATATGCATCCTTATGTAACTCTAGCTAGTCGGGTCATATTGATCTGACCTAGTCTACAATACCTCAAGAAGGATTCGTTCATTTCTGAACTCTTCCTCTTATGTGTGTTCCATATACTAAGAACTGTAGTTTGATTTAGAACATTAATGCTTTTAGATAACGTGCCTGTACCGATCAACTTTTGATATAGGAAATGTTCAAAACATTATCCATCAATACAAAATTATATCATTTCTTTACTTTTAAAGAGACTGATATTATTTTGTATATCAGGTTCGGTATCTAATAGCATTTGTTCAGAATCAATGTATTGGTAATACAGGGTGACAGTGACCGACAGACTTGGCTGCAGCACTTGCCCCGTTTTCTGTCTCATGAAACTTATCACCCGTTCTCAGTTTTTCTACCTTTTTGCAGCCCTATGTAACAGATTACATATCTGGGATCCTGATCCGGTATCATATACCAAGGATGCAGAGGATACTGAGAAACAGTTCTTTGTAATGAACACACCCGAAGGAGATGCATCATATGCACTTTCTTCGTTTGGGCGGCACGGAAAATCTGGTATTCCCCTTATTTCCTGCTCTGTCTTATAACAATTATAAGTTGGAGCGGGACCAACGTTCCCCAGCTCAGTATAACAAGCGGGTTCGGTTAATAATCTGTATTATTATCTTGATTAAGGCGTGATATGGTCGCTACCAGGAGAGAGAGAGAAGAAAACACTCAGCGTGCGCTCTTGCAAGAATAGATTGGTTATTATTTTATCTAATCAGGATGGCTCCCACTGCTTTTTATCAAATCTTCCTTCAAACCCTAAAAGGAAAGACTGGCCGGGATTAATTACACACTACAAGTTCGCCAAGCTTTCAGCCAGGCCAGTGTCGGTACTTTGAGGGAGGTCCCCCGTGCTTTCGCACGAACCTCATTAATGTAAACCTCGTTTTCCCAGAGGCGTAACCCCGTTAACAACTTTCTAGACACCTACTTGATCGTCTAATTGTAATGTATAAAACTCTCCCAGGAGTAACACTTACTCGCAGCGGGTATCGGGATCCAACTATCTCATAGAAGGTATGCAATCTCATTGCAAATCTCAACACTTGAAATTCCCGATAATATTTTTCCCCTAGCGTGCTATGACCTTGACGAAAGCCAACAAACCATAGCCCGCTAGTCAAGTTCAACCCGTCATTTCCTGATTGAATTAAACCCACCCGCACGACCCTTGACGAAAGCCAACAAAGCCGCACGACTACCCTAATCCAATTGCATCGTATGCTAGCAGATAAGCAGCATATAGCTACCGCACACTGCACCTTGACGAAAGCCAACAAATGCAGCATGAATACTATATACAACTTATCTGAAATGACGGAGGGCTACGCCAGGTTTTTCTGAAAACCTATTGCGTAATGAACTTGATATCGTTGTAGAATCAAATGATTTTGAAATGGAGTGCTTTTTGAGGCTTTTCTAGTTTTGCTAAAGGAGTCACTCCCGGTGAAGGGATCGTCAGTCCTTTCCTCGTCGAATGAGGTGCGGGATATATCATATATATCACTGTGCAAAGCAGAACTCTTAAAAGCAATCAAAAAACAAACCAAGTGTGTAGCATCTGCCAGTTATTGCTAAAGGAGTCACTCCCGGTGAAGGGATCTCGGTCCTTTCCTTATCGAATAAGGTGCAGGATATATCGTATATACCGCTGTGCAAAGCAAGAACTGTAGCTACCTGTTTTATTTTGAAATTCGATTCTACAACATCTTAGGTTTCTTTTATTTCATTTATCATATTAATGAAGTCCCATCATTTAAGTACCTAAACATCACAGATAAATACGACGTACACTTATGCCATCCGCATTCGCCTCGATGTCCCCTCGTGCACCGTTAGGTTAGGTAACTAACGGCAGAGCGGGACAGGGTTAGCGCGGGTGTAAAACATAAGTAACGGCTATATAATATATCATATATACTATATACTTTATCTATCATAGAACATCACATGATCACATCATAGATATCGCAACAGAAGAATCATATGAAATATTGGATATACTAGGACGTCCGTGTTTTCAATACGAGCCAGTATAAAACACGGATTCCACTGTCGTGATGAATAGCCAAACCCACACCCCTAGACCCCTACGAGAGCGGCAAGCAACCCTACCAATTCTAGAGTTAGGAGACCCGGCCTCGACTCCTCGAGTTGGTCTCCCACTGGACTCCAGAACCCGGTTACTTGTGCCCTCCTCCTTGGGTCTATCCTAGTGCGGAAAAGTAAATAATATACAAATGGTGACATCATCCGCTATCTGGAAGTGCCCCAATAAAAGAATATTACATACAAGCTTTTACATGAATGAAAATGAAAAACACTCATCTTACATAAAAAACCCCAGCTATTCAAACACGACGATCCAATATAACATATCCAGCAACACATAACATCACATGTCATCAACGTAAGTAAATATGCGCATCCCAATTGTCATTGACATATAGCAACGAAACTGGCGATATCACATATTACACTTACGGTCACAGAAAAGAAAGTGTAAAACTACAACAGTTGGAAACCGCAACCACCTCAGACATCGCATGCCTGACCAAATGAATTTCTTAGACATCGCATGCCTAACAATTATAAACCCCGCATTTTAGTCTCAAAATCGAAAACACTTTTCAATATCAAGTCGGGAATTCAACAAGATTCCCGACATCCTGATCGAATGCTCGACGCAAACTTCAGTAGGCGGCCGCACCCCCGATGCCGTCGACGAAGTGCACCAAGGCGGAACACCGCTGCCGTGAGCACCCAGACGGATGCTTTCGGCGACGGGGTTCTCCTACAGTCACTTGGTCGGGGCTATAGGGTGCAGCTGTCTATTAAGTTTACCCGGCGAGTATCCGCGTACGCTACGTGATTGCAACGGACTTTTGATCACATCAAAATTCCGTGGCAACCGATCAAGTGAGACTAAACTGCTATGTTTATAACATTCATTCAGTTATCTCATAACTACTTGTGAATTCCAATTATTGTATCCCATTCCGGATAAATAGAAAAATGTCAAACTTTCCGATCGAACAATCGAACACCCAAGTTTTCCCGATACAGATCAACACATGAAATAAGTCCAACAACATTCAGTTCGTGCCTCAGTACCAACGGTCCAGCCGTAGAAGGGTCAAGCCAACGCCTCACATGTGGCACGCCGTACTGCCCCAAACCCGAAGGTTCAAAGGGCAGTTCAAGACGGTCACATAATCGAGTTAAGGTTTGTTGTCTTCTAGAGGGTCCATTGCGTTACTTGCACTACTTAGAACGTCGTTAAACTACGGAAAAATCCAACACTTGGAAATTTCCCGACAGGGGAAAAATTGGGTATTTATATCCGGTCGAACTTTTTAACATATTCAAAAAAAAATTATCCGGAACGACACATAGACAAAGTTTGACAATCCGATCGAATGTATGAACTCCCAATACAACCCAAAATACTCAACTCTTGATTTCAGATTAAAAATTCCTAGGAAAACCAGCACTGAAAAATAAGAGTTACTGTGCAAAATTCAATGGCAGATAAGACAAAAGGGCCGCGGAAGGGCCGCATTAGCACGCTAATGCCGCGGTTCCGCCGCACTTTAGAAAGATCATTAGATAATTTTTGCATCGTAATTCTTATATTTACCTGCTGATTTTTCTGCATATTTTTAATTTGCAAAAATCCACATTTTACAAAAATGTCCAGAGAGCATTTTAAAGTCGGGGTTTCGGGTCGATCGGACTTATAACTTCGTCTACGCATCGCCTAAGGCTCTAGCTAGGCTCTGATACCACTGTAGGGTTCCTAGACACTCTAGTGAGGTCTCACAAGGCATCAACCTTGCCAATTTCAAAAATTATAGGTGCCGAGAAACCCGACTACGGATCGTTGGCTAGATTTCTAGGCGAAAAAGCTAACTAGTTAACACTTAACTATGAGAATACGGATATACAACCTTTCTAGATCCGGTGCTCCACCTCCACGGCTCCGCAATGAAGTCTCCTCGCTGTCCAAGACGGATCCCGGGCTCTAGCGTCGGCTTCATCGGAGAATGGACGGGCTAGGTCATCGACGACGTGCCGAAGATGATCTACGTCGAAGCATCACTAGATCAAGCTCCAACTTCACCAAGTCAAGAAAATTTGTGAAGGAAACACACTCTACTACTTGGCAAGAGGTAGAGGATGAAGAAATAGGAAGTGGGTAGACATTAGAATTGGATTTCTCACTCATTTCCATCAATCACCATTGATGGAGCTTTGGTTTTCTTCTTGAGTTCAAGGAAGAAGAAGAAGAAAGATATGATAAGTTAATTCTAAAAAAATGAAAAGAATAATGAATTCTTATCATAATAGAACCATGGTTTAGTATAGAGAATTAATCATGGTTGAATGGTATGGTTAGGGTTAAGCATGAGACAAAATGGTCACTTGGTCAAAGTCTTCATGAAGCTTCATAATACATACAAAGAAAGCCACCATTTTCTCATTATGCTTTTCTTTTTCCAAAAGAATAAATAAATGAATAAATGAATAAGGAAATAGTAAACCCTAACCATTTCATTAACCAAGGTTTAATTCTTTATACTTAACCAAAAGGCATGTATCATCAAACATGATACAAGCAAGTGCACAAAATCATATCGCATATGCAATGCGCACATCCGAGTGAGAAAATCCATTTAAAGTGAACCGATACTAGTTAATGCAAAGTAATATATCAAATATATAAATATGCATTAAATCATTAAATCAACTCTTGATTCAATGATCCGGTCATGTCGCACACAACCGACTAGTATACAATGTATCGGCTTATCGAATCAACGCTTGAATCGATAACTAGGTTATATCGCATACAACCATTCGACACATTGATCGCGAGAATGAAATACGGTATCACATACACGCATTATTCTCGGTCCCGCATATATCTCATATGCGCTCCTATTTCGTTTCGCTTGAGCCAGGAAACCTCTGTGTAGGACTCTAAAGACTCGTCAATACGCCGGCAGCAGGTGATGATCATATCAAGCACCCACAAGCCGCAAGCGGTCTGCTAAACGTAACGGCCATCCAGGTATTGAGCGATCAGAAGATCGACGAGCAAGCCCGCTCACACTCCAGTGAATCCAACCAGTAACACTACCGTACAGTCCGGTCTGATCGTCTTATATGTCGCATATCTTGCCTAGGGGTGGTAAACGTCAGACCCCAATAGCTCGATAAGTCGTGTCGATATGAGGTCTATAACAATTCGAGAAACTACTGGTAACACTTACCAGTAAATCTCAGCAACCCTGGCCAGGGATTTCCTGTTATAGCCAATCGAACACAGCGCAACATCAACTCCCTATACCGGGAGAGACGAATCCCCTCCTATCGCTCATTGCCTCCATGTGACTCGGGACTGTACCCAAAAACCACCGTTTTGCACGCCCTCTTGGACGTGGTAAGATGGAAATCAAAGCACAGTGGGAACCACACAAGACTCTATGACGATCTCGGGTCAACAGACTACTCTGTACCAGTGTCACCTGAGAACTGCCATCTGACGTCAGGTATAATACCATCTGGGAGTTCTCGGCGAGTCCGTCCAGTGTACCCAGTCTCTACTGAGCACCCGTATATCATCTCTGATGTCAAACACCGATGGATATGGGATCATCCATCGCCCATCTGTATGGGTCGAGAAGGTACACGCTAGTCTACTCTGGTATATCGATGCCCCATCTCGATACACCCACGACTAGAGACTTTCAAGGATGTACTTATGGACTACCATGTCCCCACTAGTATGATCCGCATCATAGTCCAGATAGTCAAGTACACATCCTAAGGGCTTTACCAACATGTAACAGAGAGACAATCAGTATACACGTTAAGGTAAAGAGCAACCAGATAGCATACTATCATGTCGAGCAAGAAAGTCCTCCCTATATATGTCCCAGCATCCACTACAATATACGTCCTACGTACAGTAATGGCCTCTAGGGCATATATATAACTAACAGGATCAGCACCTAACAACTATACTGCAGTCATCTCAAAATTATTCTGAACTCACTGGGTCGATAGCAGTTTGCAGAAAGCTAGATTTTGCTCAGAAACGGTGAATTTGCATCAAATTGGGATCTGGTGGTATTTTAGTGCAATTGGGGGCTAAGCTAGGTTAACATGGCCCTAACAACACTCCATCAACTTACTAAAACCAGTTCATACATCACTTGGTCAAGGTTCCCACTAATCGCCACATAAAGCACTAAAAACACATAACTATCGCTAATCGAAGCTAATCTACACAATTAAGAAAAAGTAGGAATAAGTTTAGAGGTTATACCCTCAAGGAATCTCACAAGCAAGTAGAAGGAGAAGAAGAAGAGGGAATGGAGCTGCTGGGGTGCTGTTGCTGCTCCCTGGAGCTGTTGCTGCTGCCTGTAGTTGCTGCTGCTGTTGCCTGAGCTGATGTTGCTGTTGCCTGAGCTGCTGTTGCTGAAGCTGGAGGTGCTGCTGCTGAGTTTGATGATGCTGCTGCTGTGAGGGGGGGTGTGTGTGTGAGAGTGTATGAGTGAGAGGTTGAGATAAATGAGCACAAGAATGAGAGGAGATGATAACTCCCAATGTCAACCCCTCCTTTCTCTCTCATCATTAAATGCAAGCATGGCTTTTGCCGTGATGCATTCTCTCTCTCTCTCATTCTCACCAAGTCAACACTCCAAAAGTAAATTTCAAATTAAATCAACCATCCATTAACCAAATAAACTTAATTAAAACCCAAAAGACTTAATCCCCATGATTAAACTCACCATGGTTGCTAATCATGGTATTACCTCATTTTTAAACTCTAGTTTACATGCACATGTGTGTGCAAGTCTAGGAAAATTCTAGAAAAATATTTATTACATTTGGAAAAATATTTGAAACCCAATTTGGTAAACTTTTTATTAAAAACCCTTTATTTAAATATAATTAGCCACCAAACACATCCTAAGGTGTTACATTTGGCTTTTAGACAAGAGCATTTCAAGGTATCATCTAGTATCCCGAGTTTCAAAACGTATGTAAGTGCGTATCGTAGGGTATCAACTTTCAAATGTTTGGTTTCCAGAATATGAACTATTTTTCATACTTATTTTTATCCTCAGATTAGTGACTTCTTTCATCTTACTAACCCTTGGGACAACGGCTCATAATTACTTATTACTAGTTTCGTTTAAAAAAACTTCTAACTTTCTTGGTTTTCTTAAATTTTTCTAATCTTTTAAATTTAATTTTTTACTATCTAATCTTTTATTATCTTATTTATGTACAATTTTTTTTTATTATATGTTTTTGTGCTTATGCAAAGTATGATGCAAAGTGATGCGTAAATAAGCACAAAGCTCCCCCAAACTTGTTTACAACAGTGTCCTCAATGTTTCCATCTGTTAAATCTTGAAAACCTGTAGGCTTGGGAGGAAATTTATTAATGGGAGCAATAATATATGAATCATGAAAATCCTCCCCCAAACTTATTTTTGGCTCACAATTTTGAGGATAACTTTTATTTTCAAGAGCCAAAAATATACCCCCCCCCCAAAACTTGAGTTAAACAATGTTAAACTTTTAAAAATCATAAGAGGGGGGTCAAAGTTTTTGGTCAATGCCAAGTTTTGCAATGACCGAAAGTCAACACCAACCATTCAAAGATTTTATTGGTGAAACGCACCAGTTGGTGGAAGAACATGTTGTATGGAGTCTGGAAGAAGTGGGGAAGAGATAAGTGGTGTGAAAGAAAGGGTTTGCGTCTCAATTTGGAGAGACGACACAGTGATTGTGATGATGGATTACTCGCATTCTCATGACTGTAAAGAAGAAGGGGTGGAGGTTCAATTTCTTTTTGGAGTTGATTCATCTCAACACCCGTGTTTGCTAAAAATGCGAGTTTATCAGCAAAGCTTTCATCGATATCCTGAAGAATAATGTCATAGGGATGATACCCAGACTCCATGAAAGATTCATAATTAGCGTTAGATGTTGACCCGGACAACTCAATGGAAGAGTCCATATGTGTATAATACATAGTTGGGTCAAACAACAACGTACTAAAGAAGTCTGGATCAGTATCATGAAGCTGTTCAAATTCGCTGCAGTCGACATCCATTAATTCGACAGAACATACATGAGCATAGGGTTCGGAGGCTTGACTTCCCAACTTGTAAATGTTAAGTTCAATTGAACTATTCCCGAAGGATAGGGTCATAGAACCATTTCGACAATTGATTACAGTGTTGGGAGTCGCCAAAAAGGGTCGACCGAGAATCACCGGAATTTGGTTCCGTGGGTTTGCTACAGGTTGTGTATCTATAACGATAAAGTCCACATGGAATATAAATTCCCCGACTTTTATCAAAACATCCTCAAGCATACCCCTAGGTTTTGTGATAGATCGATCAGCCATCTGTAAAGTGCATTGCGATGGTTTTAACTCTCTGACACCCAATTGCTCATACACAGAATATGGAAGCAAGTTAACACCAGCGCCAAGGTCCTGTTAGAAATTGTAGGACAGCCAGGGTCCTTACGTTTCCTTGGTAATTGTTGGGGAAAATCCGTGTTTACAGTACTCGACATGAACACTTTTTTCGGCACTTGAGTCTTCCTCTTCCTAGTGCACAAGTTCTTAAGTATTTTCGCATAAGACAGAACTTGCTGGATATCATCTAGGAGAGGGATGTTGATGTTAACTTACTTAAACATTTCCACAATCTTTTACATTTGTGCATTAGGTTTGTTGGGCCTCAACGTATCTGGAAATGGAGCTTTATCAATAAGTGTTGGGTCTAACATTTTTAGAGAAATTTGTGGGGATGGAAAGGATGAGGTGGGTGGAGAGTTCGAGCCTTTGGGAAAACGGAGAATAGGCTCGGAAAAATAAGGTAAATTAGACGAAATAGGGTAAGAAGTAGAAGTAGGAGTGGAAGTGGAAGCCGGAGTGTTAATGATCAATTCATCATTATCAATTTGTTCACCTACATGGTTGTCTAGCAATCCTCGCTGTGTCGGCACGTTGGCGCTTTGCGCTCGAGCGCGAGGCGCTGGAGCGCAAGCGCACCACATGTCGGCACGTGGGCGTTTTGCGCTCGAGCACAGTGCGCTGGAGCGCAAAGCGTGCCACGTGTCGGCACGTGGGTGCTTTGCGCTCGAGCGCTAGCGCACCGGCGAGGAAAACGGGGGTTTTTAGCCCCGGAAATTCTCTAAAGAGAAAATAGGGTGGAGTTAAACTCCTAAGATGCTTTGGGTTAAGGAAATGGGTCCTTCTTCTTCTTTTGCTGGCTGGATCTTGGAGATAAAGAGATGTGAGATTTAAAAATCTTTTCTTTTTGAGATCTGATGGCAGATCTGAGTTCCCCTTAATGGGTTTTGTGGTGGAAAACTATTTAGTTTTGAAAAAGGAAGAGTAGAACTCTTGATTTAATTCAAAAGAAAGAAGAAGGTTTTGGAACCTTGAAGAAGGAAGAAAGATCTCAGATCTGAAACTTTTTTTGGAGAGAGAAAAAGTTCCTTAGATATTTCATTATCTTTGCCTTTATAGGCCATGCACTTTACACATAGCCCCTTGGGCTTCACAAAATGGCATTTTGCCTATCCCATGGCTCATGTGCAATTTCTTTTTGCACATAAGCCATGGGCTTTACAAAAATTTGGCTTTATGCCTATTTTTCTTACATTTATCCAAAAAACTAAAATAAAAGAAATACGACAAAATTATTTATTACAAAATTTTTATCTTGGCATGGGGGGAGGCCGGCCGCTTCATGTTCGGGCTCGACCCGGGCATGGGCCCACTGGATCTGGGCTTGGGCCCACTTGGCTTGGGGTTGACTTTGATTTTGAGTTGGTCAACCGGGGTGTAAATTTTTACCCCAACAAATTGCCCCTCATCAATAAATGCACACCACATATATGGGTCGAGTGCATGAAATTGATGGATCTTCTTATACTTGGAGGCGACCTGATTTGGTCCCCGCTTTTTTGGGAAGTTGGCACTGCCCTTTTTACGACATGGACGGTCGTTGCTTGACACGTCTCCGAGACGGAGTGTCCATGATAGACGTTTCCCTGGCCCGGAGTGATCTGGTTCCCGCTTTGTAGGAATCCTGTGCTGCCCTTTTTATGACGTGGATGGTCAGTGTTGCCACATTAGCGATGTGGATGGTCGGTGCTGCCACTTTAGCGACGTGGACGGTCGGTGCTGCCCTTTTTTGCGACTTGGACGGTCGGTGCTGCCCTTTTTGGGACTTGGAGAGTCGTGGCTGCCCTTTTAGCGACGTGGACGGTCGGTTCTGCCCTTTTTGCGACTTGGACGGTCGATGCTGCCCTTTTTGCGACGTGGACGGTCGGTGTTGCATTTTACCGACGTGGACGGTCGGTACTGCCCTTTTTGCGACTTGGACGGTCGGTGCTGCCATTTTAGCGACTTGGACGGTCGGTGCTGCCCTTTTTGTGACGTGGACGGTCGGTGCTGCCATTTTAGCGACGTGGACGGTCGGTTCTGCCCTTTTTGCGACATGGACGGTCTGTGCTGCCATTTTAGCGACGTGGACGGTCGATGCTGCCCTTTTTGCGACTTGGACGGTCGATGCTGCCATTTTAGCGACTTGGACGGTCGGTTCTGCCCTTTTTGCGACATGGACGGTCGGTGCTGCCATTTTAGCGACGTGGAGGGTCGATGCTGCCATTTTTGCGATGTGGATGGTCGGTTCTGCCATTTTAGCGACGTGGATGGTCGATGCTGCCCTTTTTGCGACGTGGACGGTCGGTGCTGCCATTTTAGCGACGTGGACGGTCGGTTCTGCCATTTTTGTGACTTGGACGGTCGGTGCTGCCCATTTAGCGACTTGGACGGTCGGTGTTGCCATTTTAACGACTTGGACGGTCGTTGCTGCCCTTTTTGCGACGTGGACGGTCGGGGCTGCCATTTTAGAGACGTGGACGGTCGGTTCTGCCCTTTTTGCGACATGGACGGTCGGTGCTACCATTTTAGCGACATGGACGGTCGATGCTGCCCTTTTTGTGACTTGGACGGTCGATGCTGCCATTTTAGCGACTTGGACGGTCGGTTCTGCCCTTTTTGCGACATGGACGGTCGGTGCTGCCATTTTAGCGACGTGGACGGTCGATGCTGCCATTTTTGCGACGTGGACGGTCGGTTTTGCCATTTTAGCGACGTGGACGGTCAATACTGCCCTTTTTGCGACGTGGACGGTCGGTGCTGCCATTTTAGCGACGTGGACGGCCGGTTCTTCCATTTTTGTGACTTGGACGGTCGGTGCTGCCCTTTTAGTTACTTGGACGGTCGGTTCTTGATTTTACTTGCTCTGCTTCTTGCAGTGTCATGGGTAGACTTGACTTGCTCCGCTTCTTGCGGTGTCGAGATTGGATTCTGACTTGCTCCGCTTTCTGCGGTGTCGGAGTGGAAGTTGACTTGTTGATTTTGATTTGGGTTGACATCAGTATCGCTACGCTGGAATATGGTACCAGGAGCGAATCATCATTTGTCATGACAGGGTTTGGGAATTGGTTTTTGTTTGGCATCTGCATTGCTGCACTGGAATAATGCCAGGAGCGACTCATCATTTGCCCCGAGAGGATTTGGGAATTGATGGCTTAGGAGGCAGGTTTAGATCCCTATCACCTAAGACTTTTCAATTTTATGGGCCGTGAGGGTCCCATAAAAGCATTTTCTCCCTACGAGTCGAAAGGATCTCGTAGGTGTATTTTCTCCTTAAGAGTTGTGGGGACTCCTAAGTGTGTTGCTCCTTTGTGAGTCGTAGGGATCTCACGTGGGAATTTCCTCCTCACAAAGTCGAGAGGACTTTGCGAGTACATTTCATTTCTTTTCTTTTTTATGACTTTGCGTCTTCGGGTTTTCACAAACTCGCCGGCAGTCCCGCTGTTTTTACTCACGGAGCCCTTTCGGGTTTTCATCCATGCCCATTTTCTTGTGGACATACCGTTCTTTTTGTTTTTCTTCTCCTTCTTTTTTTTCTCTTTATTTTTGGAGTGATCAGGATTGTTTTACGCCCGTGGACTGTATACGGTTTTGCAGGATGTATGATTCAGACCGTAGGGCCGGAAAGATTTCAGGGCTTTAGAACCGTCTGCATCGCTGCACTGGAATGTGGTACCAGGAGCGACTCATCATTCGCAGTTGGGGTATGGGATTTGGAATTTGGTTGGCGTCTGCATCGCTACACTGGAATATGGTACCAGGAGCGACTCATCATTTGCCACTTTGGGGTTGGGGAGCGATGGCTTAGGAGACAGGTTTAGATCCCTGTCACATAAGACTTTTCAATTTTATGGGCCGTGAGGGTCCCATAAAAGCATTTTCTCCCTACGAGTCGTAAGGATCCCGCAGGTGTATTTTCTCCTTAGGAGTCGTGAGGACTCCTAAGTGTGTTTTTCCATTATGAGTCGTAAAGATCCCACAAAGGTTTGTTCTCCTCATGTATCGTGAGGATACATGAGTGGGTCTTCTCAATGGAGAATAATTCCAAAGGCGGAGACCAGCCGCGTAACTGGTAATTATGGTGGGGCATGGGTATGACGAGAATTATTTGAGCCCATGGATTGTATACGGCAGTCAATTTGGGGACTAACCATAGGGCTGGGAGAATTTTGAGAAATTGGATTTTGGTTGGCGTCTGCATCGCTGCACTGGAATGTGGTACCAGGAGTGACTCATCATTCGTCGTTTGGGGACTTGGAATTTGGATCTTGTTTGACATCAGCATTGCTGCACTGGAATAATGCCAGGAGCAACTCATCATTTGCCTTGGGAGGACTTGTGATTTGGGTTTTTGGTCAGCATCAGCACCGCTAACACTGAAGCAAAATGCCAGGAGCGACTCATCATTTGCCCTTGCCCGTTAGGGAACGATGGCTTAGGAGACAGGTTTGGGTCCCTATCACCTAAGGATTTTCAATTTTATGGGCCGTGAGGGTCCCATAAAAGCATTTTCTTCCTACGAGTCGTAAGGATCCCGCAGGTGTATTTTCTCCTTAGGAATCGTGAGGATTCCTAAGTGTGTTGCTCCTTTATGAGTCGTAAGGATCTCACGCAAGGTTTTCTCCTCACAAGGTCGAGAGGACTTTGCGAGTGTATTTCATCTCATTTCACGAGTTTGCGCCCTTTCGGGTTTTCACAGACTCGCCGGTAGTCCTGCTTTTTTTACTCACGGAGCCCTTTCGGGTTATCTTCCGTGCCCGTTTTGCTTGTGGACATACCGTTTATTATTATTATTTTTTATTTCTTTCTTTTTTTCTTCTTTTTTTTTCCTGCCGCTGGTGGGACTTTGAAAGTAGTCTCACCAGCAGGATTTGGGAGAGATAGGGGTCATTTACGCCCGTGGATTGTATACGGTTTTGCAGGATTTATGATCCAGACCGTAGGGCTGATGTGTTCAATTATCCTGCGACTTGGAGCATTCACGTGTAGTATTTCTTGAGATATCGGCCATTGATGGGTGGCATGGGCCTTTCTCCATCGGCACTTATTAGTTGGTAGGATCCTCCGTCAAACACTTTGTCGATGACGTATGGTCCTGTTAGTTATATGTATGCCCTAGAGGCCATTACTGTACATAGGATGTATATTGTAGTGGATGCTGGGACATATATAAGAAGGACTTTCTTGCTCGACATGATAGTATGCTATCTGGTTACTCTTTACCTTAACGTGTATACTGATTGTATCTCTGTTACATGTTGGTAAAGCCCTTAGGATGTGTACTTGACTACCTGGACTATGATGCGGATCATACTAGTGGGGACATGGTAGTCCATAAGTACATCCTTCAAGGTCCCTAGTCGTGGGTGTAACGAGACGGGGCATTGATGTACCAGAGTAGACTAGCGTATACCTTCTCGACCCATACAGATGAGCGATGGATGATCCCATATCCATTGGTGTTTGACATCAGAGATGATATACGGGTGCTCAGTGGAGACTGGGTACACTGGACGGACTCGCCGAAAACTCCCAGATGGTATTATACCTCACGTCAGATGGCAGTTCTCTGGTGACACTGGTACAGGTTAGTCTGTAGACCCGAGATCGTCATAGATTCTTGTGTGATTCCCACTGTGCTTTGATTTCCACCTTACCACGTCCAAGAGGGCGTGCAAAACGGTGGCTTTTGGGTACAGTCCCGAATCACATGGAGGCAATGAGCGATAGGAGGGGATTCGTCTCTCCCGGTATAGGTAGTTGATGTTGCGCTGTGTTCGATTGGCTATAACCGGAAATCCCTGGCCAAGGTTGCTGAGATATGCTGGTAAGTGTTACCAGTAGTTTCTCGAATTGTTATAGACCTCATATCGACACGACTTATCGAGCTATTGGGGTCTGACGTTTACCACCCCTAGGCGAGATATGCGACATATCAGACGATCAGACCGGACTGTACGGTAAGTGTTACTGGTTGGATTCACAGGAGTGTGAGCGGGCTTGCTCATCGATCTTCTCATCGCTCAATACCCGGGTGGCCGTTACGTTTAGCAGACCGCTTGCGGCTTGTGGGTGCTTGATATGATCATCATCTGCTGCCGGCGTATTGACGAGTCATTAGAGTCCTACACAGAGGTTTCCTGGGTCAAGCAAAACGAAATAGGAGCGCATATGAGATATGTGCGGGACCGAGAATAATACCAGTATGTGATACTGTATTTGATTCTCGCGATTTCTAACATTGATCGGTTATATGCGATATAGCCGGGTTATCGGATCAAGTGTTGATTTGATAAGTTGTTACTATAGATATTAGTCGGTTATATGCGATATGACCGGATCGTTAAATCAAGTGTTGATTTAATGATTTAATGCATAATTATATATTTGATATATTACTTTTGCATTAACTAGTATTGGTTCACTTTAAATGGATTTTCTCACTTGATTTGCACAAGTTGTATATGTGATATACTTTTGTGCACTTGATTGTATCATATTTGATGATACATGTTAACTTGGTTAAGTGCTTGATTAAATAATAGTTAGTTAATGGTTTGGGTTTCATTTGATTTATTTATGCATTTATTTATTTTGTTTTGACAAAAGAAAAAGAGAAAATGGTTGCTTTCAAAGATGAAGCTTGTTGAAGCTTCATGAAGGTTTGATTAAAGTGACCATTTTGTCTTCATGTCTTAACCCAACCATTCACTAACCCTTGTTAATTCTCTACACCTAACCATGGTTTTATTATGATAAGTATAGTTTTCTTTTCTATTTGAAATTAACTTATCATAATACTTATCATCTTCTTCATCTTCTTCTTCTTCTTCAAGAAAAGAAACCTTGCCTTCATCAATGGCAAAGTGAGAAAAAGAGTGAGAAATCCAATTCTAAAGTGAACCCACCTCCTATTTCTTCTTCCTCTACCTCTTGCCAAGTAGTATAGGGTGTTATCTTCACAAGTTTCATGACTTGGTGAAGTGGGAGCTTGATCTTGTGATGCCTCGACGTAGATCATCTTCGGCATCGTAGTCGATGACCTAGCCCGTCCATTTTTCCGATGAAGCCGACGCTAGAGCCCGGGATTCGATTTGGACAGTGAGGAGACTTCATTGCGGAGCTATGGCAGTGGAGAACCGGATCTACAAAGGTTGTATTTCCATTCTTTTAGTTAAGTTGTTAACTAGTTGCATTTGTCGCCTAAAATTCTAGTTAACGATCTAGTCTAGGGTTTCTCGACACCGTAAAATATGAAATTGGCATTGTTGATGCCTTGTGAGACCTCTTGAGAGTGCCTAGGAACCCTACAGTGGTATCAGAACCTAGCTAGAGCCTTAGGCGAAGTGTAGACGACGTTTGAAACCCGATCGAACCGAAACCCTAAAAACCCAAGTGCTCTCTGGACTTTTTCTAAAAGCTGGGTTTTTTCCGATTAAAAATGCTTAAAAAATTCAGCAGGGAATTCTAAGAATTACGATGCAAAATTTTCCAAGAGAAGAGTCCAATGTGCGGCGGAACCGCGGCAGAAGCCTGTTTTCTGCGGCGGTTCCACGGCAAGGTGATGACGTCATCACTCCCTTTTTGCACAGTAATTCCTATTCTATTATGCTGAGTTTTCTGGAAATTTTTAATTTGACTCAAGAGTTGAGTATTCTGGGGTTGCATTGGGAATCAAAGAATCGATCGGATTATCAAATTTTGTCTGTGTGGTTTTCCGGATAACTTTAGAATATGTTAAAAAGTTCGACCGGATATAAATACCCAACTTTTTCCCATGTCGGGAAATTTCCAAGTGTTGGATTTTTCCGTGGTTTAAAGACATTCTAAGTAGTGCAAGTAACGCGATGGACCCTCTAGAAGACAACAAACCTTAACTCGATTATGTGACCGTCTTGAACTGCCCTTTGAACCTTAGGGTTTGGGGCAGTACGGCGTGCCACATGTGAGGCGTTGGCTTGACCCTTCTACGGCTGGACCGTTGGTACTGAGGCATGAACTGGATGTTTTTAAACTTGTTTCATGTGTTGAGCTGTTTCGGGAAAACTTGGGTGTTTGACTGTTCGATCGGAAAGTTTAACATTTTCTGTTTATCCGGAATGTGATACAATACTTGGAATTCATAAATAGTTATAAGATAACTGAATGAATGTTATAAACATAGCAGTTTAGTCTCACTTGATCGGTTGCCACGGAATTTTGATGTGATCAAAAGTCCGTCGCAATCACGTAGTGTACGCGGATACTCCCCGAGTAAACTTAATAGACAGCCTCACTCCATAGCCCCAACCAAGTGACTATAGGAGAACCCCGTCGCCGAAAGCATCCGTCCGGGTGCTCGCGGCAGCGGTGTTCCGCCTTGGTGTACTTCGTCGACGGTATCAGGGGTGTGGCTGCCTACTAAAGTTTGCGACGAGCATTCGATCAAAATGTCGGGAATCCTGTTGAATTGCCCGATTTGGTATTGAAAAGAGTTTTAGATAAAGAGACTAAAATGCGGGGTTTATAATTGTTAGACATGCGATGTCTAAGGAATTCATTTGATTAGGCATGCGATATCTAAAGAGGTTGTGGATTCCAACTGTTGTAGTTTTATACTTTCTTTTCTGTGACCGTAAGTGTAATATGTGATATCGCCAGTTTCGTTGCTATATGTCAACGACAATTGGGATGCCCATATTTACTTACGTTGATGACATGTGATGTTATGTGTTGCTGGATATGTTATATTGGATCGTCGTGTTTGAATAGCCGGGGTTTTTATGTGAGATGAGTGTTTTTCATTTTCATTCATGTAGAAACTTATATGTAATATTCTTTTATTGGGGCACTTCCAGGTTGCGGAAGATCTCACCGTTTGTATATTATTTACTTTTCCGCACTAGGATAGACCCAAGGAGGGGAGCACAAGTAACCGGGTTCTGGAGTCCAGTGGGAGACCAACTCGAGGAGTCGAGTCCGGGTCTCCTAACTCTAGAATTGGTAGGGTTGCTTGCCTCTCTCGTAGGGGTCTAAGGGTGTGGGTTTGGCTATTCATCGCGACAGTGGAATCCGTGTTTTATACTGGCTCGTATTGAAAACACGGACGTCCTAGTATATCCAATATTTCATATGATTCTTCTGCTGTGATATCTGTGATGTGATCATGTGATGTTCTATGATATATACTATATATAGTATATATGATATATTATATAGACGTTACTTATGTTTTACACCCGCGCTAGCCTGCCCCGCTCTGCCGTTAGTTTCCTAACCTAACGGTGCACGAGGGGACATCGAGGCGAATGCGGATGGCATAAGTGTACGTCGTATTTATCTGTGATGTTTAGGTACTTAAATGATGGGACTTCATTAATGTGATTAATGAAAGAAAAGAAACCTAAGATGTTGTGGAATCGAATTTCAAAATAAAACAGGTAGCTACAGTCCTTGCTTTGCACAGCGGTATATATGATATACCCTGCACTTTATTCGATAAGGAAAGGACCGAGATCCCTTCACCGGGAGTGACTCCTTTAGCAATGACTGGCAGATGCTACACCCTCGGTTTGTCTTTTGATTGCTTTTAAGAGTTTTTGCTTTGCACAGTGATATATATGATATATCCCGCACCTCATTCGACGAGGAAAGGACCGACGATCCCTTCACCGGGAGTGACTCCTTTAGCAAAACTAGAAAAGCCTCAAAAGCACTCCATTTTAAAAATCATTTGATTCTACAACGATATCAAGTTCATTACGAAATAGGTTTTCAGAAAAACCTGTCGTAGCCCTCCGTCATTTCAGATAAGTACTAGTTAGTATTCGTGCTGCGGTTGTTTGGCATGCGTCAAGGCGTAGTGTACGGTAGCTAACTAGTGCTTATCTGCCTGCATACGATGCGATTGGATTAGGGTATTCGCACGGCGTTGTTTGGCATGCTTCAAGGGTCGTGCAGGTAGGTTTAATTCAATCAGGAAATATACGGGTTGAACTTGACTAGCGGACTATGGGTTGTTTGGCATGCGTCAAGGTCATAGCACGCTAGGGGCAAAATATTATCGGGAATTTCAAGTGTTGAAATTTGCAATGAGATTGCATACTTTCTATGAGATAGTTGGATCCTGATACCCACTGCGAGTAATTGTTACTCCTGGGAGAGTTTTACACATTACAATTAGCCGATCAAGTAGGTGTCTAGAAAGGTGTCAACGAGGTTACGCCTCTGGGAAAACGAGGTTTACATTAATTAGGTTCGTGCGAAAGCACGGGGGACCTCCCTCAAAGTACCGACACTGGCCTGGCTGAAAGATTGGCGAACTTGTAGTGTGTAATTAATCCCGGCTAGTCTTTCCTTTTAGGGTTTGAAGGAAGATTTGATAAAAAGCAGTGGGAGCCATCCTGATTAGATAAAATAATAACCAATCTATTCTTGCAAGAGCGCACGCTGAGTGTTTTCTTCTCTCTCTCTCCAGGTAGCGACCATTTCACGCCTTAATCAAGATAATAATACGGATAATTGACCAAACCCGCTTGTTATACTGAGCTGGGGAACGTTGGTCCCGCTCCAACTTATAATTGTTATAAGACAGAGCAGGAAATTGGGGATTACCAGAATTCCCGTGCCGCCCAAACGAAGAAAGTGCATATGATGCATCATCTTCGGGTGTGTTCGTTACAAAGAACTATTTCTCTGTATCCTTTACGTCCTGGGTATATGATACCGGATCAGTATCCCGCATATGTAATATGTTACATGGGCTACAGATAGGTAAAGAACTGAGAACGGGTGATAAGTTTCATGAGGCAGAAAACGGGACAAGAGTTGCAGCCAAGTCTGTCGGTCACTGTCACCCTGTATTACAAATACATTGATTCTGAACGAATGTTATTAGATACCGAACCTGATATACAAAATCATATCAGTCTCTTTATTAGTAAAGAAATGATAAAATTTTGTATTGTTGGATAATGTTTTGAACATTTCCTATATCAAAAGTTGATCGGTTCAGGCACGTTATCTAAAAGCATTGATGTTCTAAATCAAACTACAGTTCTTAGTATATAGAACACACACAAGAGGAAGAGTTCAGAAATGAACGGATCCTTCTTGAGGTATTGTAGACTAGGTCATATCAATGCGACCCGACTAGCTATGTTACATTTAGATGCATATTTAAATCAGTTTGAATTTACATCTTATGAAACTTGCCATTCATGTCACAAAGATAAAATGACCATAGCCCTGTTTATTAGAAACAGAGAAAGAGTTAGTGAACTCTTGGGATAATACATGTTGATGTATGTAGGTCCCCTGTCTACACATGCCAGGACTGGTTCTTTATACTTCATTACGTTCTCTGATGATCTCTTTAGATTCAGACATATGTTCTTGTTGAAACACAAGTCCGAACCTTTTGAGATATTCACTGAATATAAGTTAGAAGTAGAGAACCAAAATACGGGTATAAGTATTATGTCCTATGATGAGATCAGAGAGGAGAATACTTGAGCACGGAATTCTTGGACTTTTCTAAAGGAGAATGAGATTCACTCTCGGCATTACTCCTCCGAATACACCATAGCACGATGGTATATCGGGGCGGAGCAATCACACCCTATATGATAAGGTGTGCTTTATGATGAGTACTACTGAGTTACCTATTTCCTTTAGGGAGTTATGCACTTGAGAAGCTGCATACCTATTGAATAGGGTTCAAATCAAATCAGTTGCCTACCACTCCATATGAGATATGGAAAGGGAAGAGCCCATATCTTAAGTTAGTTAAGATTTGGGGTTGTCCGGCCTATGTCTAAAAGCAAAATCCGGACAAGCTCGAGGCAAGGTTTGTTATGTAGAACTGGAAATGTTCCAGCTATACAAACTGCAGCTGATGATTTGACAGAACCAAAGGATTCAGTAGATTCCAACGAACATCAGCCTCTCCGCCGATCTAGGAGGGTTCCTCACCCACCTGAGAGTTACTTCGGTTTCTCTATGACAGTGGGAGCGAGGATTGCTTCATGAGATAATGACCCAACTAGTTTCGAGCTGGCCATCAGGAGTGAGACTCTGTAAGAATGGCTGGATGCTTAGCGATCTGAGATGGAATCCTTATACACCAACAAAGTATGGACTTTAGTTGCTATATCTGAAGGGTTAAATCCCTATCAGGAGCAAGTAAATCTTGAGAAGATTACTTGGTGTAGAAGGAAAAGTTGAGACTTGTTAAAGGTTTTCGTCATCGACCAGGCGTGGATAATGGTGAAACCTTTTCAAGTAGCTATGCTTAAGTCCATCCAGATCCTATTTGCCACGGCTACATACCATGACTACGATATCTGGTGGTTGGGTGCCATGACTGCTTTTCTAAATGATGTTTTAGAAGAGAGCGTCTATAAGTACACAGCTAGAGGGCCTTCTTAGACAGTGGGAGCAGCGGAAACGTGTGTAAGATGTTTTATATGATAAAGCAGGCATCGCGGAGTTGGAACGTCTGTTTTGATGTGTTAGTCAAACAGTTTGACATCATCAAAATGGTAGATGAACCTTGTATATACAAAAAGGTAGTAGGGAGTATGGTAGTGATCCTCGTAGAGTACGTGGATGACATACTCTTAATAAGAAAGGAGTTTCCTATGCTACGCTCGGTTAATCTCCGCTTATCACAATGATTCTCCATAAAAGATCAAAGTGATACCTACTAAATACTGCATTTTGGATCTATGAGATAGATCTAAATGGATGTTAGGATACTCACTAGTTGTAGTGAGATGGTATCAATTGATCCTGGGGAGAATCACTGGAAGGGTTCCAGGGTGATAAAGACGACTGATTGTCAGTCACAAGCATTGTCTTTACCCTCAGTAAAGGGACGGTATGTTGGAAGAGTTCCAAGCCAGATACCGTGGCATACTAGACGATAAAGGCTGGATACATCGCTACTTAAGATGCTACCAAAGAGGCAGTCTGGATGTATATTGGTTCATGAGAAGAACTTGGTTCCTCCCATTGTGTGACAATGGAGTTATGGCTTATGCCAGGAACCCCGGTCCCATCAGTGACCCAGACGTATTCTGAGGCAGCATCACCTGATCATGGAGATAGTTGATCTCCAGGGTGATCGAGGTTAGGAGAGCAGACTCAGAGGATAACACGGCGGATTCACTCACGAAGGCCTATTCCCAGAGAGAGACTTTTATGGGATGGTTGAGTATGAGATACTACAACCACTGCTATAGATGGCCCTAGTGCAAGTGGGAGATTGTTAGTTATATGTATGCCCTAGAGGCCATTACTGTACATAGGATGTATATTGTAGTGGATGCAGAGACATATATAGGGAGGACTTTCTTGCTCGACATGATAGTATGCTATCTGGTTACTCTTTACCTTAACGTGTATACTAATTGTCTCTCTGTTACATGTTGGTAAAGCCCTTTGGATGTGTACTTGACTACCTGGACTATGATGCGGATCATACTAGTGGGGACATGGTAGTCCATAAGTATATCCTTCAAGGTCCCTAGTCGTGGGTGTATCGAGACGGGGCATCGATGTACCAGAGTAGACTAGCGTATACCTTCTCGACCCATACAGATGGGCGATGGATGATCCCATATCCATTGGTGTTTAACATCAGAGATGATATACGGGTGCTTAGTGGAGACTGGGTACACTGGACAGACTCGCCGAGAACTCCCAGATGGTATTATACCTCACGTCATATGGCAGTTCTCTGGTGACACTGGTACAGGTTAGTCTGTAGACCCGAGATCGTCATAGAGTCTTGTGTGATTCCCACTGTGCTTTGATTTCCACCTTACCACGTCCAAGAGGGCATGCAAAACGGTGGCTTTTGGGTACAGTCCCGAATCACATGGAGGCAATGAGCGATAGGAGGGGATTCGTCTCTCCCGGTATAGGGAGTTGATGTTTCGCTGTGTTCGATTGGCTATAACCGGAAATCCCTGGCCAGGGTTGCTGAGATATACTGGTAAGTGTTACCAGTAGTTTCTCGAATTGTTATAGACCTCATATCGACACGACATATCGAGCTATTGGGGTCTGACGTTTACCACCCCTAGGCGAGATATGCGACATATCAGACGATCAGACCGGACTGTACGGTAAGTGTTACTGGTTGGATTCACAGGAGTGTGAGCGGGCTTGCTCGTCGATCTTCTCATCACTCAATACCCGGGTGGCCGTTACGTTTAGCAGACCGCTTGCATCTTGTGGGTGCTTGATATGATCATCATCTGCTGCCGGCGTATTGACGAGTCTTTAGAGTCCTACACAGAGGTTTCCTGGCTCAAGCAAAACGAAATAGGAGCGCATATGAGATATGTGCGGGACCGAGAATAATACCAGTATGTGATACTGTATTTGATTCTCGCGATTTCTTACATTGATCGGTTATATGCGATATAGCCGGGTTATCGGATCAAGTGTTGATTCGATAAGTTGTTACTATAGATATTAGTCGGTTATATGCGATATGACCGGATCGTTAAATCAAGTGTTGATTTAATGATTTAATGCATAATTATATATTTGATATATTACTTTTTCATTAACTAGTATTGGTTCACTTTAAATGGATTTTCTCACTTGATTTGCATAAGTTGTATATGTGATATACTTTTGTGCACTTGATTGTATCATGTTTGATGATACATGTTAACTTGGTCAAGTGTGTGATTAAATAATAGATAGTTAATGGTTAGGGTTTCATTTGATTTATTTATTCATTTATTTATTTTGTTTTGACAAAAGAAAAAGAGAAAATGGTTGCTTTCAAAGATGAAGCTTGTTGAAGCTTCATGAAGGTTTGACTAAAGTGACCATTTTGTCTTCATGTCTTAACCCAACCATTCACTAACCCTTGTTAATTCTCTACACCTAACCATGGTTGTATTATGATAAGTATAGTTTTTCTTTTCTATTTGAAATTAACTTATCA
This sequence comes from Agapanthus africanus, assembly GCA_030015575.1. Taxonomy (NCBI): domain Eukaryota; kingdom Viridiplantae; phylum Streptophyta; class Magnoliopsida; order Asparagales; family Amaryllidaceae; genus Agapanthus; species Agapanthus africanus. The sequence continues at coordinate 278,781,580 of JASDDO010000010.1, read as the reverse complement.
TAATACTTATCATCTTCTTCATCTTCTTCTTCTTCTTCTTCAAGAAAAGAAACCTTGCCTTCATCAATGGCAAAGTGAGAAAAAGAGTGAGAAATCCAATTCTAAAGTGAACCCACCTCCTATTTCTTCATCCTCTACCTCTTGCCAAGTAGTATAGGGTGTTATCTTCACAAGTTTCATGACTTGGTGAAGTGGGAGCTTGATCTTGTGATGCCTCGACGTAGATCATCTTCGGCATCGTAGTCGATGACCTAGCCCGCCCATTTTTTCGATGAAGCCGATGCTAGAGCCTGGGATTCGATTTGGACAGCGAGGAGACTTCATTGCGGAGCTATGGAGGTGGAGAACCGGATCTACAAAGGTTGTATTTCCGTTCTTTTAGTTAAGTTGTTAACTAGTTGCATTTGTCGCCTAAAATTCTAGTTAACGATCTAGTCTAGGGTTTCTCGGCACCGTAAAATATGAAATTGGCATGGTTGATGCCTTGTGAGACCTCTTGAGAGTGCTTAGGAACCCTACAGGTCCTTCCCAGTTCGGCTCGAATTTTCCCTTGGCATGTCGATTGGGGATGATCGGTCTTTTGAGGACCAACACCAATTCACCTTTCTTGAAAGCGCGGAGACGGGTTATCTTGTCATAGGCCCGTGACATTTAGGCTCGGTATAGCTCCAGATTTTGCTGCACCGCGAGCCTCTTTTCTTCGAGGGCATCGAGTTCTTCAAGTCGAAGGAGCACGTTTTCCTCCTCCGTCAACTCATGTTGGATGGCCATTCTTAAACTTGGAACCTCGATTTCGAGGGGGAGACTGGGGGTAGAATTTGTCGGCTCCTGACTGTGATCGGAATTTCGTACATGTCAGGATCAGCCAGCTCCTTGGCTAGGCGAGCAAGTATGTCGGCTTTTTCGTTCAACGCTCTAGGGACTCTCGTTAGTTCAATATGAGTGAACCGTTTCATGAGTTCCATCACTTGGCCTCTGTACCGAGCTAATTCGGGTTTGTATATCTTATAATCACCGCTTACTTGGTTGACGACGAGCTGGGAGTCACCGTAAACTCGTAGCCGACGGATTTCCATTTCTATGGCGAGCTCCAAACCAGCTATCAGAGCTTCATACTCAGCTTCATTGTTTGTCCGAGGCTCGGTGAGAGCAAAAGAACGCCGTAGGGTTCCCATTGATGGTGTGATGAACACCAATCCTATCCCTGTTTTTATCTCCGGGACGCTTGATTTACTGGAGGTCCTTATTGAAGAGCTTGCCCTTTTACTGCTTTCTGAGGAGTGTAAACTATGTCAAACTCAAGTAGCATTAACAGCCCATCTTGCCATTCTGCCAGCTAGGCACTCTTTGGTCATCAAGTGTTTGAGCGGGTCGACCTTGGAGATCAGCATAACCCGATGAGCGAGCAGATAGTGCCTCAGCTTCTTCACAGCAAATGTCAGAGCCATGCATTTCTTTTCGATTATGGAGTAGTTGTGTTCCGCCCCGACTAGAGTTCGACTGAGGTAGTAGAGGGCATTTTCTTTTCCCTCCTCGTTATTCTGGGCAAGGAGCGCACTGAGTGACTCGTCCAGCGCGGCAGTATAGAGAATCAGCGGTTTATTTGGAATGGGAGAGGCCAGCACTGGAGGGTGCAATAAGTATTGTTTGATGCTTTCAAACGCTGCTTGACATTCGGCATCCTAGATAAAAGGAGCTCCTTTCTTCATGAGCTTTGAGAAGGGCCTACATCTCCCCGATAAATTTGAGATAAACCTCCGTATATAAGCAAGCTTGCCTTGAAAAGATCATAGCTGCGTCAGACTCTTCGGAGGGGGCATCTCCATGATGGCCTTTATCTTTGATGGGTCAACTTCGATCCCTCGATGTCGGACTATGAAGCCCAGGAATCTTCCCGATGACATGCCAAAAGCGCACTTCAGAGGATTCATCTTCAGATCGTATTCCCTCAGTCTGGTGAGAACGGTCCTGAGATCTTGGATATGATCGGCCTTGGCTTTAGTCTTGATGACCAGATCATCAACATAGCATTCGACGACTTTATGGATTAGGTCATCAAAGATATTAGTCATTGCCCTTTGAGATGTAGCACCTGCGTTCTTCAGTCCGAATGGCATTACCTTGTAGCAATATATTCTGATCGGGGTTCAAAATGATGTGTGCTTCTCATCCTCAGGCGACATCTTGATCTGATTATATCCAGACGAGCCATCCATAAAGGTGAACAGTTCATAATTTGAGGTGTCATCGACCATCATTTCCATGACCGGTAGCGGGAAGTCGTCTTTAGGACATGCCTTGTTGAGGTCCCTGAAATCGACACAAACTCGGATCTGCCCATTTTTCTTCTTCACTGGGACTATGCATGCGATCCAGTCTGCATATTTCTCTTCCCTGATGAAGCCGGCATCGATGAGTTTCTTGGTTTCCTCGATGACCTTTTCTTCCAACTCCCTTCTCATTCTTCGAGGAGCTTGTTTGACCGGCTTAGCATCAGGAGATATAGCCAGCTTATGCATGGCTACCTCAGGGGAAAGGCCATGCATTTCTTTGTATATCCACGCGAAGCAGTCGACGAACTCACGCAGCAGGGCAATTATCTGCTCTTTCATTTCCTCTGACAAGAGTGAGATGATGTAGGTCGGCCTTGGATTATCGGGCGTTCCTAAGTCGATCTCGGTTAGCTCATCAAAGGTTGCTTGTCCTCCATCTTCGAGCTCTTGAGGAGCTTCTTCTGGATCGGCTATCTCGTCATCATTATTCGATCTTTCGCTGGCCTCACCAACATGGATCATGTAGCACGCTTTGGAATCAGGTTGAATGTAGCCTATGCCCCATCTATCTGGAATTCATCCATCGATGAGTGCTCGGACCTGGGGCGGATACCATAGCCCTTCGTAAAACTTTTCTTCGGACTCCGTTTGATATAACCGGCATCCGCACTTCTTAAAGCATTCCCGCATCTCGGGCGCATAGTATCTGGGATTGAGGACGGCTCTTATGCCTCTCACATAGGGAAGGCATGCGACAGAAAGGTCGTCTGGGTGCACAACGGGGTTTGACCTGTAAAACGGGATGCCCTTCTGTCCATTTTTCCTCCTGGGTACGTAGAAAGTTTTCAGCTGGTCCACAGTAGAGACTGACAATGCGTCGAGCTCTTTACACATCTGTTCCGGCACCCTTGTGATGGCCAGGGACCCTTCTACGACTTCGAAGGTCTCTCGTAGTTTCGCTTGCTGCATGGGTGCCCGATCTGCACAGCTGTTGCACGGCAGGTTCTCTTCTTCTGACTCTTCAGTGTCACTACCAAGATGAGGGCGGACTTTGCTGCTAGATGGGCCTTCAGTAACAGATTCGTCCGTATCGCTGCCAAAATGAGGGCGAGTTTTGCGGAAGGACGGGCTTCCAGCGTCGGACTCATCAGTGTCGCTGCCGAAATGCGGGCGCACTTGGGTATTTTTTTCTTTTAAAAGTGACAGCTGGAGCAGATTTGCTTTTGAGTCTTGGGGCCGGTCTATCCTCAGTCAGGTATGGCTTAGCATTTTGGTGGTTCATAAAGTACCGAGAATCTTCATATCGAACTTCATGCACACCGAATGGATGGATGTCTCCGTCAATGCGTCTTTCTTCGTCATTTTTAGTATACTTCATGCATTGATGGAGAGTTGATGGAATGATGCCGTAATCGTGGAGCCACGGCCGCCCTAAGAGAATCTTATAAGACATGTCGGCGTCGATCACGTATATCTTAGCTTCAGTTTGCAGATCCCCGAATTTGATTGGCAAAGCTATGGACCCCAGAACTTGCTGGCAATTTTGGTTGAAGCCATGAATGACAATCCTTTCCCTTGACAGGTGTCGGACGTCCATTGACAAACTCTTCAGAGTTCTCAAGTTCATGATGTTCACTGAGGACCCCGGATCAATCAATATGCGATTAATTCGATCTCCGTCGCTGTACCCGGTCACGTAAAGCGGCCGATTATGCTCAGCCGTTCCCAGTAGCAAGTCTTCATCCTTAAATGTGGCTGCGGCGGCATGCAAAACGTGCTGGGCTTCTTTCATATTAATTTCCACAAAGTGAGCCTGATACCGCTCGGGGTTTTGTAGAGCGTGAATGAGAACATCTCTAAGCTCTTTAGATAGGACCAAGGCGTCGTAGATGCTCAGGAGAGACGGAAGCTTCCGGAGATGTGCCAAGACATTATAGTCCACCGAGGAAGGACTTATGTTTTCATCAGCCGGTTCTCTGCCAACTTCTTCATTAGCGACTTATTTTTCCTTCCCTTTTGCGGCGTTGCTCTGATTTTGCGGAAGAGCCCTGCCGCTTCTGAACTGGATTTGATTGGCCTTTGTGGTGAGCTCCTCATCCTCTTCGGGAAAATAGGGCTCATCCTCGGAGTCGCTGCCAAGATGGATGGCGTAGCAGGTCACTACTGGGATCTCTTCAGTGGAGTCTTCTTCTAACTCCTCCAGAATTTCAGCCGCTTGTACAGGGAAGAACTCCTTCAATTGAATCAATGTTCTTTCCTTTTATTCATATTCTTCGAGGGAATCGATATATTTTTGAATGGTCGATCTCCCTGCAGACTCTTTTTCGCGCCGAGCTGCACTTTTCTTCTTCTTGAGCTTCTTGGATTTTGAGCCTGATGGAGCCGCATTGGAAGCTGGACTGGTAGGCTTCTTCTGCCCTTCCCATTCCGTCCTTGGTTCTTTCCGAAGTAGCTTTATCATCTTCTTTGTCTTATTAGATATGTGAGTACTCCACGGAGGCCGCGATGAGTCCGTTTCATTTCTCAAGGCAGCGGGTTCGGCTGTCTGCTCCCAGAAGGCTTCAGTTTCTGTCTGTATAAAGTTGGTGGTTGCAACTTAATTGTTCACCAACACTCATTTGGACAGCTCGATCTCTCCAGCCTTGTACTGCTTCTCGATCCAGTCTTTGAAGATATAGCAATCCTCGATCGCATGGCTCACTACTCGGTGTACGGGCAATAAAGAGGATTGTCGGTCATTTTTGCTTCTTGGGGTCTTTTCGACTTCGGCAATTGTAGACCGTTGTTCAAGGCATCTATAAATATCTTGCGGACCTTGTCCCTTCTGAAAGAGTAAACCTTGTTCTTTTTCTCCTCTAGGGAAGGCCCATCTCCTCCCAGCAATGGCTTTCGAGACCGGTTAGTTTTTGATTCGGCCGCCATTCGCTTTTCTTCATTGTCGGACGCATTGAAGACATTGGTATTGCTGGAGCCCTTGTGCACTAGTTTGTATCATGTTTGATGATACATGCAAACTTGAGTGTGTGTATGCTTTAAACCATGTTTCGGTTAATGGTTAGGGTTTTAACTTATTTATTTATTCTTTTTATTTATTTTTCGCAAAAATAGAATGGTTGCTTTCTTTGTTTTATACTTGAAGCTTCATGAAGCTTTGTAAGCATCTTTGAAAAGTCTAACCATTTTGTTTTATGCCTTAACCTAACCATCAACCTAAACCCTAGTTTTTTCTCTACACAAATCTCACCCATGGTTGCAAAATGATAGACATCACTTGAATTTTCCTTTTGACTCAATTCATTTTTCTTTTTTCTTCTTCTTCTTCTTCATGAAGAAAAGAAAAGCTTGCTAGAAAATTTCAAGTGATAAAATCAAGTGAGAAATCCAAATCCAAAGTAAACCCACTTCCTATTTCTTCATCATGTACCACTTTCCATGTAGTAGAGTGTGTTATCTTCACAAGTTTCATGACCTAATGAAGATGGAGCTTGAGTTTGAGTCGCCTCGACGTAGATCATCTTCGGCAACGAAATCAACGACCTAGCCCGATCATTTCTCCGACGAAACCATCGCTAGAGTCCGGGATTCCGATGATCGCAGTGGAGGGACGTCAACACGGAGCTAAAGAAGTGGAGGACCGGATCTACAAAGGTTGTAATTTTAAGTCAATGCTACCCTTCCCCGGTACTTACGGGGTTGCGGAAGTGGTGAAAAACGATTTTCAAGAGGGTGGTAACATGGACTCAAATACGGATCTTTGTTAAACTATCTATCTAACAACCTAACTAGGAGTTTTTAACTACTCGGTTAGGGGGTTATACCTTTCTTTCTTGACCTCCTTCGTCTTCAACCCTTGATGGTGTACGGATCGGCTTCACCCCGTCGTCTCCTTGCACCGAAGATCGATCCACCCGAAAGCTTCTACCTTTGGCTTCTTCTTCGAACTTTGAAGAAACTAGTTCACTTGGTTTGCTAAACCTTGTGAACTAGAGTGAGTAGAAGAGAGTGTGTTGGGATTTTTCTCTATGGTTCTTGCTTCTCAACACATGAGACAAGTGAACCATAGACTAGAGAGAGAGCAAGAGGAAGAGGGTGAGAGCAAGAGAATGAGAGAGCTCAAGAGAGAGAAAGACAATCAAAGAATGAGACTCTCTTTTCTCATTCACCCTCTCATAATCCAAAATCATCATGAGCCATAATGATAATCAAGTATTATGTGATGGTTCATATCATGTCAAAGGCAATATCATTTTCATGCACTCATTTTGCAAACCACAACAAGCAAGCAAAAGTCTTTGCATGAAAATGACAACCATTGTAATGATGATGGTCAACTAGTCCAACCTAGTCAACCGGTCATCAAAGTCAACCCCTTTACAACCATGTCACTATAATACTTAATTAATATTATTGCAAATCATATTTATTATTCTCAATAGGGTTAAGTAAAAGTCAACGGTCAACAGTCAACAACCCCAATGAGAATACTCTACCTCTGTCTCTCTGTCAACTGTGCATACACACCCGCATCCGCATTCCGAGGAACACGAATACAAACGAGATAAAACCAATCCTAAAAACGTACACTAGGATCTGGCTTAAACCAAAGCCCGCTAGTGTTAACTGTCCGGACACTGTACGTGCACAAGTTCACGGATGTGACCGAACCCTGTCGCAAAACCATGCGACCTGTCGCAAAACCATGGGACCTCTACTCTTTTGCCTAAAGGAGAATAGCTCTCTGTGTGGGACTAAAGACTTGACACTACGCTGGCAGTAAGTTTAACCACAGACCGCAGGCGGCACTAGCTGTGCGTAACGGCCCCCAGGTAGATGCCGATAAGAAGACGGACGAGGTGAAACCCATCTGAACTCCTACTGAGCCTGAATGTGACAATCTCCATACAGTCCGGTCTATTCGTCTGATACATCGCATGGCGGGAATAGGGGCGGTAAACGTCAGTCCCCTAATAGCGGTACAAGTCGTTTCGGAGTGAACCCCAGAACACCCTGAGATAACACTGGAAACCTACCAGTATATCTCGCTTGCCCTGGCCAGGGACTACTCGTGTAATGGCTCTCCTAGACACAGTGCGATGTCAACCCCCAATACCGGGAGAGACGAATCCTGTCTAACCGTCACTGCCTCCAAGTGCTTCGGGACTGCACCCAACTACTACCTGTTTGCACGACTCCTTTTAGCCGTGGTAGGGTAGTAATCAAAGTACAGTGGGAACACACTCGAGGCGAAGTGACAGTGTCAAGTCAGCGGACTAAGCTGTACTCATGTCACCTGGGAACTGATAACCGACGATAGGTATAATACCAACCAATCAGTTCCCGACGAGTCCTGTCCAGTGTACTCGTAACCTAACGAGCACCCGCATACTATCTCAAGTACGACGTACTGACGGCTGTGCGACAGACCGTCTCCCCTGCTGGGATGAGAAGCGCATACGCTTGTCTACTTCGGAGTATCGATGCCCTGTCTCGATAGTCCTGCGACTAGGGACCTGAAAAAGGATGTGCTTGTGGATTACCCAGCCCCTACGAGTGTGTCTGCCATCACAACGCTGGTAATCAAGCAAAGATCCTAAGGGCTCCACTAATGTGTATAGGTGATATACTAAAAATAAATACAAGTACATATTGAAGTACAAACAAACCAAGTAGCATACTACCATTTTGAGCAAGATTGTATACACAACTGTGAATATCTCAAGCTTCCATTAAGTAATATACAAACTAGTATGATACAGTAATGGCCTCTAGGGCATATACACTAACAATCTCCCACTTGCACTAAGGCCATGTACTGGCGTATCGAAGACCTATCATCTCGATCAGCCGCTCGAACTGAGTCTAGGGTAAGGCCTTCGTGAGTGGATCTGCAGTGTTTTCTTCCGTATTTACTCTCTTCACCTCGATCTCCCGGCGATCTACGATCTCCCTGATGAGGTGGTACCGCCTCAAAATGTGCCTGGACTTCTGATGGGACCTGGGTTCCTTCGCTAAAGCTATAGCACCGTTGTTGTTGCAATACAGCGGTATTGGATCAACACTGGTAGGAACCACCTGAAGCTCTGTGAGGAACTTCTTCATCCAGACAGATTCTTTTACGGCATCGCAAGCAGCTATGTACTCCGCTTCAATAGTTGAGTCAGCAACGGTTTCCTGCTTGGAGCTCTTCCAGCAAACCGTCCCTCCATTGAGGGTAAAGACATAACCCCACATGGACTTGGAGTCATCCTTGTCACTCTGGAAGCTGGAGTCAGCAAAGGCCTCGATCTGGAGGTCTTTTCCGCCATACACCAAGAACATCTCCTTAGTCCTTCTCAGGTACTTGAGAATGTTCTTTACTGCTATCCAGTGTTTCTCCACTGGGTTTGACTGATACCGGCTTACAACGCTCAATGCGTATGCTACATCTGGTCTGGTACACAACATCGCATACATAATAGAGCCTACCACAGATGCGTAGGGTATTGATGACAAGCGAGCCCTTTCCAAATCAGTCTTGGGAGACATCTCTTTGGAGAGGGTGATTCCGTGACAAGCCGGTAGATTACCGCGCTTGGAATCTTCTATACTGAATCGTTTCAGTATGGTGTCGATGTACCTTGACTGTGAAAGTCCCAACATCCTCTTAGATCTATCACGATAGATCTGGATCCCCAGAATGTAGTTGGCATCGCCCAGGTCCTTCATGGAGAACCTCTGTGACAAGAATCCTTTGACTGACTGTAGCATAGGAATATCATTTCCTATTAGGAGAATGTCATCGACGTACAAGACGAGGAATACCACATTTCTCCCTACAATCTTACTGTAAATGCATGGTTCATCTGGGTTTTTGACAAAGTCGAATTCTTTGACAGTATCATCAAAGCAGATGTTCCAGCTCCGCGATGCCTGCTTGAGTCCATAGATGAACTTGAGCAACTTGCACACTTTACCGTTGCTCCCACTCTAAATGAATTCCTCTGGCTGATCCATATAGACGCACTCTTCCAAATTTCCATTTAGAAAAGCCGTCTTTACGTCCATCTGCCAGATTTCATAATCGTGGAAGGCAGCAATGGCAAGAAGGATCCGAATGGATTTGAGCATGGCTACCGGAGAAAAGGTCTCGTCATAGTCCAAACCAGGTCTTTGACGAAAAATCTTTGCAACAAGCCTAGCTTTATAGGTTTCAACCTGCCCATCTACACCAATCTTCTTTCTGAAGATCCATTTGCAGCCTACGGGTTTTACCCCTTCTGGAGCAAAGTCCAAAGTCCAAACTTTGTTGGTGTACATGGACTCCATCTCGGTCCGCATTGCATCCAGCCATTTTACCGAGTCACCGCTCTGAATGGATTGCTGGAAGCTAGTAGGCTCATCATAATCAACTGTGCAATCCTCTCTATCCCCGTCTATGAGAAAACCGAAGTATCTCTCGGGCGGATGAGACTACCTACTACTTTTGCGGAGCGGCGCAGGAATGTCCGATTCCCCTGAACCTTCTGGTTCTACTAAGGTTTCAGTAATAGCTTGTGGTTCTGGAATTTCTTCCAGTTCTATTGCACTCCCACTTATCTGATTTTCTAAAAACTCAGTTTCCAAGAAGCGGGGATGACGAGAAACAAAGTCTTTTTGCTCCTCTGCGTAATAGAAAAGATACCCCTTGGAGTTCTTTGGGTATCCCACAAACTTGCACTGTACTGAACGTGCCTCGAGCTTGTCCGCATACTGCTTTTTTACAAAAGCTGGACATCCCCATGTCTTAAAGGGTTTAAGACAGGGTTTCTTCCCACTCCACATCTGATATGGTGTGGTAGGAACTGTCTTAGTAGGAACTTGGTTCAAGAGATATGCAGCTGTTTCTAGTGCATAACCCCAGAAAGATCGCGGTAACTCAGCCTTACTCATCATGGAACGAACCATCTCCAATAGGGTTCGATTCCTCCTTTCCGATACACCGTTGTGTTGTGGTGTGTATAGAGGAGTAAGCTGAGATAGAATTCCATTCTCTTTTAAGTAGCCCAGAAAGTCGGCACTCAAATATTCACCACCTCGATCAGATCTCAGTGTCTTGATACTTTTGTCGGTTTGTTTTTCAACTTCATTCTTGTATTCCTGAAATTTCTCAAAGGCCTCGGATTTGTGCTTCATTAAGAAAACATGCCCATACCTAGAGAAATCATCTGTGAAAGTAATGAAGTATGAATAACCACTTCGCGCATGTGTAGACATTGGACCACACACGTCACTGTGTATGAGTCCCAAGAGCTCGCTCGCTCTATCTCCGTGTCCAGTGAACGGAGTCTTTGTCATCTTTCCCATGAGACAAGATTCACAAGTGGCATAAGACTGGTACTCGAACGGATCCAAGTATCCTTCTTTATGTAGCTTTGTCAACCGTGTCTCATTGATGTGACCCAGTCTACAATGCCATAAGAAAGCCTTATTTAATTCCGGAGACTTTCTTTTAAGTGTGTTATGGACACTGAAGACCTGAGCTTGATTCAAAACGTATATACCGTTCTTCAATGTACCTGACCCAATCAAAACTTGATTTAGGTGGATGTTTACTACATCGCTTACAAAAGTAAAATCACATCCTTCCTTAGAAAGTAAGGATACAGATATGATATTACAAGTCGCACCTGGTACATAAAAACAGTCACGCAGAATCAATATCTGCCCAGTTGCCAGTCCTAGATGATATTCCCCTACGGATTCAGCATACATGCTCATTCCGTTAGCAACCCTGAGAGTCATATCACCTTTCTTGATAACCCTACGGTTTCTCAGAGCCTGTAACGAATTATAGATATGAGATCCTGATCCGGTATCCAATACCCAGGAAGTAAGGTTAACTGACAAACAGTTCTCTATCATAAACACACCCGAAGCCGAAACCACAACATGCTTCGAATTCTGGCTACTGGCTTTGCAAGCCCTGCAATCTTTTGTTAGTAATATGTATGCCCTAAAGGCCATTATATGGATAGTGGAAACTTAGACATATAATCTATAGAGATAGATGAATTTCTTGCTCAACATGATAGTACGCTATCTGGTTTACTTTATCTGTAAATGTAGATTTAATCATTTACACATGTTGATAAAGCCCAAAGGATATTTGCTTGACTACTGTGATTATGATGCGGATCATACTAGTGGGGCACATGTAGTCTATAAGCATATCCTTGAACTGTTCCTAGTCGAGGGTGTATCGAGACAGGGCATCGATATTCCAGAGTAGACTTGCGTATACTATTCTTGTCCCATATGATGGGCGATGGACGATCCCATATCCATCTGGTGAGGAGACACCAAAGATTGTATGCGGGTGCTCAGTGGAGACTGGGTACACTGAACGGACTCGCCGAGAACTCCTATGTGGTATTATATCTATCGTCGGATAGCAGTTCTCAAGGAACACTGGTACAGGTTAGTCTGTAGACCCGAGATCGTCATAGAGTCTTGTGTGTCCTCCCACTATACTTTGATCTCCACCCTACCACGGCTCTACTGAGTCGTGCAAACAGGTGGTCTTTGGGTACAGTCTCGAGGCGCATGGAGGCAATGAGCGATAGGAGGGGTTTCGTCTCTCCCGGTATTGGGGGTTGATGTTGTGCTATGCTCGATTGGCTATAACATGAAGTCCCTGGCCAGGGCTGCTGAGATTTACTGATAAGAGTTATCAGTAGTTTCTCAATCTGTTATGAGCCATACACCAGCATGACATATTGAGTTACTGGGGTCGACGATACCATCCCTAGACTCGATATGCAGCATATCTGACGAAGAGACTGGACTGTACGGTAAGTGTTGCCAGTTGGCTCGACGGGAGTTTTTACAGCTTCGCTGGTTTTCTTCTGATCGTTTCAATACCCGGGTGGCCGTTATGTTTAGCTGACCTCTTGCGGCTTGTAGATGTTTGATATGATCATCATCTACTGCCGGCGTATTGACGAGTCTTAGTGTCCCACAATGAAGTTTCCTGGCTCAGGCAAAATGATGTGGTGTGCATATGAGATATGCGCGGGACCCGATTAAATACGGTTATGTGATAACGTATATTAATCGGGCATTTTCTATTTGTCCGATCGTATGAGATATGACCGGTTTGCTAAATCAAGTGTTGATTTAACTAATTACATTTAGATTAATTCTTTAAGTAAATCCTTTTGTATGCATGCATGTATGCACATGATGATGTGCATGGACACATACATGCATACATAGTATCATGGTTGTTGATACAAGAATGGTGGCAATATAAGACTTATATTGAAGCTTTTAATTTGTATTTATCATTTTATAATAATGTAAAGAATATCCACTCATGCTCCTTTATTCTTTAGTGGGTAAGCTTTACTTAACTTAATGAAAAGAATTTCCACCCATGCTTAATTCTTTAGGAAAAGAATTTCCACTCACAATTATGGTGGTAATGGAATAATGGTGATTATTCCTTCTCATCACTATAAATAGCTTCATATGTGATATGAAACATACAATGAAAAACCAAAGGAAAAATTGTGAACAAGGGTGTGAAAACAAGTTATCATATGTGATATGATAGAAAGCTCAAGCCACCATTATCTTCTTCTTCCTCTCTTGATTTCTCTCTTGAGTGAAGATTAATAAAAGAAAAGGATTTCAATTGAAGAACATAAACCACATCATCATACTACACACATCTAGCCGATTTGTGTACGGTGTTTACTTTACTTCATTTGCGAAACAAGTAAGGTAAGGAGCTTTGGGCAAAGGGACTTCGGGTGGATCATCGTGGACAAGGAAGGCTTCTATCGATCCGTTTCAAACTCTCATAGTGCCAAGGAGTCACCGAGGGAGATCTACAAAGGTTGTAATCTCCACTCTTAGTGATAGTTTTACATTTGCATGTGATGCTTGTTTGTATGAATCCCTAAAACTTCTAGTTTCGATTCTTGTTGAGTTAACTTAGCACCTCTAAAATTTTGATTATGGCATATGTGATGCTACCGAACCCTTGCTGAGGTGCTAGGCTAGCCCAATAGTGGTATCAGAGCCAGGCTAGAGCTTTAGGCGATGCGTAGGCGATGTTAAAAGTCATATCAAATCACGAAACACCAATTTGGACCGCTCTCTGGAAATTTTTTGAAAATTGGATTTTTCCAAATTAAAAGGTCTTAAAAAATTCAGCAGGCTTTTTTTGGAATTACCATATAAAATTTTTTTATTGATCTCTCAAAAGAGCCGCGGTTCCGCGGCAAAGGCATGCCTTTGGCCGCGTATCCGCGGCCGTACAGAGGGAACAAGGAATAATTTTTTATGCACTGGACCTGATTAAATATGTACTTTCCTCTGAAATATTTTAAACTTACTCAAGTGTTGAGTTTTCTGGAGAACTATTGTATTTGGTGATTCGATTGAAAAGGTTTAACTTCGTTCAGATTTTCAGATTTTTAGAACGTGTTAAAATGTTTGAACGAATGTTAGAAACGCAATTTTTCCCGTATTGGAAAAATTCCAAGTGTTGGATTTTTCCCTAGTTCGAAATCTTCGAAAAACATGCAAGCGTATCTGTGGACACTCTAGAAGAACATAACCTTAACTCGATTATGTGACCGTCAAAACTATCACTGAACCTTAGGGTTTGTGGTAGTTTAGCGTTGCCACATGTGAGGCGTTGGTTTGGCCCTTCTATGGTTGGTCCATAAGGGGCTGTGGCATGTTCTAGAAATTCTTGAACTCGGCTCAAGTGTTGTGCAGTTTGGGAAATCTTGGGTGTTTGTTTATTCGATCGAAAAGTTTAACATTGTCTATTTATCTGAAATGTGATACAATATGTGGAATTCAGATAGTTAGGCATGAAATACGAAGTATGTGATATTTCGAATTTATGATGTCTAAGGTGATTGTGGATTCCAAATGTTGTAGTTTTTCATTTTATTTTCTGCGACCGTAAGTGTAGTATGTGGTGTATCGCCGTTTTCGTTGCTATACGTCAACGACAATCGGGATACGCATACTTACTTACGTTGATGATATGAGATATTATGTGTTGCTGAGATATGATGAGTAAGATTGTCGCGAATGAATAGCCAGGGGTTTTTATTTGAGATGAGAGTTTTTATTTTCATTCATGTATAAATCAATTGTATATTATTTACTTTTCCGCATTAGGATAGACCCAAGGAGGGGAGCACAAGTGACCGGGTTCTAGGGTTCAGTAGGAGGCCATCTCGAGGAGTCGAGACCGGGTCTCCTAAACTCTAGAATTGGCGGGATCACTTGCCGCTCTCGTAGGAGTCTAAGGGTGTGGGCTTAGCTATTCATCACGACCGTGGAATCCGTATTTTCTATTGTTGGCTCGATACAAAATACGGATATCCTAGATATCCTTTTATATGCTTCTGCTGTTGATATTCTGTAATGTGATTACTTAGTATCTGAGACGAATGGATTATTATTATATATATGATATATAATAAACGTTGCTTATATTTTACACCCGCGCTAGTCCCGCCCCGCTATGCCGTTAGTTAAGTAACCTAACGGTGCATAACGGGACACTGTAGCGAATGCGGATGGTATAAGTATACGTTCTATTCTGTGATGGCTTAGGAACTTAAATGATGGGATCACATTAATGAGATTAATGTAAAGAAAAGAAACCTAATGATGTTGTAGAATCGGATTTGAAACAAACTCGGCTTTTTATGAAGAATGCAAGTTTCAAGAAGATGCGGAGCTTAAGCCACTCCTTTTCTTAACCGTTTTGATTCTACAACGAGATCAAGTTCAAAGCGTTAAAGGTTTTCTTAAAAACCATCCGCAACCCTCCGTCATTTTAGGAAGCAGAGTACTTAGTATTCGTGCTGCGTATGTTGATTATAGTCAAGGCGTAGTGTACGGTAACTAAGTGATGTCTTCCTACAAAGCATATGATGCGATTAGTTAGGACATTCATGTGATTATGTTGATCATAGTCAAGGGTCATATGGGTGGGTCTAACTAATCACGAAATGACGGGTAGAATTTGACTAGTACTTATGATATGTTGACCATAGCCAAGGTCATAAGTGACTAGGGGTAAAAACCATATCGGGAATTTCAAGAGTTGAAATTTGCAATGAGATTGCATACCATCTATGTGATAGTTGGATCTCGATCTCATTGTGAGTAAGTGTTACTTCCAGGAAAATTATTCCTGGCTAGTTTTCTTTTCAGGTTTTGAAAGAAAATTTGATAAAAGCAGTGGGAGACATCGATTAGATAGAATAATAACCAATCTAATTCTTTGAAAGAGCAATTCGCTAAGTGGATCTTTTTCTCTCTCCGAATGGCAGTTACAGATGTCAGGACTTAAGCTTCTACTTGAGAAAAATAAACTTACAGGACCCAATTATAAAGAATGGTTGAGGAACTTGAACATTGCACTTTCATATGATAAGGTATCATATGTCCTCAATACTGAAGCCCCACCCGTCCCAGGACCTGAATCATCTGTCTCGGATAGGGAGATCCGAAAAACTTGGGAGAATGACTGCAACACGGCCAAGTGCCTCGCGCTCGCTTCTATGGACAATGTCCATCAGAAGCAACACGAGAATATGGATCTGCAATCCATCTTTCTTCACACAAAGGAGTTGTATGAAGAGCAATCTCGTACTTTGAGATACGAGGCATATAGAAAGCTGTTTCAGATGCGAATGGCCCCTGGTGCATCAGTTGGAGACCATGTTTTGAAAATGATTGGTCTTATTGAAGAACTTGAGGGACTGGGATGGACTATGGATAATGAGCAATATACGGATATTGTTCTACAGTCTCTCCCCCCTGCCTTTGCTCCGTTCATAGTAAATTTCAATATGAATGATTTGGAGAAATCAATGCCTGCACTTCTCAATATGTTGAGAAGTGCAGAGAACACATTGAAAACGGCAAGGACTCCTGCTCTGCTTGCTGGGCCATCTTCCTCTCATTCCCAAAAGCTAAGGCCAAGGGAAAGAAAAAGAAGAAGTCCATCAAACAGAAAGGTGGAGTTAGAAAGGCGAAGGGGAAAGACAAAGCCGGGGCTGTGGGAAGCAGGAAAGGAGAATGTTTTTACTGTAAAAAGTCAGGACATTGGAAACGCAACTGTGCTGAATATCTTGCTGATCTCAAGAAGAAGAAGCATGCTGATGCTTCCACTTCAGGTGTGTTTGTAACTGAAAACTGTTTTTCTTTAAACTCTGCATCCTGGGTATTGGATACCGGTTCTGGTTCTCACATCTGCAATTGAATGCAGGGATTGAGAAATAGTAGAGTTTTAAAAATTGGAGATCATACTCTGCGGGTTGGAAATGGTTCCAATATACATGCTGTATCCGTGGGAGAGTATCATCTAGGGTTGCCTTCAGGAAGTATTTTGGTTTTGAACCCGTGTTATTTTGTACCAAGTATGCTGTGTAATATAATATCCGTTTCTTTGTTGGACAATGAAGGATATCATTTTATATTGCAAAATAATGTTATGAACATTAACCTGAATCAAGAGTTGATTGGGTATGGTACACTAAATAACGGTATTTACATCCTGAACCAACACACAGTTTTCAATATACAACATAATAGTAAAAGAAAGTTTTCAGATATAAATGAAGCTTTTCTTTGGCATTGTAGACTTGGTCATATTAATGAAACAAGACTAAACAAGCTACATAAAGATGGATATTTAAATCCGTTTGAATATAAATCTTATGCGACTTGCCAGTCTTGTATCAAAGGTAAAATGACCAAAACTCCGTTTAGTGGACACGGAGAGAGAGCTGGTGAACTCTTAAGCCTCATACATAGTGATGTATGCGGACCAATGTCTACACATGCAAGAGGTGGTTTTTCATACTTCATCACTTTTACTGATGATTTCTCAAGATTCGGACACGTGTTTTTGATAAAGCACAAATCTGAAGCTTTTGAGAAATTCAAGGAGTATAAACTTGAAGTAGAAAAGCAAACAGGCTTGAGCATCAAGAAACTTCGATCGGATCGAGGTGGAGAGTATTTAAGTACAGAGTTTCTAGACTTCTTAAAAGAGAATGGGATTCTCTCTCAACTCACTCCTCCTTACACACCGCAGCACAATAGTGTGTCAGAACGGAGGAATCGTACCTTATTGGATATGGTACGATCCATGATGTGTGATGCTGAGTTACCGCTTTCCTTTTGGGGACATGCATTAGAAACAGCAATGTATCTATTGAACAGGGTGCCAACCAAGACCGTGTCTACCACTCCATATGAGATGTGGAATGGAAAGAGACCATCTCTTAAAAGGTTTAGGATTTGGGGTTGTCCGGCTTTTGTTAAAAAGCAGAATCCAGAGAAACTCGAGACACGATCGGTCATGTGTAAATTTGTGGGGTATCCAAAACATTCATATGGATATCTATTCTACCACAAAGAGGAACAAAAGGTGTTTGTTGCTCAGCATGCCACATTTTTTGAAAATGAGTTCTTTACGGAAAGTACTAATGGCAATATGGTAGAACTAGAAGAGGTTTTAGAGACATAAATTACTCAGGAGGAATTGGTTGAAACTGATGTTGCGGTAGAACTTCAAGAACCTCAGCCGCTCAGGAGGTCTAGTAGAACTTCTCACCCACCAGAGAGATACTATGGGTTTCTCATAGATGGTGATAGAGAAGATTGCATCATGAATGATGATGACCCTACTAGTTTTCAGCAAGCTATCATGAGTGGTGACTCAGTGAAATGGCTGGAAGCAAAGAGATCCGAAATGGAGTCAATGTACACCAACAAAGTATGGACTTTGGACGTTGCGCCTCCTGGGATAAAACCCGTTGGGTGCAAATGGATCTTTAAGAGAAAGATTGGTGTAGATGGACTGGTGGAGACCTATAAAGCAAGGCTTGTAGCGAAAGGTTTTTATCAAAGACCAGGCTTGGACTATGATGAAACTTTCTCTCCGGTAGCAATGCTTAAATCCATTAGGATCCTACTTGCTATTGCTGCTCACTATAATTATGAAATCTGGCAGATGGACGTGAAAACTGCATTTCTAAATGGTGATTTAGAAGAATGCGTTTTTATGGATCAGCCAGAGGGCTTCATTGATAGTGGGAGCAGCGGGAAAGCATGTAGATTGCTTAAATCCATTTATGGATTAAAGCAGGCCTCAAGGAGCTGGAACATCTGCTTTGATGATACAATCAAAGAGTTTGATTTTGTCAGAAATGAAGATGAACCATGTAATTATAAGAAGATTGTAGGGAGTACTGTCACATTCCTCGTATTGTACGTAGATGACATTCTCCTGATAGGAAATGATGTTCCTATGCTACAATCGGTCAAACTATTCTTATCACAAAGGTTCTCCATGAAGGACCTGGGTGATGCCTCGCGCATTTTGGGCATTAGGATCTATAGAGATAGATCCAAGAGGTTATTGGGACTGTCCCAATCAAAGTACATAGACACCATTCTAAAGAGGTTTTGTATGGAAGATTCCAAGCGTGGTTCCTTGCCTGCTAGTCATGGAATCACTCTCTCTAAGGACTTCTGTCCGAAGACTGATGAAGAGAGAGCTCGCATGAGCGTTATACCCTACGCTTCAGCCGTGGGATCTATAATGTATGCGATGTTGTGTACTCGCCCTGATGTAGCTTATGCACTGGCTGTAGTAAGCAGGTATCAATCCAACCCAAGGGAGAAATATTGGATAGCAGTGAAGAACACTCTTAAGTACTTGCGAAGGACTAAAGAATTGTTCTTGGTGTATGGTAATAGGGATCTCCAGATGGAGGCCTTTACCGATTCAAGCTTCCAAAGTGACAAGGATGACAGTAAATCAATCTCAGGGTTTGTATTTACCCTAAATGGAGGAGCGGTTAGTTGGAAGAATTCCAAACAGGACACCGTTGCAGACTCCACGATGGAAGCTGAGTATATTGCTGCAAGTGATGTTGCTAAGGAAGCCATCTGGATGAAGAAGTTCATTGCGGAACTAGGAGTAGTTCCAACCATTGTATTATGATAATAATGGAGCTATAGCATTAGCCAAAGAACCAAGGTCCTATCAGAAATCCAGACACATCCTAAGGAGATATCATCTGATCCGGGAGATAGTAGATCGCAAGGAGATCGAGATTCGGAGAGTAGATACAAAGGATAACACAGCGGATCCATTCACCAAGGCACTTCCACAGCCTCAGCATGAGCGACTGTTTGAAATGTTGGGTATGAGATACGCCAATAACTGGCCTTAGTGCAAGTGGGAGATTGTTAGTAATATGTATGCCCTAAATGCCATTATATGGATAGTGGAAACTTGGAGATATAATCTATAGAGATAGATGAATTTCTTGCTCAACATGATAGTACGCTATCTGGTTTACTTTATCTGTACATGTAGATTTAATCATTTACACATGTTGATAAAGCCCAAAGGATATTTGCTTGACAACTGTGATTATGATGCGGATCATACTAGTGGGGCACATGTAGTCTATAAGCATATCCTTGAACTGTTCCTAGTCGAGGGTGTATCGAGACAGGGCATCGATATTCCAGAGTAGACTAGCGTATACTATTCTTGTCCCATATGATGGGCGATGGATGATCCCATATCCATCTGGTGAGGAGACACCAAAGATTGTATGCGGGTGCTCAGTGGAGACTGGGTACACTGAACGGACTCGCCGAGAACTCCTATGTGGTATTATATCTATCGTCGGATAGCAGTTCTCAAGGAACACTGGTACAGGTTAGTCTGTAGACCCGAAATCGTCATAGAGTCTTGTGTGTCCTCCCACTATACTTTGATCTCCACCCGACCACGGCTCTACTGTGTCGTGCAAACAGGTGGTCTTTGGGTACAGTCTCGAGACGCATGGAGGCAATGAGCGATAGGAGGGGTTTCGTCTCTCCCGGTATTGGGGGTTGATGTTATGCTATGCTCGATTGGCTATAACATGAAGTCCCTGGCCAGGGCTGCAGAGATTTACTGATAAGAGTTATCAGTAGTTTCTCAATCTGTTATGAGCCATACACCAGCATGACTTATTGAGTTACTGGGGTCGACGATACCATCCCTAGACTCGATATGCAGCATATCTGACGAAGAGACTGGACTGTACGGTAAGTTTTGCCAGTTGGCTCGACGGGAGTTTTTATAGCTTCGCTGGTTTTCTTCTGATCGTTTCAATACCCGGGTGACCGTTATGTTTAGCTGACCTCTTGCGGCTTGTAGATGTTTGATATGATCATCATCTACTGCTGGCGTATTGACGAGTCTTAGAGTCCCACAATGAAGTTTCCTGGCTCAGGCAAAATGATGTGGTGTGCATATGAGATATGCGCGGGACCCGATTAAATACGGTTATGTGATAACGTATATTAATCGGGCATTTTCTATTTGTCCGATCGTATGAGATATGACCGGTTTGCTAAATCAAGTGTTGATTTAACTAATTATATTTAGATTAATTCTTTAAGTAAATCCTTTTGTATGCATGCATGTATGCACATGATGATGTGCATGGACACATACATGCATACATAGTATCATGGTTGTTGATACAAGAATGGTGGCAATATAAGACTTATATTGAAGCTTTTAATTTGTATTTATCATTTTAAGTTAATGTAAAGAATATCCACTAATGCTCCTTTATTCTTTAGTGGGTAAGCTTTACTTAACTTAATGAAAAGAATTTCCACCCATGCTTAATTCTTTAGGAAAAGAATTTCCACTCACAATTATGGTGGTAATGGAATAATGGTGATTATTCCTTCTCATCACTATAAATAGCTTCATATGTGATATGAAACATACAATGAAAAACCAAAGGAAAAATTGTGAACAAGGGCGTGAAAACAAGTTATCATATGTGATATGATAGAAAGCTCAAGGCACCATTATCTTCTTCTTCCTCTCTTGATTTCTCTCTTGAGTGAAGATTGATAAAAGAAAAGGATTTCAATTGAAGAACATAAACCACATCATCATACTACACACATCTAGCCGATTTGTGTACGGTGTTTACTTTACTTCGTTTGCGAAACAAGTAAGGTAAGGAGCTTTGGGCAAAGGGACTTCGGGTGGATCATCGTGGACAAGGAAGGCTTCCATCGATCCGTTTCAAACTCTCATAGTGCCAAGGAGTCACCGAGGGAGATCTACAAAGGTTGTAATCTCCACTCTTAGTGATAGTTTTACATTTGCATGTGATGCTTGTTTGTATGAATCCCTAAAACTTCTAGTTTCGATTCTTGTCGAGTTAACTTAGCACCTCTAAAATTTTGATTATGGCATATGTGATGCTACCGAACCCTTGCTGAGGTGCTAGGCTATCCCATCATCTTTCTGCCAATGTTCATTCCCGTTACAATAGGAACATCCTTTTTTTACTACATCCAGTCCTGAAACTTTTACCCGTGCTTTTCCTTCTTCTTCCCTGGTTTCCTTCAGGGTATAAGCAGAGGGCAGGGACGGTAGAATTAAGTCAGTACTTGACCCATTCTCCAACGTGGTCTCCAGGTCCGTGAGCTCAAAATAGCTGGCCTCTTTAAGGACGTTGTCCCCTACAGATGACCCGACAGCCAACCTCGCTTGAAGCAATTCGTTCGAGGTCTCATATCTTGCGATACGAGATTGCTCTCCATATAAATCTTTGTTATGGAGGAAGATAGAAACTGAGTCCATCTTCTCGTGCTGCCTCTGGTTTGCACCATCAACTGAGGCTAACACGAGGCACTTGGCTTTCTCACAATCCTTTTTCGATGTCCTACGGATGTAAATATCCGTGATAGGGGAAACTGGACCTGAGACGGCAGGAGTTTGATTAGTCAAGAGGTGTCCTAGCTTGTCTTGGGCAATGGACATCTGGACAGACCTTTGCCAGTCATAACAGTCAGGTTCAGTCATTTTATTTTCTAGATGTAACCTACGTGTGGTCACTGGGTCGCTGCAATTAAGAGAGAGAGAAGAAAACACTCAGCATGATGCTCTTCCAAGTTTAGAGTGGTTTTTAATTTGTTTAAACAGGATGGCTCCTACTGTCTCTCTCGAATCCCTCCTCAAACCAAAAAGGAAGAATTAGTCAGGATCAATCTCACCGTACAATTCTTGCTTAACCGTTCAGCCAGGCTAGTGTCGGTACTTCGAGGGAAGTTTTCCAACGCTTTCGCGAAGTTCCTTAATTCAAGAACCTCTTTTCCCTGGGGGTGTAGCCCCGCTAACACCTTTCTAGACACCTACTAGGTTTATAGCATTGATCGTTAAGTGAGAAATTTCCCGAGGAGTAGCATATACTCACAGTAGGATCGGGATCCAAATATCATCGCGTGACAAAACTGAAGGAATCCTACCAGAATCATCACACTCCAAATGGTATGCAACGCTAGCAAGTTTCAGTTCTTTTGAAACTCCCGATGTCGATTTTTGCCCCATGCTCTTATGACCTTGACGAAGGCCAACAAATTATAAGTCACATGTCAAGTTCTACCCGTCGTTGTCCAGGTTAATTTGAACCCATCCGTATATACCCTTGACTATGGCCAACAAAGTAATACGACTGTCCCAAACCAACGCATCTATCTATGCAACATATGAATATCTACCAGCTACCAAACACTGTGCCTTGACTAAGGCCAACAAACACAGCTTGAATACTGTTGAATATTCATATGAAACGACGGAAGGCTACGAATGGTTTTGGCGAAACCTTGAACGTAGTGAACTTAATATAATCGAAGGAACCTTGATAGATTTTGAAAGGAGTGGCTTAAGCTCCGCGTTTAAAAGTTATTTTTGAAAAGAAATCGAGTGGTTTTTGAAAGTGTTCCAACGACTTTTACTTGGTTTATTTTATCTTGCATTAGTTCTTTTAATGCGTATTTTTCTTGCATTAGTTCTTTTAATGCGTCCCATCATTTAATCCTACCATTGAAGAAAACAACCAAAATATGACGTACGCTTATGCCATTCGCATTCGCCACGGGGCCCCGTCATTACCCGTTATGTTACTTAACTAACAACAGAGCGGGGGCTAGGCTAGTGCGGCTGTAAAACATAAGCAACGCCTAAATAATATCATATATAGATATATATTGCAATGATAGCCATTTCAGATCACAGATGAATACATTGGATATACTAGGAATCCGCAATTCGTACGAGCCTGTAACGAAAAGCAGATTACACGGTCGCGGTGAATCGCTAATACCCCACCCAAGACCCCTACGGGTGCGGCAAACTACCCGCCAAGTACCCGAAGCGAAGCAACGTCCCTCAACACCGTGAGTAGGCCACTCGGCACTTCGAGATACCCGGTAGTTTGTACACCCCCTCCATGGGTCTATCCTAGGAGCAAAAACAGTAAAATGAAATTATACAATGACGGCTACAACCCCGACCCGGTTGTGCGGCCATACAAATAATATTACATCAATTTACAAATTTACATGAATTGAAAGAAAAGAAAACTCTCGTCTCACAACCCCCCAGCTATTCACCCGCGAAAGTCCAATGAATTCATATACACATACCATTAACATTACAGATCACAGATTTGTATAAGCCCCACTAATCGACTTATTGCGATTAGCAGACGTTCAATACAAATATCACATCACAGATATAAACCCGTTAGCATTAGTCTTTAGAAGTTCGATAAAAATACGGATTTTCAAGCCCAAAAACAAAATTTTCTTTCTGGAAAATCTGGGCTGGAAGAACATATTCCAAAAATCCCAAAACAACCCTAGAAACACACTGCACGAAATTTGCACCACGGCCGAGTCAACTCGGCCGCGGAACCGCGGCGGGAGCACGCTTTCGCCGCGTTTCCACGGCGCTTTGATCGGTTTGTTGGCCCAAATTTCTTGGGTGTTTAAACAAAAGCCTGAGCCGATTTTTAAGATAAGATTTATCATTTTTTGAACAGAAAAAAATTCGGCAGTAACTTGATATTTCGGGTTCGTTTCGCGACTTTTTCATTGATCGATCTTCTAGTTGCTTTGCTAACATCTTAGATAGAGTTTAACTAGTCTCTGATACCACTGTAAGTCTATGCCACCCTTCCCCGGTACTTACGGGGTTGCGGAAGTGGTGAAAAACGATTTTCAAGAGGGTGGTAACATGGACTCAAATACGGATCTTTGTTAAAATATCTATCTAACAACCTAACTAGGAGTTGTTAACTACTCGGTTAGGGGGTTATACCTTTCTTTCTTGAACTCCTTCGTCTTCAACCCTTGATGGTGTACGGATCGGCTTCACCCCATCGTCTCCTTGCGGCGAAGATCGATCCACCCGAAAGCTTCTACCTTTGGCTTCTTCTTCGAACTTTGAAGAAACTAGTTCACTTGGTTTGCTAAACCTTGTGAACTAGAGTGAGTAGAGGAGAGTGTGTTGGGATTTTTCTATATGGTTCTTTCTTCTCAACATATAAGACAAGTGAACCATAGACTAGAGAGAGAGCAAGAGGAAGAGGGTGAGAGCAAGAGAATGAGAGAGCTCAAGAGAGAGAAAGCCAATCAAAGAATGGGACTCTCTTTTCTCATTCACCCTCTCATAATCCAAAATCATCATGAGCCATAATGATAATCAAGTATTATGTGATGGTTCATATCATGTAAAAGGCAATATCATTTTCATGCACTCATTTTGCAAACCACAACAAGCAAGCAAAAGTCTTTGCATGAAAATGACAACCATTGTAATGATGATGGTCAACTAGTCCAACCTAGTCAACCGGTCAACAAAGTCAACAAGTCAACAAAGTCAACCCCTTTACAACCATGTCACTATAATACTTAATTAATATTATTGCTAATCATATTTCTTATTCTCATTAGGGTTAAGCAAAAGTCAACGGTCAACGGTCAACGGTCAACAGTCAACTATCAATAGTCAACAACCCCAATGAGAATACTCTGCCTCTGTCTCTCTGTCAACTGTGCATACACACCCGCATCCGCGTTCCGAGGAACACGAATACAAACGAGATAAAACCAATCCCAAAACGTACCCTAGGATCTGGATTAAACCAAAGCCCGCTAGTGTTAACTGTCCGGACACTGTACGTGCATAAGTGCACGGATGTGACCGAACCCTATCGCAAAACCATGCGACCTCTACTCTTTTGCCTAAAGGAGAATAGCTCTCTGTGTGGGACTCTAAAGACTTGACACTACGCTGGCAGTGGGTTTAACCACAGACCGCAAGCGGCACTAGCTGTGCGTAACGGCCCCCAGGTAGATGCCGATAAGAAGACGGACGAGGTGAAACCCATCTGAACTCCTACTGATCCTGAATGTGACAATCTCCATACAGTCCGGTCTGTTCGTCTGATACATCGCATGGTGAGCCTAGGGGGTGGTAAACGTCAGTCCCCTAATAGCGGTACAAGTGATGTCGGAGTGAAGCCCAGAACACCCTGAGATAACACTGGAAACCTACCAGTATATCTCGCTTGCCCTGGCCAGGGACTACTCATATAATGGCTTTCCTAGACACAGCGCGATGTCAACCCCCAATACCGGGAGACAGGAATCATGTCTAACCATCACTGCCTCCAAGTGCTTAGGGACTGCACCCAACTACTACCTGTTTGCACGAGTCTTTTGAGCCGTGGTAGGGTAGTAATCAAAGTACAGTGGGAATACGCTCAAGGCGAAGTGACAGTGTCAAGTCAGCGGACTAAGCTGTACTCATGTCACCTGGGAACTGATTACTGACGATAGGTATAATACCAACCAATCAGT
Source organism: Agapanthus africanus (assembly GCA_030015575.1). Taxonomy (NCBI): domain Eukaryota; kingdom Viridiplantae; phylum Streptophyta; class Magnoliopsida; order Asparagales; family Amaryllidaceae; genus Agapanthus; species Agapanthus africanus. The sequence goes on along the minus strand of JASDDO010000010.1, from coordinate 278,755,556 downwards.
TCCCGACGAGTCCTGTCCAGTGTACTCGTAACCTCACGAGCACCAGCATACTATCTCAGGTGACGTACTGACGGCTGTGCGACAGACCGTCTCCCCTGCTGGGATGAGAAGCGCATACGCTAGTCTACTCCGGAGTATCGATGCCCTGTCTCAATAGTCCTGCGACTAGGGACCTGAATAAGGATGTGCTTGTGGATTACCCAGCCCCCACGAGTGTGACTGCTATCACAACGCTGGTAATCAAGCAAAGATCCTAAGGGCTCCACTAATGTGTATAGGTGATATACTAAAAATAAACACAAGTACACATTGAATTAGAAACAAACCAAGTAGCATACTACCATTTTGAGCAAGATTGTATACACAACTGTGAATATCCCAAGCTTCCATTAAGTAATATACAAACTAGTATGATACAGTAATGGCCTCTAGGGCATATACACTAACAGTAATCCCTTTCACTTGTTAGTTAAGTTGTTAACTTGCATTTAGTTTCGCTTATTCTGTAGTTAACGATCTTCATTAGGGTTTCTCGACACCTAAAAATTTGAATTTGGCATGGTAGATGCCTTGTGGAACCTCTTGAGTGTGCCTAGGAACCCTAGAGTGGTATCAGAGCCTAGCTAGAGCTTTAGGCGAAGTGTAGACGAAGCTAGAAGTCCGATATCCCCCGATTTCACCCCTCTCTGTACAATTTTTCAAACTGTGGATTTTTGTGAATTAAAAATGCTCATAAAATATAGCAGGAAATTATAAGGCAAACTGTAGAAAACGAAGCCCTAACTCTACTGTAGCGCCGCGGAACCGCGGCCTAACCCTTCTTTTGGCGGCGGCTCTGCGGCCGTATGTAAAGGTTATGGATTCTTTTTCACACAGTAATGCCCGTATCTGTTTCCTCTGTTCTCTGGGAATTTTTAATTTCTACTCAACAGTTGAGTTTTCTAGGTTGTTTTGGGGACTCGACGATTCGATCGGATTGTCTAACTTTGTCTATGTGTTTTTCCGGATAATTTTAGAATATGTTAAAAAGTTCGACCGGATATAAATACCCACTTTTTCCCCTGCCAGGAAATTTCCAAGTGTTGGATTTTTCCGTAGTTTAAGAACGTTCTAAGTAGTGCAAGTAACGCGATGGACCATCTAGAAGACAACAAACCTTAACTCGATAATGTGACCGTCTTGAACTGCCCTTTGAACCTTAGGGTTTGGGGCAGTATAGCGTGCCATATGTGAGGCGTTGGCTTGACGCTTCTACGGCTGGACCGTTGGTACTGTGGCATGAAGTGAATGTTTTTTAAACTTATTTCATGTGTTGAGCTGTTTCGGGAAAACTTGGGTGTTTGATTGTTCGATCGGAAAGTTTAAAATTTTCCATTTATCTGGAATGTGATACAATATTTGGAATCCACAAGTAGTTATGAGATAACTGAATGAATGTTATAAATCTAGCAGTTTAGTCTCACTTGATCGGTTGCCACGGAATTTTGATGTGATCAAAAGTCCGTCGCAATCACGTTGCGTACGCGGATACTCGCCAGGTAATCTTAATAGACAGCCACGCCCCATAGCCCCGACCAAGTGACTGTAGGAGAACCCCGTCGCCGAAAGCATCCGTTCGGGTGCGCGCGGCAGCGGTGTTCCACCTTGGTTCACTTCATCGACGGCAACCGGGGGTGCGACCGTCTACAAAACTTTGCGACGAGCATTCGATCAGGATGTCGGGAATCTTGCTGAATTGCCCGACTTGATATTGAAAAGTGTTTTCGATAATTAGACTAAAATGCAGGGTTTATAATTGTTAGGCATGCGATGTCTAAGGAATTCATTTGGTTAGGCATGCGATGTTTAAAGGGGTTGCGGATTCCAACTGTTGTAGTTTTACACTTTCTTTTCTGTGACCGTAAGTGTAATATGTGATATCGCCGGTTTCGTTGCTATATGTCAACGACAATTGGGATGCGCACATTTACTTACGTTGATGACATGTGATGTTATGTGTTGCTGGATATGTTATATTGGATCGTCGCGTTTTGAATAGCCGGGGGTTTTATGTAAGATGGGAGTTTTTATTTTTATTCATGTAAAATTTATTGTATGTAATATTCTTTTATTGGGGCACTTCCGGGTTGAGGTTGATGTCACCATTTGTATATTATTTACTTTTCCGCACTAGGATAGACCCAAGGAGGAGAGCACAAGTAACCGGGTTCTAGAGTCTAGTGGGAGACCAACTCGAGGAGTCGAGTCCGGGTCTCCTAACTCTAGAATTGGTAGGGTTGCTTGCCGCTCTCGTAGGGGTCTAGGGGTGTAGGTTTGGCTATTCATCACGACCGTGGAATCCGTGTTTTATACAGGCTCGTATTGAAAACACGGACGTCCTAGTATATCCAATGTTTCATATGTTTCTTCTGCTGCGATATTTGTGATGTGATCATTTGATATGTTGTGATAGATACTGTATATGATATATATGATATATTATATAGACGTTACTTATATTTTACACCCGCGCTAGCCCTGCCCCGCTCTGCCGTTAGTTACCTAACCTAACGGTGCTTGAGGGGACATCGAGGCGAATGCGGATGGCATAAGTGTACGTCGTATTTATCAGTGATGTTTAGGTGATTTAAATGATGGGACTTCATTAATATGATTAATGAAATAAAAGAAACCTAAAAGATGTTGTGGAATCGAATTTTCAAAAACAGGTAGCTACAGTTCTTACTTTGCATCGCGGTGTTCCTTGTAGAACATCCTGCACCTTATTCGATAAGGAAAGGGCCGAGATCCCTTCACCGGAGTGACCACTCTTGCAATAACTGGCAGATGCTACACCCCTCGGTTTGTCTTTTGATTGCTTCTATAGTTTTTTCTTTGCACAGCGGTATATATGATATATCCTGCACCTTATTCGATGAGGAAAAGGCCGACGATCCTTCACCGGGAGTGACTCCTTTAGCAAAACTAGAAAAGCCTCAAAAGCACTCCATTTTAAAATCATTTGATTCTACAATGATATCAAGTTCATTACGCAATAGGTATTCAGAAAAAAACTGTTGTAGCCCTCCATTATTTCAGATAAGTTGTAAATAGTATTCGTGCTGCATTTGTTGGCTTTCGTCAAGGTGCAGTGTGCGGTAGCTATATGCTGCTTATCTGCTGCATATGATGCGATTGGATTAGGGTAGTCGTACGGCTTTGTTGGCTTTCGTCAAGGGCCGTGCGGGTGGGTTTAATTCAATCAAGAAATGTACGGGTTGAACTTGACTAGCGGGCTATGGTTTGTTGGCTTTCGTCAAGGTCATAGCATGTTAGGGGCAAAATTATCGGGAATTTCAAGTGTTGAAATTTGCAATGAGATTGCATACCTTCTATGAGATAGTTGGATCCCGATACCCACTGCGAGTCATTGTTACTCCTGGGATAGTTTTACACATTACAATTAGCCGATCAAGTAGGTGTCTAGAAAGGTGTTAACGGGGTTACGCCTCTGGGAAAATGAGGTTTACTTTAATTAGGTCCGTGCGAAAGCACGGGGAACCTCCCTCAAAGTACCGACACTGGCCTGGCTGAAAGATTGGCGAACTTGTAGCGTGTAATTAATCCCGGCTAGTCTTTCCTTTTAGGGTTTGAAGGAAGATTTGATAAAAACAGTTGGAGCCATCCTGATTAGAGAAAATAATAACCAATCTTATCTTGCAAGAGCGCACGCAGAGTGTTTTCTTCTCTCTCTCTCCAGGTAGCGACCATGTCACGCCTTAATCAAGATAATAATACGGATAAATTGACCGAACCCGCTTGTTATACTGAGGTGGGAACGTTGGTCCCGCTCCAACTTATAATTGTTATAAGACCGAGCAGGAAATAGGGGAATACTAGGATTCCCATGCCGCCCAAACGAAGAAAGTACATGTGATGCATCTCCTTCGGGTGTGTTCATTACTAAGAACTATTTCTCTGAATCCTCTATGTCCTAGGTATTAGATACCTGATCAGGATCCCGCATATGTAATTTGTTACATGGGTTGCAAAAAGGTAGAGAAATGAGAACGGGTGATAAGTTTCATGAGACAGAAAACGGTGCAAGTGTTGCAGCCAAGTCTGTTGGTCATTGGCACCCTGTATTACTAATACATTGATTCTAAAAAAATGCTATTAGATACCGAACCTGATATACAAAATCATATCAATCTCTTTATTTATTAAAGAAGGATATAATTTCGTATTGTTGGATAATGTTTTGAACATTTCCTATATCAAGAGTTGATAGGTTCAGGCACGTTATCTAAAAGCATATACATTCTAAATCAAACTACAGTTACTAGTATACGGAACACACACAAGAGGAAGAGTTCAGAAATGAACGAATCCTACTTGAGGTATTGTAGACTAGGTCATATCAATGCGGCCCGACTGGCTAAGTTACATTTAGATGCATATTTAAATCTGTTTGAATTTACATCTTGTGAAACTTGCCAGTCATGTCACAGAGATAAGATGACCACAGCTCTGTTTATTGGAAACAGAGAAAGAGTTGGTGAACTTTTGGGATTAATACATGCTGATGTATGAAGGTCCCCTGTCTACATATGCCCAGACCGGTTCTTTGTACTTCATTACATTCTCTGATGATCTCTCAAGATTCAGACATATATTCCTGTTGAAATGCAAGTCTGAAACTTTTAAGATATTCACAGAATATAAGTTAGAAGTAGAGAACCAAAACGGGTATAAGTATTATGTCCTTTGATGTGATCAAGGAGGAGAATACTTGAGCATGGAAATTCTGGACTATTCTAAAGGAGAATGAGATTCTCTTTCATCATTACTCCTCCGTATACACCATAGCACGATGGTATATCGGGGCGGAGCTATAGCACCCTATGTGATATGGTGTGCTCTATGATGAGTACTACTGAGTTTCCTATTTTCCTTTTCGGAGTTATGCACTTGAGAAGTTGCATACCTATTGAATAGGGTTTAAATCAAATCAGTTGCCTGCTACTTCATATGTGATATGGAAAGGGAAGAGTCCATATCTTAAGTTTGTTAAGATTTGGGCTTGTCCGGACTATGTCTAAAAGCAAAATCCGGACAAGCTCGAGGCAAGGTCTGTTATGTAGAACAGGAAAAGTTCCATCTATACAAACTGCAACAGATGATTTGGTAGAACCAAAGGATTCAATAGTAACCAACGAACCTCAGCCTCTGCGCTGATCTAGGAAGGTTCCTCACCCACCAGAGTGATACTTCAGTTTCTCTATGACAGTGAGAGCGAGGATTGCATCATGAGATGATGACCCAACTAGTTTCAAGCTGGCCATCAGGAGTGAGACTCTCTAAGAATGGCTGGATGCTTATCGATCTGAGATGGAATCCTTATACACCAACAAAGTATGGACTTTGGTTGCTTTATCTGAAGGGTTAAATCCCCATCAGGAGCAAGTATATCTTGAGAAGATTACTTGGTATACATGGAAAAGTTGAGACTTTCAAAGCTAGACATGTTAAAGGTTTGCATCATTGACCAGGTATGGATTATGATGAAACCTTTTCTAATTAGCTATGCTTAAGTCCATCCAGATCCTTCTTGCCATGGCTACATACCATGACTACGATATCTGGCGGTTGGGTGTCATGACTGCTTTTCTAAATGATATTTTAGAAGAGAAAGTCTATAAGTACACAGTTAGAGGGCTTCGTAAACAGTGGGAGCAGCGGAAACGTGTGCAAGTTGCTTTACAGATTAAAGCAGGCATCGCGGAGTTGGAACGTCTGTTTTGATGTGGTAGTCAAAGAGTTTGACTTCATCAAAATGGTAGATGAACCTTGTATATACAAAAAGGTAGTAGGGAGTATGGTGGTGATCCTCGCAGAGTACGTGGATGACATACTCTTGATAGGGAAATAGTTTCCTATACTACGCTTGGTCAATCTCCGCTTATCACAATGATTCTCCATATAGGATCAAAATGATACCTACTAAATCCTGGGTTTTGGATCTATGAGATAGATCTAATTGGATATTAGGATACTCACTAGTTCTAGTGAGATGGTATCAATTGATCCCGGGGAGAATCACTGGAAAGGTTCCAGGGTGATAAGGACGACTGAATGTCAGTCACAGGCATTGTCTTTACCCTCAGTAAAGGGATGGTATGTTGGTAGAGTTCCAAGCTAGATACCGTGGCATACTAAACGATAATGGCTGGATACATCGCTACTTAAGATGCTACCAAAGAGGCAGTCTGGGTGTATATTAGTTCATGAGATGAACTTCGTTCCTCCCATTGTGTGACAATGGAGTTGTGTCTTATGCCAAGGAACACCCGTCCCGTCAGTGATCCAGACATATTCTAAGGCAGTATCACCTGATCATGGAGATGGTTGATCTCCAGGGGATCGAGGTTAGGAGAGTTGACTCAGAGGACAACACGGCGGATCCACTTACAAAGGCCTTTTCCCAGAGAGCGACTTTTATGGGATGGTTGAGTATGAGATACTACAACCACTGCTACAGATAGCCCTAGTGCAAGTGGGAGATGGTTAGTTATATGTATGCCCTAGAGGCCATTACTGTACATAGGATGTATATTGTAGTGGATGCTAGGACATATATAGGGAGGACTTTCTTGCCCGATATGATATTATGCTATCTGGTTGCTCTTTACCTTAACGTGTACACTGATTGTCTCTCTGTTACATGTTGGTAAAGCCCTTAGGATGTGTACTTGACTACCTGGACTATGATGCGGATCATACTAGTGGGGACATGGTAGTCCATAAGTACATCCTTCAAGATCCCTAGTCGTGGGTGTATCGAAACGGGGCATCGATATACCAGAGTAGACTAGCGTATACCTTCTCGACCCATACAGATGGGCGATGGATGATCCCATATCCATTGGTGTTTGACATCAGAGATGATATACCGGTGCTCAGTGGAGACTGGGTACACTGGACGGACTCGCCGAGAACTCCCAGATGGTATTATACCTTACGTCAGATGGCAGTTCTCTGGTGACACTGGTACAGGTTAGTCTGTAGACCCGAGATCGTCAAAGAGTCTTGTGTGATTCCCACTGTACTTTGATTTCCACCTTACCACTTCCAAGAGGGCGTGCAAAATGATGGTTTTTGGGTACAGTCCCGAATCACATGGAGGCAATGAGCGATAGGAGGGGATTCGTCTATTCCGGTACAGGGAGTTGATGTTGCGCTGTGTTCGATTGGCTATGACCGGAAATCCCTGGCCAGGGTTGCTGAGATTTACTGGTAAGTGTTACCAGTAGTTTCTCGAACTGTTATAGACCTCATATCGACACGACTTATTGAGCTACTGGGGTCTGACGTTTACCACCCCTAGGCGAGATATGCGATATATCAGACGACGAGACCGGACTCTACGGTAAGTGTTACTGGTTGGATTCACAGGAGTGTGAGCGGGCTTGCTCGTTGATCTTCTGATCGCTCAATACCCGGGTGGCCGTTACGTTTAGCAGACCGCTTGCGGCTTGTGGGTGGTTGATATGATCATCACCTACTGCCGGTGTATTGACGAGTCTTTAGAGTCCTACACAGAGGTTTCCTGGCTCAAGCGAAACGAAATAGGAGCGCATATGAGATATGTGCGGGACCGAGAATAATTCCAGTATGTGATACTGAATTCTATTCTCACGATTTGTATCATCGGACGGTTATATAGGATATAGCCGGGATACCGAATCAAAAGTTGATTCGATATATTGTTACATATGATATTAGTCGGTTATGACCGGATCGTTAAATCAAGTGTTGATTTCATGATTTAATGTATAATTATATATTTGATATATTACTTTACATTAACTAGTATTGGTTCACTTAAGATTATTTTTCTCACTAGATTGTGCACATTGTATATATGATATATGTTTGTGCACTAGTTTGTATCATGTTTGATGATACATGCAAACTTGGGTGTATGTATGCTTTAAACCATGTTTAGGTTAATGGTTAGGGTTTTAACTTATTTATTTATTCCTTTTATTTATTTTTGGCAAAAATAGAATGGTGGCTTTCTTTGTTTTATACTTGAAGCTTCATGAAGCTTTGTAACCATCTTTGAAAAGTCTAACCATTTTGTTTTATGCCTTAACCTAACCATCAACCTAAACCCTAGTTTATTCTCTACACAAATCTCACCCATGGTTGCAACATGATAGACATCACTTGAATTTTCCTTTTGACTCAATTCATTTTTCTTTCTTCTTCTTCTTCATGAAGAAAAGAAAAGCTTGCTAGAAAATTTCAAGTGATAAAATCAAGTGAGAAATCCAAATCCAAAGTGAACCCACTTTCTATTTCTTCATCCTCTACCACTTGCCATGTAGTCGAGTGTGTTATCTTCACAAGTTTCATGACCTAATGAAGATGGAGCTTGAGTTTGAGTCGCCTCGACGTTGATCATCTTCGGCATCGAAGTCAACAACCTGGCCCGATCATTTCTCCGACGAAACCATCGCAAGAGTCCGGGATTCTGATGATCGCAGCGGAGGGACATCAACACGGAGCTAAAGAACTGGAGGACCGGATCTACAAAGGTTGTAATCCCTTTCACTTGTTAGTTAAGTTGTTAACTTGCATTTAGTTTCGCCTATTCTCTAGTTAACGATCTTCATTAGGGTTTCTCGGCACCTAAAAATTTGAATTTGGCATGGTAGATGCCTTGTGGAACCTCTTGAGTGTGCCTAGGAACCCTACAATAACAAGACTCCAAAGTCCCATATGAGTTAAAATGCATCACAACGCAACCGTGTGCGTGAAAACTCATAAGATATTATCTTTTATAACTGTCACTCTAGCGGTTGCTGTTGGATATATGTATGCCCTAGAGGCCATTATATGATAGTGGATGTATTTATACATGTATATATATATATATTCAGTGTACATTCTTGCTCGACATGATAGTATGCTATCTGGTTCTTCTTTATCTGACATGTTGACTTGATCATGCTTTTATTCATTTACACATGTTGATAAAGCCCTGAGAATATTTGCTTGACTACTGTGATTATGATGGAGATCATATTAGTGGGACGTCTGTAGTTCATAAGCATATCCTGAAATTTCCCTAGTCGTAAGTATATCGAGACGGGGCATCGATATACCAGAGTAGACTAGCGTATTAGACCCATATGATGGGCGATAGATGTTCCCACATCCATTGATGTTTGACATCGAGATCGTATACAGGTGCTCAGGGGTGACTGGGTACACTGGACGGACTCGCTGACAACTCCTATATGGTATTATATCTATCGTCGGATAGCAGTTCTCAGGTGACACTGGTACAGGTTAGTCTGTAGACCCGAGATCGTCATAGAATCTTGTGTGTTCTCCCAATATACTTTGATTACCACCCTACCACGGCTCTACTAAATCGTGCAAATAGGTGGCTTTTGGGTACAGTCCCGAGACACACGAAGACGATGATGCTGTGCTGTGCTCGATTTGCTATATCAGTAAGTCCCTGGCCAGGGTTGTTGAGATTTACTGATAAGTGTTATCAGTAGTTTCTCGATCTGTTATAGACCATTCGTCGGCACGACTTATTGAGTTATTGGGGTCGAAATTACCATCCCTAGACTCAGTATGCAGCATATCTGACTAAAAGACCGGACTGTACGGTAGTGTTGCTTGTTGGCTCGACGGGAGTTGTGACAAGTTCGCTTGTTTTCTTCTGATCGCTCAATACCCGGGTGGCCGTTATGTTTAGCTGAACTCTTGTGGCTTGGGGGTGCTTGAGATGATCATCACCCACTGCCGGCTTATTGACGAGTCTTAGAGTCCCACAATGGAGTTACCTAGTCCAGGCGAAACGATGTGGTGTGCATATGAGATATGCACGACGACCCGATTAAATGCACATATGTGATACCGTATATTAATCGGGCGGTTTGCTATTGGTCAGGTCGTATGTGCTATGACCGGTTTGCTAAATCAAGTGTTGATTTATCATTGACCATTAGCTTTATCACTTTAAACCCTTTTTGTCTTTTGTTGTATGCATGCATTTATGCATTTATTCTCATTGATGTACATATGGATGTGCATGCACACATACATGCATACTCATTTGTATCATGGTTGTTGATATAATGGATGGTGGCAATATAAAACCCACACTCTTATAAATATGTTGATATTTCTTTTTGGATAAAAGAAAATGGAAATGGAAATTCTATTATGCTTGATTATTTTATTCACCCATTAACCTTTGCATTAACCTTGAGTTAATTTCTATGGCTATTAAGCATCCAAATGAAATATCTAGTTATTTATTAACTAGGGTTAAAGGTGAGAAGAAGAAAATATATATATATTTTCTTTTCTCATTTTTATCTCTAAGTTTATCATTATCTCTTGAGCTCTCATTTTTCCATCTTCTTCTTCCTCCTCTCTCTTGCTCTCTAGCTTTCATTAGTGAGCAAAAAAGTGATCAAGTTAGGGTTTTGAAGTGAGAAAACAAACCACGTCACCATTCTACACTAATCTAGCCCATTAGTTTAGAGTGGTGGCTTCTACTTCTTTTCTTGATCAAGTGGAGCCTTGAGCTTGGACAAAGAGGACTCCGGGTGGATCGTCGTGGACCTAGAGGATCTCAAGTGAGTTTCTTTCAACTCTCAAGTGGTCAAGGAGTCTAGCATAGGGAGATACAAAGGTTGTATTCTCAAACCCTAGCCTTTTACTACTTGTGGATTGTATAAAATCATTTGTTACCCTAGCTTTTCTAGTATTATCCTTAGGATGTTTTCTTTAGCACCCTATAAATTTTTAATATGGCATGTGTGATGCTACCAAACCATTGTGGTGGTGTTGTAGAAACACCTTCATGGTATCAGAGCCTAACTAGAAGCCTAGACGATGTTACGACAATACAAAAACGAAAAACCCTGCAAAAATACGATTTTAGAAAAACCATGAAATGCTCTTTGTAAATTTTTTGAAAAGTGGTCTAAAAATTATTTAAGCAACTGCAGAGTGGCATTTAAGATGACATAAGAACACTGGTGGAAAATGAGATGGAGGGGCTCGGAAAAATCCAGCGACCCGTACCCTTTTTCAGGCATCGCCGGCCGATGGTGCTCCCCTCTGGCTCGTATTGCACCATTGCTCTGTACATCTTGATCTGGGGTATCTAGTATTGTTTGGTTGTCCAGAATTGCATGTGATGTAAGTTTGGTATTGGGCTCTTTTCGGAATAGTTCGTATTCGTATTTTTATAGCATCGTATTAGTAACTTTGGCGATGTTAAATAGGTCGAACGAATTATCAAACCCTGGTATTTTCCAGGTTGAACGTACTCAATATATAATGAAGGTGTTCCTATGGACCCTCTAGAAGAATGTAACCCTAACTCGTGATGTGACCACCAAACTGCGACTAAACCTTAGGGTTTACCGTAGTTAGTGGCGCCACAAATGAGGCTTGGGTCTGCCCTTCTACGGCTGGTCCATTAAATACCGTGGCATAGATTTTGGGTATTGTTTAACGGTGCTCATGTGTTGAGCTTGCTGGGGAATATGGGTGTTCGTTAAATCGATCGAAGGGTTTAATATCGCCTAGTAGTATGTGATACTTGTTTCTGCGACCGTAAGCGTAGTATGCGTATCGCCGGTTTCGTTGCTATATGTCAACGGCAATTGGGGTACGCATACTTGCTTACGTTGATGACATGTGATGTTATGTGTTGCTGTGTTGTGATGTATAGGATTGTTGTGATTGAATAGCCGGGAGGGTTTATGTAAGATGAGAATTTTACTTTTCATTCATGTAAAATTCATTTGTAATGTAATATTCTTTTATTTGGGGCACTTCTGGGTTGAGGATGATGTCACCATTGTTGTATATTATTAACTTTTCCGCATTAGGATAGACCCAAGGTGGAGAGCACAAGTGACCGGGTTCTAGAGTCCAGTGGAAGACCATCTCGAGGAGTCGGGACCGGGTCTCCTAACTCTAGAATTGGTAGGGTCGCTTGCCGCTATCGTAGGGGTCTAGGGTGTGGGATTGGCTATTCATCACGACGGTGGAATCCGTATTTTCTATTGTTGGCTAAATACTAAATACAGACTACCTAGTATATCATATATTATCATATCTGTGTTTCTGCTGCATATATTCTGTGATGTGATCGCTTAATATATCTGAGACGAAGGTTATATTATATATGAGATATATAATAGACGTTGCTTATGTTTTACACCCTCGCTAGTCCCGTCCCGGTATGCCGTTAGTTAAGTAACCTAACGGTGTATAATGGAACATTGCGGCGAATGCGAATGGCATAAGCGTTTCCGCGGTCAAACCCTAGCTTTGACCACGGATCCGCGGTAGTACTGTAGGATCACGTGCCCAAATTTCACCAGAATGCTTCAAAAATCCTGCTTAAATTTCTGTGATATGAAAAATAATTTTTAGACCCTTTTAAAAATCGACAGAAACTTTTTACAGAAAAATTGTAGTTTTCGAAAATCTATTCGATCGATATTTTAAACGTGTTAGCACAATTTAGTAAAGCTTAATGGTGAGGCTCTAATACCAGTGTAAGTACACGGTAGCGCCCCGGCCGTCTAACAGACGCAAAATACGGAACAAAAACTTTTTGACTGGCGCTATCGTATACTATAACCCGGATCTGCCATTAAAGCTAAACTAACAAACTACAAAGTGGGTAGAAATGTTATACCGAACGATCTGAGTCCTTCGGTCTTCAACCATCATCCCACGCTTTGTTGCGGCTGCTCCGATCTCCTGAATCTACAGTCTTCTCGTCCAGGTGGCACCACGTCGACGGATCTTTAAACGGGCTCCCGCCTCTGAACCGAGGCAACTCGATCATCAAGTTTGCTAAAAGAGATGGCCAAGATTGGTGTAGAGAATGAGTAGAACACTTTGTCTCGCTTCGTCCAAAACTATAGACGAACGGTTAATGTAGTTGCCTTTTGAATCGGATGATGGAAAAATGAGCTATATGAAATTACATGAAGCAAAACTATCATAATCTTTTTTCCAAAAATTCCTTAGCCTCCAAATGAAGTGACCGGCCATTATCAAGAGGGGGGTGAGTGTAGGAGAGGGGAGAGTGACCATAACAATTAATGAAGAGAATGATTCATCTAACACCTTGCATTTATCATTAATGCATACATTGAATAAAAAACCCTAGTCATCAAAACATTAAATGAACATTTAATGCAACCATGAGTCACTAATCCAAGTCACCTTCTTGAACCTTCTAGAATCATGACTCGCCCAATGACTGAAAGATAAATCCGTATTAAACCAAATGTTTAATACGGCCGATAGAAAACTGGAAACTGGCAACTTCCAAAAGAGATCCCGAAACGAAATTCAGGATAACCCCGTAACATTATTAACATACCCGCATTTGTATTATGTGCCCGAAATATGACACGTGCGTAAACGCACGTGCATTTTCCGAATCCTGCCATAAAACCATACGGCCTCTACAACGTTTCGCCCGAACTTGGGAAACTGTTTATGGGGGACTCTAATGACTCATCAACACACTGGCACTGGGTTTAACCACTAGCACGTCAGAGGTACAAGTTGTACGTAACGGTTGCCTTTGTATTGATTGGAAGGGAAGCTGACGAGCGAACTCATCCAGAAACCCTACTGAGCCTAACAGTGACAATATACAGACAGTCCGGTCCGTTCGCCTATGAGTATCGCATATCTGCCTAGGGGGCTGGTAACGTCAGACCCCCATTAGCGGTATAAGTCATGTCAGAGAGTAGCCCAGAACACCCTGAGATACTACTGGAGTACCTATCAGTAAATCTCCTGCCTCGGCCGAGGGCTTTATGTAATGGCTCTCCTAGACACAGCGCGATCTCACCCCCAATACCGGGAGAGACGAATCCCTGCCGATCCGCTCACTTGCCTCCATGTGGCTCAGGACTGTACCCAAAAAAGACCTGTTTGCACGACTCCTTTGAGCCGTGGTGTAACCTTTTAAAAATAATTAAATAAATAATTAAATGAATAAAATTGTTAAAGTGAATTTTATGATTTTCGGTAAAGTAAAATGTATTTTTCGTAAAACCAAACCGTGATTGTTTTTCATTATAATTTCAAAAATACCTATTTTAATTATGTAATTACTAGTAAATGGTGTTTATTTAGCCACTTATAAATTTTTAGTTTAATTAAATATTTTTCCTAAATTAATTATTTTAATTATTAACATAAGCTTTATTTTTACACTAAATTAGTGTAAATTACAAATTTGAATGGTTTTAATTTGTAAAAATGAACCATGGCATGTTAGAATTTAGTGTGTATCATGAATAATTTATTTGCAAATTTTTCCTATTTTCTAGAGCTTTCTTGAGTTGCTATAGTAAAGAAATAAAAGAAAAATAAATAAATGCATGAAAAGACATAATGAAGTGATATTTTGGTGGAGGCTTCTACATACTTTCTCACCCTCTTATTTCTCTCCCTATCCTCCAAAAAAATGGCCGGCCTCACCTCCCATGGTAGCCCCCATTTTCCTCATTTTATTTTGCTCCAAAATTCATCAAAAATCCTTTAAAAATTCAATTAAAAATCAACAAAATCCTATTTATCTCCTACCCTTTATTCCTTGCTCATTTTTATAAGGAATTTGGAGATGGGAAGTTTGAATTTTGGAGGCTCATTTTCTTGTTTGGATTTCATATTTTGGAGGTATAATTTTCCTTCTTTAGTTTATTTGTTATTAGATGTTTCTTTTAAGCATATTTAGATTTAATGAATTAATTCTATGTTCAATTTTTTAAATTCAAGTTAGGGTTTCTAAATTCAAGTTATGATTTTTATTAATTAATTAGGGTTATAATAGTTAGTTTAACACTTTTAGAATTGGAAAATCTTGCATGGTTGTTGAATTGTAAATTTTTCATTTAAAATTGTTTAAATTAGGAATTTTGCTAACTAGGTTTCTATAAAACATAATTGTTGGTGAAATAAAATTTCAATTAATATTTGTAATACTAGATTGTGGTCTTAATAAGGGTATTAACTTGTTGGTGGAATGGAAAATTAAATTGATTGCTAGTTTCTATTGATAATTGATAAATTGTGATAAAAATTGCTATTTTGTAAACTAGATTTTTGGAAATTCCTAAATAAATGAGATTAAAAATATAATTTATGGTTTCATTAAATCATTATCATCATGAATTGTGGTTTAATACATTAATTCATGCAAAATCATGTTTTGTGGTGGAATTGTGGTATTTTGCTTGAAAAATGTTGAAAATTGTTAAAGGTTGCAAACTAAAAATTTCAAATTAATACAAATTTGTATAATAAAAATATAGTAACGGTTTGTATAGTCTAGTTATGTTATTTAATGAGTTTTATGACCATTGGTTTCATTTAAATGTCAAGTTTTGATGAAAAACGGTAAATTGGCATTTTCGGGTTTTACGAAATTGGACGGTTTGATGGATTTTAGGGTTTTGATGGATTTAATCATGTTTTATAATATAAGTAATGTGTTTTAAAACTACGAGTTATTTGTTGATGTTTATCTCGATCCATCGGAATTTGTACACCGATATCGAGCGATATGTGGTTCTTTTGCGTGGACGGGACATAGGTTTTAACCTATGCTTGTTCCTTGTATCGTTTGACTTTTGTATGTGATTCAGTTTACGATGCTGTTTATATGTTTGCGTTTAGGTACCCCTCACGTGGACTCCGGGCGATGAAGAGGAGGATGGCGACACCGTCTTCGGCAGACATGGACCAGGTGAGTATATGCATATCTACGGGGGAAGTCGGGTGGATGGCGTTTAGCACCCCCGCAACGTAAAATAGGAATAGTACTTATTGTCATTAGGAAACCAGATGTGACCCTAGATTCTTAATGAGTAGGGCCCTAGTAATGACCCTAGGCTGGACTAGACTGATTTAGGAAGACATATCAGAAGATGAATACCTTGGAAGAGGTTCGTAGGTTTCAGGTAGAAACACACACGCACACACTGAAACACGACATGGTGCATACGTGCATGTGTATATATATATATATATATATAGGACGAGGTATAGGTATATATATATATACAACACGTATATGGGATACATTGATGTGATATGATATCCGAGGTATGATGAAACATTGTAACTGGGCTTGATGCCGTGATTTTTGGATATACAGTCGTATTAAGTGTTAGCGGATCATTAGAGAATGAGATATGAACTTGTATACTTAAATTATAATGGGTGGTGATGATATTGAGGTACATGGGACTCTAAAATAGTACCCGGACTGTAACTTATGATTGATCACGATATGGGATATGTATGACTTGATTACGACATCATATAGGTGTGACCTGATGTCGATATCATAGAGGTGTGACTTGAGGACGATATGATATCAGTATGACTCAATCATAATATGAAACATATGATATGATATTTCTGAGGATAAACTAATGATGCTTATTATGATGGCAATGATATATGATTGATGTATGCGATCACAGTTTAGCAACTTGATCATGAGATGTGTTGATGATGACATTATACTAATGATGAGACACCTAGGAGATACTTGACCCGTACCCCGATATTGGGATGTCGTATGATGGATTTTACCGTACGAGGCATAGATATGATGATTGATTCGCACTCGTGATTCGAGGAAGCCGTACAACGTACGTGACGCTATTGATGCTGGATCGCCGACTATTAGAGATATTGATTCAGACCTAGGTAGACTCTTGTTTCTTAGGTTTAGTTCCTTAGGAGGTTAGATGGACACTAGGTTACGTTCGAGTCATATAGTGGTAGTGATAATTGTATATCAAATGAGTGGATAACATACATCCGTCTTTACTTTCACACTGTAATCACAATGTTGCATGTTCATACATATGCTGCTATAATCAGTATAAACTTTACCTGTTAGGACACCAGCACCATTACCGATGATGCGCATATTCCACGCACACTTAATTGCCGGCTCATAAACATCAACATCGGTAATTGCTATGTCACGTACACTTTAGATCATATTATATTTTATTGATAGAATCAGTTAACAACTAGATCGATATAATTTTGGGATTACTCTCAGATATTAGTCTAGACATGGCATTTATTACTTAGACATTCATGCATTCATATTTTCATGTTATCATGCAGTATCATGGGCATATGCCTACACTTAGCATATACTTACTCATGATTTTAAGATTTGGATTTCTATGAGATTTCTGGATTTTTGGGGAAAACCGCAAGAATATATAAAACCTCTCTCTCTCTCCTCTTCTCTTTTTAAAATAAGATGCGGTTTTCTCGTGATGTATGTGTCGTCCACCATGAGATTTCATGTTTTCTGTTTGATTTCGAGACCCGATTCGAGGAGTGGATGAACCGTCTCGGGTACATGGTGGGCCCGTTATGGTACCCCGGGGCAAGAAGATCGAGTTGTAGACGATGAGCCTGGCAGGGGAAGGCTACCTACCGGTGATGTCTGGCGCGGCGGATATCCGGAGGATACCGACCGTTGTCATGAGATTTGATGATATGGGCCGATCCGGACTGACGGAGCCCGAGATATTGAGACTATGAAACTTGAGATTTACATGTTTTTGTCGATGCTTGACACGGATTTCCATGGATTTCATTGTTGAGATTTCAGATCCCTATGCACATTTTACTATGATAACCTCTAAAGATTTCTTATACAGATATATCTGGATTTCAGGATTGGTTACTTTACATTCATGGTGCATGCATATCCATTTATATGACATAGTACTATAGGAGGCACTGAAACGAGCACGGAGTGTCTGCATTTACACGTAGTATTACCCTGCTATTACTAGATGATTGAGATATACTAGTGTATTATTATGACCTAAGATAGCGTCGTGCATTCGATTTCTTTTCATAGATGTCTTCTACTCACGAGTTGGCAACTCACCCCCGTTGTGCCAAATTTTATTACAGGTTCGATGTACAGATTTCCCTGGCAGCTTGCTGGCACATCTTTTCTTCAGGATGATTTGCACGGTAGGTTGGTTCACTTGTATCTGAACCACCATTGTATTTTTATTCATTCATTTGTATCTAGTAAGCTCCATCAACCATACTTGTATTACTTGATAAGTTTATTGGACCGGTATTTTTTTTTATTTCGAACTTAGAGTCGCGCATGTATTATTCTGATATGGTGATTTTGTTTTCTTTGAGTTTTGGGCCTCGCCCTTTGGCGTTGTATATTATTGTGCTTGTTGTGGTTGTTTTCGCCTGTTGGCGTTGATGCTAGCTCCCGTTGGGGATGTTTTTTATTGTTTATGTATATTATACTTGTTGTACCCGTTTGGGGGCCAGTTTTTATAGAGGAGACTCTGCCGAAATTTTTGGGAAAATTTGCTGATGTTTTAAACTTGTTCCTTCATGTTTTCTTTTACTGCTTCTTCTTCTTTTTCATGGTTTAGATTTCTAGGCTTCGTCTTACTTAGGTTACGTTGCGCCTCTTGACGTCTCGTAATCTAAGTGCCGGTCACGTTCCGTACTTTCGGGTCGTGACAAAGATGGTATCAGAGCGCTAGGTTTAACCTTGTATAAGTCTAGGTGACCCTTGGTTGATGGAGTAGGCGACTGAGATTGAGTGACGTACCGTGGGTATGGTCCGCGGCATACTTACGATACGCTACTCTTCTTAAGTAGCCTTAGGATGTACATTTGTTTGCACCGCATTTCATTCGTTCTTTTGATCTATCTTCGTCAATATCGGAGGGTGGTTTCTGTTACCACGGGCGCACGGGCAGAGGGAGCTGCGGCTCGAGTGCGATAACCATTAGGGTATTGCTTATTCCTGACGAGTAAAGCATTGTTTAGCATGCGGACGAAGGGTATTCACATGCCGTCCAGACGAAGTTAAAGGGTTCGAACGATTATCAATAAACCATTTTCCCAAGTTTAAGGTATTCAGAAGAACATGCAGGTATTTCGATGGACCCTCTAGAAGAATGAAACCCTAACTCGACATAATGACCACGAGGACGCCCTTGGACCTTAGGGTTTACGGCAGTTCCGCGGTGCCATTAGTGAGGCTTGGGTTTGCCCTTCTACGGCTGGATCATCGATGCTGGGGTATGTACCGGATATTTTTAAGTTGTACTTGAGTGTTGAGCACTCGGGGAATTATAGGATTTTGATGGATCAATCGAAAAGTTAAATGTAGTCCGGATATCAGGTGAAGGGATCGACTACGTGGGAGACTCTAGATATGAGTATTGCCATTGGTAGCATAGTCAGCATACTTATGAAGAGACAAGTTTGAAGCAGCAGACATCAGAGGAAAAAGGCGCACATTGACGATAGTGATTACGATGTGACTTGGTGATTTGAATTTCATATTTCTGTTATTGGATTTTGGTATTTTGAGGATTTTGTTCTACGATTGGTATTTCTTATGTGTACCTTCATTACATTCTATCCGTGTTTCATATATCAGTTGTATTGATGTTGCTTAGTATACACCCAGTACACTTGATTTGGTTTTATATATTTTGTGATTTTTGATTTGATTTCGTGCATATGGGTTATGCATGATTTTGATATATGCTTCGACCTAGTTTTTATCCATTTTCGTACTGTGATTTCGATTCTGAAATTCGGCGTATGTTTTCGTGCACCATGTAAACCTTATTGAGATTCTTGCGCACACTTGGCGCACTTGATGCGATTTTGTGCACAACAGATGCACTAAATCGGGGTTTTGTGCAGATTAGATGCACCTGATATTGAGTCGTGCACACCCGTTGCACTTGACGGATGTTTTGGTGCACACCTGTTGCACTTATTTTGTTTTTGGGTGTAGTCATGGTATCTGTATTTGGTTTCGATTTCAGTGTGCACCGGACGCACATGATATTTTATTGATGTGATTGGGATTGATTTCAGTTTGAGCAGTATGTTTTCATAATCATTACTATTTGATTTAGTAACCAGGCGGGACGTGTATGTTAAATAAAAGATATATATATAGCTATTTTTTTATATAAACGTCCGCCACTTATGCCGTCACACGTGCATCACACGGCAATTTTCAAAAGGGTTTTTTGTATATTTCCTTACCCAGATATTTGGACGGCTTCACTATGATGCGCACTATATATAAGTTATAGATTGATGTATATTATGATGGTTTTCATATTGGGTTTTGATATTTTATTTTCACCATAACTCCGATGATTGCGTTATGCTTGATGGAGTTGATTTTTGTTATGTATTGATGATTTCGGAGCCCCGACGATTTGAGTGTTTTGCTAAACGTTTTAGTATTTGGAGGGGGAGTTTTAATTTAAATTCAGGGACCGAATTTCTTAAAGGGGGGAAGATTGTAACGTTTTAAAAATAACTAAATGAATAAAATTGTTTAAGTGAATTTTCTGATTTTCGGTAAAGTAAAATGTATTTTTCGTAAAACCAAACCGTGATTGTT
This sequence comes from Agapanthus africanus, assembly GCA_030015575.1. NCBI lineage: Eukaryota > Viridiplantae > Streptophyta > Magnoliopsida > Asparagales > Amaryllidaceae > Agapanthus > Agapanthus africanus. The sequence goes on along the minus strand of JASDDO010000010.1, from coordinate 278,735,029 downwards.
TTTCATTATAATTTCAAAAATACCTATTTTAATTATGTAATTACTTGTAAATGGTGTTTATTTAGCCACTTATAAATTTTTAGTTTAATTAAATAATTTTCCTAAATTAATTATTTTAAATATTAACATAAGCTTTATTTTTACACTAAATTAGTGTAAATTACAAATTTGAATGGTTTTAATTTGTAAAAATGAACCATGGCATCTTAGAATTTAGTGTGTATCATGAAAAATTTATTTGCAAATTTTTCCTATTTTCTAGAGTTTTCTTGAGTTGCTATAGTAAAGAAATAAAAGGAAAATAAATAAATGCATGAAAAGACATAATGAAGTGATATTTTGGTGGAGGCTTCTACACACTTTCTCACCCTCTTCTTTCTCTCCCTCACCTCCAAAAAAATGGCCGGCCTCACCTCCTATGGTAGCCCCCATTTTCCTCATTTTATTTTGCTCCAAAATTCATTAAAAATCCTTTAAAAATTCAATTAAAAATCAACAAAATCCTATTTATTTCCTACCCTTTATTCCTTGCTCATTTTTATATGGAATTTGGAGATGGAAAGCATGCATTTTGGAGGCTCATTTTCTTGTTTGGATTTCATATTTTGGAGGTATAATTTTCCTTCTTTTGTTTATTTGTTATTAGATGTTTCTTTTAAGCCTATTTAGATTTAATGAATTAATTCTATGTTCAATTTTTTAAATTCAAGTTAGGGTTTCTAAATTCAAGTTATGATTTTTATTAATTAATTAGGGTTACAATAGTTAGTTTAACACTTTTAGAATTGAAAAATCTTGCATGGTTGTTGAATTGTAAATTTTTCATTTAAAATTGTTTAAATTAGGAATTTTGCTAACTAGGTTTCTATAAAACATAATTTTTGGTGAAATAAAATTTCAATTAATATTTGTAACACTAGATTGTGGTCTTAATAAGGGTATTAACTTGTTGGTGGAAAGGAAACTTAAATTGATTTCTAGTTTCTATTGATAATTGATAAATTGTGATAAAAATTGCTATTTTGTAAACTAGATTTTTGGAAATTCCTAAATAAATGAGATTAAAAATATAATTTATGGTTTCATTAAATCATTATCATCATGAATTGTGGTTTAATACATTAATTCATGAAAAATCATGTTTTGTGGTGGAATTGTGGTATTTTGCTTGAAAAATGTTGAAAATTGTTAAAGGTTGCAAACTAGAAATTTCAAATTAATACAAATTTGTGTAATAAAAATATAGTAACGGTTTGTATAGTCTAGTTATTCTATTTAATGAGTTTTATGACCATTGCTTTCATTTAAATGTCAAGTTTTGATGAAAACGGTAAATTGGCATTTTCGGGTTTTACGAAATTGGACGGTTTGATGGGTTTTAGGGTTTTGATGGATTTAATCATGTTTTATAATATAAGTAATGTGTTTTAAAACTACGAGTTATTTGTTGATGTTTATCTCGATCCATCGTAGTTTGTACACCGATATCGAGCGATATTTGGTTCTTTTGCGTGGACGGGACATATGTTTTAACCTATGCTTGTTCCTTGTATCGTTTGAATTTTGTATGTGATTCAATTTACGATGCTGTTTATATGTTTGCATTTAGGTACCCCTCACGTGGACTGCGGGCGATGAAGAGGAGGATGGCGACACCGTCTTCGGCAGACATGGACCAGGTGACTAGATGCATATCTACGGGGGGAAGTCGGGTGGATGGCGTTTAGCACCCCCGCAACGTAGAATAGGAATAGTACTTATTGTCATTAGGAAACCAGATGTGACCCTAGATTCTTAATGAGTAGGGCCCTAGTAATGAACCTAGGCTGGACTAGACTGATTTAGGAAGACATATCAGAAGATGAATACCTTGGAAGAGGTTCGTAGGTTTCAGGTAGAAACACACACACGCACACACTGAAACACGACATGGTGTATACGTGCATGTGTATATATATATAGGATGAGGTATAGGTATATATATATATATATACAACACGTATATGGGATACATTGATGTGATATGATATCCGAGGTATGATGAAACAGTGTAACTGGGCTTGATGCCGTGATTCTTGGCTATACAGTCGTATTAAGTGTTAGCGGATCATTAGAGAATGAGATAATGAACATGTATACTTAAATTATAATGGGTGGTGATGATATTGAGGTACATGGGACTCTAAAATAGTACCCGGACTCTAACTTATCATTGATCACGATATGGGATATGTATGACTTGATTACGACATCATATAGGTGTGACCTGATGTCGATATCATAGAGGTGTGACTTGAGGACGATATGATATCAGTATGACTTAATCACAATATGATACATATGACATGATATTTCTGAGGATAAACTAATGATGCTTATTATGATGGCAATGATATATGATTGATGTATGCGATCACAGTTTTGCACCTTGATCATGAGATGTGTTGATAATGACATTATACTAATGATGAGACACCTAGGAGATACTTGACCCGTACCCCGATATTGGGATGCCGTACGATGGATTTTACCGTACGAGGCATAGATATGATGACTGATTCGCACTGGTGATTCGAGGAAGCCGTACTACGTACGTGACGCTATTGAGGCTGGATCGCCGACTATTAGAGATATTGATTCAGACCTAGGTAGACTCTTGTTTCTTAATGACTAGTTTCTTAGGTTTAGTTTCTTAGGAGGTTAGATGGACACTAGGTTAGGTTCGAGTCATATAGTGGTAGTGATAATTGTATATCAAATGAGTGGATAACACACATCCGTCTTTACTTTCACACTGTAATCATAATGTTGCATGTTCATACATATGCTGCTATAATCAGTATAAACTTTACCTGTTAGGACACCAGCACCATTACCGATGATGCACATATTCCACGCACACTTAATTGCCGGCTCACACACATCATCATCGGTAATTGCTATGTCACGTACACTTTAGATCATATTTTCTTTTATTGATAGAATCAGTTAACAACTAGATCGATATAATTTTGGGATTACTCTCAGATATTAGTCTAGACGTGGCATTTATTACTTAGACATTCATGCATTCATATTTTCATGTTATCATGCAGTATCATGGGCATATGCCGACACTTATCATATACTTACTCATGATTTTAAGATTTGGATTTCTATGAGATTTCTGGATTTTTGGGGAAAACCGCAAGAATATATAAAACTTCTCTCTCTCCTCTTCTCTTTTTAAAATAAGATGCGGTTTTCTCGTGATGTATGTGTCGTCCATCATGAGATTTCATGTTTTCTGTTGGATTTCGAGACCCGATTCGAGGAGTGGATGAACCGTCTCGGGTACATGGTGGGCCCGGTATGGTACCCCGGGGCAAGAAGATCGAGTTGTAGACGATGAGCCTGGCAGGGGAAGGCTACCTACCAGTGATGTCTGGCGCGGCGAATATCTGGAGGATACCGACCGTTGTCGTGAGATTTGATGATATGGGCCGATCCGGACTGACGGAGCCCGAGATATTGAGACTATGAGACTTGAGATTTACCTGTTTGTGTCGATACTTGACACGAATTTCCATGGATTTCATTGTTGAGATTTCAGATCCCTATACATATTTTACTATGATAACCTCTAAAGATTTCTTATACAGATATATCTGGATTTCAGGATTGGTTACTTTACATTCATAGTGCATGCATATCCATTTATATGACATAGTACTATAGGAGGCTCTGACACGAGCACGGAGTGTCTGCATTTACACGTAGTATTACCCTGCTATTACTAGATGATTGAGATATAGTAGTGTATTATTATGACCTAGGATAGCGTCGTGCAATCGATTTCTTTTCGTAGATGTCTTCTACTCACGAGTTGGCAACTCACCCCCGTTGTGCCAAATTTTATTACAGGTTCGATGTACAGGTTTCCCTGGCAGCTTGCTGGCACATCTTTTCTTCAGGGTGATTTGCACGGTTGGTTGGTTCACTTGTATATTAACCACCAATGTATTTTTATTCATTCATTTGTATCTAGTAAGCTCCATCAACCATACTTGTATTACTTGATAAGTTTATTGGACCAGTATTTTTTTTATTTCGAACTTAGAGTCGCGCATGTATTATTCTGATATGGTGGTTTTGTTTTCTTTGAGTTTTGAGCCTCGCCCTTTGGCACTGTATATTATTGTGCTTGTTGTGGTTGTTTCCGCCTGTTGGCGTTGATGCTAGCTCCCGTTGGGGATGCTTTTTATTGTTTATGTATATTATACTTGTTGTACCCGTTTGGGGGCCAGTTTTTATAGAGGAGACTCTGCCGAAATTTTTGAGAAAATTTGCTTATGTTTTAAACTTGTTCCTTCATGTTTTCTTTTACTACTTCTTCTTTTTCATGGTTTAGATTTCTGGGCTTGGTCTTACTTAGGTTACGTTGCGTCTCTAGACGTCTCGTAATCTAAGTGCCGGTCACGTTCCGTACTTTCGGGTCGTGACACGTGGTAGGGTAGAAATCAAAGCACAGTGGGAACTCACACGAGACAAATGACGACCTCAGTTCGATGAACTAACCTGTACACATTTCACCAGGGAACTGCTATCTGACGCTAGGTACAATACCAACTAGCAGGTTCCCGGCGAGTCCTGTCCGGTGTACTCATAACCCAATGAGCACCTGTATACATCTTAGGTGAACCAACTGACACCAATGGCTTGTGAGACCTGCCACCGCCCCTCGTCGGGGTCTCGACTTTATACACTAGTCTACTCTGGAGTATCGATGCCCTGTCTCGAAACTCCCACGACTAGGGACACTTTAAGGATGTGCTTACAGACCCCAGCTCCCACGTATATGATCGCCATCATACTGCTGGCAGTCAAGCAAGAATCCTATGGGCTTTATCAACATGCAATAGTGAACTAAAGCATGTATATGATGATAAAGACAAACCATGTAGCATACTATCATCTCGAGCAAGACTGTCATATCGGTATAGGTCCTCCCTCAATCATTGCAATCACGTACCTGCGATCCAATAATTGACTTTGAGGGAACTATATCCAACAGTCACCTCGCACTAAAATCTCAACAAGTGCACCTAGTGTGCACAAAGCATAAGTCAAAGTGAAATTACTGTTCATAGAAATCTCATCAAGTGCACCTGGTGTGCACAAAACCTAAGTTGATCCTCATATCTTTAAATACAAAAATCACGGACATAGAGTTGTCCTTTCTCCAACTTTTGAAAATGAATGTTTTAGATTATAAAAACATAGACCAAGATTAAAGGACATCGAAGTATATTCTCTTCAATGTCGGAAGGTGTTTATACCACCAGATTTGGTAGAGCAAGAATTACTACTTGTCGTCTGCCACGTTCTAACGTTCTCTGTCTCTGAATTCTGGTTCTTCTTGCATATCTCTAATATTATGGCTTCTTGATGCGATCGTCTGGTGAGGAACAACAACACCATTCGTCGTATTGCGGATACATCCCATCACACCTTCTTGACCAGTAATCCAGTCCTTTGTAACGTAACATGTTTGATAACGGAAACCTCTGTCCTCTGCTTGTGTGCTAACAACTATCTTAGTCCAATCTTATTAATTATAAACTCCTGGGTGAGAATCCATCAAGTCTCCTACTAAAATCATTTATCCAGCCTGCTCGGAACTAGCACTCATTTCTTAACCTATTTTTCCCTTTAATAAGCATTGTCATTCCTTTTTGATTTCCTCCTGAAGGTGTAGTCGTACACGTCATCAAATCTTCAATATCCACGATGTAGAATAACTGTCCACTGAAACTTTGCACCACTCTCCTGTTCCATAAATCCCTTATATCCACCACTTAAAGAGCGTACATGCACAGTCACTCGAATTGCAAGTCACACTTGTTTATGACCAGACTCGTAGTTTTACAACTTGGAAACACGAATCCGTCATTTCTGATACTCTGTAAAAGAATCTAGCTAATCTCACCTTCAAAAGCACATCCCAATCTGTCGGATGAAAACTTACTGCATGATCTCCTTCTTGAACGACTTTCCTTTGGTCTGAGCAAGATCTGTTGAAAGAAGCAATCTAGTTTTTTTTCTACCTATCTCACATCGGAGCGCCGCTATGAATTAAAAGTCTTAACCATTCCACACCTGAATGGCTATGAATCCTCCTGATCCATATATACTGGTAACATCGTCAACCTTTAACTTCATGAATTCTAGGAGCAACATCTCGATAATCTCAGTAAGGATTAGTACCGTTGTCTGAACAGTATACAACACCATGATCTTCGGAGAGGGGAAAATATCATGTCTCAAGTCTGTCTGATCTCTAACAATGACTCCACCATCTGGTGCGGATCCCGAAGAAACTCGCTTCACTATTAGAACTCGATCAAATATAAATAAACGACGTGTATCTATATCATCGAAAAGTCACCCCGGTCAGTCCTTGTCCCAGACAAGTCTGCTCTGACCGTATCTCTGACAGCAGCCCTCTCGGCCCTCATAAACATGGTGATTGAAACAATCAATCATGCATTGAAGAAGATAGATCAACGGAAGGAATAGAAGGAAGAACTCAAGATATAATTCCTAAGGTATCTTAGGCGGAGTATCATATCGTAAATATGCCGCGGAACATATGTACGGTATGTCACTCTACTTAATACCTACTCCTTCAACAAAGGTCGTCCTATATAATAAATGTACGGGTATAAGACCCCCAAAGTCAAGTCTAAGTCCAATAAGGTCAAGCCTAGGTAACAAAATGTATGCCCAGACTCCATATAGTCAACCTAGACTCGAAAAAAGGTTAAACCAAACGCTCTGATACCAACTTCGTCACGACCCAAATGTGGCACATGACCGGCACTTAAATCATGTGATATCTAAAGACATCGACGCTATCACGACCCGCAGGGTACGGAACGTGACTGGCACTTAAGTTTACGAAACGTCTCAAGACATCCGTAAAATAAGTAAGCCAAAGCCCAGAAACCAAAACCAAATAAGCAAAAGAGTGAAGAAAACCCAATCAATTGAAAGCGAGTTTATCAAATAAGTCATATAAAACCCTTTTTTAAAAACAATACCAATTTTTCCGAAAATTTCGGCAGAGTCTCCTTTGTAAATACTGGCCCCCAAAATGGGTACAACAAGAATATATATGAATCCAACAAATATGGCATCCCCAAGCGGGAGCTAGCTCTTCGCCACAGGACGGTCACAAATCCCACGCAATGTAAAGCAACAACATGTGAAATAATCATAATGAAGCATAAGAAAAACAGCGTGTCGACCCAAGTGAGCTCCACCCCAAAATACAGCATAAAAGTCCACATACCTCACAGTCTCATCTCTAGGTCAATATACAATAATACTGGTAGGTACAGTAGATGGAGTACTCTAGATACAAAGAATACACAAGGTGGTGCAAAAATAATAATATGACCCACCTAAGAGCAAAACCTCGGGTCCAGGCAAAAGAAGCAAGTGCGCCCGCAGCTACTGTACTGACGGAGCGGACCTGAAAAAGGCTGTGGCTCAACGGGGGTGAGTTGCCAACTCGTGAGTAATAAATAACATCTACACAGGCTATCGAAAGCATGCACACAAGTATCCTAGCATCTAAAATACAGGTAAGGCAGGACATAATAGCAGGTAGGTATGCAATATGAATATGCTAGCAGGTATGAATGCAATGCGAATCAACTCGTGATCTGAATGTGTAAGTATAAGAAATCATGTTTTTTCCCTTTAAGAATCTCTTTTGAAATACCAGCACAATACCAATAGAATCAACCGGAACCTGTGTCCAGCAACGACACCTCAAAACTATCATAAATATCATATATCCATGTCATAGTATCTCTGGCCTCAGCCATCCGACTAACCCAGCTCAATATCAAAATCTCATCATCTCGCGGCCACGGTCGGTATCCTCTGGATATCCGCCGTGCCAAACAGTCACCGGTTGGTAATCCGTCCCCTGCCAGGCTCAATGTCAACACCACATTTATCTTGCCCCGGGGTACCATACCGGGCCCACCATGTACCCATGACGGTTCCTCCACTCCTCGACACGGATCTCCAAAACCACAGCAAACTCATGGTGGACGACACTTACATCACTAGAAAACCGCAATTTACATATTTTAAAATTATAATAAGTTTAGAAATTTTGTGGCTTTCCCCCGAAATCCAGAAATATCATAAAATCTCAAGAAATCCTCATAAGTGCATATGTCAATGATAATGAATGCATATGGTATCAATAATCAAGTTGTGATGTGTGATTAATAGATTAGGCATGAACAAATAATATGATGAAGCACATGCACATGAATAGCAATCCTACGATTTCATTTTAAGGAATTAAAGCAATAGCACATGTGCAAGTGTCAATTATAGTAAAAGGTTTCAATTTAAAGGTTATCTAGTGTGGTGGCATGGCAATTACCAGGGTGTGTGTGTAAGCATGAATAGTGCTCGTGCTGCATATAAAAACCCTGGCAATGCAGGTGTCCTATAGAATGGGTTCGTATATGTATGTCAATATAAGGCATGAATGCAGCAAATAATCATATAAGTATTACACCCCTAATTACTAACATCACTAAGAATCTTTTAAGTTACTAAAACTATCGGGCGACTTGCGCCATCCAACGATAGTCCCCCGTAGATGTTACATCTACTCACCGGAATCCCTGGCTAGCTGTGTCCAATCACCGCTTTCCCCTTTCATGCCGCGTCTGACGTCTCCGCGACCGAACATGGAATTTACATCAATACCAAACATAAGGTTACATATCAAGAATGACGCAAAACCCAAACGAAACTACTATGTTCACTAGCTAGGTACAACGTGCGCAGGGTGCGCGGAACATACGCGAAAATCGCAAAAACTGCCAAAAATCGCCGATTTGGTCGCCCGGCAAAACTAAAACCCGACTACTCAAAAATCCGCACACACGCATCCTAAATGTCATAGGATACGCTAAAAATGTCATCAAGACATCGCAATTAATTCATCACAACATTTTAGTAAAAACTAGTAAGCACAAAACTTGCAATTTTGGTGCAAATATCGAAAATTAGCGATAAGGTTATCACAATCCAACACAAATATCCAACCACACAACTAGTTAGCCACAATCACATAAATTCAACTCATTTATCATGCTTCAAAACCCATTTTCCATACATAAACCCTTTCTTGAATTTCCTAAAACAACAATTTACAACCAAAATCACACTTTTAAAATTTAGTAAATTAGCATAGTTTAAAGACCACATAACAAGGTAACCTCTTAGATTAGGTTGTGTAGGAACTAGATAGCAAAATAATTTAATTAACCTAATAATGGTTTCAAGAACCCTTGTTTAATTTTTCAACCATAACCTAAGAAAAAACTAGATTAGAACTACACTAAATTAACACTACAACAATTTAACTTAAGAAACTTAATCAAAAGAACTTAATTAGCAAGAAATTATACCTCCACTAGAGATCTAGCAAGAAGAAATTTGCCTCAATGATGGCCTCCTAGCACCATGATTCCAAGCAAGAGAGGTTAAAGAGAAAGGGGATGAAGAATGGGGTTATTTTGTGAGGTTTAAATTTGGAATTTTTGAAGCAACTTAATGAATTTTTGAAGAAAATGAAAAGAACAAGGAGATGAAGGGGGAATGCTGGAAATTCAGCCAGAAATGAGGGAGGGGATGGTGTGGGGTGTGGGAAAGAGGTCTTGGTCAACTCCTACCAACCACAAAAGACTTTACCCAAAAACAAATTCAAACCTTTCACAAAACAACCATCATTTCCACACAATAAAACAAGTCAAGGAGCATGGAATTTTTCTGGACCTGATGGTGGGGCTGTCCTAGGGCTGAGGGAAGAGAGAGAGGGGTTTTACAAAAGAAATTTTATGCAAAAAGACCTCCTACAAGTCAAAAATTGCAAGTTTTAGCTTAAAATTCAATAAATTCGTTTCCTATCATAAAAATTTGTTAAAAATCAAAGTAAAATACTAAAAATTTATGTTACAACTAGATTTTATTTAACATAATTTTAAAGATTAAAATTAGCCCAGAAAAATTTGTATTTATCGCAAATTTAATGTATTTTCTTACCGGCTTAAAATAATATTAAAAAAATTGAAAAATTAGGGAAAATTTTTAAACGACCAGAATTTCATAAGTAACTCATTAGCTACTAAAAACAAGCAATTACCTATCCATTTTAGGTATAATTAGTCCTAAACTGCAAAATAACGAGAAAGACGGTTTTCGGAAAAATACCGAATTTTCACCGATTTTCAGGAAAACACCAAAACGACTTTTCAAGGCGCTACAATCTTCCCCCCTTAAAGAAATTCGGTCCCCAAATTTAAAAATATAACTACGCGTACCTTCAAAGAGATGGGGATATTTCTTCCTCATCTCGCCCTCGGTCTCCCAGGTAACCTCCTCGCTGCTCGGGCTACGCCAAAGGACCTTGACGGTTGGTATAATCTTCGACCTCAACTTCTTCACCTGCCGATCCAGGATGGCCACCGGCTGCTCTGCAAAAGAAAGGCCGCGCTCTAGCTGGACTGTCGGGTGCTGAATCGCATGCGAAGGGTCGTGAAGGTACTTGCGGAGCATCGAAACATGGAAGACGGGGTGAACATCGGGAAAGCTGGGTGGAAGGGCCAAACGATATGCAACAGCGCCAACCCGCTCGAGGATCTCGAAGGGACCTACAAATCTAGGGCTAAGCTTCCCCTTTTGCCCAAAACGCATCACGCCCTTCATCGGAGAGACCCTCAGAAAAACATGGTCGCTAACTGCGAACTCTAATCTGCGACGGCGTCTGTCCGCATACGATTTCTGCCTGCTCTGAGCCGCTCTCATCCGGCCTCGGATCAACTGTATCTTCGTTGTCGTCTCCTCAACAAGCTGCGGCCCCAACATGCTGCTCTCGCTGAGCTCTGTCCAACAGACGGGCGATCTGCATCTCCTCCCATACAATGCCTCGAAAGGTGCCATCTGAATAGTATCCTGGAAGCTGTTGTTGTAGGAGAACTCCACTAGAGGTAAATGATGATCCCAGCTACCACCAAAGTCTAAAACGCACGCTCTGAGCATGTCCTCGAGAGTCTGAATGGTCCGCTCTGACTGTCCGTCGGTCTGCGGATGAAACGCTGTGCTGAAGCTCAAACGAGTGCCCAAAGCCTCCTGAAGTCTCTGCCAAAGTCGGCTGGTAAACTGAGTGCCTCGATCTGACACGATACAAGTCGGTATTCCATGTAGTCGCACGATCTCGTCAATGTAGAGCTGAGCATACTGAACAAAGCTGAATGTGGTCTTCACTGGTAGGAAGTGAGCCGCTTTCGTCAATCTATCCACGATCACCCAGATGGAGTCGTACCCTCGACTGGTCCTGGGTAGACCCACAACGAAGTCCATCGAAATCTGCTCCCATTTCCACTCTGGAATGGGTAACGGCTGTAGCTCTCCTGCGGACCTATGGTGCTCGGCCTTGACTTGCTGACAAGTCAGGAATCTCGATACAAACTCCGCAATGTCCCTCTTCATCCCGTCCCACCAGTAGGTCTCTCTCATATCATGGTACATCTTGGTGGAACCGGGGTGGACACTATACACTGATCGGTGTGCCTCCTCAAGAATGTCGCGCAGCAATCCATCAGCATCTGGTACGCACAGTCTAGATCCATATCGTAAAATCCCCTGATCGTCAACCACGAACTCGGAAAATCTACCCTGTCCCATCTGTGCCATGATCTCTGAGCAACGGTCGTCACTGCGCTGTGCCTCATATATACGGTCAAGCAACTGTGGGCGTGCACGAACATACGCGAGCTGTCCCCCTGTCTGAGTGAACTCGAACTCCACTCGGCTGTCGCATAAAATCTGCCAATCTGCTGACGACTGCCTCTGCACTGCGCGCAAACACGATAGACTACCCCCGGGCCTCCTGCTCAACGCATCTGCCACTACATTCGCCTTGCCTGGGTGATATTAGATCTCGCAGTCGTAGTCTTTCACCAACTCCATCCAACGACGCTGTCTGAGATTCAGGTCTCGCTGCTGAAATATGTACTTTAAGCTCTTGTGATCGGTGAATATCTGACACGACTCGCCGTATAGGTAATGTCGCCAAATCTTCAGTGCAAAGACCACTGCAGCCATCTCCAAATCATGAGTGGGGTAGTTCTGTTCATGCTTCTTCAACTGCCGAGAAGCATAATCGATCACCCGGCCATGCTGCATCAATACGCATCCTAATCCCACTCACGAAGCATCACAGTAGACAACAAATCCGCCTGATCCCGAAGGCAAAGATAATACCGGCGCCGTAGTCAAACAAGTCCGTAGCTGCTGAAAACTGCGCTCGCACTCCTCTGTCCAGACGAAAGGAACTCCCTTCCGGGTCAAACCGGTCAACGGTGCAGCTATACGGGAGAAGTCCTGAACAAAACGCCTGTAGTAGCCCGCCAGGCCTAGAAAACTACGGATCTCAGTAACCGATATAGGTCGGGGCCACTGCTGAACAGCCTCAATCTTCTTCGGGTCCACACATATGCCGTCTCTCGTAACCACGTGACCCAAGAATCCGACACTGTCCAGCCAGAATGCACACTTGGAGAACTTTGCAAACAGCTGGTGCTCCCTCAGAGTCTGTAACGTAATCCACAAGTGCTGCTCGTGCTCCTCTCTGCTCCGGGAGTACACCAAGATATCGTCGATAAACACGATGATGAACAAGTCAAGATACGGCCTGAATGTACGGTTCATCAAATCCATGAATACTGCTGGGGCGTTGGTGAGTCCGAACGACATCACCAAAAACTCATAGTGGCCGTAGCGCGTGCGGAAAGCTGTCCTCGGTATATCCTCCTGTCGAACTCGCAGCTTATGGTATCCTGATCGCAAGTCGATCCTCGAAAAATAACCCGCGCCCTGGAGCTGGTCGAACAAATCATCAATGCGTGGCAACGGATATCTGTTCCGAACGGTTACTTTGTTCAGCTGGCGGTAGTCGATACATAAGCGCAAACCTCCATCCTTCTTCTTGACAAACAGGACCGGAGCACCCCACGAAGAAACACTAGGTCGAATAAGCCCCTTATCTAACAAATCCTGCAACTGATCCTTCAGCTCTCGAAGCTCAGCCGGGGCCATCCGATAAGGCGGTATAGAGATAGGCCCCGAGCCGGGAATCAAATCGATGCAGAACTCAACATCGCGCTCAGGTGGTAGCCCAGGTAGCTCATCAGGGAAAACATCAGGGAACTCAAAAACAACCGGGACCCGGTCCAACGGAACCTCTGCAGCTCGAGTATCACAAATATACGCTAAGAATCTCTGACATCCCTTCCGCAAGAGCTGACCAGCGCGAAGAGACGAAATCAAGCTGGGAAGGGTGACGCTGCGGTCTCCCTGAATAACAAGGACTGGCTCCCCCGGAAAGCTAAATCTGACTGCCTTCTCACGGCAGTCCACCGAAGCATAACAGGTGGCTAGCCAATCCATGCCCAGAAGCATATCAAAGTCCAACATATCGAGGAGAATCAAATCAACTGATGAATCCCTCTCCCCGATACGAACGGAACACAATCGAAATACAAAACGAGCGACAAAAGACTCGCCTACCGGAGTACTAACAACAAGCGGATGATCTAACGACGATGACTCACGGCCCAACATCGGTGCAAAGTGTGTAGATACGTACGAATGTGTGGAACCTGGGTCGAATAATACCCGTGCGTCGAAAGAACAAACTGGCAAGGTACCTGTCACAACGGCATTGGATGCCTGCGCATCCTGCGGTGTCAAAGCAAATACTCGGGCCTGTCCTCCACCGATAGCGGGCTGACCTTGACCTCGGCCTCTGCCTCCTCGTCCTCTCTGAACAGGACCGCCACGTCCACGGCCTCTGGGTGCACCTAACTGGCGTGGAGCATCGTCGGTGGTAGGAAGTAGGGCTCTCTGAGGAGGGGGTGGCGATGGTGGTAGGGTCACATGCGGAACTGTCGCTGCTCCCTATCGTCTCACCGGACAGTCTCTGACAAGATGGTGCGGACTCCCGCACCCAAAACACCCTGGTGACGGCTGCTGTCCCTGGGGATAAGAACCATATAACTTTCCCCGTCCAAATCCTCTGCCAGGCCTATCTCTCGGAAAGAATCTGGCGCGCTGCCTCTGAGACGGTACATCGGTGCGAATCCTCTTCGGCCCAGAAACGGCCGAAGTCTGTGATATGCGTGCCTCCATCCGTAATGCCGTATCCATAGCAGCTGAATAAGTGTCGTAGTGCTGGGCGCCAATGGCAAGATATAGATGGGCATCAAGTCCCTGTACAAACCTCTTCACCATCTTCTCTTCGGTATCCACCAAATACTGAGCATATCGGGATAACTGCGTAAACTGGACATCATACTCAGACACCGTCATCCCAGGTGTCTTGACTAAGGCCTCGAAACTGCGAGCTCTGGCGTCACGAACGCTCTCTGGAAGGAAACGAGCTAGAAAGACCGCTGTAAATTCGGCCCAAGTCATAGGCGGTAGACCTGCAGCTCGACCTCTCAAGACTGACTCCCACCATGTCTGCGCAAGACCCTCTAGTCGGAAACTCGCAAGCTCTACCCATCGATCATCCGAACATCTCAGCGAACGGCAGATCCTGGCTAAACTGTCAAGGAACGTCTGTGGGTCCTCCGCTGCCTCGGTGCCGGTGAATACTGGAGGTCTCAGCCTCATGAAATCTTGTAGTGAAACCGGAATGGCCACGGTGGTAGTAGTAGGAGCAGGTATCATGGTCGTCTGTGATGTAGTAGGTACGTCGTCCGGCCTCGGTGTACGACTGGCTGCAACTAGGGATCCTACCATCTGACGTAGCTCCTGAATACTCCCCATCATCTGTCGCAACTCATCCATACCAGTCTCAAGCCTATCCATACGGCCTGGGGAAGGTGGATCGGTCTGTCCCTGCGGCATAGGCATACCACCATGCTCAGTCCTAGTCTCGGACGAGCCAGCTCGAATCTCATCTCGGGCGGCAGCCTTCTGTGCCCTCGTAGCCTTCGGCGGCATAGTGACTGGTACAGGAACAGGACAATAAGAATGGTGCAGTAGAATCATAGGATACACGGAATTGAAGAAGGAATTTCAAGCAAGTATATCCTAAAGTCACTTAGGCGGAGTACCATATCGCAAGTATGCCGCGGACATACGTACGCTACGTTACCCTACTTAAGTCACTTACTCCATCTACCAAGGGTCATCCTACACTCAAAAAGGTAAAACCTATCGCTCTGATACCAACTTTGTCACGACCCGCAGGGTACGGAACGTGACTGGCACTTAAGTTTACGAAACGTCTCAAGACATCCGTAAAATAAGTAAGCCAAAGCCCAGAAACCAAAACCAAATAAGCAAAAGAGTGAAGAAAACCCAATCAATTGAAAGCGAGTTTATCAAATAAGTCATATAAAACCCTTTTTTAAAAACAAAACCCATTTTTCCGAAAATTTCGGCAGAGTCTCCTTTGTAAATACTGGCCCCCAAAATGGGTACAACAAGAATATATATGAATCCAACAAATATGGCATCCCCAAGCGGGAGCTAGCTCTTCGCCACAGGGCGGTCACAAATCCCACGCAATGTAAAGCAACAACATGCGAAATAATCATAATGAAGCATAAGAAAAACAGCATGTCGACTCAAGTGAGCTCGACCCCAAAATACAGCATAAAAGTCCACAAACCTCACAGTCTCATCTCTAGGTCAATATACAATAATATTGGTAGGTACAGTAGATGGAGTACTCTAGATACAAAGATTACACAAGGTGGTGCAAAAATAATAATATGACCCACCTAAGAGCAAAACCTCGGGTCCAGGCAAAAGAAGCAAGTGCGCCCGCAGCTACTGTACTGACGGAGCGGACCTGAAAAAGGCTGTGGCACAACGTGGGTGAGTTGCCAACTCGTGAGTAATAAATAACATCTACACAGGCTATCGTAAGCATGCACACAAGTATCCTAGCATCTAAAATACAGGTAAGGCAGGACATAATAGCAGGTAGGTATGCAATATGAATATGCTAGCAGGTATGAATGCAATGCGAATCAACTCGTGATCTGAATGTGTAAGTATAAGAAATCATGTTTTTTCCCTTTAAGAATCTCTTTTGAAATACCATCACAATACCAATAGAATCAACCGGAACCTGTGTCTAGCAACGACACCTCAAAACTATCATAAATATCATATATCCATGTCATAGTATCTCTGGCCTCAGCCATCTGGCTGACCCAGCTCAATATCAAAATCTCATCATCTCGCGGCCACGGTCGGTATCCTCTGGATATCCGCCGTGCCAAACAGTCACCGGTAGGTAATCCGTCCCCTGCCAGGCTCAACGTCAACACCACATTCATCTTGCCCCTGGGTACCATACCGGGCCCACCATGTACCTGTGACGGTTCCTCCACTCCTCGACACGGATCTCCAAAACCACAGCAAACTCATGGTGGACGACACTTACATCACTAGAAAATCGCAATTTACATATTTTAAAATTATAATAAGTTTAGAAATTTTGCGGCTTTCCCCCGAAATCCAGAAATATCATAAAAGCTCAAGAAATCCTCATAAGTGCATATGTCAATGATAATGAATGCATATGCTATCAATAATCAAGTTATGATGTGTGATTAATAGATTAGGCATGAACAAATAATATGATGAAGCACATGCACATGAATAGCAATCCTACGATTTCATTTTAAGGAATTAAAGCAATAGCACACGTGTAAGTGTCAATTATAGTAAAAGGTTTCAATTTAAAGGTTATCTAGTGTGGTGGCATGGCAATTACCAGGGTGTGTGTGTAAGCATGAATAGTGCTCGTGCTGCATATAAAAACCCTGGTAATGCTGCAGGTGTCCTATAGAATGGGTTCGTATATGTATGTCAATATAAGGCATGAATGCAGCAAATAATCATATAAGTATTACACCCCTAATTACTAACATCACTAAGAATCTTTTAAGTTACTAAAACTATCGGGCGACTTGCGCCATCCAACGATAGTCCCCCGTAGATGTTACATCTGTTAGTTGTATGTATGCCCTAGAGGCCAGTATTGTACAGATGATGTATATTATTGGATGCTTGGTCATATATAGAGATGACTTTCTTGCTCGATATGATAGTATGCTATCTGGTTACTCTTTATCTTAACATGTACACTTGTCTCTTTAAACTGTCTTATAGTTACATGTTGGTAAAGCCCTTAGGATGTGTACTTGACTACCTGGACTATGATGTAGATCATACTAGTGGGGACGTGGTAGTCCATAAGTACATCCTTCAAGGTCCCTTGTCGTGGGTGTATCGAGACGGGGCATCGATATACCAGTGTAGACTAGCGTATACGCTTCTCGACCCATGAGATGGGTGATGGATGATCCCATATCCATTGGTGTTTGACATCAGAGATGGTATACGGGTGCTCAGTGGAGACTGGGTACACTGGACGGACTCGCCGAGAACTCCCAGATGGTATTATACCTCACGTCAGATGGCAGTTCTCAGGTGACACTTGTATAGGTTAGTCTGTAGACCCGAGATCGTCATAGAGTCTTGTGTGACTCCCACTGTCCTTTGATCTCCACCTTACCACGTCCATGAGGGCGTGCAAAACGGTGGTCTTTGGGGACAGTCCCGAGTCACATGGAGGTAATGAGCGATAGGAGGGGTTTCGTCTCTCCCGGTATTGGGGGTTGATGTTGCGCTGTGCTTGATTGGCCGTAACAGGGAAGTCCCTGGCCAGGGCTGATTTAGAGATTTGCTGGTAAGTGTTACCAGTAGTTTCTCGACCCGTTATGAGCCTCACATCGGCACGACTTATCGGTTATTGGGGTCTGACGCATACCACCCCTAGACTTGATATGCGACATATCAGACGAACAGACCGTACTGTATGGTAAGTGTTACTGGTTGGATTCACAGGAGTGTGAGCGGGCTAGCTCGTCGATCTTCTGATCGCTCAATACCCGGGTGGCCGTTACGTTTGGCAGACCGCTTGCGGCTTGTGGGTGTTTGATATGATCATCACCTGCTACCGGAGTATTGACGAGTCTTTAGAGTCCTACATAGAGGTTTCCTGGCTCGAGCAAAATGAAATAGGAGCGCATATGAGATATGTGCAGGGACGAGAATAATACCAGTATGAGATACTGGATTCTATTCTCGCGATTTGTAACATTGATCGGTTATATGTGATATAGCCGGGTTATCGGATCAAGTGTTGATTCGATAAGTTGTTACTATTCATATTAGTCGGTTATATGAGATATGACCGGATCGTTAAATCAAGTGTTGATTTAATGATTTAATGTATAATTATATATTTGATATATTACTTTACATTAACTAATATTGGTTCACTTAAGATGGATTTTCTCACTTGATATGCACATTGTATATATGTGATATATTTTTGTGCACTAGATTGTATCATGTTTGATGATACATGCAAACTTGGGTGTATATTTGATTTGAACCATGTTTAGGTTATTGGTTATGGTTTTGTATTATTCATTTATTCATTTTATTTTAGCTCCTTTATTTCTTTTGGCTAAAATGAAATGGTTGCTAACTTTGTCTTTTGTGGAAGCTTCATGAAGCTTTCAATTAGCAACCATTCTATTTTATATTCAAAACCTAACCATTACCTAAACTATAGTTTGCTCTCTACAAGAGTCAAGTCTAACCCAAGGTTGCATCATGATAACATCAATACATTTTATTATTCCATCACCATTCTCATGATATTCTTCTTGTTCCTTCTTCCTCTTCTTCATCTTGATCAAGAAGAAGAGAGCTTAAAACCTCCAATGGTGAAATGATAAAATGAGTGAGAAAACAAAATCTAAAGTCAACCCACCTCCTCTTTCTTCATTCTCTACAACTTGCCTTGTAGTAGAGTATGTTGTCTTCACAAGTTTCTTGACTTGATGAAGGTGGAGCTCGAGTTTGAGTTGCCTCGACGTAGATCTTCTTCGGCATCGTAGTCTTCGACTTAGCCCGATTGTTTCTCCGACGAAACCATCACCGGAGTCCGGG
The DNA here is from genome assembly GCA_030015575.1 of Agapanthus africanus. Classification (NCBI taxonomy): domain Eukaryota; kingdom Viridiplantae; phylum Streptophyta; class Magnoliopsida; order Asparagales; family Amaryllidaceae; genus Agapanthus; species Agapanthus africanus. The sequence continues at coordinate 278,715,901 of JASDDO010000010.1, read as the reverse complement.
ATCCGACGATCGTAGCGAAGATACATCGTCATGGAGCATTGGAGGTGGAGTAACGAAACTACAAAGGTTGTATTTTCATTCACTCTTTAGTTATGTTGATAACTAGTTGCTCCTTTTTCGCCTAAACTCTAGCCAACGATCCGTATTAGAGTTCTTCGGCACATGTAAAATTTTTGTTTGGCATGGTTGATGCCTTGTGACAACCCCTTGATGTGCCAAGAAACCCTACAGTGGTATCAGAGCCTAGCTAGAGCCTTAGGCGATCCGTGGACGGAGTTAGAAATCCGATCGAACCGAAATCCCATTGCAAAATCACTCTCTGTACTTTTTTCAAAACTGTTGATTTTTGGGAATTAAAAATATCCAGAAAAACAAGCAGGCTTTTTTAAGAATTACTGTGAAATTTGGTACCCTGACTCATCAAAAGCGCGGCGGAAGAGCCGCACAAGTAGGGCTTGTGCGGCTCTTCCGCGGCCAACAAGATCGCGACACGTGTCAAATTTGAACAGTAACTCCTATTGCGCAGTGCTCATTTTCCTGGAATATTTTAATCTGAACTCAAGAGTTGAGTTTTTCTGAGTTGTTTTGGGGGCTCGCAGTTTCGATCGGAAAGTCTAGTTCTGTCTATGTGTTTTCCGGATAATTTTTGAACATGTTGAAAAGTTCGACCGGATATAAATACCCAATTTTTCCCCTGTTGGGAAATTTCCAAGTGTTGGATTTTTCCGTGGTTTAAAGACATTCTAAGTAGTGCAAGTAACGCGATGGACCCTCTAGAAGACAACAAACCATAACTCGATTATGTGACCGTCTTGAACTGCCCTTTGAACCTTCGGGTTTGGGGCGGTACGGCGTGCCACATGTGAGGCGTTGGCTTGACCCTTCTACGGCTGGACCGTTGGTACTGAGGCATGAACTGGATGTTTTTAAACTTGTTTCATGTGTTGAGCAGTTTCGGGAAAACTTGGGTGTCCGAATGTTCGATCGGAAAGTTTAACATTTTCTGTTTATCCGGAATGGGATACAACAATTGGAATTCACACAGAGTTATGAGATAACCGAATGAATGTTATAAACATAGCAGTTTAGTCTCACTTGATCGGTTGCCACGGAATTTTGATGTGATCAAAAGTCTGTCGCAATCACGTAGCATACGCGGATACTCGCCGGGTAAACTTAATAGACAGCCTCACCCCATAGCCTCGACCAAGTGACTGTAGGAGAACCCCGTCGCCGAAAGCATCCGTTCGGGTGCTCCCGGTAGCGGTGTTCCTCCTTGGTGCACTTTGTCGACGGTATTGGGGGTGCGGCTGCCTACTAGAGTTTCCGACGAGCATTCGATCAGATTTTCGGGAATCTTGTTGAATTGCCCGACTTGATATTGAAAAGTGTTTTCGATAATGAGACTAAAATGCGGGGTTTATAATTGTTAGGCATGTGATGTCTAAGTATTTCATTTGATTAGGCATGCGATGTCTAAACAGGTTGCGGATTCCAACTGTTGTAGTTTTACACTTTCTTTTCTGTGACCGTAAGTGTAGTATGTTGATATCGCCGGTTTCGTTGCTATACGTCAACGACAATTGGGGTATGCATACTTACTTACGTTGATGACATGTGATGTTATGTGTTGCTGGATATGTGATATTGGATTGTCGTGTTTGAATAGCCGGGGGTTTTTATGTGAGATGAGTGTTTTTCATTTTCATTCATGTAAAAACTTGTATGTAATATTCTTTTAATTGGGGCACTTCCATGTTGCGGAAGATGTCACCTTTTGTATATTATTTACTTTTCCGCACTAGGATAGACCCAAGGAGGAGGGCACAAGTAACCGGGTTCTGGAGTCCAGTGGGAGACCAACTCGAGGAGTCGAGTCCGGGTCTCCTAACTCTAGAATTGGTAGGGTTGCTTGCCGCTCTCGTAGGGGTCTAGGGGTGTGGGTTTGGCTATTCATCACGACCGTGGAATCCATGTTTTGTACTGGCTCGTATTGAAAACACGGACGTCCTAGTATATCCAATATTTCATTTGTTTCTTCAGCTGCGATATCTGTGATGTGATCATGTGATGTTCTGTGATAGATACAGTATATAGTATATATGATATATTATATAGACGTTACTTATGTTTTACACCCGCGCTAGCCCTGCCCTGCTCTGTCGTTAGTCACCTAACCTAACGGTGCACGAGGGGACATCGAGGCGAATGCGGATGGCATAAGTGTACGTCATATCTATCTGTGATGCTTAGGTATTTAAATGATGGGACTTCATTAATGTGATTAATGAAAGAAAAGAAACCTAAAGATGTTGTGGAATCGAATTTTAAAATAAAACAGGTAGCTACAGTTCTTGCTTTGCACAGCGGTATATATGATATATCCTGCACCTTATTCGATAAGGAAAGGACCGAGATCCCTTCACCGGGAGTGACTCCTTTAGCAACAACTGGCAGATGCTACACTCTCGGTTTGTTTTTGATTGCTTTTAGGAGTTTTTTCTTTGCACAGTGATATATGTGATATATCCCGCACCTCATACGACGAGGAAAGGGCCGACGATCCCTTCACCGGGAGTGACCCCTTTAGCAAAACTAGAAAAGCCTCAAAATCAATCCATTTTAAAACTTCATTTGATTCTACAACGATATCAAGTTCATTACGCTCATGGTTTTCAGAAAAACCTGACGTAGCCCTCCGTCATTTCAGATAAGTTACATATAGTATTCGTGCTACATTTGTTGGCTTTCGTCAAGGTGTAGTGTGCGGTAGCTATGTGCTGCTTATCTGTTGCATATGATGCGACTGGATTAGGGTAGTCGTACGGCTTTGTTGGCTTTCGTCAAGGGTCGTGCGGGTGGGTTTAATTCAGTCAGGAAATGCACGGGTTGAACTTGACTAGCGGGCTGTGATTTGTTGGCTTTCGTCAAGGTCATAGCATGCTAGGGGCAAAATATTATCGGGAATTTCAAGTGTTGAAATTTGCAATGAGATTGCATACCTTCTATGAGATAGTTGGATCCCGATACCCGCTGCGAGTAAGAGTTACTCCTGGGAGAGTTTTGCACATTGCAATTAGCCGATCAAGTAGGTGTCTAGAAAGGTGTTAACGAGGTTACGCCTCTAGGAAAACGAGGTTTACATTAATTAGGTTCGTGCGAAAGCACGGGGGACCTCCCTCAAAGTACCGACACTGGCCTGGCTGAAAGATTGGGGAACTTGTAGTGTGTAATTAATCCCGGCTAGTCTTTCCTTTTTGGGTTTGAAGGAAGATTTGATAAAAAGCAGTAGGAGCCATCCTGATTAGATAAGATAATAACCAATCTGATCTTGCACGAGCATACGCTAAGGTGTTTTCTTCTCTCTCTCTCCAGGTAGCGACCATTTTATGCCCTAATCAAGATAATAATATGGATGTATTGACCAAACCCGCATGTTTTACTGTGCTGGGGAACGTTGATTCTTATAAGAGTTATAGGAATGAACAGGATATAGGGGAATACCAGGATTCCCATGCCACCCGATTGAAGAAAGTACATGTTGATGCATTTTTCTCGGGTGTGTTCGTTACTGAGAACTGTTTCTCCATTTGCTCTACGTCCTGGGTATTAGATACCGGATCAGGATCCCATATATGTAATCAGTTACATGGGCTTAGAAAAGGTAGAGAACTCGGAGAAGGTGATAAAGACATTAGAGTTGGAAATGGTGCAATTGTTGCAGCTAAGATTGTCGGGGAATATCACCTTGAATTACCAACTGGTAATACATTGGTTCTGAACGAATGCTATTACATGCCGAACCTGATATGCAACATTATATCAGTTTCTTTATTAAGTAAAGAAGGATATAATTTTGTATTACAGGACAATGTTATGAATATTTTCCGTAACCAAAAGTTGGTTGGATCAGGCACGTTGTGCAATGGCATTTATGTTCTAAATCAATCAACAGTTTTGAGCATAACAAACACACACAAGAGGAAGAGTTTTGAACTCAACGAATCCTTCTTGTGGCATTGTAGACTGGGTCACATCAATGCGACACGACTAGCTAAGTTGCATAAAGATGGATATTTGAAACCATTCGAGTTTTCATCTTATGACACTTGCCAGTCATGTCTCAAAGGCAAGATGACCAAAACTCCGTTTACGGGACACGGAGAAAGAGTTGCTGAACTCTTGGGACTGATACATAGTGATGTATGCGGTCCAATGTCTACACATGCCAGGGATGGTTCTTCGTACTTCATTACATTCACTGACGATCTCTCAAGATACGGATATGTGTACTTGATAAGACACAAGTCTGAAGCTTTTGAGAAATTTAGAGAATATAAACAAGAAGTCGAGAACCAAACCGGAAAAAGTATTAAAATCCTTCGATCCGATCGAGGAGGTGAATACTTGAGCAATGAGTTCCTGGACTTCCTAAAAGAGAATGGGATTCTCTCTCAGCTGACTCCTCCATATACACCACAGCACAACGGTGTATCAGAACGGAGGAATCGCACCCTATTAGATATGGTGCGCTCTATGATGAGCACAGCTGAGTTACCTATTTCTTTCTGGGGGTATGCGCTTGAGACAGCCATACATCTGTTGAATATGGTCCCAACCAAATCTGTGCCTACCACTCCATATGAGATATGGAAAGGAAAGAGACCAAGTCTTAACTATGTTAAGATATGGGGTTGTCCCGCCTATGTCAAACGACAAAATCCAGACAAACTCGAGGCACGGTCTGTTCTATGCAAATTTGTAGGATATCCCAAGAATTCTCAAGGGTATATCTTCTACCACCCTGAGGAACAAAGAGTGTTTGTTTCTCGGCATGCCACCTTTTTAGAAAAGGAATTTCTTGAAAAAGAGATTGATGGTCATGAGGTAGAACTGGAAGAGGTTCCAGCTACGAATGCTACAATAGAAGACTTGGTAGAACCAGAGGATTCAGTAGTACCCGACGAACCTCAGCCTCTCCGCCGATCTAGTAGGGTTCCTCACCCACCTGAGAGATACTACGGTTTTCTCATGGATGGTGGGAGCGAGGATTGCATCATGGAGGATGATGACCCAACTAGCTTCGAGCAGGCCATCACGAGTAGGGACTCAGTGAAATGGCTGGATGCTATGCGGTCCGAGATGGAATCCATGTACACCAACAAAGTATGGACTTTGGAAGTTGCTCCTGAAGGGGTAAAACCCATTGGGAGCAAGTGGATCTTCAAGAAGAAACTTGGTGTAGATGGGAAAGTGGAGACTTTCAAAGCTAGACTTGTAGCAAAAGGTTTTCGCCAAAGACCAGGTGTGGACTATGACGAAACCTTTTCTCCAGTGGCTATGCTTAAATCCATCCGGATCATGCTTGCCATCGCTGCATATCATGATTACGAAATCTGGCAAATGGATGTTAAGACCGCCTTTCTAAATGGTGATTTAGAAGAGTGCGTGTACATGACTCAGCCAGAGGGCTTCGTAGACAGTGGGAGCAGCGGGAAGGTGTGCAAGCTGCTTAAATCCATTTATGGATTAAAGCAAGCATCGCGGAGTTGGAATATCTGCTTTGACGTAGTTATCAAAGAGTTTGATTTCGTCAAAAACCCAGATGAACCTTGTATTTACAAGAAGGTGGCAGAGAGTAAGGTTGTCTTCCTCGTATTGTACGTGGACGACATACTCTTGATAGGAAATGATATTCCTATGCTGCAATCGGTCAAGCTCTTCTTATCATAAAGATTCTCAATGAAAGATCTTGGTGATGCCTCCTGCATATTGGGAATGAGGATCTATAGAGATAGATCCAAACGGATATTGGGATTGTCCCAATCCAGGTACATTGACACCGTACTAAAGAGGTTTAGTATGGAAGAATCCAAGCGTGGGAACTTACCCACGATCTCTGGAGTCACTCTCTCCAAAGAGATGTTTCCCAAGACTGATTTGGAGAGAGCTCGCATGCAAGGGATACCCTATGCTTCGGCTGTAGGCTCTATCATGTACGCGATGCTATGTACCAGACCCGATGTTGCATACTCACTAAGTATAGTGAGCAGGTATCAAGCTGATCCTGGAGAGAGTCACTGGACAGCTGTGAAGAGCATTCTCAAGTACTTACGAAGGACTAAAGAGATGCTCTTGGTGTATGGTAACGGAGAACTCCAGGTGGAGTCCTTTACCGATTCGAGCTTCCAGAGTGATAAGGACGACTCTAAGTCGCAATCGGGATTTGTCTTTACCCTTCACGGAGGGGCGGTTAGCTGGAAGAATTCCAAGCAGGAAACCGTGGCAGACTCGACGATGGAGGCTGAATACATCGCTGCCAACGATGCTGCCAAAGAGGCTGTCTGGATCAAGAAGTTCATTACTGAACTTGGAGTGGTTCCATCCATTGAGAATCCAATACCTTTGTATTGCGATAACAATGGAGCGGTGGCTTTGTCCAAGGAACCCAGGTCCCATCAGCGATCCAGGCACATTCTGAGGCGGTATCACCTGATCCGGGAGATAGTTGATCGCCGGGAGATCGAGGTCAGGAGAGTTGATACGAAGAATAACACAGCGGATCCACTCACGAAGGCTATTCCCCAGATACAGTTTGAGAGACTCTTTGGGATGCTTGGTATGCGATACTATAGCAGCTGGCCCTAGTGCAAGTGGGAGATTGTTAGTTGTATGTATGCCCTAGAGGCCAGTATTGTACAGATGATGTATATTATTGGATGCTTGGTCATATATAGAGATGACTTTCTTGCTCGATATGATAGTATGCTATCTGGTTACTCTTTATCTTAACATGTACACTTGTCTCTTTAAACTGTCTTATAGTTACATGTTGGTAAAGCCCTTAGGATGTGTACTTGACTACCTGGACTATGATGTAGATCATACTAGTGGGGACGTGGTAGTCCATAAGTACATCCTTCAAGGTCCCTAGTCGTGGGTGTATCGAGACGGGGCATCGATATACCAGTGTAGACTAGCGTATACGCTACTCGACCCATGAGATGGGCGATGGATGATCCCATATCCATTGGTGTTTGACATCAGAGATGGTATACGGGTGCTCAGTGGAGACTGGGTACACTGGACGGACTCGCCGAGAACTCCCAGATGGTATTATACCTCACGTCAGATGGCAGTTCTCAGGTGACACTTGTATAGGTTAGTCTGTAGACCCGAGATCGTCATAAAGTCTTGTGTGACTCCCACTGTCCTTTGATCTCCACCTTACCACGTCCATGAGGGCGTGCAAAACGGTGGTCTTTGGGGACAGTCCCGAGTCACATGGAGGCAATGAGCGATAGGAGGGGTTTCGTCTCTCCCGGTATTGGGGGTTGATGTTGCACTGTGCTTGATTGGCCGTAACAGGGAAATCCCTGGCCAGGGCTGATTTAGAGATTTGCTGGTAAGTGTTACCAGTAATTTCTCGACCCGTTATGAGCATCACATCGGCACGACTTATCGGTTATTGGGGTCTGACGCATACCACCCCTAGACTTGATATGCGACATATCAGATGAACAGACTGTACTGTATGGTAAGTGTTACTGGTTGGATTCACAGGAGTGTGAGCGGGCTAGCTCGTCGATCTTCTGATCGCTCAATACCCGGGTGGCCGTTACGTTTGGCAGACCGCTTGCGGCTTGTGGGTGTTTGATATGATCATCACCTGCTACCGGAGTATTGACGAGTCTTTAGAGTCCTACATAGAGGTTTCCTGGCTCGAGCAAAATGAAATAGGAGCGCATATGAGATATGTGCAGGGACGAGAATAATACCAGTATGAGATACTGGATTCTATTCTCGCGATTTGTAACATTGATCGATTATATGTGATATAGCCGGGTTATCGGATCAAGTGTTGATTCGATAAGTTGTTACTATTCATATTAGTCGGTTATATGAGATATGACCGGATCGTTAAATCAAGTGTTGATTTAATGATTTAATGTATAATTATATATTTGATATATTACTTTACATTAACTAATATTGGTTCACTTAAGATGGATTTTCTCACTTGATATGCACATTGTATATATGTGATATATTTTTGTGCACTAGATTGTATCATGTTTGATGATACATGCAAACTTGGGTGTATATTTGATTTGAACCATGTTTAGGTTATTGGTTATGGTTTTGTATTATTCATTTATTCATTTTATTTTAGCTCCTTTATTTCTTTTGGCTAAAATGAAATGGTTGCTAACTTTGTCTTTTGTGGAAGCTTCATGAAGCTTTCAATTAGCAACCATTCTATTTTATATTCAAAACCTAACCATTACCTAAACTATAGTTTGCTCTCTACAAGAGTCAAGTCTAACCCAAGGTTGCATCATGATAACATCAATACATTTTATTATTCCATCACCATTCTCATGATATTCTTCTTGTTCCTTCTTCCTCTTCTTCATCTTGATCAAGAAGAAGAGAGCTTAAAACCTCCAATGGTGAAATGATAAAATGAGTGAGAAAACAAAATCTAAAGTCAACCCACCTCCTCTTTCTTCATTCTCTACAACTTGCCTTTGTTAGTTATATGTATGCCCTAGAGGCCATTACTGTACATTGGATGTATATTGTAGTGGATGCTGGGACATATATAGGAAGGACTTTCTTGCTCGACATGATAGTACGCTATCTGGTTGCTCTTTATCTTAACATGTATACTTTCTGTCTCTCTGATTACATGTTGATAAAGCCCATAGGATGTGTACTCGACTTCCAGGACTATGATGTAGATCATACTAGTGGGGCCTGGGTAATCCATGAGTACATCCTTGAATTGTTCCTAGTCGAGGGAATATCGAGACGGGGCATCGATATTCCAGAGTAGACTAGCGCATATCTTCTCGACCCATGCGATGGGCGATGGATGATCCCATATCCATTGGTGTTTGACATCGAAGATCGTATGCGGGTGCTCAGTGGAGACTGGGTACACTGAACGGACTCGCCGAGAACTCCCAGATGGTATTATACCTCACGTCAGATGGCAGTTCTCTGGTGACACTGGTACAGCTTAGTCTGTAGACCCGAGATCGTCATAGAGTCTTGTGTGTCTCCCACTGTGCTTTGATTTCCACCCTACCACGGCTCTACTGAGTTGTGCAAACAGGTGGTTTTTGGGTACGGTCCCGATTCATATGGAGGCAATGAGCGATAGGAGGGGATTCGTCTCTCCCGGTATTGGGGGTTGATGTTGTGCTATGCTCGACTGGCCATAACAGGAAATCCCTGGCCAGGGTTGCAGTGATATACTGGTAAGAGTTATCAGTAGTTTCACGAATGTTATGGACCTCAAGTCGGCATGACTTATCGAGCTATTGGGGTCTGACGTTTACCACCCCTAGACGAGATATGCGACATATCAGACGAACAGACCGGACTATACGGTAGTGTTACTGGTCGGATTCACTGGAGTGTGAGCGGGCTTGCTCGTCGATCTTCAGATCGCTCAATACCCGGGTGGCCGTTACGTTTAGCAGACCGCTTGCGGCTTGTGGGTGTTTGATATGATCATCATCTGCTGCCGGCGTATTGACGAGTCTTTAGAGTCCTACACAGAGGTTTCCTGGCTCAAGCGAAACGAAATAGGAGCGCATATGAGATATGTGCGGGACCGAGAATAATGCGTGTATGTGATACCGTATTCTATTCTCGCGATAAATGTATCGAATGGTTATATGCGATATAACCTAGTTATCGATTCAAGCGTTGATTCGATAAGCCGATATATTGTATACTAGTCGATTGTGTGCGACATAACCGGATCGTTAAATCAAGTGTTGATTTAATGATTTAATGCATATTTATATATTTGATATATTACTTTGCATCAACTAGTACCGGTTTACTTAAGATGGATTTTCTCACTCGGTATGTGCGCATTACATATGCGATATGATTTTGTGCACTTGATTGTATCATGTTTGATGATACATGATTACTTGGTTAAGTACAAAGAATAAACCATGGTTAAAAGAATGGTTAGGGTTTCATTTCCTTTATTTATTCATTTATTTATTTGTTTATTTATTTTGGAAAAGAGGAGAAAAGAATGGTGGCTTAATTTGGATTGTAGTTGAAGATTCATGAACCTTTGACTTTGTCCACCATTCTTATCTCATGCTTAACCTAACCATTTGTTTTAACCCTAGTTTAATCTCTACACCTAACCATGGTTCACTTATGATAAGAATGGATTATTCTTTTTCATTTTTAAATTATTCTTATCATAACAATTTCCTTCTTCTTCTTCCTTGCTTCAAGTGAAGAAGCTTGAGGTCATCAATGGTGGATTGATGTTTTGAGTGAGAAATCCATTTCCAAAGTTTACCCACATCCTATTTCTTCATCCTCTACCTCTTGCCAAGAAGTAGAGTGTGTTTCCTTCACAAGATTTTAGGGTTTGGTGAAGGTCGAGCTTGATTTAGCGATGCCTCGACGTAGATCATCTTCGGCATGGACATCGACGACCTAGCTCGCTTTCTCTCCGACGAAGCCGACTTTAGAGCCCAGATTTCTTTTGGACAGCGGAGACGACTTCGTTGCGGAGCTATGGAGGTGGAGCAAACGGATCTACAAAGGTTGTAATTCCGTATTCTCATTAGCTAAGTTGTTAGCTAGTTCGTTTTTCGCCTAGACATCTAGTTATAGATCCGTACACTAGGGTTTGTAGGCACCATAAAGTTTGAAATTGCCATGGTTGATGGCTTGGGAGACCTCACTAGGGTGCCTAGGAACCCTACAGTGGTATCAGAGCCTAGCTAGAGCCTTAGGCGATCCCCGGACGGAATTAGAAACCCGATCGAACCCGAAATCCCAAACCTTACATGCTCTCTGTACATTTTTCAAAACTGTTGATTTTTGGCAATTAAAAATATCCAGAAAAACAAGCAGGCTTTTTTAAGAATTACTGTGAAATTTGGTACCCTGATTCCACCAAAGCGCGGCGGAAGCGCCGCACAAAGGGGGTTTGTGCGGCGGAAGCGCCGCCAATAAGATCGCGACACGTGTCAAATTTCACAGTAACTCGTAAAATTCAATGCTCATTTTCCTGGAATATTTAAACTGAACTCAAGAGTTGAGTTGTTCTGAGTTGTTTTGGGAATCATTGTTTCGATCGGAAAGTCTAATTCTGTCCATGTGTTTTCCGGATAAATTTTAGAATATGTTAAAAAGTTCGACCGGATATAAATACCCGATTTTTCCCCTGTCGGGAAATTTCCAAGTGTTGGATTTTTCCGTAGTTTAACGATGTTCTAAGTAGTGCAAGTAACGCGATGGACCCTCTAGAAGACAACAAACCTTAACTCGATTATGTGACCGTCTTGAACTGCCCTTTGAACCTTCGGGTTTGGGGCAGTACGGCGTGCCACATGTGAGGCGTTGGCTTGACCCTTCTACGGCTGGACCGTTGGTACTGAGGCACGAACGGAATGTTGTTACACTTGTTTCATGTGTTGATCTGTATCGGGAAAACTTGGGTGTTCGATTGTTCGATCGAAAAGTTTAACATTTTCTGTTTATCTGGAATGGGATACAATAATTGGAATTCACAATAGTTATATGATAACTGAATGAATGTTATAAACGTAGCAGTTTAGTCTCACTTGATCGGTTGCCACGGAATTTTGATGTGATCAAAAGTCCGTCGCAATCACGTAGCGTATGCGGATATTCGCCGGTAAACTTAATAGACAGCCTCACTCCATAGCCCCGACCAAGTGACTGTAGGAGAACCCCGTCGCCGAAAGCATCCATTCGGGTGCTCGCGGTAGCGGTGTTCCGCCTTGGTGCACTTCGTCGACGGTGTCGGGGGTGCGGCCGCCTACTAAAGTTTGCGACGAGTATTCGATCTGGATGTCGGGAATCTTGTTGAATTTCCCGACTTGGTATTGAAAAGTGTTTTTGATTTTGAGACTAAAATGCGGGGTTTATAATTGTTAGGCATGCGATGTCTAAGGTATTCATTTGGTCAGGCATGCGATGTCTGAGGTGGTTGCAGATTCCAACTGTTGTAGTTTTACACTTTCTTTTCTGTGACCGTAAGTGTAATATGTGATATCGCCGGTTTCGTTGCTATATGTCAACGACAATTGGGATGCGCATATTTACTTACGTTGATGACATGAGATGTTATGTGTTGCTGGATATGTTATATTGGATCGTCGTGTTGAATAGCCGGGGGTTTTTATGTGAGATGAGTGTTTTTCATTTTCATTCATGTAAAAACTTGTATATAATATTCTTTTATTGGGGCACTTCCAGGTTGCGGAAGTTGTCACCGTTGATGTATATTATTTTCTTTTCTGCACTAGGATAGACCGAAGGAGGGGAGCACAAGTAACCGGGTTCTGGGGTCCAGTGGGAGACCAACTCGAGGAGTCGAGTCCGGGTCTCCTAACCCTAGAATTGGCAGGGTTGCTTGCCGCTCTCGTAGGGGTCTAGGGGTGTGGGATTGGCTATTCATCACGACCGTGGAATCCGTGTTTTATACTGGCTCGTATTAAAAACACGGACGTCCTAGTATATCCAATATTTCATATGTTTCTTCTGCTGTGTTTTATCTGTGATCATGTGATGTTCTGTGACAGGTATTATATATAGTATATATGATATATTATATAGACGTTGCTTATGTTTTACACCCGCGCTAGCCCTGCCTCGCTCTGGCGTTAGTTACCTAACCTAACGGTGCAGACGGGACATCGAGGCGAACGCGGATGGCATAAGCGTACGTTATATTTATCTGTGATGGTTAGGTGGACTTAAATGATGGGATATTCATTAATGAGATTAATGAAAGAAAATAAACCTAATTGATGTTGTGGAATCGAATTTCAAAATAAAAACAGGTAGCTACAGTTCTTGCTTTGCATCGTGGTGTTCCTTGTAGAACATCCTGCACCTTATTCGATAAGGAAAGGACCGAGATCCCTTCACCGGGAGTGACTCCTTTAGCAATAACTGGCAGATGCTACAACCCTCGGTTTGTCATTTGATCGCTTCTATAGTTTTCGCTTTGCACAGTGATATATATGATATATCCCGCACCTCATTCGACGAGGAAAGGGCCGACGATCCCTTCACCGGGAGTGACCCCTTTAGCAAAACTAGAAAAGCTTCGAAAAGCATTCCATTTAAAAACCGTTTGATTCCGCAACGAGATCAAGTTCAAAGCGTTAAAGGTTTTCACAAAAACCATTCGCAACCCTCCGTCATTTTAGGAAGTAGAGTACTTAGTATTCGTGCTACGTTTGTCGACCATAGCCGAGGCGTAGTGTGCGGTAGCTAAGTGATGTCTTCCTACACCGCATATGATGCGATTAGTTAGGACAGTCATGTGGCTTTGTTGACCTTAGCCAAGGGTCATGTGGGTGGGTCTAATTAATCACGAAATGACGGGTAGAACTTGACTAGTACCTATGATTTGTTGACCTTAGCCAAGGTCATAGGTGCTAGGGGTAAAAAACCTTTATCGGGAGTTTCAAGTGTTGAAATTTGCAATGAGATTGCATACCTTCTATATGATAGTTGGATCCTGATACCCACTGCGAGTAATTGTTACTCCTGGGAGAGTTTTGCACTTTGCAATTAGCCGATCAAGTAGGTGTCTAGAAAGGTGTCAATGGGGTTACGCCTCTGGGAAAACGAGGTTTACAGTAATTAGGTCCGTGCGAAAGCACGGGGGACCTCCCTCAAAGTACCGACACTGGCCTGGCTGAAAGATTGGCGAACTTGTAGAGTGTAATTAATCCCGGCTAGTCTTTCCTTTTAGGGTTTGAAGGAAGATTTGATAAAAACAGTGGGAGCCATCCTGATTAGATAAAATATATAACCAATCTGATCTTGCAAGAGCGCACGCAGAGTGTTTTCTTCTCTCTCTCTCCTGGTAGTGACCATATCACGTCTTAATCAAGATAATAATACGGAATATTGACCGAACCCGCTTGTTATACTGAGCTGGGGAACGTTGGTCCCGCTCCAACTTATAATTGTTATAAGACAGAGCAGGAAATTGGGGAGTACCAGATTTCCCGTGCCGCCCAAACGAAGAGAGTGCATGCTGATGCATCATCTTCGGGTGTGTTCGTTATACAGAACTGTTTCTCAGTATCCTCCGCATCCTTGGTATATGATACCGGATCAGGATCCCAGATATGTAAGATATTACATAGGGCTACAAAAGGATAGAAAAACTGAGAACGGGTGATAAGTTTCATGAGACAGAAAACGGGGCAAGTGTTGCAGCCAAGTCTGTCGGTCACTGTCACCCTGTATTGTAATACATTGATTCTGAACGAACGTTATTAGATACCGAACCTGATATACAAAATCATATCAGTCTCTTTGTTAGTAAAGAAATGATAAAATTTTGTATTGTTGGATAATGTTTTGAACATTTCCTATATCAAAAGTTGATCGTTTCAGGCACGTTATCTAAAAGCGTTGATGTTCTAAATCAAACTACAGTTCTAAGTATACGGAACACACACAAGAAGAAGAGTTCAGAAATGGACGGATCCTTCTTGAGGTATTGTAGACTAGGTCATATCAATGCGACCCGACTAGCTGGAGTTACATAAAGATGCATATTTAAATTGGTTTGAATTTACATCTTATGAAACTCGCCAATCATGTCACAAAGATAAGATGATCATAGCTATGTTTATTAGAAACATAGAAAGAGTTAGTGAACTCTTAGGATGATACATGTTGATGTATGTAGGTCCCCTGTCTACACATACCAAGACCGGTTCTTTATACTTCATTACGTTCTCTGATGATCTCTTTAGATTCAGACCTATGTTCCTGTTGAAACACAAGTCCGAACCTTTTGAGGTATTCACAGAATATAAGTTAGAAGTAGAGAACCAAAATACGGGTATAAGTATTATGTCCTTTGATGAGATCGAGGAGGAGAATACTTGAGCATGGAATTCCTGGACTATTCTAAAGGAGAATGAGATTCTCTCTCAGCATTACTCCTCCGTATACACCATAGCACGTTGGTATGTCGGGGCGGAGCAATTGCACCCTATTCGATATGGTGTGCTCTATGATGAGTAAAACTGAGTTACCTATTTCCTTTTGGGAGTTATGCACTTATGAAGCTGCATACCTATTGAATTAGGGTTCGAATCAAATCAAAACCTACCGTTTCATATGTGATATGGAAAGGGAAGAGCCCATATCTTAAGTTAGTTAAGATTTGGGGTTGTCCGGCCTATGTCTAAAAGCAAAATCCGGACAAGCTCGAGGCAACGTCTGTTATGTAGAACTGGAAATGTTCCAGCTATACAAACTGCAGCTGATGATTTGATAGAACCAAAGGATTCAGTAGATACCAACGAACCTCAGCCTCTCCGCCGATCTAGTAGGGTTCCTCACCCACCTGAGAGATACTTCGGTTTCTCTATGACAGTGGGAGCGAGGATTGCATCATGAGATGATGACCCAACTAGCTTCGAGCTGGCCATCAAGAGTGAGACTCTGTAAGAATGGCTGGATGCTTAGTGATCTGAGATGGAATCCTTATACACCAACAAAGTATGGACTTTGGTTGCTATATCTGAAGGGTTAAATCCCCATCAGGAGCAAGTATATCTTGAGAAGATTACTTGGTGTACATGGAAAAGTTGAGACTTTCAAAGCTAGATTTGTTAAAGGTTTTCGTCATTGACCAGGCGTGGATAATGATGAAACCTTTTCCAGTACCTATGCTTAAGTCCATCCAGATCCTACTTGCCACGGCTACATACCATGACTACGATATCTGGCGGTTGGGTGCCATGACTGCTTTTCTAAATAATGATTTAGAAGAGAACGTCTATAAGAACACAGCCAGAGGGCTTCGTAAACAGTGGGAGCAGCGGAAACGCGTGCAAGTTGCTTTATATAATGAAGCAGGCATCGCGGAGTTGGAACGTCTGTTTTGATGTGATAGTCAAAGTGTTTGACTTCATCAAAATGGTAGACGAACCTTGTATATACAAAAGGGAAGTAGAGAGTAAGGTGGTCATCTTCGTATTGTACGTAGACAACATACTCTTGATAGGAAAAGAGTTTCCTATACTACGATCGGTCAATCTCCTATTATCACTAGGATTCTCCAAATAGGATCAAAGTGATACCTCCTAAAATCCTGAGTTTTCATCTATGAGATAGATGTAATTGGATGCAAGGATTCTCACTAGATGTAGTGAGATGGTATCAATCGATCCTGGGGAGAATCACTGGAAATGTTCTAGGGTGATAAAGACGACTGAGTGTCAGTCACGGGCATTGTCTTTACCCTCAGTAAAGGGACGGTATGTTGGAAGAGTTCCAAGCTAAATACCGTGGCATACTAGATGATAAAGGCTGGTAACATCGCTATTAAAGATACTACCAAAGAGGCAGTTTGGGTGTATATTGGTTCATAAGATGAACTAGGTTCCTGCCATTGTATGACAATGGAAACGTGGTTTCGACCCTGGAACCCTGGTCCCATCAGTGACCCAGACATATTCTGAGGCAGCATGACCTGATCATGGAGATAGTTGATCTCCAGGGTGATCAAGGTTAGGAGAGTAGACTCAGAGGACAACACGGCGGATCCAATCACGAAGGCCCTTTTCCCAAAGAGAGACTTTTAGGGGATGGTTGAGTATGTGATACTGCAACCACTGCTACAGATGGCCCTAGTGCAAGTGGGAGATTGTTAGTTATATGTATGCCCTAGAGGCCATTACTGTACATTGGATGTATATTGTAGTGGATGCTGGGACATATATAGGAAGGACTTTCTTGCTCGACATGATAGTACGCTATCTGGTTGCTCTTTATCTTAACATGTATACTTTCTGTCTCTCTGATTACATGTTGATAAAGCCCATAGGATGTGTACTCGACTTCCAGGACTATGATGTAGATCATACTAGTGGGGCCTGGGTAATCCATGAGTACATCCTTGAATTGTTCCTAGTCGAGGGAATATCGAGACGGGGCATCGATATTCCAGAGTAGACTAGCGCATATATTCTCGACCCATGCGATGGGCGATGGATGATCCCATATCCATTGGTGTTTGACATCGAAGATCGTATGCGGGTGCTCAGTGGAGACTGGGTACACTGAACGGACTCGCCGAGAACTCCCAGATGGTATTATACCTCACGTCAGATGGCAGTTCTCTGGTGACACTGGTACAGCTTAGTCTGTAGACCCGAGATCGTCATAGAGTCTTGTGTGTCTCCCACTGTGCTTTGATTTCCACCCTACCACGGCTCTACTGAGTTGTGCAAACAGGTGGTTTTTGGGTACGGTCCCGATTCACATGGAGGCAATGAGCGATAGGAGGGGATTCGTCTCTCCCGGTATTGGGGGTTGATGTTGTGCTATGCTCGACTGGCCATAACAGGAAATCCCTGGCCAGGGTTGCAGTGATATACTGGTAAGAGTTATCAGTAGTTTCACGAATGTTATGGACCTCAAGTCGGCATGACTTATCGAGCTATTGGGGTCTGACGTTTACCACCCCTAGACGAGATATGCGACATATCAGACGAACAGACCGGACTATACGGTAGTGTTACTGGTCGGATTCACTGGAGTGTGAGCGGGCTTGCTCGTCGATCTTCAGATCGCTCAATACCCGGGTGGCCGTTACGTTTAGCAGACCGCTTGCGGCTTGTGGGTGTTTGATATGATCATCATCTGCTGCCGGCGTATTGACGAGTCTTTAGAGTCCTACACAGAGGTTTCCTGGCTCAAGCGAAACGAAATAGGAGCGCATATGAGATATGTGCGGGACCGAGAATAATGCGTGTATGTGATACCGTATTCTATTCTCGCGATAAATGTATCGAATGGTTATATGCGATATAACCTAGTTATCGATTCAAGCGTTGATTCGATAAGCCGATATATTGTATACTAGTCGATTGTGTGCGACATAACCGGATCGTTAAATCAAGTGTTGATTTAATGATTTAATGCATATTTATATATTTGATATATTACTTTGCATCAACTAGTACCGGTTTACTTAAGATGGATTTTCTCACTCGGTATGTGCGCATTACATATGCGATATGATTTTGTGCACTTGATTGTATCATGTTTGATGATACATGATTACTTGGTTAAGTACAAAGAATAAACCATGGTTAAAAGAATGGTTAGGGTTTCATTTCCTTTATTTATTCATTTATTTATTTGTTTATTTATTTTGGAAAAGAGGAGAAAAGAATGGTGGCTTAATTTGGATTGTAGTTGAAGATTCATGAACCTTTGACTTTGTCCACCATTCTTATCTCATGCTTAACCTAACCATTTGTTTTAACCCTAGTTTAATCTCTACACCTAACCATGGTTCACTTATGATAAGAATGGATTATTCTTTTTCATTTTTAAATTATTCTTATCATAACAATTTCCTTCTTCTTCTTCCTTGCTTCAAGTGAAGAAGCTTGAGGTCATCAATGGTGGATTGATGTTTTGAGTGAGAAATCCATTTCCAAAGTTTACCCACATCCTATTTCTTCATCCTCTACCTCTTGCCAAGAAGTAGAGTGTGTTTCCTTCACAAGATTTTAGGGTTTGGTGAAGGTCGAGCTTGATTTAGCGATGCCTCGACGTAGATCATCTTCGGCATGGACATCGACGACCTAGCTCGCTTTCTCTCCGACGAAGCCGACTTTAGAGCCCAGATTTCTTTTGGACAGCGGAGACGACTTCGTTGCGGAGCTATGGAGGTGGAGCAAACGGATCTACAAAGGTTGTAATTCCGTATTCTCATTAGCTAAGTTGTTAGCTAGTTCGTTTTTCGCCTAGACATCTAGTTATAGATCCGTACACTAGGGTTTGTAGGCACCATAAAGTTTGAAATTGCCATGGTTGATGGCTTGGGAGACCTCACTAGGGTGCCTAGGAACCCTACAGCCTTGTAGTAGAGTATGTTGTCTTCACAAGTTTCTTGACTTGATGAAGGCGGAGCTCGAGTTTGAGTTGCCTCGACGTAGATCTTCTTCGGCATCGTAGTCTTCGACTTAGCCCGATTGTTTATCCGACGAAACCATCACCGGAGTCCGGGATCCGACGATCGTAGCGAAGATACATCGTCATGGAGCATTGGAGGTGGAGTAACGAAACTACAAAGGTTGTATTTTCATTCACTCTTTAGTTATGTTGATAACTAGTTGCTCCTTTTTCGCCTAAACTCTAGCCAACGATCCTTATTAGAGTTCTTAGGCACATGTAAAATTTTTGTTTGGCATGGTTGATGCCTTGTGACAACCCCTTGATGTGCCTAGGAACCCTACAACATCTACTCACCGGAATCCTGGCTAGCTGTGTCCAATCACCGCTTTCCCCTTTCGTGCCGCGTCTGACGTCTCCGCGACCGAACATGGAATTTACATCAATACCAAACATAAGGTTACATATCAAGAACGACGCAAAAACCCAAACAAAACTACTAATGTTCACTAGCTAGGTACAACGTGCGCAGGGTGCGCGGAACATACGCGAAAATCGCAAAAACTGCCAAAAATCGCCGATTTGGTCGCCCGGCAAAACTAAAATCCGACTACTCAAAAATCCGCACACACGCATTCTAAATGTCATAGGATACGCTAAAAATGTCATCAAGACATCGCAATTAATTCATCACAACATTTTAGTAAAAACTAGTAAGCACAAAACTTGCAATTTTGGTGCAAATATCGAAAATTAGCGATAAGGTTATCACAATCCAACACAAATATCCAACCACACAACTAGTTAGCCACAATCACATAAATTCAACTCATTTATCATGCTTCAAAACCCATTTTCCATACATAAACCCTTTCTTGAATTTCCTAAAACAACAATTTACAACCAAAATCACACTTTTAAAATTTAGTAAATTAGCATAGTTTAAAGACCACATAACAAGGTAACCTCTTAGATTAGGTTGTGTAGGAACTAGATAGCAAAATAATTTAATTAACCTAATAATGGTTTCAAGAACCCTAGTTTAATTTTTCAACCATAACCTAAGAAAAAACTAGATTAGAACTACACTAAATTAACACTACAACAATTTAACTTAAGAAACTTAATCAAAAGAACTTAATTAGCAAGAAATTATACCTCCACTAGAGATCTAGCAAGAAGAAATTTGCCTCAATGATGGCCTCCTAGCACCATGATTCCAAGCAAGAGAGGTTAAAGAGAAAGGGGATGAAGAATGGGGTTATTTTGTGAGGTTTAAATTTGGAATTTTTGAAGCAACTTAATGAATTTTTGAAGAAAATGAAAAGAACAAGGAGATGAAGGGGGGCTGCTGGAAATTCGGCCAGAAATGAGGGAGAGGGGATGGTGTGGGGTGTGGGAAAGAGGTCTTTGTCAACTCCTACCAACCACAAAAGACTTTACCCAAAAACAAATTCAAACCTTTCACAAAACAACCATCATTTCCACACAATAAAACAAGTCAAGGAGCATGGAATTTTTCTGGACCTGATGGTGGGGCTGTCCTAGGGCTGAGGGAAGAGAGAGAGGGGTTTTACAAAAGAAATTTTATGCAAAAAGACCCCCTACAAGTCAAAAATTGCAAGTTTTAGCTTAAAATTCAATAAATTCGTTTCCTATCATAAAAATTTGTTAAAAATCAAAGTAAAATACTAAAAATTTATGTTACAACTAGATTTTAATTAAATAATTTTAAAGATTAAAATTAGCCCAGAAAAATTTGTATTTATCGCAAATTTAATGTATTTTCTTACCGGCTTAAAATAATATTAAAAAAATTGAAAAATTAGGGAAAATTTTTAAACGACCAGAATTTCATAAGTAACTCATTAGCTACTAAAAACAAGCAATTACCTATCCATTTTAGGTATAATTAGTCCTAAACTGCAAAATAACGAGAAAGACGGTTTTCGGAAAAATACCGAATTTTCACCGATTTTCAGGAAAACACCAAAACGACTTTTCAAGGCGCTACAGACGCGATCCAAGTTAGCCAAAACCCAGAATCTAAACCCTTTTTGGAAATATTGGAGGTAAGTTTAAAATAGTCATCAAATGGAATCAGTTTAATTAACATTTAAATTTAACTATGTATGTTTGAGAAGCATCTATAACGTTTTGAAAATCTAACAACACCTCCTTTGAAAGTTTTATATAAAAACCCGATACAACTACCACAATAAAATAGCATCCCAAAAGGAGCAAGCTTTCACGTCCAAAAGACGGAACAACCAAACAACCAAATCAGAAGTCGACTCTAAAGAGTGTGTCATCACCACATATAAACTCTAAGTCTTGCTTCTTTTTCCATAATATACCACTTCTAAGTTGATGAAGTTTCCACTAGATACAAGAATATATAAATAATCAAGAGTGAGTATGATACAATAATAACCCACTTACCAATCAATTCCCGAAAAGAAGGTGTACCCAAGTCACTGATAATCCAAGCGTAATACCTGCAAGAAAACTGTGGCACAATAAGGATGAGTTGCCAACTCAGTGAAAAAAAGCACATCTAAAGGTAGAAATCGAAATGCATGACAATACCTAGGTCATAAGTATAGTCCTATCATAATCTATACCACTATACTATATGATATGCTTATGTGCAATATTATCTCTCTTGCAATCCCAAATATAATATCTCCATGTCATACGAGTCAAAATCATGAATCTATATTTCGTGTTGGAATTCCTTTTTGTATACGAATGCCTGTACAAATATATGCAAGTACTGTCCCCGGATCAGTCCTGGTTGAATCTACTAAATAATATCCAACTGTGTACCTCATGATAATGATCATATCAATATATATATATATATATATATATATATGTCCAGCATCGACGTCGAAATCCGAAATCTCTCGTGTCCATCATCGACACGTAAATGCAGATACGTCGACACCATCTCAACAGATGATCGCCGCCCGATATCCCCGGCTACAATCAGTATCCCCTGGATATCTGTCGTGCCCAAGCGAACCCCAGTCAGTATCCCCTGGATATCTGTCGTGCTAGTTTCTATCTCCGGTCAGTATCCCATGGATATTTTCCGTGCTCATTTTTATCTCCGGTATCGGTTAACCTCGTTAGGCTCCCCGCCTAAACTGCGGCTATCCTGCCCCTCGGCCCCGAACCGGGTCCACCATGTATCCAACTGTATGCCCACCGACTTAGTCTGGATAGTACATAAATCTGAAACCGTATGACCCCTAAATCGGTTCGGATATCAAAATCAAAAAAAATAAATCTCATGGTGGACGTTTACTTATTATATAAAAATATCAAGTGAGGAATAAGAAACTTGCATAGATTGTATTGATGATATATTATATATATATATACAAATATAACAGTGTCCCATACCACCGATATATATCATCAGGAGTAAAATACTCAGAAAATCCATAAGAATCAAATACAGTATCTATAGTAATAATATTCGTAACTTATAACAAGAATAAAGAAAACTACGTAATTATATCACATAATTATAGATTTCAATTCTACTGTGTCATGGTACTACTAATGATGTGTAGTGTAGCATATTCGTCTGTGCTCGTGCAATATGTCAATCATTAGTATTTGTGCAAGTGTTCTACGGTGTAACAACCTATTTATTTTTATACATATATATTAGCACGGTCCTACAGCGACAGGGTAGTACCAATGAGGTGTAGCTTAACATGCATTCACGTGCTTGTGCAGCATAGTACTCATTAGTAGTTGTGCAGTGTTCTATCAGAGTGTGCGTAACGCAGAAACGTATAATATTGATAATATAATGCAAACATGTAAAGTAATCTAAACATAACTATTATAATTACCTGCTATGAGCTATACCATTATCTTTAGAAATGATCGAAATGTTGAGTTTGAAATAAGGATGCTGCCCTAGATTTAAAATAGATATCCGTTTTAGAAACTGACACCCATCCTAGAATTTTATTTAAAAGAAAAACGAATCATAATTTTTTTTAAAAGAATATAGCTCACAGAAGTGTTACCTCCTAAAACAGATTATAACCTAACTCTACGAGTCAAAGGATTAATTGGCCATTATTCGGCATACAAATTTATCATTTCTAATACGTATCAACCCTTGTATTATATCTCATCATATAGCTATATTCATATCGTCTCAATTACGGCATGATCCCTCGTACAAATCCATCAAACTATAACTATATCGTACGGACCAAATTTCATGTATATCTCATTTAAAACAACATATGAAACTTTATGCAATGAACGGCATACAAGATGCAATACTATATCAATACTTTGAAGAAAAGCTAAACTTAACTAGATATCATAATAATAGTTATAAGGTTGCGGGGGTGCTATACGCCATCCACCCGACTTTCCCAGTAGATGTAAATTTACTCACCAACTTAAAAGCTTGCTAGGTCCACGCTGCTATATCGCCAAAACCATCTCGGAATCCTTGAATCGTACCTATATTCGTATTTAAATCGCATTGATGTAAATATCATATAGAAAAACAAAACAACAGGCTAAATGCCCGTAGGTTTGAACCTGCAGCACACTTAACCCAAAACGACAACATAATTCTTTCGTTAACGTATAAACGTCAACGGTTCAGCTGCAACATCAAAATACGAAAATTCCGTATCGTAAATATCTAAATTTTTATAAAACCATTACGAAAACATTCCCAGATTTTAATTTGTAAGTATTTAGATAACCTAAACAATACTAGAGACCAAAATTTACTCAAATTAGACCACAAAAGAAAAACCAACACAAAAGGGTACAAGGGGGCCGGCATCGCCAGATTTTTGAGGTGGGTCGCCGGATTTTGTGGGGAGTTTGGGGCTCTCGTTTTAAGTGTAATTTCTAGTTGGATCATTATACTTTTGGTCTTTCTAGTATTTCAAGTGATTATATGCATTAATTCCAGATTCAATTACAGTGAACTAGATAACACAAATTCCTAGTTTATGATACTGCACAAACTAAATTATACTATGTGATGATACCGCGAGTTACAGAATTTAAGTTAATCTGATCTAACCCTTTCCTGGTCATGACATATAAAAATAGAACTCATGGTACGATATATCCATTTCGTATATAAGAATCTTAACCCTAAAACTGATATTAGCTTCCAGATTTCTTATACTACTAAACTAAAACAATTAAACAATACCAAACACACTTATATATCTATATAGAACGACCCTAAAAACCACAATGTCCAATTCCACCATAAATCCGGCGAGATCAGAAATTTCCTTCGTGTCGCCGGCCAAAATCCGATCACTTGGGTTAGTCTTCTTATGGTTAATCCTAGGTCTAGATTATAAGGTCCAGATACTGTTTGATCAATCTATTTATCATTTAAACTAGAGCAGATTCAAACAGAGGCTAAACTTATCAAAATACGATATTACGATATTCGATTTCTAATATAAAACGGTTTCAGAACCAAAGTCATACAGGGTTCAAGGATTATACCTACAGCAAGATCACTGGAAAAGCTTCCTCTAAGATGTAGAAGCTCAAGGACCTAGCTAGAGGGTGATGGTGAAGCCTTATCACTTAGCTTTTCTTTTCACTCATTCTTGTTTTCTTTTGTGAGTTCTTAAGGTTTTCTTTCTCTTCCCTTTCTTTTACTTCTGATCTTATGAACTGAACAAAGGGGTGAGATAAGGAAAAGAGTGAGGGTTTGTGGTAGAGAAAGGAGGAGTTGGAAAGAGCAAGGTGGTGGTGTAAAGGGAAGGAGGAGGAGGTGTCACACTTGAAGTGAGGTGGGGTTTCATGCAAGGAGGAGGTAGAGGGAGGTGAGTGTGGTGAGGTTAAGGTGTTATGAGTGTATAACCTAGCTTATGTTATACCAACCAAAATTTTAAAGGAATGAAAAAAATAAAGATAACCTTTCATATTGAAAAATCCAAATTCATATAACATAAAAGATATGAAATGATAAATCTATTGCTTAACTATCATTAGCTTAATGATAAATAAAATGTCATGATAATATAATTAAAATATCATTTTCTTGATATCATCCACTTTATTCATATTGGTCAAAATAATTACATTTTTCGGATATAATTCTGATACCCCATTTATAAGCGATATTCTTTTCGTAAACTTATCAATTTCTATTATTTTTATAATAAAAATTAAAATTGAATATTATTAATTTTCTAAAATGTTACAATACCCCTATGTGGTATTGTATTGTCATCGACATGGAGACCTTGATTCTTATGCTATTGCTCATATGAAATGCATCGTACATACATACTTACATGTAGATACACATATCTTGCTACAGCTACACATATACGTACATGGTATTGCATCATTATTGACATGTATATACAGATACCTTGCTACAGCTACACATATACGTACATGGTATTGCATCATTATTGACATGTATATACACATACCTTGCTACAGCTACACATATACCTACATGGTATTGCATTATTATTGATATGTATATACACATATCTTGCTATAGCTAAATGTACATCATGCATACATACTTACATGTACACCCTTATACCTTGCTATAGCCACATGCTCACCTTTATATGATGTTGCTTTGGATTTTGGAGAATTGGGAACCGCATGATATATTTAATAACTTGATGCATTTAAATAGCGGTTTTTCATTGATATGCTATTATTACTGTTTTATTTTGCATATATTATATTTCATGGATTTACGCATTGAGATATGGATTTCATGTGATTTATGGATTTGAGAACCGTGGGGGTATTTCATGAAATTCATGTATTGTTTGAAAACCCGGTTTTTCTTGATATGATATTTCAGTGCGTCCACCACGAGTTTTCTCGGTTCTGAGACTTATGTTAGATACCCAATTCGAGGAGCGGTAGGCACCGTCTGCGGGTACTTGGTGGCCCCGGTATAGTTCCCCGTGGCAATAGGTGATTTTTCGTGGTATAGACGATAAGCCTAGCCGGAGGGCTAGTACCTACCGGTGATAGTATTTGGACTCGGCGGTTATCGTGGGGATACCGACCGGAGTTATGTACGGGTGGTGACGGCGCCTGACAGATGAGTATTTACGTGTCGATGTTGGACACTAGTTTTCATGATGTTTTCGGGTGTCGATGTTGGACACTCAGGTTCCATGATTTTGAGGTGTCGTTGAGGGACACACACACACACACACACACACATATATACAGGCATATGTTTTCTTGATATTTTCGGGTGTCGATATTGGACACTCAGGTTCCATGAGACTTACAATATGTGAAGGCCGATCTAAGGATGCGGTGAATTTGGTATTGGGATTTAGATTGTCTTGATGGACACTGGTCCTGCCACGATGAGGATGACATGTTTTAACCCATACTCAGAAGATATTTGATATGCATTGCTTCATGTATTAGTAGTAACTGATAGAGTACCTTTCATGACTGTTGCATATACATATTGCCATATTATACTATCATCTTGCATGTGATAGATTATCGCAGTACGTGCATACCTACGATTACTTGCATATGTTATTTACTATTTACGAGTTAGAAACTCACCCCCGTTGTTCCAGAGTGTTTTGCAGGTAGTCCCTCAGAGCAGTCGCGGCAGGGCTTCTTCTTCTTATCGTATCATCTTTTGCAGCGGATACCGCTACGGCTGACTGTGTGCAGTTTTGCTATAGGTGGGTTTTGCGGTTATCCGATGATGCTCATTTGTATATTTGTTGTATCCAGTACTCTCCATCTACTACTTTCATGTATTGACTTAGAGACGAGTTGTGAGGTCGATATTGTATATTATTTTATGACTTTGGATGTCTTTTATGCTGTTGTCACTTTATATCGTCCATTTTCTTCGCTACGGCGTCGTATATCTATTGTGGTGGTTGTTTCCGCCTTTAGGAGTGGATTTGCTCCCGTTGGGGATGCTTTACTTATATTTTATGTTGTACCCTTTTCGGGGCTTGTTTTACAAAGTAGGTGCTGCAAAATTTTAAAGAAAGTAAATTTGGACTTCAAAAGGATTTTTAATTGAGATTCTCAAATGTTTTGACAATGTTCTTATCACTTACTACTTTTGATGGTTTAGATTTGCTAGGTTTTCGGCTTACTTAAATTGCGTTACACCTGTAGACGTTACGTGGTTTAAGGACCGTCACGTGCCAAATTTCAGGTCGTGACAAAGTTGGTATCAGAGCGCTAGGTTTTACCCTTCGGAGTGTAGGATGACCTTGGTATGATGGAGTAGGTAGCTTAAGCCGAGTGACGTAGTGTGTGTATGTCCGCGGCATACTTATAACATGGTACTCCGCTTAAGTGACCTTTGTACTAATTGCATGAAATTCCTTCCATGATTATACATATCCTTATGATTCGATTTCCGTGTTCTTATCGAATCTTATTTCCATTTCTAGCCATTTACCGCCGATGACTATGAGGGCTCAGAGAGAAGCAGGGAGAGCCGAGATCAGAGTTGACTCGTTTGGGACGAGGAATGACCAAGACGGTACGCTCGCTGTACAGGAGTATATTGATCCGCCTTCGATAGATCGTATCGCTAGGCTTGAGGCAGAGATGCGGGATTTGCGCCAGATGATGGGATCGTTGGTTGAGGCCAATCGAGCGCAGCGACAGGAGGTTGCCACCCCTGTTACCCAGTTATTCCTTGCTATCAGCACACTACATTGTGTTAGTTATATGTATGCCCTAGAGGCTATTACTGTACATTGGATGTATATTGTAGTGGATTCTGGGACATATATCGGTAGGACTTTCTTGCTCGACATGATAGTACGCTATCTGGTTGCTCTTTATCTTAACATGTATATTTTCTGTCTCTCTGATTACATGTTGATAAAGCCCTTAGGATGTGTACTCGACTTCCAGGACTATGATGTAGATCATACTGGTGGGGCCTGGATAGTCCATGAGTACATCCTTCAAATGTTCCTAGTCGAGGGAATATCGAGACGGGGCATCGATATTCCAGAGTAGACTAGCGCATATCTTCTCGACCCATGCGATGGGCGATGGATGATCCCATATCCATTGGTGTTTCACATCGAAGATGGTATGCGGGTGCTCAGTGGAGACTGGGTACACAGAACGGGCTCGCCGAGAACTCCCAGATGGTATTATACCTGACGTCAGATGGCAGTTCTCTGGTGACACTGGTACAGCTTAGTCTGTTGACCCGAGATCGTCATAGAGTCTTGTGTGTCTCCCACTGTGCTTTGATTTCCACCCTACCACGGCTCTACTGAGTTGTGCAAACAGGTGGTTTTTGGGTACAGTCCCGATTCACATGGAGGCAATGAGCGATAGGAGGAGATTCGTCTCTCCCGGTATTGGGGGTTGATGTTGTGCTATGCTCGACTGGCCATAACAGGAAATCCCTGGCCAGGGTTGCAGTGATATACTGGTAAGAGTTATCAGTAGTTTCACGAATGTTATGGACCTCACGTCGGCATGACTTATCAAGCTACTGGGGTCTGACGTTTACCACCCCTAGGCGAGATATGCGACATATCAGACAAACAGACCGGACTATACGGTAAGTGTTACTGGTTGGATTCACAGTAGTGTGAGTGGGCTTGCTCGTCGTTCTTCTGATCGCTCAATACCCGGGTGGCCGTTACGTTTAGCAGACCGCTTGCGGCTTGTGGGTGTTTGATATGATCATCACCTGCTGCCGGCGTATTGACGAGTCTTTAGAGTCCTACACAAAGGTTTCCTGGCTCAAGCGAAACGAAATAGGAGCACATATGGGATATGTGCGGGACCGAGAATAATGCGTGTATGTGATACCGTATTTCATTCTCGCGATGAATGTGTCGAAAGGTTGTATGCGATATAACCTAGCTATCGAATCAAGGATTGATTCGATAAGCCGATACATTGGATACTAGCCGGTTATATGCGACATGACCGGATCATTGAATCAAGTGTTGATTTAATGATTTAATGTATAATAATATATTTGATATATTACTTTGCATCAACTAGTATTGGTTCACTTTAAATGGATTTACTCACTTGAAATGCACATTGTATATGTGATATATTTTGTGCACATGATTGTATCATGTTTGATGATACATTCTAGCTTGGGTTTGTGTAAAGGATTAAACCATGGTTGGTTAGTGGTTAGGGTTTCATTTCTTTTATCTATTTATTTATTTTATTTATTTCATTTAGAAAAGATAAAGAGAAAAGAATGGTTGCTAGTTTTGTTTTTATTTGAAGCTTCTTGAAGCTTTGAACAAGTCCACCATTCTTGTCTCTTCTCTAACCCTAACCACTCATCTAACCTTAGTTAAATCTCTACACTAAACCATGGTTGAAGTCATGATAAGTATTCATTTTTATTTTCCTTTTGAATAACTTAACATATATTATCTTCTTCTTCTTCTTCTTCTTCAAGAAGAAAGATGTTGATAGCTTCAATGGCAACTAGCCAAAATGAGTGAGAAATCCAATTCTAAAGTCTACCCACTTCCTATTTCTTCATCCTCTACTACTTTCCATGTAGTAGAGTGTGTTGTCTTCACAAGTTTCTTGACTTGGCGAAGGCGGAGCTCGAGTTTGAGTTGCCTCGACGTAGATCATCTTCGGCATCGAAGCCGACGATCAAGCCCGCCTATTCTTCGATGAAGCCGATGCTAGAGTCATGGGTTCAATTTGGACAGCGGAGGGAGATCATCGCGGAGCTTAGGAGGTGGTGGACCGGATCTACAAAGGTTGTATTTCCATTTCTTTTAGTTAAAGTTGTTAACTTGTTTCTTTTTCGCCTAAACTTCTAGCCAACGATCTAGTATTAGGGTTTCTCGGCACCGTATTTTTGAAATTGGCATGGTTGATGCCTTGTGAGACCTCTTGGGAGTTCCTAGGAACCTTTAATTGGTATCAGAGCTACTAGGCATTGGATGTCGACCTATGGGGGGTTCTCACTGTGTGACTGTGTGGCGAAGCATAGGCTCTTACCCCCACGGTGTCCCGAGACCGGAAGGTGTTCCGGCGGGTTGTAGTCCTCGCGAGGCGGCATGCGTAAAAAGTAGCGGCTGAGGGACCCGTTGGTGCCACGGCGACCCCATTGGATGGGGTGGCTGCCTGACCTACATTGGTATCAGAGCCTAGCTAGAGCCTTAGGCGAAACCTAGACGACGTTTGAAATCCGAACGAACCCGAAACCCTAATACAACGTGGTCTCTGGACAATTTTCAAAATCGTGGTTTTTTCCAGATTAAAAATATTCAGAAAAATCAGCAGGAAGATCTAAGGGTTACTGTAAAATTCGAGGGCCTAATTCCTTAATAGCGCCGCGGATACGCGGCATTAGCATGCTCATGCGGCGGTTCCGCGACCATTTTGTCTTGTTGTGCATCGAATTTTGCACCTTAATTCTTAGTTTACAGTTCTGGTTTTCCTGGGAATTTTTAATATTTATTCAAGAGTTGAATTTTCTGGGGTTGTTTTGGGGATTCGGTGTTTCGATCGGATACTGAAGTTTGCGACGAGCATTCGATCAGGATGTCGGAAATCTTGTTGAATTTCCCGACTTGATATTGAAAAGAGTTTTCGATAAATGAGACTAAAATGCGGGATTTATAATTGTTAGGCTTGCGATGTCTAAGGAATTCATTTTATTAGGTATGCGATGTCTGTGGAGGTTGCGGATTCCAACTGTTGTAGTTTTACACTTTCTTTTCTGTGACCGTAAGTGTAATATGTGATATCGCCGGTTTCGTTTCTATATGTCAACGACAATTGGGATGCGCATATTTACTTACGTTGATGACCTGTGATGTTATGTGTTGCTGGATATGTTATATTGGATCGTCGTGTTTGAATAGCCGGGGGTTTTTATGTGAGATGAGTGTTTTTCATTTTCATTCATGTAAAAAACTTGTATGTAATATTCTTTTAATGGGGCAATTTCAGGTTGCGGAAGATGTCACCCATTGTATATTATTTACTTTTCCGCATTAGGATAGACCCAAGGAGGGGAGCACAAGTAACCTGGTTCTGGGTTCCAGAGGGAGACCATCTCGAGGAGTCGAGTCCGGGTCTCCTAACCCAAGAATTGGTAGGGTTGCTTGCCGCTCTCGTAGGGGTCTTGGGGTGTGGGATTGGCTATTCATCTTGACCGTGGAATCCGTGTTTTATACTGGCTCGTATTGAAAACACGGACGTCCTAGTATATCCAATATTTCAAATATTTCTTCTGCTGTGATTTATCTGTGATGTGATCATGTGATGTTCTGTGACAGATATTGTATATAGTATATATGATATATTTTATAGACGTTGCTTATGTTTTACACCCGCGCTAGCCCTGCCTCGCTCTGACGTTAGTTACCTAACCTAACGGTGCAGAAGGTACATCGAGGCGAATGCGGATGGCATAAGCGTATGTTATATTTATCTGTGATGATTAGGTGGACTTAAATGATGGGATATTCATTAATGTGATTAATGAAAGAAAATAAACCTAATTGATGTTGTGGAATCAAATTTCAAAATAAAAACAGGTAGCTACAGTTCTTGCTTTGCATTGCGGTGTTCCTTGTAGAACATCCTGCACCTTATTCGATAGGGAAAGGACCGAGATCCCTTCACCGGGAGTGACTCCTTTAGCAATAACTGGCAGATGCTACATCACTCGGTTTGTCTTTTGATAGCTTCTATAGTTTCCGCTTTGCACAGTGATATATGTGATATATCCCGCACCTCAATCGACGAGGAAAGGGCCGACGATCCCTTCACCGGGAGTGACCCCTTCAGCAAAACTAGAAAAGCTTCAAAAACTTTCCATTTAAAAACCATTTGATTCCGCAACGAGATCAAGTTCAAAGCGTTAAAGGTTTTCATAAAAACCAGCCGCAACCCTCCGTCATTTTAGGAAGTAGAGTACTTAGTATTCGTGCTGTGTTTGTTGACCATAGTCAAGGCACAGTGTACGGTAGCTAAGTGATGTCTTCCCACACCGCATATGATGCGATTAGTTAGGACAGTCGCGTGACTTTGTTGACCTTAGTTAAGGGTCATGTGGGTGGGTCTAATTAATCACGAAATGACGGGTAGAACTTGACTAGTACTTATGATTTGTTGACCATAGTTAAGGTCATAGGTGCTAGGGGTAAAAACCTTTATCGGGAGTTTCAAGTGTTGAAATTTGCAATGAGATTGCATACCTTCTATATGATAGTTGGATCCCGATACCCACTGCGAGTAATTGTTACTCCTGGGAGAGTTTTGCACTTTACAATTAGCCGATCAAGTAGGTGTCTAGAAAGGTGTCAACGGGGTTACGCCTCTGGGAAAGCGAGGTTTACAGTAATTAGGTCCGTGCGAAAGCACGGGGAACCTCCCTCAAAGTACCGACACTGGCCTGGCTGAAAGATTGGCGAACTTGTAGAGTGTAATTAATCCCGGCTAGTCTTTCCTTTTATGGTTTGAAGGAAGATTTGATAAAAAACAGTGGGAGCCATCCTGATTAGATAAAATATATAACCAATCTGATCTTGCAAGAGCGCACGCTGAGTGTTTTCTTCTCTCTCTCCAGGTAGCGACCATATCATGCCTTAATCAAGATAATAATACGGATGAATTGACCGAACCCGCTTGTTATACTGTGCTGGGGAACGTTGGTCCCGCTCCAACTTATAATTGTTATAAGACCGAGCAGGAAATAGGGGAATGCCAGGATTCCCATGCTGCCCAAACGAAGAAAGTGCATGAGATGCATCTCCTTCGGGTGTGTTCATTACAAAGAACTGTTTCCCAGTATCCTCTGCATCCTGGGTATATGATACCGGATCAGAATCCCAGATATGTAATTTGTTACATAGGGCTACAAAAAGGTAGAAAAACTGAGAACGGGTGATAAGTTTCATGAGACAGAAAATGGGGCAAGTGTTGCAGCCAAGTCTGTTGGTCACTGTCACCCTGTATTTCCAATACATTGATTCTGAACAAATGCTATTAGATACCGAACCTGATATACAAAATCATATCAGTCTCTTTATTAATAAAGAAATGATAAAATTTTGTATTGATGGATAATGTTTTGAACATTTCCTATATCAAAAGTTGATCGGTTCAGGCACGTTATCTAAAAGCATTGACGTTCTAAATCAAACTACAGTTCTTTAGTATACAGAACATACACAAGAGGAAGAGTTCAGAAATGAACGGATCCTTCTTGAGGTATTGTAGACTAGGTCACATCAATGCGAACCGACTGGCTAAAGTTACATTTTAGATGCATATTTAAATTAGTTTGAATTTACATCTTGTGAAACTTGCCAGTCATGTCACAAAGATTAGATGACCATAGCTCCGTTTACTGAAAACAGAGAAAGAGTTAGTAAACTCTTGGGACTGATGCATGATGATGTATGTAAAGTCTCCTGTCTACACATGCCAGGACTGGTTCTTTATACTTCATTATATTCTCTGATAATCTCTCAAGATTCTGTCATATGTTCCTGTTGAAACATAAGTCCGAACCTTTTGAGGTATTCACAGAATATAAGTGAGAAGTAGAGAACCAATAACCGGGTATAAGTATTATGTCCTATGATGAGATCAGGAAGGAGAATACTTGTGCATGGCATTCCTGGACCATTCTAAAGGAGAATGAGATTCTCTCTCCGTACTACTCCTCTGAATACACCACAGCACAACGGTGTATCAGGGCGGAGCAATCGCACAATATTAGATATCGTGTGCTCTATGATGAGTATTACTGAGTTACCTATTTCCTTTTTGGGATTGTGCACTTGAGAAGCTACATACCTATTGAATAGGGTTCCGATCAAATCAGTTGCCTACCACTTCATATGTGATATGGAAAGGGAATAGCCCATATCTTAAGTTGGTTAAGATTTCGGGATTGTCCGGCCTAATGTCAGATGCAAAATCCGGACAAGCTCGAGGCAAGGTCAGTTATGTAGAACTGGAAATGTTCCAGCTATACAAACTGCAGCTGATGATTTTACAGAACCAAAGGATTCAATTGTTCCCGACGAACCTCAGCCTCTCCTCCGATCTAGCAGGGCTCCTCACCTGCTTGAGAGATACTTCGGTTTCTCGATGACAGTGGGAGCAAGGATTGCATCATGAGATGATGACCCAACTAGTTTCGAGCAGGCCATCAAGAGTAGGGACTCTGTAAGAATGGCTGGATGCTT
This sequence comes from Agapanthus africanus, assembly GCA_030015575.1. Lineage (NCBI taxonomy): Eukaryota > Viridiplantae > Streptophyta > Magnoliopsida > Asparagales > Amaryllidaceae > Agapanthus > Agapanthus africanus. The sequence goes on along the minus strand of JASDDO010000010.1, from coordinate 278,681,699 downwards.
AGCGATCTGAGATGGAATCCATATACACCATTAAAGTATGGACTTTAGCTGCTATATCTGAAGGGTTAAATCCCCATCAGGAGCAACTATATCTTGAGAAGATGACTTGGTGTAGATGGAAAAGTTGAGGCATTCAAAGCTAGACTTATTAAAGGTTTTCGTCATCAACCAGGCATGGAAAATGATGAAACCTTTTCCAGGGACTATACTTAAGTCCATCCAGATCCTACTTGCCATTGCTACATACCATGACTACGATATCTGGTGGTTGGGTGCCATGACTACTTTTCTAAAAAATGATTTAGAAGAGAACGTCTATAAGAACACAGCCAGAGGGCTTCGTAAACAGTGGGAGCAGCGGAAACGTGTGCAAGTTGCTTTACATAATGAAGCAGGCATCGCGGAGTTGGAACGTCTGTTTTGATGTGATAGTCAAAGTGTTTGACTTCATCAAAATGGTAGACGAACCTTGTATATACAAAAGGGTAGTAGAGAGTAAGGTGGTCATCTTCGTATTGTAAGTAGACAACATACTCTCGATAGGAAAAGAGTTTCCTATACTACGATCGGTCAATCTTCTATTATCATAAGCATTCTCCAAATAGGATCAAAGTGATACCTCCTAAATCCTGAGATTTGGACCTATGAGATAGATCTAAAGGGATATTAGGGTTCTCACTAGGTATAGTGAGATTGTATCAATCGATCCTGGGGAGAATCACTGGAAGTGTTCCAGGGTGATAAAGACGACTGAATGTCAGTCACAGGCATTGTCTTTACCCTCTATCGAGGGACGGTATGTTGGAAGATTTCGAAGCTAGATACCGTAGGAAACTAGACGATAAAGGCTGATAACATCGCTATTTAAGATACTACCAAAGAGGTAGTTTGGGTGTATATTGGTTCATAAGATGAACTAGGTTCCTACCATTGTATGACAATGGAAGTGTCGCTTCGGCCCTGAAACCCTGGTCCCATCAGTGACCCAGACAAATTCTGAGGCAGCATCACCTGATCATAGAGATAGTTGATCTCCAGGTTGATCGAGGTTAGGAGAGTAGACTCAGAGGACAACACGGCGGATCCACTCACGAAGGCCTTTTCCCAAAGAGAGACTTTTAGGGGATGGTTGAGTATGTGATACTGCAACCACTGCTACAGATGGCCCTAGTGCAAGTGGGAGATTGTTAGTTATATGTATGCCCTAGAGGCCATTACTGTACATTGGATGTATATTGTAGTGGATGCTGGGACATATATAGGTAGGACTTTCTTGCTCGACATGATAGTACGCTATCTGGTTGCTCTTTATCTTAACATGTATATTTTCTGTCTCTATGATTACATGTTGATAAAGCCCTTAGGATGTGTACTCGACTTCCAGGACTATGATGTAGATCATACTGGTGGGGCCTGGGTAGTCCATGAGTACATCCTTGAAATGTTCCTTGTCGAGGGAATATCGAGACGGGGCATCGATATTCCAGAGTAGACTAGCGCATATCTTCTCGACCCATGCGATGGGCGATGGATGATCCCATATCCATTGGTGTTTCACATCAAAAATGGTATGCGGGTGCTCAGTGGAGACTGGGTACACTGAACGGACTCGCCGAGAACTCCCAGATGGTATTATACCTCACGTCAGATGGCAGTTCTATGGTGACACTGGTACAGCTTAGTCTGTTGACCCGAGATCATCATAGAGTCTTGTGTGTCTCCCACTTTGCTTTGATTTCCACCCTACCACGGCTCTACTGAGTTGTGCAAACAGGTGGTTTTTGGGTACAGTCCCAATTCACATGGAGGCAATGAGCGATAGGAGGGGATTCGTCTCTCCCGGTATTGGGGGTTGATGTTGTGCTATGCTCGACTGGCTATAACAGGAAATCCCTGGCCAGGGTTGCAGTGATATACTGGTAAGAGTTATCAGTAGTTTCACGAATGTTATGGACCTCACGTCAGCATGACTTATCAAGCTACTGGGGTCTGACGTTTACCACCCCTAGACGAGATATGCGACATATCAGACGAACAGACCGGACTATACGGTAAGTGTTACTGGTTGGATTCAAAGGAGTGTGAGCGGGATTGCTCGTCGTTCTTCTGATCGCTCAATCCCCAGGTGGCCGTTACGTTTAGCAGACCGCTTACGGCTTGTGGGTGTTTGATATGATCATCACCTGCTGCCGGCGTATTGACGAGTCTTTAGAGTCCTACACAAAGGTTTCCTGGCTCAAGCGAAACGAAATAGGAGCACATATGGGATATGTGCGGGACCGAGAATAATGCGTGTATGTGATACCGTATTTCATTCTCGCGATGAATGTGTCGAAAGGTTGTATGCGATATAACCTAGCTATCGAATCAAGGATTGATTCGATAAGCCGATACATTGGATACTAGCCGGTTATATGCGACATGACCGGATCATTGAATCAAGTGTTGATTTAATGATTTAATGTATAATAATATATTTGATATATTACTTTGCATCAACTAGTATTGGTTCACTTTAAATGGATTTACTCACTTGAAATGCATATTGTATATGTGATATATTTTGTGCACATGATTGTATCATGTTTGATGATACATTCTAGCTTGGGTTTGTGTAAAGGATTAAACCATGGTTGGTTAGTGGTTAGGGTTTCATTTCTTTTATCTATTTATTTATTTTATTTATTTCATTTAGAAAAGATAATGAGAAAAGAATGGTTGCTAGTTTTGTTTTTATTTGAAGCTTCTTGAAGCTTTGAACAAGTCCACCATTCTTGTCTCTTCTCTAACCCTAACCACTCATCTAATCTTAGTTAAATCTCTACACTAAACCATGGTTGAAGTCATGATAAGTATTCATTTTTATTTTCCTTTTGAATAACTTATCATATATTATCTTCTTCTTCTTCTTCAAGAAGAAAGATGTTGATAGCTTCAATGGCAACTAGCCAAAATGAGTGAGAAATCCAATTCTAAAGTCTATCCACTTCCTATTTCTTCATCCTCTACTACTTGCCATGTAGTAGAGTGTGTTGTCTTCACAAGATTCTTGACTTGGCGAAGGCGGAGCTCGAGTTTGAGTTGCCTCGACGTAGATCATCTTCGGCATCGAAGCCGACGATCAAGCCCGCCTATTCTTCGATGAAGCCGATGCTAGAGTCATGGGTTCAATTTGGACAGCGGAGGGAGATCATCGCGGAGCTTAGGAGGTGGTGGACCGGATCTACAAAGGTTGTATTTCCGTTTCTTTTAGTTAAAGTTGTTAACTAGTTTCTTTTTCGCCTAAACTTCTAGCCAACGATCTAGTATTAGGGTTTCTCGACACCGTATTTTTGAAATTGGCATGGTTGATGCCTTTTGAGACCTCTTGGGAGTGTCTAGGAACCTTTCACATTGTGTCACGTATACAGCAGCAGTGGACACAGCCCTACTAGATGAGGAGAGTCTTCCCGAGACTTTGGAAGTTCCAGAACCGAGGAGGGCTCGTACAGGTGTATCAGCCCAGAGACAGATGCTTAGTCACCGCGACCGATTTCGTTTACGTCGCGGGAGAAGCAGAGGCTTGGGACGAGGACAATTGTTTAGCTCTTATCCACTGGAGGGTCAACAGTCATCGTATGGATGTTTTCGGTGCGGGAGTTTCCATCACCTCGTCAGGAAATGTACATTGGTACGCCAGAGGAGGGCAGCAGTACCATATGATACCTTATCACCTTCACCTCAGGGAGAGTCGCCTTTTGCATCTGTTGTTCATCCGCGTCAGACTTATGTTCAGAGAGGTCGTGGTCGCAGAGGGTTTGTTCAGAGTGTACAGGATGGCAGAGGAGGAGGATAGCTTGTTGCAGGTAGAGGACAGGCACGAGCTTTTGTTTCGACTCATCGGGACGTGCGGGCGTCCAATGCAGAGTTTTCAGGCATTCTTAATTCGTATGTTCTTTCGATGCACATGTTTGTTTAATTCGGGATCTATGCACTTATTTGTTCTACACACTTCGTGCCATGGTTGGGCCGAGAGTCGTGTTTGCTAGATCAGCCGTTTGTTGTGTTTACTCCTGTTAGCGATTCTTTGTTACGTGATACGTGTTTCGATCATGTGCCAATCGGATAGGAGATAGAGATTCTTCCGTCGATTTGATCCTTCTAGAGATGTTGGACTTTGACATTCTCCTAGGCACGGATTAGTTAGCTACGTGCTATGCGTCTGTGGACTGCTGCGAGAAAAATGTCAGGTTTTGTTTTCCCGCCGAGTCAGTTCTTATTGTGCAGGGGGACCGTGCTGCTGCCCCTCACCGCTTGATTTCAGCCTTTTATGCTAGTCGACTTTTGAGGAGAGGATGTCGAGGATTCTTAGCTTTCATTTGTGATACCGGAGCCACAGTAGATTCATTAGACCGGGTTTCTATCGTGCGAGAGTTTTCCGACGTTGTTCCAGATGAGCCGGCGGAGCTTAGGGAGCTTAAGGATCTGCTGCAGAGTTGCTTGTTGGGGGACTTGTAAGTCCAAGTGTTTCGCCTTGGGGAGCTCCTACTCTATTCGTCAAGAAGAAAGACGACAGTTTGAGGTTGTGTTTATTGATTGTCAATTGAACCGAGTTATGGTGCGGATAGGTATCATTTACCTCGCCTTGATGATTTCATTGATCAGCTCCAGGGTACGAGACATTTTTTTAAGTTTGATTTAGGATCAGGTCATCATTAGTTGCGGGTTCGGAGTGTTGACATTCCGAATACTGCTTTTGTGCGTGCTACGGGCTTTATGAGTTTTTGGTGGTGTCGTTGGACTCACCAATACCCCAGCAACATTCATGGGTGTGATGAACCGGATATTTTTCAGGCCGTTCCTCGACCAGTTTATTATTGTGTTATTGATGACATTCTGGTCTTTTCCAAGAGTCGAGTGGAACATGGGCAGCACTTGAGGATTTCTTTGTAGACATTGGGAGAGTACTAACTGTTTGCTAAATTCTTGAAGTGTTCCTTCTCGCTTGATAGTGTTGAATTCCTAAGTCATGTGGTTACGGGAGACGGTATTCGTATGGACCTGAAGGAGACCGTGGCCGTACAGCTTTGGCCCAGACCTGTATCAGTGACAGAGTTCTGCAACTTTTGGGCTTAGCCGGTTTTTACTGTTGGAGATAGTGCCCTCAGAGTCAATTATTGGTGCACAGGCACGTGATTGCAATGATTGAGGGAGGACCTGTCCCAGTAGGACAGTCTTACTCAAGATGATAGTATGCTATCTGGTTTATCTTTATCATCGTGTACTGCTTTAGGTGACCTGACATGTCGCTATTACACGTTGATAGAGCCCTTAGGATTCTTGCTTGACGGCCAGCAGTATGATGGCGATCATATACGTGGGAGCTGGTAGTCTATAAGCACATCCTTAAAAGGTCCCTAGTCGTGGGAGTTTCGAGACTGGGCATCGATACTCCATTAGTAGACTAGTGTATACAGTCGAGACCCCGACGAGGGGCGGTGGCCGGTCTCACAAGCCACTGGTGTCAGTTGGTTCACCAAAGATGTATACAGGTGCTCATTGGGTTATGAGTACACCGGACAGGACTCGCCGGGAACCTGCTAGTTGGGATTATACCAAACGTCAGATAGCAGTTCCCTGGTGACATGTGTACAGGTTAGTTCAGCGACCTGGGATCGTCATTTGTCTCGTGTGAGTTCCCACTGTGCTTTGATTACTACCCTACCACGGCTCAAAGAAGTTGTGCAAACAGGTTTTAGTTGGGTACAGTCCCGAGCCATATGGAGGCAATGAGTAGATCTGCAGGGATTCGTCTCTCCCGGTATTGGGGGTGAGGTCGCGCTGTGTCTAGGAGAGCCATTACACAAAGCCCTCGGCTGAGGCAGGAGATTTACTGGTAGGTATTCCAGTAGTATCTCAGGGTGTTCTGGGCTACACTCCGACACGACTTGTACCGCTTTTGGGGGTCTGACTTTTACCAACCCCCTAGGCCCGCAATGCGATGCTCATAGACGAACGGACCGGACTGTACGGATATTGTCACTGACAGGCTCAGTAGGGTGTTAGGATGAGTTCGCTCATCGACGTCCCTTTTTGGTCAATGGCTGGTGGCCCGTCACGTATGGCTGATACCTCTGAGGTGGTAGTGGTTAAATCCACAGCCATAGTATTGACGAGTCTTTAGAGTCCACCACACACACAGTTGCTCAAGTTTCGGGCGAAACGCTGTAGAGGCCGTATGGAGATATGGCATGGTCCGATCACATACGTGCGGTATTGTACGGATCAGGATCGGACAGTTTGTACTAGAGGCCGTATGGATGTATGGCAGGGTACGATCAGATACGTGCGGATTGCATGGATCAGGATCGGACGGATATTACTAGCCGGCTCTAGTTTAAGCCGGATCCTAGTATAGTACAGTGTAGATTTTGTCTCATTGCATTTGTATCCGGTTGGAATACAGATGCGGGTGTGTATGCACAGTATCGGGGTTTTCCTGTAATTTATTACGGGACCAGTTTTCTGGAGTTGCCAGTTTGCATTCCGTTCCGGCCGGTTTTCCTTTGTTCTTTCACGGCCGGACTTTTTGATGGAGGGTGTTATTTGCAAGTTTGCAAATAACATATTGTGGAGGGGTTTCTTGCATATGGATAGATTATGAAAGCATCTTTTGATACCATTCTTTTCTATCATCATTTTCTTGCTTTATGTTGATTGGAATTGATTTGATATTATGATGATGGTTTTGGGTGTGGTCACCCATTGCTTTTACTACCATCACCTCCCTTCATGGTTTTGTTTTTTCATTCCCTCCACCATTCTCTCATAAGGCCGGCCACTTCATAGGAGAGGGTGAGAGAGGAGCTTCATTTTTGGTATGAGGGAAAATGATACATCTCATTTTTGGCTTGCTCCCAAAACCCTTCTCACCTCTCCAAAGTTGATTCCATCTATACCTCCATCAAGGCAACTTCATATACCCCAAAGAGACAATGGCTACTACACTATTCTCAGCAAATCTTGGACGCGTCGGCTAGCCAACTTCGCGCCCGAGTTGCCTCGGTCCAGAGGTGGGAGCCCGTAAAAGATTCCTGCTACATGGTGCCCTTTCCGACGAGGAGGAGATGAACGGAGTTTCCGCGGGAGATCGGAGTGGAGACGAAGACCGAAGGACACGGATCGCTTGGTATAACACTCTCACCCCATCTCTAGTTAGCTAGTATAGGTTAATGGTTACAATCCGGGTTTTATTGTCCGTGGTAGCGCCAGTTTAAAAGTTAAGAAAAATTTTGATTCCGCATTTTGGCCTCGGATAGACGGCCGGGGCGCTGCCGTGGCGCAACATGGTATCAGAGCCACGCCATTAACCTAGTCTAGCTTTGTCTAGTGTGTTTACATCTTCGATCGAACAAAATTCCAAAACCCGCATTTTCAAAATTCACAGTTTCTGTCGAAAAATTTTTGGCTCCAAAAATTTTTCAGGTTGTTGCAGAATACTGTGCATGGAAATATAAGCAATCTGTGAAAATTTGGTCGCGAGAACTCACCATACCGCCGCGGAACCGCGGCCAAACCCATGCTTGGGTCACGGTTCCGCCTCGCTTTTGACTTTTCAACGCACCAAATTTTTGCAGTGGGCTTTTGGGCTGGAAATATGGGTTTTGGTATATTCTTTTTAGGCCCAGATTTTCTTTATGTGCTACAGTAATGCTTGGGGGCCCACTTGATAAAATTTGATCGATCGGATATTTTAAACATGCTAGTTCACAGTATTTACATTATATCTGTGACCGTGAATGTCACTTGATCGGTAAATCCTGCCTAACTGTTATAGTCCGGTTAGACGGATTTGCGAACGTGACATTCACGTTGATGTTCTGTGTATTGCTGTGTTGTTGTGGATCGGTCGTGGGGGATAGCCTGGTTGCAATGTTAGTATAGTTTTTGTTGTATTATGTACATTTGTTATTGCGGGGCGAGCGTCCGACATGTGGATTGCCATCACTGCCTGTTTGTATTATTCTTTTGGGGCACGACCTGGTCGAGGTCGATGTACCCGTTGTATGCATATTTTACTTTCTGTACTAGGATTACCCCAAGGAGGGGTGCACGGATAGCCGGGTTCTAGAAGGCAATGAGCCCGCATCTCATGGCATTGAGACGAAGGGGGCTTTACTCTGGAATTGGTGGGATATTCGCCGCATTCGTAGGGGGTATAGGTTGACCCAAGAGGGGTGCCCAAGTTACCGGATTCCGTGAAGTGCTGGGTGGTCCATTCACGTTGCTGAAGGGGGCTGCCTCACTTCAGGTTTTGCCGGGTAACTTGCCGTGCCCATAGGGGTCTAGGTTTTCATTGCACAGGCTATCCACACGACCAGGGGAACGTCGGGTTTCAGTAGCAGCTCTATGAAACCCGGGGATCCCAGATATCTGTATTGTTCTGTGATGCTATACATTTTCTGTGATGTTGCATTTTCTCACGCCTCGAGCGAAAATTATATATTATATATATACTAGTAGATGTTGTATATGTTTTGCATCCGCGCTAGTCCAGTCCCCGCTCTGTCGTTAGTTAAGTAACCTAACGGGTGATGACGGGACCCAGTGGCGAATGCGGATGGCATATACATACATCATTATTTTCGTTCTTTATTGGTGTGATCAATTGATGGGACTGCGTTGATTCGGATCAATGCAAGCTAAACAAACCTATTCTGATGTTGTTGGAACATTTTTCAAAAAGCTGTTATTGCAAGGGCGTTCTCTTTTGTTTTGCACGGTGGTATTCAGTTGGAATATCCTGCTCCTAAGTCGACGAGGCAAGGGCCGAGATCCCTTCATCGGGAGTGACCCCTTGGACAAAAGTTTGCGTCAGGGCAATAACTTCACTATAGCCGATTACTTTTTCTTTGCATCGTGGTATTCAGTTGGAATATCCTGCACCTCATTCTACGGGGAAAGAGCCGAGATCCCTTCACTGGGAGTGACCTCTTTAGCAAAGGTTTTCGCCACTATATTTTTATAAAAGGCTATGCGGTTCCTTCAACGATATCAAGTTCATTATGTTAAAGGTTTTTCGCCAAAAACCAGTCGTAGCCCTCCGTCATTTCTTATGGGTACTATTTAGTATTCGTGCTGCGTTTGTTGACTCCGTCAAGGCGTAGTGTACGGTAGCTAAGTGGTGCTTGTTTGTTGCATAAATGGGATTGGTTAGGACAGTCGTGCGGCCTTGTTGACTCCGTCAAGGGCATGCACGGGTGGGTTTAATGCAATCCAGATAATGACGGGTTGAACTTGACTAGGACTCTTTGATTTGTTGACTCCGTCAAGGTCACTTGGGTCCTAGGGGTAAAAATCACATCGGGTGTTTCTAAAGAAACTGAAACTTGCCAGGCATGCGCATACCTTCTGGAGTGTGGTGACTTGAGTGGATTCAGTCAAGTTATCATGCGATGATAGTTGGTTCCCGATTCCAACTGATGAGTTGGCTTACTCCTCGGGTGATCCCGACTAATTCTTCTTTCGGGTTTTGAGAAGAATTTGAGGTTACAGTGGGAGGTTTCCTGATTAGATAAAGTGGTAACCATTCCGATCTAGGTTAGAGTGCACGCTGAGTGTTTCTTTTCTCTCTCTCTTTGGCAGCGACCATTGACCCGACCCGAGACTATGACTTAGTGACCGAGTTGATCGAACCTTCTTAACACTGGATTTTGGATTGTCAGAGTTGCAAACCACATTGCCACTCCTACTTTTACCCTTTTCTCCAGGACACCCCGTATTACTACGAACGTCCACTTCCATTGGACAAAACCATCGTATGGTTATATACGAACTCGAAGGAATTCGAGGATGGTTTCCGGTTCTGGAGAAAACGGATAGGACTATCAAGTTGTCTTTTCCTTTTACCTTCTCTCAGGTTGCGAGTACTCCTTGGTTTAGGAGTAGTACACCTGTTACGCAAATTGGATAGTCTTCTTCCAAACCATAGGCAAGGTGCCGACCGGTAGGGAATGAAGAAAACCAATTAGCCTAAACGGTGTACAGAAGGTATTAAGTTAAGACAAAGAAAGGGATTAGTAAGAGGGCAAAGTAAATTGCGACTACTATTCACGACCAAACCAAGTATTTCTTTGCCAATCCTAAATCACCTTTGTATTTCTCCAGGACACTCCGTATCACTACGAAGATCCCAAGTTTATTGGATAATCCATCGTATGGTTATATACGAACTCGAAAGGAACTTGTTCCAGTTCGGGGATGGATTCTGGTTCAGGAGAAATAGGAATAAGGTTTATTCGGTTGTCTTTTATCTTCACCTTTTCTCCTATTGCGAGTGCTCCCAGGATTGGGACAGTACACCCATTATGCTAATTGGATACTCTTCTTCCAAACCATACGCTGGTGCCGAACGGTAGGGAAGGAAGAAAACCATTTGGCCTAAAGGGGTGTACAGAAGGTAATGACTAAAGACATATAAAGGGATTTAGAGAGGTGGCAAAGAATTATACGGTTATAGTTGTGAATCTGGATAATGGAAGAGGTATTACTAGGAATACCGGGATACCCCATCGAACCATTTCAATGTTTCAGTTTCACTGTGTACTGTTAAAAGAAAACTGATTTCCCAATTAGACACTTGCTCCAGGGTATGTATTTACCAGGTATGATTCTCACATCTATATGGTTTTACAGATGATGAGTGGGAGTAAGTTATTGGGAATTAGGTGATCATCCTCATTATATCGGAATTCGTTGTAATTGGTGATATTTGAGGAAGTCACCTGGGTTGTTTGCCGGACGACAAATATTTGGTTTTGAATATCCGTTGTTATGCACCAATTTCAAATTGATATATCTGTACGTCTATTTTTATAGAGTGAGATATACTTTTTTGAAATTATGTCTATGACATTTACCTATATCAGTGGATGGTTAGGTAAGGAGCATTGAACAGCGGTGTAATTCTTCTTAACCATAGTACAGTTTTCAACCTACGACACACAGTGAATGAGTTATTAGACTTAAGGGACTTATACAGAGTATTGTATGTTGTCCAGTGTCCATTAGGGCAGAGGGGTTGGTCCTCGTACTATATTCTATTTACTGGTGACTTCTCTAATTCTTAGACAGGTGTTTCGTAGAAACACAGGGTCTAAGTTTTGAGAGGTTATAGGTGTATGAATAAAGTAGAGAACCAGGAGTTGCAAGTATCAGGATTCTTCAAGGTGATCGAAGATGTAGATACTTGTGTATGGTATTCAGTTGATAGTAATGGTTAAGAGAACTTGCTTCTCTTTCAGGTTACTCATAATTGGAAGCACTCCTAAGTTGAGTAACGCTGATCGGCCTCCTTCCATTTAGTTGACATGCACTGGAGACAGCTGCATGATTTGAATCTGGTTAAATTAAATCAGTGCCTCTGTTTCTGTATTGGATGTAGAACAGTTCATATCTTGACAATGTTAAGGTACGGGGAGTTGTCCGGCTTATGCTTAAAACTAGACACTGGACAACTCAAGGCACGTTTCTGTAATGACTGTTTGTGGGTTGACCCAGGCTATGACGAGGGTTGATTTTCTACCATCTGGAAGATCAATAGTGATATTGTTCTTGACTCGCCAAGTTTTAAAATAAAAATGGATTTTTTCAGAAAACAGCAGTGGGAGTATGGTAGAACTGGAAGTGATTCCAGAACCGCAAACGATTACTGAAGATTTGATAAGAACCTAAAGATTCAATCTGGTTTGACATTCCATTGGCCACTCCGCAGATAAAGTGGGTAACCTCAGGCACCCGAGAGGTACTCCGGTATGCTCAAGGACGGTGGCAGGGAGGTTCTTGTTTACCCAGACTTGCCATTGCTCTTGTTCCAGACTGTGAGATCCGGCAGTGGGATGAGTATAGCGTCGTTCTAAACTAGCTTTAGAAGTGCACGTTTATATGACTCTGCCATAGGGTTGTCGTAGTCAGTGGGAGCAACGGAAGCATTGGTGGACCTCAGGCTTATGGCTATTTATAGACTAAAGCAGATAAAGTGGAGATAGATCATCTATTTCTGATGTGACAGTCATAGGTTTGACTTCATCAGAATATGGGATGGATCTGTTAAGAAGGTAGTAGGGTGTGATGTCCTGGTATTTGGATGACATACACAGAGTAGGAAGTGATATTCCTATACTACAATCGGTTATACTTTGGTTGTCACACAGTGGTTTCTCCATACAGGACTTGGATATTATATCAGACATTCTGGTTACTAGATCTATGGTTTTAGATCTAGATTTGGGTGGTTTCCTAATCTGGGTACCATGACATCATTCTATGAGTATTTAGAATGGACGACTCCTGGCACGGTAGTATACCTACAGATAATGGAGTCACCCTCTCTAAAGGTGTCTTACAGACTAAAGGGGAGAGGGATACGCATGATTGGCAGATCACTTGCTTAGGCAATTGAGTCAATCATGAGATGTCAAGTACCACACCAGATGTTGTTCTTGCAGTAGGTGCAATAAGTTGATATCAATCCAATCCTGGAGAAACTATCGGGAGCAGTTTTAGAACATAAGTTGATGTTCTAGGGATATGATAACAGCAGCCTCCTTTAGGAGACAGTTATCATTCCAGGCTTCCAAGGTGACCTAGATGGCAGAGTGGCTGTCAGAGTTATAGTTTTCCCTCTGACGAGGGGCAGTATATTGGACAGGTGGTCCAGGTGGATACTGAGGGAAGGCATGGCGTAGGATACTTGTCACGACCCAAAAATGGCCCGTGACGGCCCTAATACTACGCAACGCCTAAAGACGCAACGTAGTAAAAGAAAGCCAAACCCAGAAATCTAAACCAAGAAAATACGGAAAAGTTAATATAAGTTTGAAAACAATTGAAATCGCAACCCAAATTCTTTAAAAAGTCTTCCTTTCTTTCTTTAAAATTTTAGCAACACCCCATTTTTATAAAGACAAGTCAATATGAATACAACAGAAGAATAAGGACAGTAGAGAAAAAGCTGCATATATAAAGACACCAAATCCACCATAATACACATAACGTCCTCACCAAGTCTCTATGTCAATAATACAATAGTAGATGGAGAGAGAGTACAATATACAACGAATATACAATATGAAATACAGATATCCATCTAACCCACCTAAGCAAAAGGTACTGTGAGCTGATGCGGTATCTGTAGCAAAAGATGGTAGCTGGATAGCTGGATAGGGGAATAGCCTGCCTCGACTACTCTGGGGAACAACCTGAAACACCTGTGGCACAACGGGGGTGAGCTGCCAACTCGTGAATAGTATAAAACATATACAGGTAATCGCAGGAATGCACGTACAGCATGAATCTAAGATATGCGATTACAATAATAATATATCATGCAAATGCTGAAGTAGGGAGAGTACACCAGCAGGTACAATCAATATGTGAAGCAATGATGGCATGATAGTAGTATGCAATGTCTATGCAATAGAGATATGAGAAAGCAAATATGCAACTATCATAAGGGTACACTACAAGTACTACCAATATATGAATCTGTGCATAAGATAGGTAATGGTGAGGTGTAGGGTGGAATATGTCATTTTCCACGGAAACCTGACGTCGTGGCAGGATCACAATCCATCATGATACTCCAATCCCAAATCCTCAAACCAGGCCCCACATTGGGCACTCACATCAAATAAGTCTCACATCTCCTCAATGTACAATGTCGAGTAACCTCCTATATCCCGAATGTACAAGTCACCAATCACATAGGTATATCCAATGTCCAAATCCCAATGAATCACCTAGTATCCCAAGTCCAATCTCAAGTAAGTTTCTAGCATCCTAAAGGTAAATATATGTACAGAAATAAATATGATGGGGGCAATACACATATATTAGCGTCCCATTCCACTAATATTGGTGTAAGAGTATATATAACAACGGCTAAGTCCCCTGTTATATATACAAAAAGGGGGTTAAAGAAAATCATGAAACCGTGTGCCAAGCATCGGCACAGAAATCCTCGTATAGGGGGCTCCGTCAGTCCGGATCAGCCCACGGGGTCCGTCTGCAGTCTCGGCCCTCGGCCTCGACAGTACAGGTCATCCCGCATCCATCTCTCTACTCTGGCCAGTAGCCTCCAGACAACTGCCAGGTCCAAACAATCACCGGTAGGTACTCGCCCGCCTCCAGGCTCAATCGGCAAACCTATCGATCTTCTTGCCGAGGGGAACCATACCGGGCCCCACCATGTACTCTCATACGGCAACCACACATCGTATGGAGCATAGAATCAGCACCGATAAAACTCATGGGGGACGCTCGAAATATCATATCAAGGAAACCGGGTTGTTCATGTATGCATAATTTCATGAACTCCCGCGGTTCCCAAATCCCGAAAACATAATATAAAATCCAGATAAACAATGCATAGATACAGGAATAAATGTATGCGATATATCTGAATGCGAGCAGGTAAATACAAGTATATAGCTGAACCAGATGTATGCGAAATCATGATAAGGTACAGCTAAGTAACATCAGTAAATGTGAATATGCGACAACAACTGAATATGTATCTAACATACAGGTGTAGCAAAGTATAGGTATCTACCTATAGGAACTGATGACGTATACCCCCCTGGGTATAAGTAACATATGTAGGAAATCCCTCCCGGTATAGGTAAAATGTGTAGGAGGTATACCTGTAGCTGTATCGCAAGTGAAAATATACCAATCACTAAAGGTATGATACACTATAGGTATACCGATAAGCTAGATGTCAAGTGTGGCAAGCAATGGTAGCTATAAGGGGTAGTGTGTGACATGGCAATTTTTGACGGTGTGTGTGTAGCATGCAATCCGTGCTCGTGCAACATGAACCGTCAATAATGTGTGCAGTGTCCTATGGCTGCTAGTCACAGTATATAGCTATATCTAGGAATTGCAGTAAGGCGCAATTCTACAATGACGTAGAATGTGCGACAGGAAATTGAATCCTAGCCCAGACGCATAACGCCATGCGGGAGATTCCCCTGTAGATGTTATATCTACTCACCTAAACTCCACGCTGGGTGAATCCTATCACCTGCTTCCCCTGTAGCTGTGTCCGTCTGCAAACCTGCATGTACGACAAGAAATCACATATAAGTCAAATATCTCGCGAAACGCGATATCGAATCGAAACGAGAAACTCGCGTCGTGAACTAAACGCGCGTGTGCACGATACGCTGAATCGTGTGTGTACGCGTCTAGAAACCATCGCGACACGCCGCGATACGCTGGATCACAGAACTCCCTCGCGTATCGCGCGTATCGCGCAAACACAACTAAACACAAAATTGACATATAGTCCCAGATTTTCCTACAGGTACAATATTACAAAACTAGACATGCCAATGATCTAGAAAACACTGCAGAGTACCCTACCCAAAACCCCAAGACCCAACTCCTCTTCCTGGCCGCAAATTGCGGCCAGAATGCCAAAATTGGCGGCCTGAACATGGGGTTTGGGGCTCGTGTTCATGTGGTGTGCTCTAGACCTAGATAGCATGTCCCAGTCCTCTCAATTTTATTCTGTAGGCATCGGGACAACAGCAGATCACAAAAGTCACAAATATCGCTTAAAAACGACAATTTGCACAATAAGGAAAACCTATGGTATTTAAGTGAAATCTGGGGATTTCTCAGAAGAAGTGGCCTTACTAACACTCAATTAAGCTAAAGTAGCTAACACAATCAACACTTCACCACAATATCTCACAAAACCCCAAAACTAGCACTAAACTAGCTGAATTAGCACTAATCGAATCAATCGATGCACAACTAAGCAAACCATGCAATAGGGTTAAGGAAATATACCCACTGAACCCTAGAAGGCAGGTGAAGGTGCGGAGAAGAGCTCCTGCGAGAGCTGGGGTCCCTGTTGCTGCTGCTGCTGCTGCTGCCTGCTACTGCTGCTTCTGTTGTTGCTGCTATTGTTGCTGTTGCTATTGTTGTTGTTATGTTGTTGTTGTTGATGTGTTGTTGCTGCCCCTACTGCTGATGTTGCTGCTCTTGTTGTTGTAGTTGTTGTGTTGTTGTTGAGGTGATGATGATGTTGATGTCTGCAGCTGCTGCTGCTGCTTCTCTCTCTCTCTCTCTGCAGTGAGTGTGTGTGTGTGTGTTCTTGAGAGAGTGAGTGAAAAGAGAGGAAATGAGTGAGAAATGAGAGAAAAACTAAAAACCCCTCCCATTCTCTTTCTCTCCCCTCATTAAAAGAGCATGGCATGAGCCATGTAGCACCATGCTCACATCTCTCTCTCTCTCAAGTCAACAAAACAACACATATAAAAAAAAGAATTTCAAATAATAAAACACACAAATAATTAAAACCCAAAACACTTAATACAAATTGGTTAACCCTTCATGCTAGCTAAACATGGTTTAACCCCAAAAACAAGTCTAGTTAACATGCACAAGTGTGTGTGTGTGCCTAACAAAATTCTATTAAAATACACATTAAATAAGATAAAATATTTAAAATTTAATTTGGTAAACTTTTTATTAAAAACTATAATTTAAAATTTAATTAGCTACAAAGCACATTCTAAGGTGTTACAATCTCCCCCCCTTAAAAGAAATTCGTCCCCGAATTTAAAACTTATACTGTTACCTGTACCTTCAAAAGAAGATTAAATTCCTCAAATCTCGCTCGCAGCCTCCCAAGTGACTACCTCACCATACGGCTACGTCCAAGAAAACCTTTCACAGATGGCAAGACCCTTGACCGATGTTTCTCCACCTGTCAAGCCTTTAACACACGTGGCTGTGGGTGAACGAAAGATCGCGTCCAGCTAAATGGTCTGGTGCCAAAACATGTGAGAAAGGTCAAGAAGGTAATTGTAAAGTATCATCTCAAGGAATACGGGGTGAAAATCCAATAATCTGGGCGGAAGTGCCAAATTAAAGGCAACAAGACTAACTCGCTAATAGGATCTAAAGGACCTAAAATCCTGGGATAAGCTTCCCAATATCCAACACGTCATTCATCGGAAAGTCCATAGGAATCCATAATTTGCCACTGCGCACTCAAGCCTGCGACCAACACAGACGCAAAAACATCTGTTTGCAATGGACAGTTCTCATCCTGACCTGAACACAACTGGACTATCTCCGAATTCTCTAGACATAGCTGGGGTCCAAAATCCTACCTACGCAGAGTCAGAAACAACAGGCTGGCGATCGACACGACCTAACCCCTAAGCCTAAGGGTGGCCAATTAGAGCGTCTCCTGATAACAGCTATCGAAGGAGAACCCTAACGATGGCGAGTGACGATCCCCAGTTGCTGACGACCAAACAAAACAACAAACACACAACTTAAACAAAACAACCGAGCAAACTGAGTAAAACCGGATGACAAGAATCCGAATGGAGTCACACCCTAACCAAAATTAGGTGGAAACCATAATGAAATTCGTGGAGATCTGCTCCCATTCCTGCTTCGGAACGGTAAAAAGTTGCAAGTCTCCAGCCGGCCCCAGATGCTCGACCCAAAGCACACAACAAGACAGACACTTGAAACGAAACCTGAAACTTCTCCTTACATTCCTGTCCACTTGTAACTATCTCACAAGTCACGCCAAAGCTGGTGGAACTTGAATGCATAGAGGGAGTTGACAGATGTGCATGTTCTAGGATTACACGTCTCTACCTGATAATGGCAGGTACACAAACGTGTCCCTAACTTAGCACATCATTATCACAATCAAGGTCTCCGTATCATTACCCAGCCGAATATGCTCAAGTATCTCTGACGTACGAGCTTCGACGGGCAGTGTCTCGCGAAAACGACTTAAGAAAAGTGGTCGGGGGCGGACATGAGCAAGCTGTCCCCTCCGTAGAGACGAACTAAGCTACACTCGATGATCACACAAAAACTGTAAATCTGCAGAAGACCATCACAACAATCCAAATCTGCTGCAGGAAGATGTACATTAAGCTCTAGTGGTCCGTGGAAAGTCTAACACGACTCTCAAGCAAGTAGTGTCTCCAAATATCCAACGCAAAACCACAGCGGCCATCTCCAGATCATGAGTGGGATATCCTTCTCGTACTTCCTCCTAAGGTGGGGAAAGCAAAAGCGATATCTCTATAGTGTCATCTCAGTACACCCTCGAGCCCACTCAAGAAACATTACAGTCAAACAACAAGGTCGCCCGAACCAAAAGCAAAGGAAGAACTGATGCAGCTGTTAACTGAATCTTCAACTGCTGAAGACTCCGTACACGTGCCTCAGTTCAAAGAAAAGAAACCTCCTTTTTGGTCAATTCAGTCGACGGTGCAGCACTACTCTGGCAATCCTGCATGAAACGGCGGTAAAAACCCTGCTAAGCCTAAGAATCTGCGGATCTCCGTCCTGCACACAAGTCTGGGCCTAAGCTGTACGGCCACGATCTCCCTCGGAACCATACGGAACCGTCTCCCGCGACTACAAGACCTAGGAGTCAACACAAACAAGCCTGAAGAAACACTCCGAGAATTTAGCAACTGCTGGTGCTCTCCCAGTATCTGCATAACAAATCCTCAAGTGCTACTCCTGTCCCTCAAGACACATTAAGTAAACCAGAGTGTCGTAAATAACACAACAAAAACTGGTCGAGGAACGGCCTGCAAAAATCTGGTTCATCACATCTACGAATGCTGCTAGGGCGACGGTGAATCCAACGACTCACAAAAACTCACAAGACCCGTAGCACGCACAAGGCAGTCTTCGGAATGCCGTCACTCCGAATCCGCAATAATGATGACCTGATCCCAAACACACTTAGAAAATGTCTCGCACTCTGGAGCTGATCGGAGGAAATCGTCACGGCGAGATGAAGGATACCTATCCGCACCGTAAGCCGGTTCAATTGACGATCCGTCGATACACAACCCTAAACTGCTGTCACGACCCGAGAAATTCGACTCGTGACCGGCACTTAACCACGCAACGTCTACAGGCGTAACGCGGCTAAGTAAGCCGAACCCAGAAATCAAAACCAATAAATAGAGTGATTTAAAACGTTTTGTAAAAGCAATAGTAAAGGTCTGAAAAACTTCCATTTATTTAGTAGAAATCCCTTTTTAAGTTCGCAAGTTATGAGTTTTATAATTTTGGCAACATTTCCGTTTTAAAACATTAGCTCCGCCAATCAGATAGCAACATGGTGTAATAAAATGACGAGTAAAGTGAATGAAGCATCATAATGCGATATACGACGCCGTAGCGAAGAATACACAGTAAAACAAGGACAATATCATAAAGATAAGACTGCATAAAGTAAAGTCGGCTCACATGCGAGCTCGACACCAGAATATAAAATCATACATATCGTCCTCACAGCTGTCTCTAAGTCAATACAGAAAAGTAGATGGAGAATACTAGATACATCAATATACAACTGAAAGATAACAGATACCGTACAAAACCCACCTAAACAGCAAAAGGGCTATCTCAGCTCAAAAGGGGTATCTGTGCCAAAAGATGAGGTAACAGCCAGCCGTGACTACTTCCAAGGGCAACCTGCAAGCACTGTGGCACAACGGGGGTGAGTTGCCAACTCGTGAATAGAGATAACATATAAAGGTAATCGCAAGCATGCACGTACTGCGCTACTCTAATAATGCCGACAGATAATATCAATGCGAGGTATACAGCATGCATGGTATAATGCAAGTTCTCTATCAGGTGATATAACTACAGGATGAGATATGATAATAAATGCTGAGCATGGGAATATAATATCTACAGGGAGTATCAAGATGAACGACATATGTATGTATGCACCACAATCCCAACATCCCAAACGCCGGTACTCCGTCGGCCCTCAAATCCTGTATATCCCTGAAAATCCCGAGTGCCCAACATCGGCACCCAAATATCATAAATACTCGTGTCTAGCATCGACACGCAAAACATCCTATATCGGGCCCCGTCAATCCGGGTCAGCCCTCTCTGAAGTATGTACCGGGAATCCGTCAGTCCGGGTCATCCCTCTCTCAATATATATCGGGCATCCGTCAGTCCGGGTCAGCCCTATATCAATCCATCGGGCATCCGTCAGTCCGGGTCAGCCCTATATCAATCCATCGGGCATCCGTCAGTCCGGGTCAGCCCTATATCAATCCATCGGGCATCCGTCAGTCCGGGTCAGCCATATATCAATCCATCGGGCATCCGTCAGTCCGGGTCAGCCCTATATCAACCCATCGGGCATCCGTCAGTCCGGGTCAGCCCTATATCAATCCATGCCTCAAGCACCGAGAAAACACGGGGCGACGCCCCAAATTACCATATCAAGGGAACCGGGTTTTTAACTGGTTACTTATTTGAAAAGGCCACGGTTCCCAAATCCACAATCATATGAAATCCCAACAATAATACAAGTAGCTGCGATGTGATAGTGCATCAATGTGTATATCAAGTCTAGATGAGTTACAACAATATACAATAGTATGATCATGGCAGTTCTATCAGTTCTAAGCAATATGTATATATGTATAGCAAGGAATGCAATATGCAATGACAGTCTATGGGGTGCATTAAATATATAATAACAAAGTCCTATCAGCCCTGACGCATAACGCCATGCGGGCGATATCCCCGTAGATGTGAAATCTACTCACTGTGTCTCGCGCTAAGTGTATCCAACCACTTGCTTGCCCTTCCTCGCGGCGTCCGTCTCACTGGCCTGCGAACCTAAAATCACAACACGTATTACACATATAAGTTTAATTTTGCCAAAAACGTGATATCACGGTCAAACTAGAAACTCGTGTCGCAAACCAATCGCGCGTGTGCGCGATACGCTAAAACGCGTGTGTGTACTGAACCAAGAACCACCCCGCCACGCTACGATGCGTAGCACGCACCAGATCTACAGAAACGTGCATGTCGCACTAAACACACACACCCCAACATAGGGAAACAACTCCCAGATTTTTACCTGGAAGAAATCCCACAAAATCAACAAGACCAAACACTGAAAAATACACCCAGAAACCACCCTGCACAAAACGAGCCAAAATGGGGGAAGGGAGGCCGGCGTCGCCGGCCAAACCGTGCCTGTCGCCGGCCCAACCCCGGTGGAATGGGCTCGAACTTCAGTCAAATCTCTGAAAAAGCCTGCCTAACATTCTGAAGTTGTTTCAAACACTCAAAAACTCACGCAGTAAAAGCAGATCACTGAAATCCTAAAATCTGTACAAAAACGACATTTTGCATCGAATCGTGAAATTGGTGGTATTTTAGCGTAATAGGGGTTGGACTAGGTTGCTGTAGCCTCAACAACTTACTAAGGACTTACTGAAACCACAACTCACTTCATTGCACAAGAATCTCACAAATTACCCCATATTACACTAAAATGCACTAAAACCCGATATCCGAAGCAAAACTACACAATCTACGCTAACTAGGGGATAAGGTAGGAAGTATACCTCACTCTCGACCCTAGGGAGCTGCAGGAAGAAGAAGAAGTGAAGAGAAGTCGCTGCACTGGGATCTGGGGCTGCTGCTACTGCTCACTGCCTCTGCTGCTGCTGTTTGTGCTTGCTACTGCTGCAGTTGTTGCTGTGGAGTTGCTGCTGTTGTTGCTGGTTCTGGAGCTGCTGCTGGGGATGAAGGTAAGTGTGTGTGTGAGTGTGTTGTGTATGTGAGAGTGTGAGAGCTTGAGAGAAAACCAAAAGAAATGAGAGGCTACCTCAATCATCACACACAAAAGTCACCCCTCACTCTCTCACCTCATTAATGCAAGCATGGCCTAGCCATGATGCCCTCATCCCTCTCTCACACAAGTCAACACTTAACCCTAAAATTCAAATTAAAGTTACTTTTTAATTAGCTAATTAATTAAACTTACTTATAACCCAAAGGAATTAATCCCCCAATTAACCCACCATGATTAATAATTATGGTATTTACTTGATTTAAAAACCTTAGTTTACATGCACATGTGTGTGCAAGCTTAGGAAAATTTTGGAAAAATATTTATTAAATTAAGAAAAATATTTAAAACACAATTTGGTAAACTTTTTAATAAAAATCATTATTTAATTATAATTATCCACTAACCCTTATCCTAAGGTGTTACAACTGCCGTCTTTCTCCTCGACGAACAGAAATAGGAGTTTCCAAAAGCGAAACACACAGACACACAAAACTTCCCAAACCAAAACTCTGCAGCTGATCCTTAAGCTCCCTCAGCTTCGCCGGCTCATCTGGAACAACGTCGGAAAACTCTCGTACGAAAAGAACCCGGTCCAACAATCCCACGGTGGCTCCGGTATCACGAATGAACGTCAAGAATCCACGACATCTCCTCAGTAGCTGACTAGCGAAAAAGGCTGAATTCGAGCTGTGAGAGGCGGTACAACTATCCACCTGCACAACAAGAACTGACTTGCCGGGGAAAACAAAACCTAACTTGCTTCCACACGGTAGTCCACAGACGCCTAACACGTAGTTACCCAGTCCGTGCCCAGGAGAACGTCAAATCCAACATCTCTAGAAGGATCAAAACGACGGACGAAACTCTATCTCTTATCCGATTGGCACAAAACTGCAATACGTGTCGCGCAACCAAAGAATCGCTGACAGAAGTTAAAACAACTACGACTAATCTACCCAACCACGGTACAAGCAAGAAACAAACAAATACACCAAGAGGAAATATAACTCAAGGGTACCTGAAAACTCCACATTGGACGTCTGCGCGTCCCGATGAGTAGAAGCAAACTCCTGTGTCTGCCCTCTACTCGCAGCTGGATGAACTCCTCTGGTAGCCTGAGCCCTCTGAGCGAATCTCCCATGTCCACGGCCTCTCTAGAAACGATCATGACGAGGTGCTAAGGAGCAATCCCTGACGAAGTGCTGAAGGCTCCCGCATCGAAAACATCCTCGTGCTGACTGCTGACCATCCTGGGGATGAGAGCTGAACGACTGTCCTCGTCCCAAGCCTCTGCTACTCCCGCGACGGCCACGAAATCTGTCTCGACGATCGAACCTCTGCCTCTGGGCTGGTACGCTGGTACGAGTCCTCCACTGTCCTGGAACTCTCTGAGCCTCTGGAATGTGTGCCTCGTCAACTGGAGCTGCAACCACTGGTGCTATGTAGGTGACGGACTGCTGCATGCTGATCGTAAGGGACAGCTGAGTAACAGGGGTGACAACCTCCTGTCGTAGCTCCCGAATGACATCAACCAAGGAACTCATCATCTGGCGGAAGTCCTGCATCTCTACCAAAAGTCTATCCATAGTATAGATGGTAGGCTGATCCGTCTGCACCTGTGCAACTAGAGTGCCATCCGGGTCAGTACTCGTCTCACCCGAGCTAACTCTGACCTCGGCCCTCGCTGCATCGCTCTGAGTCCCCATAGTCATCGGCGGCAAGGCTATAAATAGATACAAGATGAGATTCGATAAGAATGAGGAAACCGAATCTCAAGGATATGAAACATCAAGGAAGGAATGTCAAGCAAATTGTACTTAGGTCACTTAATGCAAGGTACCGCGCTGTGGGTATGCTGCAGACATACACACACTACGTTACTCTGCTTAAGCTACCTACTCCATCATACTAAGGTCATCCTACACTCTGAAAGGTAAAACCTAACGCTCTGATACCAACTTTGTCACGACCCAAAAATGGCCCGTGACGGCCCTAATACTACGCAACGCCTAAAGACGCAACATAGTAAAAGAAAGCCAAACCCAGAAATCTAAACCAAGAAAATACGGAAAAGATAATATAAGTTTGAAAACAATTGAAATCGCAACCCAAATTCTTTAAAAAGTCTTCCTTTCTTTCTTTAAAATTTTAGCAACACCCCATTTTTATAAAGACAAGTCAATATGAATACAACAGAAGAATAAGGACAGTAGAGAAAAAGCTGCATATATAAAGACACCAAATCCACCATAATACACATAACATCCTCACCAAGTCTCTATGTCAATAATACAATAGTAGATGGAGAGAGAGTACAATATACAACGAATATACAATATGAAATACAGATATCCATCTAACCCACCTAAGCAAAAGGTACTGTGAGCTGATGCGGTATCTGTAGCAAAAGATGGTAGCTGGATAGCTGGATAGGGGAATAGCCTGCCTCGACTACTCTGGGGAACAACCTGAAACACCTGTGGCACAACGGGGGTGAGCTGCCAACTCGTGAATAGTATAAAACATATACAGGTAATCGCAGGAATGCACGTACAGCATGAATCTAAGATATGCGATTACAATAATAATATATCATGCAAATGCTGAAGTAGGGAGAGTACACCAGCAGGTACAATCAATATGTGAAGCAATGATGGCATGATAGTAGTATGCAATGTCTATGCAATAGAGATATGAGAAAGCAAATATGCAACTATCATAAGGGTACACTACAAGTACTACCAATATATGAATCTGTGCATAAGATAGGTAATGGTGAGGTGTAGGGTGGAATATGTCATTTTCCACGGAAACCTGACGTCGTGGCAGGATCACAATCCATCATGATACTCCAATCCCAAATCCTCAAACCAGGCCCCACATTGGGCACTCACATCAAATAAGTCTCACATCTCCTCTATGTACAATGTCGAGTAACCTCCTATATCCCGAATGTACAAGTCACCAATCACATAGGTATATCCAATGTCCAAATCCCAATGAATCACCTAGTATCCCAAGTCCAATCTCAAGTAAGTTTCTAGCATCCTAAAGGTAAATATATGTACAGAAATAAATATGATGGGGGCAATACACATATATTAGCGTCCCATTCCACTAATATTGGTGTAAGGGTATATATAACAACGGCTAAGTCCCCTGTTATATATACAAAAAGGGGGTTAAAGAAATATCATGAAACCGTGTGCCAAGCATCGGCACAGAAATCCTCGTATAGGGGGCTCCGTCAGTCCGGATCAGCCCACGGGGTCCGTCTGCAGTGTCGGCCCTCGGCCTCGACAGTACAGGTCATCCCGCATCCATCTCTCTACTCTGGCCAGTAGCCTCCAGACAACTGCCAGGTCCAAACAATCACCGGTAGGTACTCGCCCGCCTCCAGGCTCAATCGGCAAACCCATCGATCTTCTTGCCGAGGGGAACCATACCGGGCCCCACCATGTACTCTCATACGGCAACCACACATCGTATGGAGCATAGAATCAGCACCGATAAAACTCATGGGGGACGCTCGAAATATCATATCAAGGAAACCGGGTTGTTCATGTATGCATAATTTCATGAACTCCCGCGGTTCCCAAATCCCGAAAACATCATATAAAATCCAGATAAACAATGCATAGATACAGGAATAAATGTATGTGATATATCTGAATGCGAGCAGGTAAATACAAGTATATAGCTGAACCAGATGTATGCGAAATCATGATAAGGTAAAGCTAAGTAACATCAGTAAATGTGAATATGCGACAACAACTGAATATGTATCTAACATACAGGTGTAGCAAAGTATAGGTATCTACCTATAGGAACTGATGTCGTATACCCCCCTGGGTATAAGTAACATATGTAGGAAATCCCTCCCGGTATAGGTAAAATGTGTAGGAGGTATACCTGTAGCTGTATCGCAAGTGAAAATATACCTATCACTAAAGGTATGATACACTATAGGTATACCGATAAGCTAGATGTCAAGTGTGGCAAGCAATGGTAGCTATAAGGGGTAGTGTGTGACATGGCAATTATTGACGGTGTGTGTGTAGCATGCAATCCGTGCTCGTGCAACATGAACCGTCAATAATGTGTGCAGTGTCCTACGGCTGCTAGTCACAGTATATAGCTATATCTAGGAAATGCAGTAAGGCGCAATTCTACAATGACGTAGAATGTGCGACAGGAAATTGAATCCTAGCCCAGACGCATAACGCCATGCGGGCGATTCCCGTGTAGATGTTATATCTACTCACCTAAACTCCACGCTGGGTGAATCCTATCACCTGCTTCCCCTGTAGCTGTGTCCGTCTGCAAACCTGCAAGTACGACAAGAAATCACATATAAGTCAAATATCTCGCGAAACGCGATATCGAATCGAAACGAGAAACTCGCGTCGCGAACTAAACGCGCGTGTGCACGATACGCTGAATCGTGTGTGTACGCGTCTAGAAACCATCGCGACACGCCGCGATACGCTGGATCACAGAACTCCCTCGCGTATCGCGCGTATCGCGCAAACACAACTAAACACAAAAGTGACATATAGTCCCAGATTTTTCTACAGGTACAATATTACAAAACTAGACATGCCAATGATCTAGAAAACACTGCAGAGTACCCTACCCAAAACCCCAAGACCCAACTCCTCTTCCTGGACGCAAATTGCGGCCAGAATGCCAAAATTGGCGGCCTGAACATGGGGTTTGGGGCTCGTGTTCATGTGGTGTGCTCTAGACCTAGATAGCATGTCCCAGTCCTCTCAATTTTATTCTGTAGGCATCGGGACAACAGCAGATCACAAAAGTCACAAATATCGCTTAAAAACGACAATTTGCACAATAAGGAAAACCTATGGTATTTAAGTGAAATCTGGGGATTTCTCAGAAGAAGTGCCTTACTAACACTCAATTAAGCTAAAGTAGCTAACACAATCAACACTTCACCACAATATCTCATAAAACCCCAAAACTAGCACTAAACTAGCTGAATTAGCACTAATCGAATCAATCGATGCACAACTAAGCAAACCATGCAATAGGGTTAAGGAAATATACCCACTGAACCCTAGAAGGCAGGTGAACGTGCGGAGAAGAGCTCCTGCGAGAGCTGGGGTCCCTGTTGCTGTTGCTGCTGCCTGCTACTGCTGCTTCTGTTGTTGCTGCTATTGTTGCTGTTGCTATTGTTGTTGTTATGTTGTTGTTGTTGATGTGTTGTTGCTGCCCCTGCTGCTGATGTTGCTGCTCTTGTTGTTGTAGTTGTTGTGTTGTTGTTGAGGTGATGATGATGATGATGTCTGCAGCTGCTGCTGCTGCTTCTCTCTCTCTCTCTCTCTCTGCAGTGAGTGTGTGTGTGTGTATGTTCTTGAGAGAGTGACTGAAAAGAGAGGAAATGAGTGAGAAATGAGAGAAAAACTAAAAACCCCTCCCATTCTCTTTCTCTCCCCTCATTAAAAGAGCATGGCATGAGCCATGTAGCACCATGCTCACATCTCTCTCTCTCTCAAGTCAACAAAACAACACATATAAAAAAAAAGAATTTCAAATAATAAAACACACAAATAATTAAAACCCAAAACACTTAATACAAATTGGTTAACCCTTCATGCTAGCTAAACATGGTTTAACCCCAAAAACAAGTCTAGTTAACATGCACAAGTGTGTGTGTGCCTAACAAAATTCTATTAAAATACACATTAAATAAGATAAAATATTTAAAACTTAATTTGGTAAACTTTTTATTAAAAACTATAATTTAAAATATAATTAGCTACAAAACACATTCTAAGGTGTTACAATACTGATTAAGTTCAGTTGAAGATACAGTCTAAGAAATTTGGATTTGGAGTTCATTTATGAGCTAGATCCCATCAGACATCTAGACACATTCTAAGACAGGTATTGCTCATTTCGGGAGATGGCTTTCTCCGCGAACTTGAGATATAGAGAGACATAGAAAGAAACATCACAGCGAATCCACTCACTGAGGCTATTCCTCGAACGCAATAGTTTCATAAACGAGATTTGTGAGACTGACTAGTAGAGGAATTGGGTGTTCGGTATCACACGGGCTGTGAGTATGCGACATCGCAATAATTAGCCTTGAGTGAAAGTGGGAGATTGTTGGAGATAGTGCCCTCAGAGTCAATTATTGGATCACAGGCATGTGATTGCAATGATTGAGGGAGGACCTGTCCCAGTAGGATAGTCTTACTCAAGATGATAGTATGCTATCTGGTTTATCTTTATCATTGTGTACTGCTTTAGGTGACCTGACAGGTCGCTATTACACGTTGATAGAGCCCTTAGGATTCTTGCTTGACGGCCAGCAGTATGATGGCGATCATATACGTGGGAGCTGGTAGTCTATAAGCACATCCTTAAAAGGTCCCTAGTCGTGGGAGTTTCGAGACTGGGCATCGATACTCCATTAGTAGACTAGTGTATACAGTCGAGACCCCGACGAGGGGCGGTGGCCGGTCTCACAAGCCACTGGTGTCAGTTGGTTCACCTAAGATGTATACAGGTGCTCATTGGGTTATGAGTACACCGGACAGGACTCGCCGGGAACCTTCTAGTTGGGATTATACCAAACGTCAGATAGCAGTTCCCTGGTGACATATGTACAGGTTAGTTCATCGACCTGAGATCGTCATTTGTCTCGTGTGAGTTCCCACTGTGCTCTGATTACTACCCTACCACGGCTCAAAGGAGTCGTGCAAACAGGTTTTAGTTGGGTACAGTCCCGAGCCACATGGAGGCAGTGAGCGGATCTGCAGGGATTCGTCTCTCCCGGTATTGGGGGTGAGGTCGCGCTGTGTCTAGGAGAGCTATTACACAAAGCCCTCGGCCGAGGCAGGAGATTTACTGGTAGGTATTCCAGTAGTATCTCAGGGTGTTCAGGGCTACACTCCGACGCGACTTGTACCGCTTTTGGGGGTCTGAATTTTACCAACCCCCTAGGCCCGTCATGCGATGCTCATAGACGAACGGACCGGACTGTACGGATATTGTCACTGACAGGCTTAGTAGGGTGTCGGGATGAGTTCGCTCATCGACGTCCCTTTTTGGTCAATAGCTGGTGGCCCGTCACGTATGGCTGATACCTCTGACGTGCTAGTGGTTAAATCCACAGCCATAGTATTGACGAGTCTTTAGAGTCCACCACACACACAGTTACTCAAGTTTCGGGCGAAACGCTGTAGAGGCCGTATGGAGATATGGCTTGGTCCGATCACATACGTGCGGTATTGCACGGATCAGGATCGGACATTTTGTACTAGAGGCCGTATGGATGTATGGCAGGGTTCGATCAGATACGTGCGGATTGCACGGATCAAGATCGGACGGATATTACTAGCCGGCTCTGGTTTAAGCCGGATCCTAGTATAGTACAGTGTAGATTTTGTCTCATTGCATTTGTATCTGGTCAGAATACAGATGCGGGTGTGTATGCACAGTATCGGGGTTTTCCTGTAATTTATTACGGGACCAGTTTTCTGGAGTTGCCAGTTTGCATTCCGTTCTGGCCGGTTTTCCTTTGTTCTTTCACGGCCGGACTTTTTGATGGAGGGTGTTATTTGCAAGTTTTCAAATAACATATTGTGGAGGGGTTTCTTGTATATGGATTGATTATGAAAGCATCTTTTGATACCATTCTTTTCTATCATCATTTTCTTGCTTTATGTTGATTGGAATTGATTTGATATTGTGATGATGGTTTTGGGTGTGGTCACCCATTGCTTTTACTACCATCACCTCCCTTCATGGTTTTGTTTTTTCATTCCCTCCACCATTCTCTCATGAGGCCGGCCACTTCATAGGAGAGGGTGAGAGAGGAGCTTCATTTTTGGTATGAGGGAAAATGATACATCTCATTTTTGGCTTGCTCCCAAAACCCTTCTCACCTCTCCAAAGTTCATTCCATCTATCCCTCCATCAAGGCAACTTCATATACCCCAAAGAGACAATGGCTACTACACTATTCTACAGCAAATCTTGGACGCGTCGGCTAGCCAACTTCGTGCCCGAGTTGCCTCGGTCCATAGGTGGGAGCCCGTAAAAGATTCCGGCTACGTGGTGCCCTTTCCGACTAGGAGGAGATGAACGGAGTTTCCACGGGAGATCGGAGTGGAGACGAAGACCGAAGGACACGGATCGCTTGGTATAGCACTCTCACCCCATCTTTAGTTAGCTAGTATAGGTTAATGGTAACGATCCGTGTTTTATTGTCCGCGGTAGCGCCAGTTTAATAGTTAAGAAAAATTTTGATTCCGCATTTTGGCCTCGGATAGACGGCCGTGGCGCTGCCGTGGCGCAACATTTACCGCCGTTTCGTGCAGGATTTCTTATGTATCGCTGCACCGTTGACCGTACTGACAAGGAAAGGGGTTCCTTTTCTTTTGACTGTGGCATTCGTGCTGAGTTTTCAGCAGTTGAAGATTCGGTTGACGACTGTACCGGTTCTATCTTTTCCTTCTG
The DNA here is from genome assembly GCA_030015575.1 of Agapanthus africanus. Taxonomy (NCBI): domain Eukaryota; kingdom Viridiplantae; phylum Streptophyta; class Magnoliopsida; order Asparagales; family Amaryllidaceae; genus Agapanthus; species Agapanthus africanus. The sequence continues at coordinate 278,651,539 of JASDDO010000010.1, read as the reverse complement.
GATCGGGCGACTTTGTCGTTTATTGTGATGTTTCGTGAGTGGGGCTCGATTGTGTACTGATGTAGCATGATAGAGTTATCGCTTATACTTCCCGACAGTTGGAGGAAGTACGAGAAGGATTTATCCTACTCATGATCTGGAGATGGCTGCAGTGGTTTTGCGTTGGAGATTTTAGGACACTACTTGTATGGAGAGTCGTGTCAGATTTTCACGGACCACTAGAGCTTAATGTACATCTTCCTGCAGCGGGATCTGAAGTTGAGACAGCGTCGTTGAATGGAGCTTGTGAATGATTGTGATTGTGAGATCCTTTATTAACTATGGCAAGGCGATTGTGGTAGCTGATGCTTTGAGTCGTAGGCCCGGGGGTAGCTTGTTACAGTTATGCACAGTTTAGAGATAGTCTTCTGCAGATTTACAGTTCTTGTGTGAAAGATGAGTACAGTTTAAGTTCACCTCTACTAGGGGACAGCATGCTCATGTCCGTGCCCGTCCACTTCTACTTAATCATTTTCGTGAGGCACAGCCTGCCGATGCTCGTTTGTCTGAGATTCTTGAGCATGTTCGGCAGGGTAAAGATTCAGAGTTTTTGATTTTGACCAGGGTGTGCTACATTTTGGGACTCATTGGCATGTACCTGATACCGATGGATAGAGACACGAGATCTTAGAGCAGGCACATCAGTTGGCTTTTAGTGTTCACCAAGTTCTGTTAGTTATATGTATGCCCTAGAGGCCATTACTGTACATACGATGTATATTGTAATGGATGCTTGGACATATATAGGGAGGACTTTCTTGTTCGACATGATAGTATGCTATCTGGTTGTACTTTATCTTAACATGTACTCTGATTGTCTCTATATTACATGTTGATAAAGCCCTTAGGATATGTACTCGACTACTGGGACTATGATGAGATCATACTAGTGGGGCCACGGTACTCGACGAGTACATCCTATAACTGTTCCTAGTCGAGGGTGTATCGATACACCAGAGTAGACTAGCGTATACGCATCTTGACCCATATGATGGGTGATGGATGATCCCATATCCATCGGTGTTTGACATCAAGGATGGTGTACGGGTGCTCAGTAGAGACTGGGTATACTGGACGGACTCGCCGAGAACTCCTAGATGGTATTATACCTCACGTCAGATGGCAGTTCTCCGGTGACACTGGTCCAGAGTAGTCTGTTGACCCGAGATCGTCATAGAGTCTTGTGTGATTCTCACTGTGCTTTGATTTCCATCATACCACGTCCAAGAGGGCGTGTAAAAAGGTGGCTTTTGGGTACAGTCCCGAATCACATGGAGGCAATGAGCGATAGGAGGGGATTCGTCTCTCCCGGTATAGGGAGTTGATGTTGTGCTGTGTTCGATTGGCTGTAACCGGAAATACCTGGCCAGGGTTGCTGAGATTTACTGGTAAGTGTTATCGGTAGTTTCTCGAACTGTTATAGACTTCATATCGACACGACTTATCGAGCTACTGGGGTCTGACGTTTACCACCCCTAGGCGAGATATGCGACATATCAGACGACGAGACCGGACTGTACGGGAGTGTTACTGATTGGATTCACAGGAGAATGTACAGGCTTGCTTGTTGATCTTCTGAGCGCTCAATACCTGGGTGGCTATTACGTTTAGCTGACCGCTTGCAGCTTGTAGGTGTTTGATATGATCATCATCTACTGCCGGCGTATTGACGATTCTTTAGAGTCCTACATAGAGGTTTCTTGACTCAGGCAAAACGGAGTAGGAGCACATATGTGATATGTGCGGGACTGAGGATAATACGATATGAGATACCGTATTCTATTCTCACGATATTTGATATCACCCGGTTCATCGGATCAAGTGTTGATTCGATGAATCGATACAGATAAATATTAGTCGGTTATATGCGATATAGCCGGATTATCGGATCAAGTGTTGATTCGATAATTTAATGTATAATAATATATATGATATATTAAATTACATTAACTAATATTAGCTCACTAAAAGATTCATTTTCTCACGGGATAATACATTGATATATATGCGATATATGTTAAATATATTATTTTCTATTATTACAAAATATATTGTATATGTGATATATAATATTGTAACATGTTAGGGTTACAAATTTAACAATGGATTAGGGTTTAAACTTGGTTAGGGTTTGGATTAAGGTTAGCTTTTGCATGAAGCTTCCATGAAGCTTCATGAAGCTTTGACTTTGTGGTTGCTTGATATTTTTGTGAGATATTATGTTAACCCAATCCAAACCATTAACTCTAATTAACTCTCTACAAGGGTTAACTCTTTCATGCTTAACCGTTGGTCAGATTGTAACCACTAAAATAATTCATTGTTCATCACAAAAAGATTAAGTGATCATATTCATTCTTCTTCTTCTTGCTTGAGTTTCTTCTTGAAAAAGCTTTCTTTTGTGATGAAAGTGAGTGAGAAAAAGATTATAATGAGAGCAAAAATACTACTTCATCATCCTCATCTATCCTTGCCATTTAGATGAGGGTGTTCACTTCATTTAGTAAGTGTTAGCTTGTGAGGTAGATCATCTATGTTATCGAAGATCGGAAGCAACGTTGCATCATTCTCTTCGGGAACCTCTCGAGAGTCCGGAACACGATGATCGCAGCGAAGGGACTTCAACACGGAGCTTAAGAAGTGAAGGACCGGATCTACAAAGGTTGTAATCCCTCTCACTTAGTGTTAAAGAGTTTAACATGCTTGTTTTCGCCTAATCTCTAGTTTAAAGATACGGCTTCGGGTTGTTCGGCACGGCTAAAATTTTAATCGAGCATGGTTGATGTCTCGTAGACCCTTGTGTGCGTGCCTAGAAACCCTACAGTGGTATCAGAGCCAAGCTAGAGCTTTAGGCGAAGTCTAGGCGAAGTTTAAAGTCCGATCGAACTTCGAATACCCGATATTAACCCCTCTCTGTACATTTTTCAAAACTGTGGTTTTTTATGAATTAAAAATGCTCAGAAAAACATGAAGGAAAAACTGTTAGTTGTATGTATGCCCTAGAGGCCAGTATTGTACAGATGATGTATATTATATTGGATGCTTGGACATATATAGAGATGACTTTCTTGCTCGATATGATAGTATGCTATCTGGTTACTCTTTATCTTAACATGTACACTTGTCTCTTTAAACTGTCTTAGAGTTACATGTTGGTAAAGCCCTTAGGATGTGTACTTGACTACCTGGACTATGATGCAGATCATACTAGTGGGGACATGGTAGTCCATAAGTACATCCTTCAAGGTCCCTAGTCGTGGGTATATCGAGACGGGGCATCGATATACCAGAGTAGACTAGCGTATACGCTTCTCGACCCATGAGATGGGCGATGGATGATCCCATATCCATTGGTGTTTGACATCAGAGATGGTGTACGGGTGCTCAGTGGTGACTGGGTACACTGGAAGGACTCGCCGAGAACTCCCAGATGGTATTATACCTCACGTCAGATGGCAGTTATCAGGTGACACTTGTACAGGTTAGTCTGTAGACCCGAGATCGTCATAGAGTCTTGTGTGATTCCCACTGTGCTTTGATCTCCACCTTACCACGTCCATGAGGGCGTGCAAAACGGTGGTCTTTGTTAGTGTATATGCCCTAGAGGCCATTACTGTATCATACTAGTATGTATATTACTTAATGGAAGCTTGGGATATTCACCTTGTATATACAATCTTGCTCAAAATAGTAGTATGCTACTTGGTTTATTTCTACTTCAATGTGTACATGTGTTTATCTTTGTATATTGCTTATACACATTAGTGGAGCCCTTAGGATCTTTGCTTGATTACCAGCGATGTGATGGCCGTCACACTAGTGGGGCTGGGTAATCTAGAAGCACATCCTTATGCAGGTCCCTGGTCGCAGGACTATCGAGACAGGGCATCGATACTCCGGAGTAGACCAGCGCATGCGCTTCTCATACCAGTGTGGGAGACGGTCTGTCCCACAGCCGTCAGTACGTCGTACTTGAGATAGTATGCGGGTGCCCGTTAGGTTACGGGTACACTGGACAGGACTCGTCGGGAACTGACCAGTTGGTATTATACCTATCGTCAGTTATCAGTTCCCAGGTGACATGAGTACAGCTTAGTCCGCTGACTTGACACTGTCACTTCGCCTCGGGTGTGTTCCCACTGTACTTTGATCACTACCCTACCACGGCTCAAAGGAGTCGTGCAAACAGGTGGTGGTTAGGTGCAGTCCCGAAGCACTTGGAGGCAGTGACGGTTAGACAGGATTCGTCTCTCCCGGTATTGGGGGTTGACATCGCGCTGTGTCTAGGAGAGCCATTACACGAGTAGTCCCTGGCCAGGGCAAACGAGATATACTGGTAGGTTTCCAGTGTTATCTCAGGGTGTTTTGGGCTTCGCTCCGGCACGACTTGTACCGCTATTGGGGGACTGACGTTTACCGCCCCCTAGGCCCGCCATGCGATGTATCAGACGAACAGACCGGACTGTACGGAGAATGTCACACTCAGGCTCAGTAGGAGTTCAGATGGGTTTCGCCTCGTCGGTCTTCTTGTCGGCATTACCTGGGGACCGTTACGCACAGCTAGTGCCGCTTGCGGTCTGTGGTTAAACCCACTGCCAGCGTAGTGTCGAGTCTTTAGAGTCCCACACAGAAAGCTTTTCGCCTTTAGGCAAAAGAGTAGAGGTCGCATGGTATTGCGACAGGTCGCATGGTTTTGCGACAGGGTTCGGTCACATCCGTGCACTTGTGCACGTACAGTGTCCGGACAGTTTACACTAGCGGGCTTTGGTTTAAGCCAGATCCTAGTGTACCTTATGGGATTGGATTTATCCAGTTTGCATTCGTGTTTCTCGGAACGCGGATGCGGGTGTGTATGCACAGTTGACAGGGAGGCACAGACAGCGGATTCTCATTAGGGTTGTTGACAGTTGACCGTTGACTTTTTGAATTTTTGCTCAACCCTAATGAGAATATGATATGTGATTAACTATTATATTAATTAAGTATTATGGTGACTTGGTTGTTGACTTTTGTTGACTTTGTTGACTTGTTGACTTTTGTTGACTTGTTGACTTTGTTGACCGGTTGACTAGGCTTGACTAGTTGACCATCATGATAACCATGGCTATCATTTCATGCTAAAGACTTTTTCTTGCTTACTCTTTTGAGTAAAATGAGTGCATGACATGATAGGGTTATGGTTGCTTCAACCATCACATAAGACTTTTGATGATATGATGAGTTATGATTACTTTGGATTATGAGAGGGTGAGAGACAAAAGAGAGCCTCATTCTTTCTTGCTCATTCTCTCTCTTGTTCTTGAGCTCTCACCCTCATCCTCTTGCTCCCTCTCTTGACTCTATGGTTCATATCTCTCATGAGTTGAGAATCAAGAACCATAGATAAAATCCCATTCTATTTCCTCTCTACTCATTCTAGTTCACTAGGTTTGGCAAACCAAGTGAACTAGTTTCTTCAAAGAACGAAAAAGGAGCTAAAGGTTGGAGCTTTCAAGTGGATCTATCTTCGGCGTACGGAGACGACGAGAATGAGCCATCGGACCACCACCGGAGACGAAGAGAAGGAGTTCAAGACAAGCTAGGTATAACCATCTTCATCCGAGTAGCTAAATCTCTTTAGCAAGTTTGCTAGTTTTAGTTTAGGTAACGATCCCGACCTTGTTTAGTCCATGTTGCCTCTCGCACTAAAAATTTGATTTTTATACCGTTTCCGCCTCCCCGTAAGAACCGGGGGTCGCAACGTGGACTTACAGTGGTATCAGAGCCTAACTAAACTTAAACTAGCTTGGTAGTGAAGTGTAACGAAGTTCGGAAACGAAGAATCACAAAACCGGAAAAATTACAAAACCTGAGTTTCTGTTGAAATTTTTTTGGCTCAAAATGAAAAACTTTATACTTGTAAAATCGTCTCAGGGTTTTGTGAGTGCACCCAAGAAAAACGATCCACTGTTGCGCTCAAAGAGCCGCCCTTCCGCGGCACGAGGTAGGCATGTGCCGCGGAACCGCCGCGCTTTGTCGTCTTCTCTGCATCGTTTTTCGTGCAGTGTGTTTGTGTGTTGGTTTTGGGATTTTTAAAATATATTATATGTGCCCAGATTTTCCAGAACTGAAATTCACTTTTGGGGTCCTATAATTCCGTATTTTCCGAACTTCACTGCACTTTGACTATGATGGTTATATCTGTGATGTTTGCATGTATTGAACGTCGGCTAATCGCTATAAGACGATTAGTCGGGGTTATACATGATCTGTGTTTGATATTGGAATGTGTATATAAATATGTTGGATTGTCGCGGGTGAATAGCCGGGGTGGATGTGAGATGAGCTTTTGTTTTTCTTTCATTCATTGTAAATTTGTAAATTGATGTAATAATTATTTGTATGGCCGCACAACCGGGTCGGGGTAGTAGCCGTCATTGTATAATTTCTTTTTACTGTTTTTGCTCCTAGGATAGACCCATGGAGGGGGTGCACAAACTACCGGGTATGCCGAAGTGTCGAGTGGCCTACTCATGGAGATGAGGGAGGTTACTACGCTTCGGGTACTTGGCGGGTAGTTTGCCGCACCCGTAGGGGTCTTGGGTGGGGTATTGGCTATTCACCGTGACCGTGTAATCTGTTTTTGTTACAGGCTCGTACAAATTACAGATTCCTAGTATATCCAATGTATTTATCTGTGATCTGAAATGTTTATCATTGCAGTATATCTATATATGATATTATTTAAGCGTTGCTTATGTTTTACAGACGCGCTAGCCCAGCCCCCGCTCTGTCGTTAGTTAAGTAACCTAACGGGTAATGACGGGGCCCAGTGGCGAATGCGAATGGCATAAGCGTACGTCATATTTTGGTTGTTTTCTGCAATGGTAGGATTAAATGATGGGACGCATTAAAAGAACTAATGCAAGAATATCACGCATTAAAAGAACTAATGCAAGATAATAAACCAAGTTAAAGTCGTTGGAACACTTTCGAAAAACCACTCGGTTCTTTTCAAAACAAACTTTTAAAATACGGAGCTTGAGCCACTCCATTTAAAAGCTATCTCGTTCCATCGACTAAATCAAGTTCACTACGTTCAAGGTTTTGCCAAAACCATCCGTAGCCCTCCATCATTTCAGTTAAATATTCGGTAGTATTCAAGCTATGTATTTTGACCTCACGCCAAGGCATAGTGATTGGTAGCTGCCGGATATTTATCTGTTGCATAGATAGAATGCGTTGGTTTGAGACAGTCGTACTGCCATTTTGGCCTACGTCAAGGGTATGTACGGGTGGATTCAAATTAGCCTGGATAATGATGGGACGAACTTGACATGTGACTTATGACATTTTGACCTCACGCCAAGGTCATAAGAGCATGGGGCAAAAATCCACATCGGGAGTTTCATAAGTACTGAAACTTGCTAGATTTGCATACCATTTGGAGTGTGATGATTCTGGTAGGATTCCTTCAGTTTCGTCACGCAATGATATTTGTATCCCGATCCTACTGTGAGTATATGCTACTCCTCGGGAAATTTCTCGCTAAACGATCAATGCTATAAACCTAGTAGGTACCTAGAAAGGTGTTAGCGGGGCTACGCCCCCAGGGAAAAGAGGTTCTCTAATTAAGGAACTTCGCGAAAGCGTTGGAAAACCTCCCTCGAAGTACCGACACCAGCCTGGCCGAACGGTTAAGCAAGTATTGTACGGTGGGATTGATCCTGACTAATTCTTCCTTTATGGTTTGAGGAGGGATTCGAGAAACAGTGGGAGCCATCCTGTTTAGACAAACTAAAAACCACTCTAAACTTGCAAGAGCATCATGCTGAGTGTTTTCCTCTTCTTTCCAAATTGCAGCGACCAATCAACATGACTGGACTTAAGTTACTCCTAGATAAAAACAAACTGACAGGGCCAAACTACAAAGATTGGCTCAGGAATGTCAAGATAGCAATCACTTATGACAAGTTGGGGTATCTTCTTACCACCAAAGCTCCCCCTGTCCCTGGTCCAACTTCCAGCGTCGCGGATAAGGAAATCCGCAAGACTTGGGAGATTGATAGCGCGAAGGCCAATTGCCTCCTGCTTGCCTCGATGGACAACGAACATCAGAGGAGGCATAAGAATATGGACATGGAATCCATATTGCTCCATACAAAAGAACTGTATGGAGAGCAATCTCGTATCGCAAGATACGAAGCGTCAAAAAAGTTATTTTCGACAAGAATGGCCGTCGGATCATCAGTAGCCGAGCACGTGCTAAAGATGATCGGCTACATTGAGGAGCTCGCTGACCTAGGGATCACATTGGAGAGTGAGCTATATACGGATATAGTTCTCCAGTCCCTTCCTTCCACTTACGCCCAGTTTATACTGAACTTCAACCTAGAAGAAAAAGAGGTTGAACTTTCAGAGCTCCTCAACATGCTGAGGAGCGCAGAGGGCACCCTACAGAAAGGTAGGGATACATCCACTTTGTTTGTAGGAGGATCATCTTCTTCTAGGTCCAAGGCTAAAGCCAAGGGAAAGAAGAAGAAGGCCCCCGCCAAACCAAGGGGCGGTGTAAGTAAAGTGGATACGAAGGGAAAAGGTAAAGCAACAAAGATAGCGGGGAAGCTTGTGGATAAGGAAGAATGCTTCTATTGTCATAAGAAAGGACACTGGAAGAATGATTGCAGGGCCTGGAAGGCCAGAACACAGGAATTGAAGCAGGTTTGAGCTTCAGGTGTGTATGTTATTGAAAACTGTCTTTCAATAAACTCTACTTCCTGGGTATTGGATACCGGATCAGGATCTCATATCTGTAATTCTTTGCAGGCGTTGAGAAACCGTAGTGTTTTGAAAGCAGGTGAGTTGACCCTCAGAGTTGCGAACGGAGCTAGCATGGATGCTAAAGCCGTGGGGGACTATCACTTGGGAATGTCAGATGGACATGTTTTGGTTTTGCGTAATTGCTTTTTTGTACCCAACGCAACTTGTAATATCATTTCTGTATCTTTAGTTTCTAAAGAAGGTTATGAATTTGCGTTTGTAAGTAATGTTGTAAACATTCACCTTAATCAAGTTTTGATTGGGTCAGGTACTTTGAGTAATGGTATATACGTGTTAAACCAACCACAGATTTTTAATGTCCAGAATACACACAAAAGAAAGTCTCCAGAAATAAATCAGACTTTCTTATGGCATTGTAGATTGGGTCACATCAATGAGAGAAGGTTGACGAAGTTACATACAGAAGGGTATTTGAATGCGTTCGAATATCGGTCGTATGCCACTTGTCAATCCTGTCTCAAAGGAAAGATGACAAAGGCTCCGTTTACTGGACATGGAGTAAGAGCGAGCGAGCTCTTGGGACTCGTACACAGTGACGTGTGCGGTCCAATGTCTACACATGCCCGAAGCGGACATTCTTACTTCATTACTTTTACGGATGACTTCTCAAGGTACGGTTATGTCTTATTAATGAAACATAAGTCCGAAGCCTTTGGAAAATTCCAGGAGTATAAGAATGAAGTAGAGAAACAGACCGGCAAAAGTATTAAGATTCTAAGATCGGATCGAGGTGGAGAATACTTAAGTGCCGAGTTCCTGGACTATTTAAAAGAGAACGGAATTCTCTCTCAGCTTACTCCTCCTTACACCCCGCAACATAACGGTGTATCGGAGAGACGGAACCGCACCCTATTGGATATGGTGCGGTCCATGATGGGTAACGCTGAGTTACCGCGATCATTCTGGGGGTATGCGCTAGAATCAGCTGCGTACCTTTTGAACCGAGTTCCGACTAAGACTGTGCCTTCCACACCATATGAAATGTGGAGTGGGAAGAAACCCTATCTTCAATATCTGAAGATCTGGGGATGTCCGGCTTTTGTCAAAAAGCAGCATGCGGACAAGCTCGAGGCACGTTCAGTACTGTGCAAGTTTGTGGGATACCCAAAGAACACCAGGGGGTATCTTTTCTACTACGCAGAGGAACAAAAAGTCCTTGTTTCTCGTAATGCCCACTTTCTAGAACACCAGTTCTTAGAAAAGGAAATTAGTGGGAGCGTAGTAGAACTGGACGAAATTCCAGAACCACGGACTAATACTGAAAGTTTAGTGGAACCAGAAGGTTCGGAAGAACAGGACATTCCTACGCCGCTCCGTAGAAGTAGTAGGCAATCTCATCCGCCCGAGAGATACTGCGGTTTTCTCATAGACGGGGATAGAGAGGATTGCATCATAGATTATGATGAGCCTACTAGCTTCCAGCAGGCCGTTCAGAGCGTTAACTCAGTGAAATGGTTGGATGCAATGCGGACCGAAATGGAGTCCATGTACACCAACAAGGTATGGATGTTGGACATTGCTCCAGACGGGGTAAAACCCGTAGGATGCAAGTGGATCTTCAAAAGGAAGATTGGTGTCGATGGACAGGTTGAGACCTATAAAGCAAGGCTGGTAGCAAAGGGTTTTCGTCAGAGACCTGGCTTGGACTATGACGAAACCTTCTCTCCAGTAGCCATGCTGAAATCTATTCGGATCCTTCTTGCCATTGCTGCCTTCCACGATTATGAGATTTGGCAAATGGACGTAAAGACAGCTTTTCTAAATGGAAATTTAGAGGAGTGTGTCTATATGGACCAGCCAGAGGGTTTCATTCAGAGTGGGAGCAGCGGAAAGGTGTGCAAGTTGCTTAAGTCCATCTATGGACTAAAGCAGGCATCGCGGAGTTGGAACATCTGCTTTGATGAGACGGTCAAAGAATTTGGCTTTATCAAAAATCCAGATGAACCATGCATCTATAGTAGATTTGTAGCGAGAACTGTAGTATTCCTCGTTTTATACGTGGATGACATTCTCTTAATAGGAAATGACATTCCTATGCTACAATCTGTCAAGGGGTTCTTGTCACAAAAGTTCTCCATGAAAGACCTGGGTGATGTCTCATACATTCTGGGTATCCGGATCTACCGCGACAGATCCAAGAGGATATTAGGACTTTCACAGTCCAGGTACATCGACACCATACTGAAGAGATTCAGTATGGAAGATTCCAAGCGCGGTAACCTACCGGCTTGTCACGGGATCACCCTCTCTAAAGAGATGTCTCCCAAGACTGATTTGGAGAGGGATCGCATGTCTATTATACCCTACGCTTCTGCGGTAGGCTCTATAATGTATGCGATGTTGTGTACCAGACCGGATGTAGCTTATGCAATGAGTGTGGTAAGCCGGTATCAGTCAAACCCTGGGGAGAAATATTGGATAGCGGTAAAGAACATTCTCAAGTACCTGAGAAGGACTAAGGAGATGTTCTTGGTGTATGGCGGAAAGGACCTCCAGATCGAGGCCTTTGCTGACTCCAGCTTCCAGAGTGACAAGGATGATTCCAAGTCCATATCGGGTTTTGTCTTCACCCTCAATGGAGGGGCGGTGAGTTGGAAGAGCTCCAAACAGGAAACCGTTGCAGACTCGACGATGGATGTGGAATACATCGCTGCATCAGATGCCGCAAAAGAAGCTGTCTTGATGAGGAAGTTCTTGAAAGAACTTCAGGTGGTTCCGTCCATTGTTGATCCAATACCTCTGTATTGCGACAACAACGGGGCTATAGCTTTAGCGAAGGAACCCAGGTCCCATCAGAGATCCAGGCACATCTTGAGGCGGTATCACCTGATCAGGGAGATCGTGGATCGCCAGGAGATCGAGGTTCGGAGAGTCGCTTCAGAAGACAACACTGCAGATCCATTCACCAAGGCCCTACCCCAGACTCAGTTCGAGCGGCTGATCGAGATGATAGGTCTTCGATACGCCAGTACATGGCCTTAGTGCAAGTGGGAGATTGTTAGTGTATATGCCCTAGAGGCCATTACTGTATCATACTAGTATGTATATTACTTAATGGAAGCTTGGGATATTCACCTTGTATATACAATCTTGCTCAAAATAGTAGTATGCTACTTGGTTTATTTCTACTTCAATGTGTACATGTGTTTATCTTTGTATATTGCTTATACACATTAGTGGAGCCCTTAGGATCTTCGCTTGATTACCAGCGATGTGATGGCCGTCACACTAGTGGGGCTGGGTAATCTAGAAGCACATCCTTATGCAGGTCCCTGGTCGCAGGACTATCGAGACAGGGCATCGATACTCCGGAGTAGACCAGCGCATGCGCTTCTCATCCCAGTGTGGGAGACGGTCTGTCCCACAGCCGTCAGTACGTCGTACTTGAGATAGTATGCGGGTGCCCGTTAGGTTACGGGTACACTGGACAGGACTCGTCGGGAACTGACCAGTTGGTATTATACCTATCGTCAGTTATCAGTTCCCAGGTGACATGAGTACAGCTTAGTCCGCTGACTTGACACTGTCACTTCGCCTCGGGTGTGTTCCCACTGTACTTTGATCACTACCCTACCACGGCTCAAAGGAGTCGTGCAAACAGGTGGTGGTTAGGTGCAGTCCCGAAGCACTTGGAGGCAGTGACGGTTAGACAGGATTCGTCTCTCCCGGTATTGGGGGTTGACATCGCGCTGTGTCTAGGAGAGCCATTACACGAGTAGTCCCTGGCCAGGGCAAACGAGATATACTGGTAGGTTTCCAGTGTTATCTCAGGGTGTTTTGGGCTTCGCTCCGGCACGACTTGTACCGCTATTGGGGGACTGACGTTTACCGCCCCCTAGGTCCGCCATGCGATGTATCAGACGAACAGACCGGACTGTACGGAGAATGTCACACTCAGGCTCAGTAGGAGTTCAGATGGGTTTCGCCTCGTCGGTCTTCTTGTCGGCATTACCTTGGGACCGTTACGCACAGCTAGTGCCGCTTGCGGTCTGTGGTTAAACCCACTGCCAGCGTAGTGTCGAGTCTTTAGAGTCCCACACAGAAAGCTTTTCGCCTTTAGGCAAAAGAGTAGAGGTCGCATGGTATTGCGACAGGTCGCATGGTTTTGCGACAGGGTTCGGTCACATCCGTGCACTTGTGCACGTACAGTGTCCGGACAGTTTACACTAGCGGGCTTTGGTTTAAGCCAGATCCTAGTGTACCTTATGGGATTGGATTTATCCAGTTTGCATTCGTGTTCCTCGGAACGCGGATGCGGGTGTGTATGCATAGTTGACAGGGAGGCACAGACAGCGGATTCTCATTAGGGTTGTTGACAGTTGACCGTTGACTTTTTGACTTTTTGCTCAACCCTAATGAGAATATGATATGTGATTAACTATTATATTAATTAAGTATTATGGTGACTTGGTTGTTGACTTTTGTTGACTTTGTTGACTTGTTGACTTTTGTTGACTTGTTGACTTTGTTGACCGGTTGACTAGGCTTGACTAGTTGACCATCATGATAACCATGGCTATCATTTCATGCCAAAGACTTTTTCTTGCTTACTCTTTTGAGTAAAATGAGTGCATGACATGATAGGGTTATGGTTGCTTCAACCATCACATAAGACTTTTGATGATATGATGAGTTATGATTACTTTGGATTATGAGAGGGTGAGAGACAAAAGAGAGCCTTATTCTTTCTTTCTCATTCTCTCTCTTGTTCTTGAGCTCTCACCCTCATCCTCTTGCTCCCTCTCTTGACTCTATGGTTCATATCTCTCATGAGTTGAGAATCAAGAACCATAGATAAAATCCCATTCTATTTCCTCTCTACTCATTCTAGTTCACTAGGTTTGGCAAACCAAGTGAACTAGTTTCTTCAAAGAACGAAGAAGGAGCTAAAGGTTGGAGCTTTCAAGTGGATCTATCTTCGGCGTACGGAGACGACGAGAAGGAGCCATCGGACCACCACCGGAGACGAAGAGAAGGAGTTCAAGACAAGCTAGGTATAACCATCTTCATCCGAGTAGCTAAATCTCTTTAGCAAGTTTGCTAGTTTTAGTTTAGGTAACGATCCCGACCTTGTTTAGTCCATGTTGCCTCTTGCACTAAAAATTTGATTTTTATACCGTTTCCGCCTCCCCGTAAGAACCGGGGGTCGCAACATTGACTTACAGTCTTTGGGTACAGTCCCGAGTCACATGGAGGCAATGAGCGATAGGAGGGGTTTCGTCTCTCCCGGTATTGGGGGTTGATGTTGCGCTGTGCTCGATTGGCCGTAACACGGAAGTCCCTGGCCAGGGCTGATCAGAGATTTGCTGGTAAGTGTTACCAGTAGTTTCTCGACCCGTTATGAGCCTCACATCTGCATGACTTATCGGTTATTGGGGTCTGACGTATACCACCCCTAGACTTGATATGCGACGTATCAGACGAACAGACCGGACTGTACGGTAAGTGTTACTGGTCGGATTCGCAGGAGTGTGAGCGGGCTAGCTCGTCGATCTTCTGATCGCTCAATACCAGGGTGGCCGTTACGTTTAGCAGACCGCTTGCGGCTTGTGGGTGCTTGATATGATCATCATCTGCAACCGGCGTATTGACGAGTCTTTAGAGTCCTACACAGAGCTTTCCTGGTTCAAGCGAAACGAAATAGGAGCGCATATGAGATATGTGCGGGACCGAGAATAATGCGTGTATGTGATACCGCATTTCATTCTCGCGATAAATGTTTCGATTGGTTATATTCGATATGACCTAGTTATCGAATCATTGATTCGATAAATCGATACATTGAATACTAGTCGGTTGTGTGCGACATGACCGGATCATTGAATCAAATGTTGATTTAATGATTTAATGTATAATTATATATTTGATATATTACTTTGCATTAACTAGTATCGGTTCACTTTATATGGATTTTCTCACTTGATGTACACATTGTATATGTGATATACTTTTGTACACTAGTTTGTATCATGTTTGATGATACTTGCTCACTTGGGTTTGTGTAAAGATTAGACCATGGTTATATGAATGGTTAGGGTTTTGTTTGTTCACTTATTTATTTATTTATTTATTCATTTTGGATATTAGTAAGGATGGTGGCTTATTTTGTTTTTATGTTAAAGCTTCTTGAAGCTTTGATTAAGTCAACCATCCTTATCTCATCCTTAACCCTAACCTTTCCCACTAACCTTAGTTTAATCTCTACACTTGACCATGGTCAAGATATGATAAGTATTCATATTTGTTTCATTTTTAAAATATCTTATCATATTCTTTTTCTTCTTGATCATCTTCTTCTTCAAGAAAAGCTCAAGGTCCAACAATGGCATCTTGAGTTCCAAAGTGAGAAATCCAATTCTAAAGTGAACCCACCTCCTATTTCTTCACCCTTTACCTCTTGCCAAGTTGTTTTGGGTGTTTTCTTCACAAGTTTCACAAGTTTGTGAAGTCGGAGCTTGAACTTGCGATGCCTCGAGGTAGATCGTCTTTGACACAAAGCCGACGACCTAGCTCGCCCGTTTCTCCGATGAAGCCAACGTTCGAGTTTGGGAATCGAGATGGACAGCGAGAGGATGCCTTCGTGGAGCCAAGGAAGAGGGTAACCGGATCTACAAAGGTTGTAGCATCTAACCTTTAGTTAATATGTTAACTAGTTTTGTATTTCGTTTAGAATTCTAGTCTAAGATCCGTAGTCTAGGGTTTCTCGGCACCATTTTTTTTGAAATTGGCATGTTCGATGCCATGTGAGACCTCACTAGAGTGCCTAGGAACCCTACAGTGGTATCAGAGCCAAGCTAGAGCCTTAGGCGAAGTCTAGACGCAATTTGAAGCCCGAACGAACCCGAAACCCTAAACCAAATGAGCTCTCTGGACTTTTTCCAAAAATGGGGTTTTTTCCATATTAAAAATATGCATAGAAATCAGCAGGAGAATGTAAGATTTACTGTGAAATTCGATGGCACAATTCAATTAAACTGCCGCGGTTCCGCGGCACGAGCATGGCTCGTGCGGCGGTTCCGCGGCCGTACGGCCCCACTGTTCATAAATTTTCACACAGTAATTCTTACCTTGCAGTGCTGGATTTTCTGGGAATTTTTAATAATTATTCAAGAGTTGAATTTTCTGGGATTGTTTTAGAGATTCGGTGTTTCGATCTGGGTATCAAATTTCGTCTTTGTGTTTTTCCGGATAATTTATAGAATATGTTAAGAAGTTCGACCGGATATAAATACCCAACTTTTCCCCTGTCGGGAAATTTCCAAGTGTTGGATTTTTCCGTAGTTTAACGACGTTCTAAGTAGTGCAAGTAACGCGATGGACCCTCTAGAAGACAACAAACCTTAACTCGATTATGTGACCGTCTTGAACTGCCCTTTGAACCTTCGGGTTTGGGGCAGTACGGCGTGCCACATGTGAGGCGTTGGCTTGACCCTTCTACAGCTGGACCGTTGGTACTGAGGCACGAACTGAATATTGCTAAACTTATTTCATGTGTTGGACTGTATCGGGAAAACTAGGGTATTCGACTGTTCGATCGGAAAGTTTAACATTTTCTGTTTATCCGGAATGGGATACAATAATTGGAATTCACAAACAGTTATGTGATAACTGAATGAATATTATAAATCTAGCAGTTTAGTTTCCTTTGATATTGAAAAGTGTTTTCGATAATGAGACTAAAATGCGGGATTTATATCTGTTAGGCATGTGATGTCTAAGTATTTCATTTGATTAGGCATGCGATGTCTAAAGTAGTTGCGGATTCCAGTTGTTGTAGTTTTACACTTTATTTTCTGTGACCGTAAGTGTAGTATGTTCATATCGCCGGTTTCGTTGCTATATGTCAACGACAATTGGGATGCGCATATTTTCTTACGTTGATGACATGTGATGTTATGTGTTGCTGGATATGTTATATTGGATCGTCGTGTTCGAATAGCCGGGGGTTTTTATGTGAGATGAGTGTTTTTCATTTTCATTCATGTAAAAACTTGTATGTAATATTCTTTTATCTGGGGCACTTCCAGGTAGCGGAAGTTGTCACCCTTTGTATATTATTTACTTTTCCGCATTAGGATAGACCCAAGGAGGAGAGCACAAGTAACCGGGTTCTGGGGTCCAGTGGGAGACCAACTCGAGGAGTCGAGTCCGGGTCTCCTAACCCTAGAATTGGCAGGGTTGCTTGCCGCTCTCGTAGGGGTCTAGGGGTGTGGGATTGGCTATTCATCACGACCGTGGAATCCGTGTTTTATACTGGCTCGTATTGAAAACACGGACGTTCTAGTATATCCAATATTTCATATGTTTCTTCTGCTGCGATATCTATGATGTGATTCTGTGATAGATACAGTATATAGTATATATGATATATTATATAGACGTTACTTATGTTTTGCACCCGCACTAGCCCTGTCCTGCTCTGTCGTTAGTTACCTAACCTAACGGTGCATGAGGGGACATCTAGGCGAATGCGGATGGCATAAGTGTGCGTCGTATTTATCTGTGATGTTTAGGTAGTTAAATGATGGGACTTCATTAATGTGATTAATGAAAGAAAAGAAACCTAAGATGTTGTAGAATCAAATTTTAAACAAAACAGGTAGTTACAGTTCTTGCTTTGCATAGCGGTATATATGATATACCCTGCACCTTATTCGATGAGGAAAGGACCGAGATCCCTTCACCGGGAGTGACTCCTTTAGCAATAACTGGAAGATGCTACACACTCGGTTTGCTTTTGACCGCTTTTGGGTTTTTTGCTTTGCACAGCGATATATATGATATATCCCGCACCTCATTCGACGAGGAAAGGACCGAGATCCCTTCACCGGGAGTGACTCCTTTAGCAAAACTAGAAAAGCCTCAAAATCACTCCATTTCAAAACTTCATTCGATTCTACAACGATATCAAGTTCATTACGCTCATGGTTTTTTCTGAAAGAACCCGCATAGCCCTCCGTCATTTCAGATAGATATTATTTAGTATTTGTGCTATGTTTGTTGACTTAGTCAAGGCATAGTGTATGGTAGCTAAATTATGTTTATCTGTAACAACATGAGATGTGATTGGATTAGAGCATTCGCACGGCCTTGTTGACTCAGTCAAGGGTCGTACAGGTGGGTTTAATTCATTCGGGAAATGTACGGGTTGAACTTGACTTGCGATTTATGGTTTGTTGACTTAGTCAAGGTCATAGATCGCTAGGGGAAAAAGCATTATCGGGAATTTCAAGTGTTGAAATTTGCAATGAGATTGCATACCTTCTATGAGATAGTTGGATCCCGATACCCACTGCGAGTAAGAGTTACTCCTGGGAGAGTTTTACACATTGCAATTAGCTGATCAAGTAGGTGTCTAGAAAGGTGTCAACGAGGTTACGCCTCTGGGAAAATGAGGTTTACATTAATTAGGTTCGTGCGAAAGCACGGGGGACCTCCCTCAAAGTACCGACACTGGCCTGGCTGAAAGATTGGCGAACTTGTAGTGTGTAATTAATCCCGGCTAGTCTTTCCTTTTAGGGTTTGGAGGAAGATTTGATAAAAAGCAGTGGGAGCCATCCTGATTAGATAAGATAATAACCAATCTGATCTTGCACGAGCATACGCTAAAGTGTTTTCTTCTCTCTCTCTCCAGGTAGCGACCATTTCATGCCTTAATCAAGATAATAATATGGATGTATTGACCGAACCCGCATGTTATACTGTGCAGGGGAACGTTGAACCCGTTCTATCTTATAAATGTTATAAGCCTGAACAGGAAACAGGAGAATATCTGGATTCTCACACCGCCCAAACGGAGAACATGCATGATGATGCATCATCTTCGGGTGTGTTTATCATTGAGAACTGTTTCTCAGTTCACCCTACGTCCTGGGTATTAGATACCGGATCAGGATCCCATATATGTAAGATGTTACATGGGCTGCGAAAAGGTAGAAAACTGAGAAAAGGTGATCATTCCGTTCATGTAGGGAATGGGGCAAATGTTGCAGCCAAAGCAGTTGGCATATATCACCTGGTATTACCAAATGGTGATACACTAGTCCTGAATGAGTGCTATTATATACCGAACTTGATGTGCAACATTATATCAGTTTCTTTTTTAAGTAAAGAAGGATATAATTTTGTAGTAAAGGATAATGTTATGAACATATTCCTGGATCAAAAGTTGATTGCATCAGGCTCGCTACATAATGGCATATTCATTCTCAATCAAAATACAGTCTTCAATATACAAAACACACACAAAAGGAAAAGCTCAGAAATGAACGAATCCTTCTTGTGGCACTGTAGACTTGGCCATATCAATGAGACACGACTAGCTAAGTTGCATAAGAATGGATATTTGAATTCATTCGAATTATCATCTTATGACACTTGCCATTCATGTCTCAAAGGAAAAATGACCAAAACTCCGTTTACGGGACACGGAGAAAGAGTTACAGAACTCTTGGGACTGGTGCATAGTGATGTATGCGGTCCAATGTCTACACACGCCAGAAATGGTTCTTCCTACTTCATTACATTCACTGACGATCTCTCTAGATACGGGCATGTGTTCCTGTTGAAACACAAGTCTGAAGCTTTTGAGAAATTCAAAGAATATAAGCACGAGGTAGAGAACCAAACGGGCAAAAGTATTAAGGTTCTTCGATCTGATCGAGGAGGTGAATACTTAAGCAGTGAATTCCTGGATTATCTAAAAGAGAATGGGATTCTCTCTCAGCTTACTCCCCCTTATACACCACAGCACAACGGTGTATCGGAACGAAGGAATCGCACCCTATTAGATATGGTGCGTTCAATGATGAGTAATGCTGAGTTACCTATTTCCTTTTGGGGGTATGCGCTTGAGACAGCCATATACCTATTGAATCTGGTTCCGTCTAAATCTGTACCTACCACACCATATGAGATATGGAGTGGGAAGAGACCATATTTTAAACGAATTAAGATATGGGGTTGTCCGGCCTATGTCAAAAAGCAAAATCCGGACAAACTCGAGGCACGATCAGTCCTTTGCAAGTTTGTGGGATATCCTAAGAATTCTCAAGGATATTTTTTCTACCAAGCTGAGGAACAAAGAGTGTTTGTTGCTCAACATGCCACCTTCTGGAAAAGGGAATTTCTTGCAAAAGAAATTAGTGGCAAAGAGGTAGAGCTGGAAGAGGTTCCAGCACCATAAACTGCAACTGACGATTTAGTAGAACCAGAGGATTCAGTAGTGCCCGACGTACCCCAGCCTCTCCGCCGATCTAGTAGGGTTTCTCGTCCACCTGAGAGATCCTATGGTTTTCTCATTGATGGTGGTAGTGAGGATTGCATCATGGAGGATGATGACCCAACTAGCTTCGAGCAGGCCATCACGAGTGGGGACTCAGTGAAATGGCTGGATGTTATACGGTCAGAGATGGATTCCATGTACACCAACAAAGTATGGACTTTGGAAGTTGCTCCTGAAGGGGTAAAACCCATTGGGAGCAAGTGGATCTTCAAGAAGAAACTTGGTGTAGATGGGAAAGTGGAGACTTTCAAAGCTAGACTTGTAGCAAAGGGTTTTCGTCAAAGACCAGGTGTGGACTATGACGAGACCTTTTCTCCAGTGGCTATGCTTAAATCCATCCGGATCATGCTTGCCATCGCTGCATATCATGATTACGAAATCTGGAAAATGGATGTTAAGACCGCCTTTCTAAACGGTGATTTAGAAGAGTGCGTGTACATGACTCAGCCAGAGGGCTTCGTAGACAGTTGGAGCAGCGGGAAGGTGTGCAAGCTGCTTAAATCCATTTATGGATTAAAGCAAGCTTCGCGGAGTTGGAACATTTGCTTTGACGTCGTTATCAAAGAGTTTGATTTCGTCAAAAACCCAGATGAACCTTGTATCTACAAGAAGGTGGCAGAGAGTAAGGTTGTCTTCCTCGTATTGTACGTGGACGACATACTCTTGATAGGAAATGATATTCCTATGCTGCAATCGGTCAAGCTCTTCATATCACAAAGATTCTCAATGAAAGATCTTGGTGATGCCTCCTGCATATTGGGAATAAGGATCTATAGAGATAGATCCAAACGGATTTTGGGATTGTCCCAATCCAGGTACATTGACACCATACTAAAGAGGTTTAGTATGGAAGAGTCCAAGCGTGGGAACTTACCCACGATCTCTGGAGTCACTCTCTCCAAAGAGATGTCTCCCAAGACTGATTTGGAGAGAGCTCGCATGCAAGGGATACCCTATGCTTCGGCAGTAGGCTCTATCATGTATGCGATGCTATGTACCAGACCCGATGTAGCATACTCACTAAGTATAGTGAGCAGGTATCAAGCTGATCCTGGAGAGAGTCACTGGACAGCTGTGAAGAGAATTCTCAAGTACTTGCGAAGGACTAGAGATATGTTCTTGGTGTATGGTAACGGAGAGCTCCAAGTGGAGTCCTTTACCGATTCGAGCTTCCAGAGTGATAAGGACGACTCTAAGTCGCAGTCGGGTTTTGTCTTTACCCTTTACGGAGGGGCGGTTAGCTGGAAGAGTTCCAAGCAGGAAACCGTGGCAGACTCGACGATGGAGGCTGAATACATCGCTGCCAACGATGCTGCCAAAGAGGCTGTCTGGATCAAGAATTTCATTACTGAACTTGGAGTGGTTCCATCCATTGAGCATCCAATACCTTTGTATTGCGATAACAATGGAGCGGTGGCTTTGGCTAAGGAACCCAGGTCCCATCAGCGATCCAGGCATATTCTGAGGCGGTATCACCTGATCCGGGAGATAATTGATCGCCGGGAGATCGAGGTCAGGAGGGTTGACACGAAGAACAACACGGCGGATCCACTCACGAAGGCCATTCCCCAGACACAGTTTGAGAGACTCTTCGGGATGCTCGGTATGCGATACTACAGCAGCTGGCCCTAGCGCAAGTGGGAGATTGTTAGTTGTATGTATGCCCTAGAGGCCAGTATTGTACAGATGATGTATATTATATTTGATGCTTGGACATATATAGAGATGACTTTCTTGCTCGATATGATAGTATGCTATCTGGTTACTCTTTATCTTAACATATACACTTGTCTCTTTAAACTGTCTTATAGTTACATGTTGGTAAAGCCCTTAGGATGTGTACTTGACTACCTGGACTATGATGCAGATCATACTAGTGGGGACATGGTAGTCCATAAGTACATCCTTCAAGGTCCCTAGTCGTGGGTGTATCGAGACGGGGCATCGATATACCAGAGTAGACTAGCGTATACTCTTCTCGACCCATGAGATGGGCGATGGATGATCCCATATCCATTGGTGTTTGACATCAGAGATGGTGTACGGGTGCTCAGTGGTGACTGGGTACACTGGAAGGACTCGCCGAGAACTCCCAGATGGTATTATACCTCACGTCAGATGGCAGTTATCAGGTGACACTTGTACAGGTTAGTCTGTAGACCCGAGATCGTCATAGAGTCTTGTGTGATTCCCACTGTGCTTTGATCTCCACCTTACCACGTCAATGAGGGCGTGAAAAACGGTGGTCTTTGGGTACAGTCCCGAGTCACATGGAGGCAATGAGCGATAGGAGGGGTTTCGTCTCTCCCAGTATTGGGGGTTGATGTTGCGCTGTGCTCGATTGGCCGTACCAGGGAAGTCCCTGGCCAGGGCTGATCAGAGATTTGCTGGTAAGTGTTACCAGTAGTTTCTCGACCCGTTATGAGCCTCACATCGGCACGACTTATAGATTATTGGGGTCTGTCGTATACCACCCCTAGAATTGATATGCGACGTATCAGACGAACAGACCGAACTGTACGGTAAGTGTTACTGGTCGGATTCGCAGGAGTGTGAGCGGGCTAGCTCGTCGATCTTCTGATCGCTCAATACCAGGGTGGCCGTTACGTTTAGCAGACCGCTTGCGGCTTGTGGGTGCTTGATATGATCATCATCTGCTACCGGCGTATTGACGAGTCTTTAGAGTCCTACACAGAGGTTTCCTGGTTCAAGCGAAACGAAATAGGAGCGCATATGAGATATGTGCGGGACCGAGAATAATGCGTGTATGTGATACCGTATTTCATTCTCGCGATAAATGTTTCGATTGGTTATATTCGATATGACCTAGTTATCGAATCATTGATTCGATAAATCGATACATTGAATACTAGTCGGTTGTGTGGGACATGACCGGATCATTGAATCAAATGTTGATTTAATGATTTAATGTATAATTATATATTTGATATATTACTTTGCATTAACTAGTATCGGTTCACTTTATATGGATTTTCTCACTTGATGTACACATTGTATATGTGATATACTTTTGTACACTAGTTTGTATCATGTTTGATGATACTTGCTCACTTGGGTTTGTGTAAAGATTAGACCATGGTTATATGAATGGTTAGGGTTTTGTTTGTTCACTTATTTATTTATTTATTTATTTATTCATTTTGGATATTAGTAAGGATGGTGGCTTATTTTGTTTTTATGTTAAAGCTTCTTGAAGCTTTGATTAAGTCAACCATCCTTATCTCATCCTTAACCCTAACCTTTCCCACTAACCTTAGTTTAATCTCTACACTTGACCATGGTCAAGATATGATAAGTATTCATATTTGTTTCATTTTTAAAATATCTTATCATATTCTTTTTCTTCTTGATCATCTTCTTCTTCAAGAAAAGCTCAAGGTCCAACAATGGCATCTTGAGTTCCAAAGTGAGAAATCCAATTCTAAAGTGAACCCACCTCCTATTTCTTCACCCTCTACCTCTTGCCAAGTTGTTTTGGGTGTTTTCTTCACAAGTTTCACAAGGTTGTGAAGTCGGAGCTTGAACTTGCGATGCCTCGAGGTAGATCGTCTTTGACACAAAGCCGACGACCTAGCTCGCCCGTTTCTCCGATGAAGCCAACGTTCGAGTTTGGGAATCGAGATGGACAGCGAGAGGATGCCTTCGTGGAGCCAAGGAAGAGGGTAACCGGATCTACAATGGTTGTAGCATCTAACCTTTAGTTAATATGTTAACTAGTTTTGTATTTCGCCTAGAATTCTAGTCTAAGATCCGTAGTCTAGGGTTTCTCGGCACCATTTTTTTTGAAATTGGCATGTTCGATGCCATGTGAGACCTCACTAGAGTGCCTAGGAACCCTACAAAAACTAAGAATTACTGTGAAGTACGGACACTTAATTCGCTGATTTGACCGTGGAACCGCGGCCAAACCAAGGGTTTGGCGGCGGTCCCGCGGCCAAAATTTCGAATTAGTCCCTGGAATTTCTTGTATTTATTCTTAGGTCCTTTCTTGGCAATTTTTTCTGGGAATTTTTTAATTCCACTCAAGTGTTGAGTTTTCTAGGGTTGTATTGGGGACTCGTTGATTCGATCGGATAATTTAACTTTGTTTAGTTTGTCCGGGTAATTTTTAGAAACTGTTAAAAAGTTCGACCGGATATCAATAACTCACTTTTCCCCAGTCGGAAAATTTTTCAAAAGTTGGATTTTTTCTCGAGTTTAAGAACGTTCTAAGTCGTGCAAGTAACGCGGTGGACCCTCTAGAAGACAACAAACCTTAACTCGATTATGTGACCGTCTTGAACTGCCTCTGAACCTTAGGGTTTCTGGCAGTACGGCGTGCCACATGTGAGGCGTTGGCTTGACCTTTCTACGGCTGGACCATTGGTGCTGTGGCATGTGATGGATGTTTTTAAACTGATTTTAAGTATTGAGATATATTGGGGAAATCTTGCGTGTTTGATTATTCGATCAGAAAGTTTAACATTGTCTATTTATCTGGAATGTGATACAATATTTGGAATCCACAGGTAGTTATGAGATAACTAATTTGAATGTTATAAATCTAGCAGTTCAGTCTCAGATGATCGGTTGCCACGGAATTTTGATGTGATCAAATGTTCGTCGCAATCACGTAGCGTACGCGGATACTCACCGGGTAAACTTAACAGACAGCCACGCCCCATAGCCCGGACCAAGTGACTGTAGGAGAACCCCATCGCCAAAAGCATCCCTTCGGGTGCTCGCGGCAGCGGTGTTCCGCCTTAGTGCACTTCGTCGACGGCATCCGGGGGTGCGGCCGTCTACTAAAGTTTGCGACGAGCATTCGATCAGGATGTCGGGAATCATGTTGAATTGCCTGACTTGATATTGAAAAGAGTTTTCGATAATGAGACTAAAATGCAGGGTTTATAATTGTTAGGCATGCGATGTCTAAGGAATTCATTTGGTTAGGCATGCGATGTCTAAGGAGGTTGCGGATTCCAACTGTTGTAGTTTTACACTTTCTTTTCTGTGACCGTAAGCGTAGTATGTGGTGTATCGCCGTCTTCGTTGCTATACATCAACGACAATCGGGTTACGCATACTTGCTTACGTTGATGATACGAGATATTATGTGTTGCTGTGATATGTTATATTGGATCGTCGCGTTTGAATAGCCGGGGGTTTTATGTGAGATGGGAGTTTTTCTTTTTCATTCATGTAAAATTCATTTGTATGTAATATTCTTTTATTGGGGCACTTCCGGGCCGAGGATGCTGTCACCATTGTATATTATTTACCTTTCCAGATTAGGTAGACCCAAGACGGGGAGCACAAGTAACCGGGTTCTGGGGTCCAGTGGGAGACCATCTCGAGGAGTCAAGACCGGGTCTCCTAACCCTAGAATTGGCAGTGTTGCTTGCCGCTCTCGTAGGGTTCAAGGGATGTGGGTTTGGCTATTCATCGCGACCGTGGAATCCGTGTTTTATACAGGCTCGTATTGAAAACACGGACATCGTAGTATATCCAATATTTCATATATGTTCTTCTGCTGCTATGTTCTGTGATGAGATCATATTACTGCCTGAGATGAATGTTTATATTATATATATGAGATATATGTTATATTGCAGATTTCATTTCAAATGTGATGCTTGTGAAGCATAAATAAAATGGGACTTCATTAATTAGATTAATGAAACTAAAAGAAACCTAAATATGTTGTAGAAACTTGTTTAAAAACTGGTAGCTCTAGTTCTTGCTTTGCATAGCGGTGTTCCTTGTAGAACATCCAGCACCTTATTCGATAAGGAAAGAGCCGAGATCTCTTCATCGGGAGTGACCCCTTTAGCAAAACTAGAAAAGCCTAAAAAGCACTCCATTTAAAATCACTCGATTCTACAACGATATCATGTTCATTACGCAAAGGGTTTTCTTAAAAACCCGTTGTAGCCCTCCGTCATTTCAGATAAGTAATAGTTAGTATTCATGCTGCGTTTGTTGACCTCTGTCAAGACGTAGTGTGCGGTAGCTGATTAGTGCTTATCTGTATAAGCATATGATGTGATTGATTTAGGGTAGTCGTACGACCTTGTTGACCTCTGTCAAGGGTCGTGCGGGTGGGTTTACTTCAATCAAGAAATGACGGGTTGAACTTGACTAGCAGCCTATGGTTTGTTGACCTCAGTCAAGGTCATAGGACGCTAGGGGTAAAATATTATTGGGAATTTCAAGTGTTGAAATTTGCAATGAGATTGCATAACTTCTATGAGATAGTTGGATCCCGATACCCGCTACGAGTAAGAGTTACTCCTGGGGGAGTTTTACATATTACAATTATCCGATCAAGTAGGTGTCTAGAAAGGTGTTAACGGGGTTACGCCTCTGGGAAAATGAGGTTTATTTTAATTAGGTCCGTGCAAAAGCACGGGGAACCTCCCTCAAAGTACCGACACTGGCCTGGCTGAAAGATTGGCGAACTTGTAGCCTGTAATTAATCCCGGCTAGTCTTTCCTTTTAGGGTTTGAAGGAAGATTTGATTAAAATAGTAGGAAACATCCTGATTAGATATATTAGATAACCAATCTAATCTTGCAAGAGCATACGCTGAGTGTTTTGTTCTCTCTCTCTCCAGGTAGCAACCATATCACGCCTTAATCAAGATAATATTACGGATGTATTGACCAAACCCGCTTGTTATACTGAGCTGGGGAACGTTGGTCCCGCTCCAACTTATAACTGTTATAAGACAGAGCAGGAAATTAGGGAATACCAGATTTCCCGTGACGTCCAAACGAAGAAAGTGCATGCTGATGCATCTTCTTTGGGTGTGTTCATTACAGAGAACTGTTTCTCAGTATCCTTTACGTCCTGGGTATGAGATACCGGTTCAGGATCCCGCATATGTAATCTGTTACATAGGCTACAGAAAGGTAGAGAACTGAGAATGGGTGATAAGTTTCATGAGATAGAAAACGGTGCAAGTGTTGCAGCCAAGTCTGTTGGTCACTATCACCCTGTATTACCAGAATACATTGATTCTGAACAAATGTTATTAGATACTGAACCTGATATACAACATCATATCAGTCTCTTTATTAGTAAAGAAGGATATAATTTTGTATTGTTGGATAATGTTTTGAATTTCCTATATCAAGATTTGATCGATTCAGGCACGTTATCTAAAAGCATTGACGTTCTAAATCAAACTACAGTTCTTAGTATACAGAACACACATAAGAGGAAGAGTTCAGAAATGAACGGATCCTTCTTAAGGCATTGTAGACTAGGTCATATCAATGCGACCCGACTAGCTGAAGTTGCATAAAGATGCATATTTAAATTAGTTTGAATTTACATCTTGTGAAACTTGCCGGTCATGTCACAAAGATAAGATGACCATAGCTCTATTTATTGGAAACAGAGAAAGAGTTAGTGAACTCTTGGGATTGATACATGCTGATGTATGAAAGTCTCCTGTCTACACATGCCAAGACAGGTTCTTTGTACTTCATTACATTCTCTGATGATCTCTCAAGTTTCAGACATATGTTCCTGTTGAAACACAAGTCCGAATATTTTGAGATATTCACAGAATATAACTTAGAAGTAGAGAACCAACAATGGGTATAAGTATTATGTCCTTTGATGAGATCAGGGAGGAGAATACTTGAGCACGGAATTCCTGGACTATTCTAAAGGAGAATGAGATTCTCTCTCAACATTACTCCTTCGTATACACCATAGCACGATGGTATATCGGGGCGGAGCAATAGCACCCTATATGATATGGTGTGCTCTATGATGAGTACTACTGAGTTTCCTATTTCCTTTTGGGTGTTATGCGCTTGAGAAGCTGCATACCTATTTAATAGGTTTCAAATCAAATCAGTTGCCTACCAATTCATATGTGATATGGAAAGGGAATAGCCCATATCTTAAGTTTGTTAAGATTTGGGGTTGTCCGGACTATGTCTAAAAGCAAAATCCGGACAAGCTCGAGGCAAGGTCTGTTATGTAGAACTGGAAAGGTTCCAGCTATACAAACTGCAGCTGATGATTTGGTAGAACCAAAGGATTCAATAGTAACCAACGAACCTCAGCCTCTCCGCTGATCTAGTACGGTTCCTCACCCACCTGAGAGATACTTCGGTTTCTCTATGACAGTGGGAGCGAGGATTGCATCATGAGATGATGACCCAACTAGTTTCGAGCAGGCTATCAGGAGTGGGACTCTGTAAGAATGGCTGTATGCTTATCGATATGAGATGGAATCCTTATACACCAACAAAGTATGGACTTTGGTTGCTCTATCTGAAGGGTTAAATCCCCATCAGGAGCAAGTATATCTTGAGAAGTTTACTAGGTGTATATGGAAAAGTTGAGACTTTCAAAGCTATGCTTAAGTCCATCCAGATCCTACTTGCCACGGCTGCATACCATGACTACGATATCTGGTGGTTGGGTGTCATGACTTCTTTTCTAAATGATGTTTTAGAAGAGAGCATCTATAAATACAAAGCCTGAGGGCTTCGTAGACAGTGGGAGCAACGGAAATGTGTGCAAGATGTTTTATGTGATAAAGCAGGCATCGCGGAGTTGGAACGTCTATTTTGATGTGGTAGTCAAAGAGTTTGACTTCATCAAAATAGTAGATGAACCTTGTATATACAAAAAGGTAGTAGGGAGTATGGTGGTGATCCTCGTAGAGTACGTTGATGACATACTCTTGATAGGGAAGGAGTTTCCTATGCTACGCTCAGTCAATCTCCGCTTATCACAAGGATTCTCCATATAGGATCAAAGTGATACCTCCTAAATCCTGGGTTTTGGATCTATAAGATAGATCTAATTGGATGTTAGGATACTCACTAGTTGTAGTGAGATGGTATCAATCGATCCTGGGGAGAATCACTGGAAAGGTTCCAAGGTGATGAGGACGACTGAATGTCAGTCGCAGGCATTGTCTTTCCCTCAGTGGAGGGACGGTATGTTGAAAGAGTTCTAAGCTAGATACCGTGACTAACTAGACGATTAAAGGCAAGATACATCGTTACCAAGGATGCTACCAAAGAGGCAGTCTGGATATATATAAGTTCATGAGAAGAACTTCGTTCCTACCATTGTGTGACAATGGAGTTGCGGCTTTTGCCAAGGAACCCACCGTCCCATCTGAAATCCAGATATAATTCTTAGGCAGTATCAGCTGATTATGGAGATGGTTGATCTCCAGAGAGATCGAGGTTAGGAGAGTAGACACAGAGGACGACAGCGCGGATCCACTCACAAAGGCCTTTTTCCCAGTAGAGACTTTTATGGGATGGTTGAGTATGAGATACTTCAACCTCAGCTAATTGTTGGATATGCGATACCACAACAGATGGCCCTAGTGCAAGTGGGAGATTGTTAGTTATATGGATGCCCTAGAGGCCATTACTGTACATACGATGTATATTGTAATGGATGCTTGGACATATATAGGGAGGACTTTCTTGCTCGACATGATAGTATGCTATCTGGTTGTACTTTATCTTAACATGTACTCTGATTGTCTCTATATTACATGTTGATAAAGCCCTTAGGATATGTACTCGACTACTGGGACTATGATGAGATCATACTAGTGGGGCCACGGTACTCGACGAGTACATCCTATAACTGTTCCTAGTCGAGGGTGTATCGAGACAGGGCATCGATACACCAGAGTAGACTAGCGTATACGCATCTTGACCCATATGATGGGCGATGGATGATCCCATATCCATCGGTGTTTGACATCAAGGATGGTGTACGGGTGCTCAGTAGAGACTGGGTACACTGGACGGACTCGCCGAGAACTCCTAGATGGTATTATACCTCACGTCAGACGGCAGTTCTCCGGTGACACTGGTACAGAGTAGTCTGTTGACCCGAGATCTTCATAGAGTCTTGTGTGATTCCCACTGTGCTTTGATTTCCATCATGCCACGTCCAAGAGGGCGTGCAAAAAGGTGGCTTTTGGGTACAGTCCCGAATCACATGGAGGCAATGAGCGATAGGAGGGGATTCGTCTCTCCCGGTATAGGGAGTTGATGTTGTGCTCTGTTCGATTGGATGTAACCGGAAATCCCTGGCCAGGGTTGCTGAGATTTACTGGTAAGTGTTATCAGTAGTTTCTCAAACTGTTATAGACCTCATATCGACACGACTTATCGAGCTACTGGGGTCTTACGTTTACCACCCCTAGGCGAGATATGCGACATATCAGACGACGAGACCGGACTGTACGGGACTGTTACTGATTGGATTCACTGGAGAATGTACAGGCTTGCTTGTTGATCTTCTGAGCGCTCAATACCTGGGTGGCTGTTACGTTTAGCTGACCGCTTACAGCTTATAGGTGTTTGATATGATCATCATCTACTGCCGGCGTATTGACGATTCTTTAGAGTCCTACACAGAGGTTTCTTGACTCAGGAAAAACGGAGTAGGAGCAGATATGTGATATGTACGGGACCGAGGATAATACGATATGAGATACCGTATTCTATTCTTGCGATATTTTATATCACCCGGGTCATCGGATCAAGTGTTGATTCGATGAATCAGTACGGATAAATATTAGTCGGTTATGCGATATAGCCGGATTATCGGATCAAGTGTTGATTCGATAATTTAATGTTTAATAATATATATGATATATTAAATTACATTAACTAATATTAGCTCACTAAAAGATTCATTTTCTCACGGGATAATACATTGATATATATGCGATATATGTTAATTGTATTATTTTTCTATTGTTACAAAATATATTGTATATGTGATATATAATACTGTAACATGTTAGGGTTACAAATTTAACAATGGATTAGGGTTTAAACTTGGTTAGGGTTTGGATTAGGGTTAGCTTTTGCATGAAGCTTCCATGAAGCTTCATGAAGCTTTGACTTTGTGGTTGCTTGATATTTTTCTGAGATATTATGTTAACCCAATCCCAACCATTAACTCTAGTTAACTCTCTACAAGGGTTAACTCTTTCATGCTTAACCCTTGGTTAGATTTGAAACCACTACAATAATTCATTGTTCATCACAAAAGGATTAAGTGATCATATTCATTCTTCTTCTTCTTGCTTGAGTTTCTTCTTCAAAAAGCTTTCTTTTGTGATGAAAGTGAGTGAGAAAAAGATTATAAATGAGAGAAAAAATCCTACTTCATCATTCTCATCTATCCTAGCCATTTAGATGAGAGTGTTCACTTCATTTAGTAAGTGTTAGCTTGTGTTAATGAAACTTCAAGGTAGATCATCTATGTTATCGAATATCAGAAGTAAGGTTTCATCATTCTCTTCGGGAACCTCTCGAGAGTCCGGAACATGATGATCGCAGCGAAGGGACTTCAACACGGAGCTTAAGAAGTGAAGGATCGGATCTACAAAGGTTGTAATCCCTCTCAGTTAGTGTTAAAGAGTTTAACATGCTTGTTTTCTCCTAATCTCTAGTTTAAAGATCTGGCTTCGGGTTGTTCGGCACGGCTAAAATTTTAATCGGGCATGGTTGATGCCTCATAGACCCTTGTGCGCGTTCCTAGCGACCCTACAAGTTCAACCAAGATGTAACGTGACTTGAGAGATAGTTACGGGTGGGCAGGGATGAAGAGTGAAGTTTCGGATTTCGTTTTGATGTGCTTGGCTTGTTAGCGAGCTAAGGTTGAGCATTTGAGACCGGCAGGAGAGTTGAAACTTTTAACCGTTCCGGTGTGGGAATGGTGGGAGATCTCCATGAATTTCATTATGGGTCTATCCAGGTCTAGTCGAGGGTATAACTCCATTCGGGTGATTGTTGTCCGGTTATGCTCAGTATGCTCAGTTGTTCTTCGATAAGTTTGTGCGTTTGCACGGAGTTCCTTTATGCGTTGTATCCAATAGAGGCATTCAGTTCACTAGCCGTCGTTGGCAGAAGTTTCAGGAAGCCTTGGGTACTGGTTGAGCTTTAGCTCCGCTTTCCATCCGTAGGCCGATGGTCAGACAGAGCGGACTATACAGACTCTGGAGGATATGCTTGTGCGTACGTACTAATTGTTTGTTGGCTGTGGGATCGTCACTTGCCATTGATGGAGTTCTCCTACGATAACAGTTATCAGGAGACATTTCAAATGGCAACTTTCAGGCCTTGTGTAGTAGGTTGTGTCGATCGCCATTCTGTTTTACCGACTCCGCGAGAGCAGGATTTTTGGACCCCAGCTAGTCCAGAGACTTCAGAGAAGATCCAGTTGATTCAGGTCAAGATGAGAGCAACCCAGTGTAGACCGAAGTCTTTTGCCGACCGTTGTTGTCGTAGACTTGAGTTCGCAGAGGGAGATGATGTATTCCTACGGATTTTTCCAATGAATGGAGTGTTGAGTTTTGGGAAACTTAGTCCTAGATTGTAGGTCCTTTGGAAATCCTTGAGCGAGTTAGTATCGTTGCCTATCGTTGGCACTTCTGCCTAGATTTTCGAGTATTCACCCTGTATTCCTTGTGTCGATACTTCGCAAATACCTTCATGACCTTTCTCACATGATTCAGCACCAGACCATTTGATTGGGACGCGATTTTTCGTTCACCGGCAGCTGATAGTGATAGTGGATCGGCAGGTGGAGAAACTTCGGTCAAAAGTCTTGCCATCTGTGGAGGTTTTCCTTGGCGTAGCCGTCTAATGAGGAGTTCACTTGGGAGGCCGCGAGCAAGATGTAGAAGTTTTGCACTCATCTCTTTGAAGGTACGCATAGTAAGAATTTTAATTCGGGGACGAATTTTCTTTAAGGGGGGATTATAACACCTTAGAATGCGATTAGTGTTAATTAAGCGATAATGCGGGTTTTCTGTAAAAAGTTTACCAAATTAGTTTCCTCACATTTAATAACAATTAATTAATATTTTATTATTATTTTTTACGGCTTGCACACACTTGTGCATGTTAATATGAGGGTTAGTTAGTGTTAATCTTGTTTAGAGACCATGACAACCTTTAAACAATCCTTGCTTTATTTAACCTAGCACTTGATATTTGTGAGAAGATATTTCCTTGAGTTTTGTTTGGAGAGGTGGTGGCAAGGTGACTCATGAGGAGTCATGGCTTGCATTAATGGTGGAGAGGGAGAGAGTTAATGCAAGGTGCACTTACCTACACTCACCTCTCATCTCTAACTTACCTCACTCACTCATTTCACTTTCATTATCTCACAACAGTATCTCTTTCTCATTATCTTTCATCTTCCCCTTCCCTCAACTGAACACTTACCCATTCATCACTAAACCTTCACAAAACTTCATTAAACCTCACCCAATCACCTCTCATGTCATGTTTTTCCTCTAAGATCACTAGGAGTTTGGAAAGCTAGGATCTTTAAGCTTGTGTGGTTAGGTAATGATCTCTATCTGTTAAGTATGTGTTTTTAATGTTGTGTAGCTTATTAGTTTCAGTTTAGAACGCGTAAAGTTTAGTTTCGTGTACATATCGTATTTTAGTGTAGTTTTGGGTCTCGGATGAATCTGCTATCAAACAAGGTGTTTGTTAGAAAAGTTCCCATCACAGTGACCTAGTGTAGTAACCTAGAAGCTACCCTAAAAACCTGAGCCCATTCCCAAAAATCGTGGCCGCAATTTTATTGCTTCTGGCCGCAATTTGCGGCCAAACTGGGGAGTGAGGGGTTGTGTTTTGGTCTAGGGGTCTCTGGGAATGTTTGTGATCTGTTGGAACTTGCAACTTTCACCAATTGTTTGTGTAGAAAAATCTGGGATCACTTTTCTTGTTTCTAGTGTTTCAACTATACGCGTTACGTTATCCGACACGGTTCGTGTTCTTGTGTAGCTGTTGCTCTTAGGTTGGTTTCGTAGTGTCGCTACGCATGTTAGCCACTAGACGAACACTTGAGATTATGTTTGGAGTTGGTGCGTCGGTCAAACATAGTTTGTACGTATTATTGGTCGATTGCTAATGTGAACTTGTTATGTTGTTATATGATCTTAGGATCGCAGGCGGGGACTTCGGACGCTGTGAAGAAGGGAAAGTAAGTGGTTGGCTTTACTTAGCCCAAGATCATCAGTGAATAGATTTAACATCTACAGGGAAATCGCCCCCATGGCATTATGCGTCTGGGATAGATTATATGACATGATTATTAGTTATAAGTACATGGACATTGATTGTGCATGTGTACCATTGTTGCATACCTCATTTTCCTATTGCATATAGACATAGTATTAATGAGACACAACACCATTACTGACGGTTCATGTTGTACGAGCACAAATTGTATGCTACACACACTGTCGGTAATTGCCATGACACGCACAACACCTATACATATATGATATTGTATTGGTTAGGGACATTGAGATATGATCCTTATTTCCATTGTGTATAAGAAAGATAGCATACACATATACCTTGCATGCCTACATGCTTACACCTGTACATATGTGATATTGTATTGGTTAGGGACATTGAGACATTGATACTGATTCCATTGTGCATATGAAATATAGCATACTTGTATACCTACATGCTTACACATATGCTTTGATATACCTACATGTTTACACATATACCTATATGGTATTACATCATTATTGACAGGTATATACCTATATCTTGCTATAGCTACATGTACATCATACATACATACTTACATGTACACCCACATACCTGGCTACAGCTACATGTACATCAAGAATACATACTTACATGTACACCTACATACCTGTCTATAGCTACATGTACATCATGCATACATACTTACATGTACACCCACTTACCTTGCTAGAGCTACATATACCCCTATGTGGTATTGTATTGTCATCGACATGGAGACCATGATTCTTATGCTAGTGCCCATATGAAATGCATCGTACATACATGATTACATGTAGATACACATATCTTGCTACAGCTACACATATACCTACATGGTATTGCATCATTATTGACATGTATATACACATACCTTGCTACAGCTCCACATATACTTACATGGTATTGCATCATTATTGACATATATATACACATACCTTGCTACAGCTACACATATACCTATATGGTATTGCATCATTATTGATATGTATATACACATATCTTGCTATAGCTACATGTACATCATGCATACATACTTACATGTACACCCTTATACCGTACTATAACCACATGTTCACCTTTATATGATGTCTCTTTGGATTTTGGATAATTAGGAACCACATGATATATTTAATAAATTGATGCATTTAAATAGCGGTTTTTCCTTGATATGCTCATATTACTGTTTTATGTTGCATATATTATATTTCATAAATTTATGCATTGAGATATGGATTTCATGTGATTTATGGATTTGAGAACCGTGGGGGTATTTCATGAAATTCATGTATTGTTTGAAAACCCGGTTTCTCTTGATATGATATTTCAGTGCGTCCACCATGAATTTTCTCATTTCTGACACTTGTGTTAGATACCCTATTCGAGGAGCGGTAGGCACCGTCTGCGGGTACATGGTGGACCCGGTATGGATCCCCGGGGCAAGAGGTGATTTTTTGTGGTATAAACGATGAGCCTGACAGGAGGGCTAGTACCTACCGGTGATAGTATTTGGACTCGGCGGTTATCGTGGGGATACCGACCGGAGTTATGTATGGACATGACATCAGGGCCGGTCGTGGTGACGGCGCCTGACAGATGAGTACTTACGTATCGATGCTGGACACTAGTTTTCATGATGTTTTCGGGTGTCGATGTTGGACACTCAGGTTCCATGATTTTGAGGTGTTGTTAAGGGACACACACAGACACATGTATATATACATACTTATGTTTTCATGATGTTTTCGGGTTTCGATGTTGGACACTCAGGTTCCATGAGACTTACAGGATATGAGGGCTGATCTGAGGATGCGGTGCCTTTGGTATTGGGAATTAGATTGTCTTGATAGACACTGGTCCTGCCATAATGATGATTTCATGAAGATGACATGTTTTTTACCATACTCGGCAGATATTTGATATGCATTGCTTTATATATTAGTAGTACCTCATAGAGTACCTTTCATGACTGTTGCATATACATATTGCCATATTATACTATCATCTTGCATGTGATAGATTATCGCAGTACGTGCATACCTGCGATTACCTGCTTATGTTATTTACTATTCACGAGTTGGTAACTCACCCCCGTTGTGCCACAGTGTTTTGCAGGTAGTCCCTCAGAGCAGTCGCGGCAGGGCTTCTTTTTCTTATCATATCATCTTTTGCAGCGGATACCGCTGCGGCTGACTGTGTGCAGTTTTGCTATAGGTGGGTTTTGCAGTTATCCGATGATGCTCATTTGTATATTCGTTGTATCCGGTACTCTCCATCTACTACTTTCATGTATTGACTTAGAGACGAGTTGTGAGGACGATATTGTATATTATTTTGTGACTTTGGATGTATTTTATGCTGTTGTCACTTTATATCGTCCATTTTCTTTGCTACGGCGTCGTATATCTGTTGTGGTGGTTGTTTCCGCCTTTGGGCGTGGATTTGCTCCTGTTGGGGATGCTTTACTTATATTTTATGTTGTACCCTTTTCGGGGCTTGTTTTGCAAAGGTGGTTCTGCAAAATTTTAAATAAAGTAAATTTGGACTTTAAAGGATTTTTAATTGAGACTCTCAAAAGTTTTAACAATGTTCTTATCACATACTACTTTTGATGGTTTAGATTTGCTGGATTTTTGGCTTACTTAAATTGCGTTACGCCTGTAGACGTTACGTGGTTTAAGGGCCGTTACGTGCCAAATTTCGGGTTGTGACAGTTTGACTTGCTCCGCTTTCTGCGGTATCAGGGTTTGACTTTCTCTGCTTTCTACGTTGTCATGGTTGACTTGCTCCGCTTTTTGCGGTATCGTGGTTGACTTGCCCCGCTTTCTGCGGTGTCAGGGTTTGACTTGCTCCGCTTTCTGCGGTGTCAGGGTTTGACTTGCTCTGCTTTCTGCGGTGTTGTGGTTGACTTGCTCCGCTTTTTGCAGTATCGTGGTTTGACTTACCCCGCTTTCTACGGTGTTAGGGTTGACTCTAGATTGTAGAGTCTTGGAACGGGAGACATTGTCGTGGCTCCGATCGGTGATGTCACGTCCGTACCCTGCTGGAATGAGGAGGAACGCCATTGTTGTTCTCCATGCTGTAGATGTGGTCGTCGAGATCTGACTTCCCTTTGTCGCAGCCCGGTGGGTAAATGTAGTTCCCTTTTCTCTTGCCCATGAATTGTATACAGGGGTCGCTATGAACTTGCCTGCAGGGCAAAAAGTTTCATTCTTTCATTTTTTCTTTATTTCCTTCCGCGATGCTCTATCATTTCAGCTTTTTATATCGCGAAAGTCACGATTGCCCAATCATTTCGGCTATTTTTCGCGGTGCCCAATCATTTCGGCTATTTTTCTTTTTACTCGCTACTTTTTATTGTGAGTTTCCCAATCATTTCGGCTATTTTTGTATGCATATATTTTACTTGCTGATTTTGTTGCAAGTTGCCCTATCATTTTGGCTATTTCATATGCATTTATGGCTCGCAGACTTTTTACTGCGAGTATGGAATTTGGGATCTGATGCCTATCTTAGCATCAGCATTGCTGTGAATATAATATTTCCAGGAGCGAATCATCGTTTGCCATGAAAGGACTTGGAATTTGATACTGATCTAGGCATCAACATCGCTACCACTGGGACACTGCCAGGAGCGAATCATCATTTGCCATGAAAGGACTTGGAATTTGATACCGATCTAGACATCAGCATCGCTACCACTGGGACACCGCCAGGTGAGAATCATCATTTTCCTTTGTCGATTCGAACAAAGGTGGCTTAGCGAACATGGTTAGGATCCTGTCGACTAAGGCTTTTGACTTCATGAGCCGTAAGGGTCTCATAAAGGTGTTTCTCCCTACTAGTCGTGAGGATCTCGTAGGTTCGTTTTCTCCTTAAGAATCGTAAGGATTCCTAAGTGATATCTCTTCTTGTAAGTCGTAAGGATCTCACAAGAGTATTTTCTCCTTGCAAGTCGAGAGGACTTACAAGTATCGTTCACCAGATGAGGGCATTTCGCGCCATTGGCGGAACTTTGTAGGGGAGACGTTTATTTGTGCCCGTGGATTGTATACAAGGGTCAATATTGAACCGCTTGTAGGGAAAACTGGGGAGTGTGATGGCTTAAGTGTTAGTGTATATGCCCTAGAGGCCATTACTGTATCATACTAGTTTGTATATTACTTAATGGAAGCTTGGGATATTCACCTTGTATAAACAATCATGCTCAATATAGTAGTATGCTACTTGGTTTGTTTCTACTTCAATGTGTACTTGTGTTTATTTTACTATATCACTTATACGCATTAGTGGAGCCCTTAGGATCTTTTGCTTGATTACCAGCGTTATGATGGCAGTCACACTAGTGGGGGCTGGGTAATCTATAAGCACATCCTTATACAGGTCCCTAGTCGCAGGACTATCGAGACAGGGCATCGATACTCCGGAGTAGACTAGCGTATGCGCTTCTCATCCCAGTTTGGGAGATGGTCTGTCCCACAGCCATCAGTACGTCGTACTAAAGATAGTATACGGGTGCTCGTTAGGTTACGAGTACACTGGACAGGACTCGTCGGGAACTGACAGGTTGGTATTATACCTATCGTCAGTCATCAGTTCCCAGGTGACATGAGTACAGCTTAGTCCGCTGACTTGACACTAGCACTTCGCCTCGAGTGTGTTCCCACTGCACTTTGATCACTACCCTACCACGGCTCAAAGGAGTCGTGCAAACAGGTGGTGGTTGGGTGCAGTCCCGAAGCACTTGGAGGCAGTGCCGGTTAGACAGGATTCGTCTCTCCCGGTATTTGGGGTTGACATCGCGCTGTGTCTAGGAGAGCCATTACACGAGTAGTCCCTTGCCAGGGCAAGCGAGATATACTGGTAGGTTCCAGTGTTATCTCAGGGTGTTTTAGGCTTCACTCCGATACGACTTGTACCGCTATTGGGGGACTGACATTTTACCGCCCCCTAGGCCCGACATGCGATGTATCAGACGAACAGACCGGACTGTACGGAGACTGTCATATTCAGACTCAGTAGGAGTACAGATGGGGTTTCACCTCGTCAGCCTTCTTGTCGGCATCTACCTGGGGACCGTTACGCACAGCTAGTGCCGCTTGCGGTCTGTGGTTAAACCCACTGCCAGCGTAGTGTCGAGTCTTTAGAGTCCCACACAGAGGGTATTCGCCTCTGGGCAAAACAGAGTAGAGGTCGCATGGCTTTGCGACAGGGTTCGTTCTCATCCGCGCACTTGTGCACGTTTGGAGTCCGGACGGATATTACTGGCTGGCTCTGGTTTGAGTCAGATACCGGTATATGTTTTGGGGTTGCTTTTATCTCTCAGTATTCATGTTCCTCGGAACAAGAATGCAGGTGTGTATGCACAGTTATTTGAGGAGGAGGAAGATGATTTCCATTAGGGTTTCGGAACGGGTGCGTTTGCACAGTTGACAGTCGTCTTTTTCCAAACCCTAATAGTTTTATGAAATATCAATTAATAATAGTAATTAGATGAAATATTGTTATGGTTGATTTTGTTGACTTGTTGACCATGGTTGACTTGTTGACCATGGTTGAATGTTGACCACCATCATGCTTTGAAAGGATTCTCCTTGATTCATGCTTACACTCATTTATTGAAAGTATGATAGTGGTCATTCCAAATACAACCATCAACTATTTCATTTTTTGAATTATTATTATTAATTAGATAATTCATTTTCTTTTAGTCATGGTTGCAAAAGAAAAGAGCTCATTCTTTCATAATCATTCTCTCTCCTCACTTCATCTTCTTCTTCCTCAAGCTCAAGGTGATAACTTCTCATGTGTTGAGAATCATTCACCTTTAAAAGAAAACAACCCCTAGACACTCTCTACTCTCTCTAGGGTTCAAGGATTAGCAAGCCGGAAATCCTAGTTCACTCCAAGTTCGAGAAAGAGCCCAAAGGTTGAACCTTCGAGGTGGATCCATCTTCGACGGAAGAAGGCTACAAGGCAAGAACCATCAACCTCTACAAGGTTTGAAGAAGAAGGAGTTCAAGTTTAGGTATAACTTTCATCCGAGTAGCTAAGACTCTTTAGCTTGTATGCTAGTTTAGTTTAGACACGATCCCGACCTTGTTTAGTCCATGTTGCCTCTTGCGATAAAAATTTGTTTTTTATACCGTTTCCGCCTCCCCGTAAGAACCGGGGGTCGCAATATGGACTTACAGTGGTATCAGAGCCTAACTAAACTTAAACTAGCTTGGTAGTGAAGTGTAACGAAGTTCGGAACCGAAAAAGTCACAAAACCGGAAAAACAAAACCCTAAGTTTCTGTTGAAATTTTTTCTGCTCTAAATGAAAAACTTTATACTTGTAAATTCGGCTCAGGGTTTTGTATGAACACCCAAGAAAAACGACACAGTGATTCGTTCAAACCGCCGCGCTTCCGCCGCACGAGGTAGGCATCTGCCGTGGAAGCGCCGCGGTTTGTCGTCTTCTGTGCATCGTTTTTCGTGCAGTGTGTGTCTGTGTTGGTTTTGGGATTTTTAAAATATATTATATGTGCCCAGATTTTCCAGAACAGAAATTTGCTTTCGGGGTCCTATAATTCCGTATTTTTTCCGAACTTCACTGCACTTTGACTATGGTGGTTATATCTGTGTTGCTTGCATGTATTGAACGTCGGCTAATCGCTATAAGACGATTAGTCGGGGTTATACATGATCTGTGTTTGATATTGGAATGTGTATATGAATGTGTTGGACTGTCGCGGGTGAATAGCCGGGGTGGATGTGAGATGAGCTTTTGTTTTTCTTTCATTCATTGTAAATGTAAATTGATGTAATAATTATTATTTGTTTGGCCGCACAACCGGGTCGGGGTTGTAGCCGTCATTGTATAATTCTTTTTACAGTTTTTGCTCCTAGGATAGACCCATGGAGGGGTGCACAAACTGCCGGGTACTTGGCGGGTAGTTTGCCGCACCCGTAGGGGTCTTGGGTGGGGTATTGGCTATTCACCGCGACCGTGTTATCCGCTTTTCGTTTCAGGCTCGAAAGGATTGCGGATTGCTAGTATATCCAATGTATTCATCTGTGATCTGTAATGTCTATCATTGCTTTCTATTTAGGCATTGCTTATGTTTTACAGCCGCGCTAGCCCAGCCCCCGCTCTGTCGTTAGTTAAGTAACCTAACGAGTGATGACGGGACCCCGTGGCGAATGCGAATGGCATAAGCGTACGTCATATTTTGGTTGTTTTCTGCAATGGTAGGAATTAAATGATGGGACGCATTAAAAGTACTAATGCAAGAATATCACGCATTAAAAGAACTAATGCAAGATAATAAACCAAGTTAAAATCGTTGGAACACTTTCGAAAAACCACTCGGTTCTTTTCAAAACTAACTTTTAAATGCGGAGTTTGAGCCACTCCTTCTAAAAGCTATCACGTTCCATCGATTATATCAAGTTCACTACGTTCACGGTTTCGCCAAAACCATTCGTAGCCCTCCGTCGTTTCATATGAATATTCAACGGTATTCAAGCTGTGTTTGTTGGCCTTAGTCAAGGCACAGTGTTTGGTAGCTGGTGGGTATTCATATGTTGCATAGATAGAATGCGTTGGTTTGGGACAGTCGTATTGCCTTGTTGGCCATAGTCAAGGGTAGATACGGGTGCATTCAAATTAACCTGGATAACGACGGGTAGAACTTGACATGTGACTTATGATTTGTTGGCCTTAGTCAAGGTCATAAGAGCATGGGGCAAAAATCCACATCGGGAGTTTCATAAGTACTGAAACTTGCTAGATTTGCATACCATTTGGAGTGTGGTGATTCTGGTAGGATTCCTTCAGTTTCGTCACGCAATGATATTTGGATCCCGATCCTACTGTGAGTATATGCTACTCCTCGGGAAATTTTTCACTAAACGATCAATGCTATAAACCTAGTAGGTGCCTAGAAAGGTGTTAGCGGGGCTACGCCCCCAGGGAAAAGAGGTTATTTAATTAAGGAACTTCGCGAAAGCGTTGGAAAACCTCCCTCGAAGTACCGACACTGGCCTAGCTGAACGGTTAAGCAAGTATTGTGCGGTGGGATTGATCCTGACTAATTCTTCCTTTATGGTTTGAGGAGGGATTCGAGAGACAGTGGGAGCCATCCTGTTTAGACAAATTAAAAACAATTCTAAACTTGCAAGAGCATCGTGCTAAAGTGTTTCTTCTCTCCCCCCTGCAGCGACCAAATCGAAATGACTGGACTTAAGTTGATTCTAGATAAAAACATATTGACAGGGCCAAACTACAAAGATTGGCTCAGGAATGGCAAGTTGGCAATCACTTACGACAAGCTGGGGTATCTTCTTACCACCAAAGCTCCCCCCGTCCCAGGTCCCACCTCCAGCGTCGCGGATAAAGAAATCCGTAAGACTTGGGAGATTGACAGCGCGAAGGCCAGGTGCCTCGTACTTGCCTCGATGGACAACGAACATCAAAGGAGGCACGAGAATATGGATTTGGAATCCATATTTCTTCATACAAAAGAACTGTATGGAGAGCAGTCTCGTATCGCATGATACGAAGTGTCGAAGAAGTTGTTTTCGACAAAGTTGGCCGTCGGATCATCGGTAGCGGACCACGTGCTTAAGATGATTGGCTACACTGAGGAGCTCGCGGAACTTGGGACCACGTTGGACAGTGAACTCTATACGGATATAATTCTCCAGTCCCTTCCATCCACTTACGCCCAGTTCATACTGAATTTCAACTTGCAAGAAAAGGAAGTTGAACTTTCAGAACTCCTCAACATGCTGAGGAGCGCAGAGGGCACCCTACAGAAGGGTAGAGAAACACCCGCTTTGTTTGTAGGAGGATCTTCTTCCTCTAGGTCCAAGGCGAAAGCCAAGGGAAAGAGGAAGAAAGCCCCCGCCAAACCAAGAGGCGGTGTTAGTAAAGTGGGTACGAAGGGAAAGGAAAAGGCAACAAAGATTGCGGGGAAGCTTGTTGGTAAGGAAGAATGCTTCTATTGTCATAAGAGTGGACACTGGAAGAAAGATTGCAGGGCTTGGAAGGCCAAGACACAGGAACTGAAGCAGGTTGCGGCTTCAGCTTCAGGTGTGTATGTTATTGAAAACTGTCTTTCTATAAACTCTACTTCCTGGATATTGGATACCGGATCAGGATCTCATATCTGTAACTCTTTGCAGGCGTTGAGAAACCGTAGGTTTTTGAAGGCAGGTGACATGACCCTCAGAGTTGCGAACGGAGCTAGCATGGATGCTAAAGCCGTGGGGGACTATCACCTGGGAATGTCAGATGGGCATATTTTGGTTTTGCGTAATTGCTTTTTTGTACCCAACGCAACTTGTAATATCATTTCTGTATCTTTGGTTTCTAAAGAAGGTTATGAATTTGCGTTTGTAAGTAATGTTGTAAACATTCACCTTAATCAAGTTCTGATTGGGTCAGGTACACTGAGCAATGGTATATACGTATTGAACCAACCACAAATTTTCAATGTCCAGAATACACACAAAAGAAAGTCTCCAGATATCAATCAGGCTTTCTTATGGCATTGTAGACTGGGTCACATCAATGAGACACGGTTGACTAAGTTACATAAAGAAGGATACTTGGATCCGTTCGAGTATCAGTCTTATGCCACTTGTGAATCTTGTCTCATGGGAAAGATGACAAAGACTCCGTTCACTAGACACGGAGAAAGAGCGAGCGAGCTCTTGGGACTCATACACAGTGAAGTGTGTGGTCCAATGTCTACACATGCGCGAAGCGGTTATTCATACTTCATTACTTTCACAGACGATTTCTCTAGGTATGGACATGTCTTCTTAATGAAGCACAAATCCGAAGCTTTTGAGAAATTTCGGGATTACAAGAATGAAGTTGAAAAACAAACAGGAAAAAGTATTAAGATTCTAAGATCGGATCGAGGTGGAGAATACTTGAGTGCCGAGTTCCTGGACTATTTAAAAGAGAATGGAATTCTCTCTCAGCGTACTCCTCCATACACTCCGCAACATAACGGTGTATCGGAAAGGAGGAATCGAACCCTATTGGATATGGTTCGTTCCATGATGAGTAAGGCTGAGTTACCGCGATCTTTCTGGGGTTATGCACTGGAAACAGCTGCACATCTCTTGAACCAAGTTCCTACTAAGACAGTGCCTACCACACCATATCAGATGTGGAGTGGGAAGAAACCCTGTCTTAAATCCTTCAAGACATGGGGATGTCCGGCTTTTGTAAAAAAGCAGCATGCGGACAAGCTCGAGGCACGCTCAGTACAGTGCAAGTTTGTGGGATACCCAAAGAACTCCAAAGGGTATCTTTTCTACTACGAAGAGGAACAAAAAGTTCTTGTTTCTCGTCATGCCTACTTCTTGGAAACTGAGTTTTTGGAAAACCAGATAAGTGGGAGCGCAGTAGAACTGGAAGAAATTCCAGAACCACAGAACATTACTGAAAGCTTAGAGGAACCAGAGGGTTCGAGAGAACAGGACATTCCTTTGCCGCTCCGCAGAAGTTGTAGGCAGTCTCATCCGCCCGAGAGATACTACGGTTTTCTCATAGACGGGGATCGAGAGGATTGCATCATAGATTATGATGAGCCTACTAGCTTCCAGCAGGCCGTTCAGAGCGTTGACTCGGTAAAATGGCTGGATGCAATGCGGACCGAAATGGAGTCCATGTACACCAACAAAGTATGGACGTTGGACATTGCTCCAGACGGGGTAAAACCCGTAGGATGCAAGTGGATCTTCAAAAGGAAGATTGGTGTAGATGGACT
The DNA here is from genome assembly GCA_030015575.1 of Agapanthus africanus. Classification (NCBI taxonomy): domain Eukaryota; kingdom Viridiplantae; phylum Streptophyta; class Magnoliopsida; order Asparagales; family Amaryllidaceae; genus Agapanthus; species Agapanthus africanus. Next base: position 278,606,548 of record JASDDO010000010.1, on the reverse strand, counting down.
GGTTGAGACCTATAAAGCTAGACTTGTAGCAAAGGGTTTCCGTCAAAGACCTGGCTTGGACTATGACGAAACCTTTTCTCCAGTGGCTATGCTGAAATCCATTCGGATCCTTCTTGCCATTGCTGCCTTCCACGATTATGAGATTTGGCAGATGGATGTGAAGACCGCTTTTCTAAATGGAAATTTAGAGGAGTGTGTCTATATGGATCAGCCAGAGGGTTTCATTCAGAGTGGGAGCAGCGGAAAGGTGTGCAAGTTGCTTAAGTCCATCTATGGACTAAAGCAGGCATCGCGGAGTTGGAACATCTGTTTTGATGAGACGGTCAAGGAATTTGGCTTTATCAAAAATCCAAATGAACCATGCATCTATAGTAGATTTGTAGCGAGAACTGTAGTATTCCTCGTTTTATACGTGGATGACATTCTCTTAATAGAAAATGACATTCCTATGCTACAATCTGTCAAGGGGTTCTTGTCACACAGGTTCTCTATGAAAGACCTGGGTGATGCCTCATACATCCTGGGGATCCGGATCCATCGTGATAGATCCAAGAGGATATTAGGACTTTCTCAGTCCAGGTACATCGACACCATAGTGAAAAGATTCAGTATGGAAGATTCCAAGCGCGGTAACCTACCGGCTTGTCACGGGATCACCCTCTCTAAAGAGATGTCTCCCAAGACTGATTTGGAGAGGGATCGCATGTCTATTATACCCTACGCTTCTGCGGTAGGCTCTATAATGTATGCGATGTTGTGTACCAGACCGGATGTAGCTTATGCACTGAGTGTGGTAAGCCGGTATCAGTCAAACCCTGGGGAGAAACACTGGATAGCGGTAAAGAACATTCTCAAATACCTGAGAAGGACTAAGGAGATGTTCTTGGTGTATGGCGGAAAAGACCTCCAGATCGAGGCCTTTGCTGACTCCAGCTTCTAGAGTGACAAGGATGATTCCAAGTCCATGTCGGGTTTTGTCTTTACCCTCAATGGAGGGGCGGTGTGTTGGAAGAGCTCCAAACAGGAAACCGTTGCAGACTCGACTATGGAAGCGGAATACATCGCTGCATCTGATGCCGCAAAAGAAGCTGTCTGGATAAGGAAGTTCTTAAAAGAACTTCAGGTGGTTCCGTCCATTGTTGACCCAATACCTCTGTATTGCGACAACAACGGGGCTATAGCTTTAGCAAAGGAACCCAGGTCCCATCAGAGATCCAGGCACATCTTGAGGCGGTATCACCTGATCAGGGAGATCGTGGATCGCAAGGAGATCGAGGTACGGAGGGTTGCTTCAGAAGAGAACACTGCAGATCCATTCACCAAGGCCCTACCCCAGACTCAGTTCGAGCAGCTGATCGAGATGATAGGTCTTCGATACGCCAGTACATGGCCTTAGTGCAAGTGGGAGATTGTTAGTGTATATGCCCTAGAGGCCATTACTGTATCATACTAGTTTGTATATTACTTAATGGAAGCTTGGGATATTCACCTTGTATAAACAATCTTGCTCAATATAGTAGTATACTACTTGGTTTGTATCTACTTCAATGTGTACTTGTGTTTATTTTACTATATCACTTATACGCATTAGTGGAGCCCTTAGGATCTTTTGCTTGATTACCAGCGTTGTGATGGCAGTCACACTAGTGGGGGCTGGGTAATCTATAAGCACATCCTTATACAGGTCCCTAGTCGCAGGACTATCGAGACAGGGCATCGATACTCCGGAGTAGACTAGCGTATGCGCTTCTCATCCCAGTTTGGGAGATGGTCTGTCCCAAAGCCATCAGTACATCGTACTAAAGATAGTATACAGGTGCTCGTTAGGTTACGAGTACACTGGACAGGACTCGTCGGGAACTGACAGGTTGGTATTATACCTATCGTCAGTCATCAGTTCCCAGGTGACATGAGTACAGCTTAGTCCGCTGACTTGACACTAGCACTTCGCCTCGAGTGTGTTCCCACTGCACTTTGATCACTACCCTACCACGGCTCAAAGGAGTCGTGCAAACAGGTGGTGGTTGGGTGCAGTCCCGAAGCACTTGGAGGCAGTGCCGGTTAGACAGGATTCGTCTCTCCCGGTATTTGGGGTTGACATCGCGCTGTGTCTAGGAGAGCCATTACACGAGTAGTCCCTGGCCAGGGCAAGCGAGATATACTGGTAGGTTCCAGTGTTATCTCAGGGTGTTTTGGGCTTCACTCCGACACGACTTGTACCGCTATTGGGGGACTGACGTTTTACCGCCCCCTAGGCCCGACATGCGATGTATCAGACGAACAGACCGGACTGTACGGAGACTGTCACATTCAGACTCAGTAGGAGTACAGATGGGGTTTCACCTCGTCAGCCTTCTTGTCGGCATCTACCTGGGGACCGTTACGCACAGCTAGTGCCGCTTGCGGTCTGTGGTTAAACCCACTGCCAGTGTAGTGTCGAGTCTTTAGAGTCCCACACAGAGGGTATTCGCCTCTGGGCAAAACAGAGTAGAGGTCGCATGGCTTTGCGACAGGGTTCGTTCTCATCCGCGCACTTGTGCACGTTTGGAGTCCGGACGGATATTACTGGCTGGCTCTGGTTTGAGTCAGATACCGGTATATGTTTTGGGGTTGCTTTTATCTCTCAGTATTCATGTTCCTCGGAACAAGAATGCAGGTGTGTATGCACAGTTATTTGAGGAGGAGGAAGATGATTTCCATTAGGGTTTCGGAACGGGTGCGTTTGCACAGTTGACAGTCGTCTTTTTCCAAACCCTAATAGTTTTATGAAATATCAATTAATAATAGTAATTAGATGAAATATTGTTATGGTTGATTTTGTTGACTTGTTGACCATGGTTGACTTGTTGACCATGGTTGAATGTTGACCACCATCATGCTTTGAAAGGATTCTCCTTGATTCATGCTTACACTCATTTATTGAAAGTATGATTGTGGTCATTCCAAATAAAACCATCAACTATTTCATTTTTTGAATTATTATTATTAATTAGATAATTCCTTTTCTTTTAGTCATGGTTGCAAAAGAAAAGAGCTCATTCTTTCATAATCATTCTCTCTCCTCACTTCATCTTCTTCTTCCTCAAGCTCAAGGTGATTCCTTCTCATGTGTTGAGAATCATTCACCTTGAAAAGAAAACAATCCCTAGACACTCTCTACTCTCTCTAGGGTTCAAGGATTAGCAAGCCGGAAATCCTAATTCACTCTAAGTTCGAGAAAGAGCCCAAAGGTTGAACCTTCGAGGTGGATCCATCTTCGACGGAAGAAGGCTACAAGGCAAGAACCATCAACCTCTACAAGGTTTGAAGAAGAAGGAGTTCAAGTTTAGGTATAACTTTCATCCGAGTAGCTAAGACTCTTTAGCTTGTATGCTAGTTTAGTTTAGACACGATCCCGACCTTGTTTAGTCCATGTTGCCTCTTGCGATAAAAATTTGTTTTTTATACCGTTTCCGCCTCCCCGTAAGAACCGGGGGTCGCAATATGGACTTACATTAAGAACAGGTTCAGATACCTGTTGCTTAAGACTTTTGAATCCTATGAGCCATGAGGATCTCATAAGGGAATTCTCGTTACGAGTCGTGAGGATATTGTAAGTGTAATTGCTCCGTAGGAATCGTGGGGATCCTTAAGTGGGTTGCTCCCTTGTGAGTCGTATGGATCTCACGCAGGTATTTTCTCCGTACAAGGTCGAGAGGACCTTGCAAGTGTGCATGAGTTTCCTTTATGAGTCTGCACCCTCTCGGGTTTTCACAAACTCGCCGGTAGCCCTGCTGTTTTTACTCACGGAGCCCTTTCGGGTTTTCATCCGTTCCTATTTCGCTTATGGACGTACCGTTTTTTTTGTCACGTTAGCCTAAGGATGTTGTGGTCCGTAGTAGTTTAAAGACGTTTCAGTCTGTAGCTAGTTTCAGTACATTTCCGTCTGTCGTTAGTTTAGGGACGTTTCGGTCCACTGTTAGTTTAAGGACATTACGGTCCATTGTTAGTTTAGGGACGTTTTGGTCCGTTGTTAGTTTTAGGGACGTTTTGGTCCATTGTTAGTTTAAGGACGCCGCGACCCTCTAATAGTTTAAGGACATTGCGGTTCTTTGTTAGTTTAGGGACGTTTCGTTCCGTTGTTAGTTTAAGGGCATCTCGGTCCACTGTTAGTTTAAGGACATTGTGGTCCTTTGTTGATTTAGGTTTCGGTCTGTTGTTAGTGTTAGTGTTTATGCCCTAGAAGGCCATTACTGTATCATACTAGTTTGTATATTACTTAATGGAAGCTTGGGATATTCACATGTATATAACAGTTTTGCTAAATATGGTAGTATGCTACTTGGTTTTTCTATCTTAATATGTGAGCATACGTATTGATAGAGCTCTTAGGATCTTGCTTGACTACCAGCGTTGTGATGGCAGTCACACTAGTGGGGGCTGGGTAGTCTACAAGCACATCCTTATTCAGGTCCCTAGTCGTTGGGTTATCGAGACAGAGCATCGATACTCCGGAGTAGACTAGTGTGTACGCTTCTCATCCCAGTTGGGGAGATGGTCTGTCCCGCAGCCGTCAGTACGTCGTACTGGAGATAGTATGCAGGTGCTCGTTAGGTTACGGGTACACCGGACAGGACTCACAGGGAACTGTTGGTTGGTTTTATACCAGTCGTCAGTGAACAGTTCCCAGGTGACATGAGTACAGCATAGTCCGCAGACTTGGCACTGCTACTTCGCCTCGAGTGTGTCCCACTGTTCTTAGATTGCTACCCTACCATGACTCAAATGAGTCATGCAAACAGGTAGCAGTTGGGTGCAGTCCCGAGCATTTGGAGGCAGTGGCGGTTAGACAGGATTCGTCCCTCCCGGTATTGGGAGTAGATATCGCGCTGTGTCAGAGAGCCATTACGCAAAGTCCCTGGCCAGGGCAAGCGAGATTTGCTGGTAGGTTCCAGTAGTTTCTCAGGGTGTAATGGGCTTCCCTCCGACACGCCTTATACAGCTATTAGGGGACTGACGCTTGCCACCCCCTAAGCCGGATATGCGATAGTCCTGGACGAACGGACCGGACTGTATGGAGATTGTCACATCAGACTCAGTAGGAGTTCGGATGGGTTTTCTCATCGGCCTTCTTATCGACAACTACCTGGGGACCGTTACGTACAGCTAGTGCCGCTTACGGTCTGTGGATAAACCCACTGCCAGCGTAGTAGTCGAGTCTCTAGAGTCCCACACAGAGAGTTTCCTTTTCCAGGTGAAAGGATATAGAGGTCGTATGGTTTTACGACAAGGGTTCGGACACATACGTGCGTTTACGCACGTACGACTTTCGGACAGTTTTTACCAGTCGGCTTTGGTTTAAGCCAGTTACTGGTATCCGGTTATTGGATTTTTACAGTCTAAAGTTTTTCCGTATTTTTACGGATTGGAGGGGCGTTCTCGTAATTTTGCGGGAACCTTCTAGAAGGTGGTGACTAAGGAGGTTAAGGTGTAAAATGAAATGAGTGTAAAAATGAGTCACCTTGATGATTCATAGAAGTCTTTTGTCATTCTAATGAATCATCACAAGATATTATCAAGCATGGTTGCTAAAATTGTTTTTTATGATTTTCTAGTAAAAAGAAATGCTAGATATATATCTTCTTGATTCACTATTCTCATAAGAATGCTCATTATCATTTTCATCTTCTCTCTCCTCTAGCTCTCCCTCTTCAAGAAAACTAATCCTCCCTTCTCATGAGTTGAGTACAAGGGTTAGTAAGACTTAACAATCCATAACCATCACTCTATATCGATCTATCTTCTTCGATTAGCAATCCAAGAAGGTTAGTTGCCTCAAGTTTAGAGGCGAAGCTTGGAGTTTTGCTCTCGGGTGGATCTTCTACTACTTCAAGAAGGCCGAGGAGAACAAGGAGTTCGTAAAGACGAAGGAGTTGATTCATTAGGTATAATCCCGAAACACCGTATTTTAGAAACACTTGTGTTTGGTTATTTATAGTTTAGCTTCGATTCAAGCGGTTAGTCGATGTTCGTTCACTAAACAAGTTCGTTTTTTTAGAAAATTCCGCCTCCCCACAAGTATTGGGGTGTACTACATCGACTTACAGTGGTATCAGAGCCTCGCTAAACAATAAATAACTTTATTGCAAATTTGTACGAATTTCGAACGGAAAAACGAAGCCAGAAAATCCTAAAAAGCATCAGTTTCTGTCGATTTTAAAATGATGTCCTAAAATTGTTCAGGTGTGTTCAGAAAGCTAGAAAAGAACACAGAAGAACACCCAAAAAATTTGGGATCCTGATTCGTCTACAGTGCCGCGGAAGGGCGGCGGATCCCACCGATCCGCCGCGCAACCGCGCCGAGTTGACGAGTCAGGAACTCGTTTTTTTTTGTGGGTCCCCTGTGGTGTTTTGGGTTTTCTGGGATATTTAATAGTTGCTCAGGTTTCCAGTTAATAGAGCAGATTTTGGAGCAATATTAAATACGTTTAATCGATCGAAATTGTACAGTATTTGCATGTTGGATTATATCTGTGATTGATAAATGTGTTCGTAAACCTCCCCTAACTGCTAGTATGTCAGTTGGCAAGGGGTTGCACATTTCTGAAATGGTTATATCTGTTTGTGCATATAAACTGTATTGGACTGTTGTGGTGTATAGCCGGGGTTTTGAAATGGGTTATTGTTCAATTCATTTGTTGTAAATGTAATTTGTTGTAATATTATTTTGCGGGGCACATCCAGGTTGCGGTTGTAGCCACCGTTGTATTATTTCATTTTACTGTTTTTGCTCCTAGGACTGACCCAAGGTGGGGTACACAGACTGCCGGGTGGGTAGTTTGCCGTACCCGTAGGGGTCGAGGGTGGGGTAACGGCTATTCATCACAACTGTGTAATCTGTCTTTTCTTGCAGGCTCAAAAGAAATACAGATTGCTTGCAAATCCAATAAAGTTTATCTGTGTTCTGGAATGTATATCATTGCATCAGACGAATGTAAAATATCTATATTTATGATAGCTATTTAGACGTCACTTATGTTTTACACCCGCGCTAGCCCAGTCCCCGCTCTGTCGTTAGTTAAGTAACCTAACGGGTAATGACGGGACCCAGTGGCGAATGCGGATGGCATAAGAGGACGTCATATTTTCGTTGTTTTCTGCAATGATAGGTTAATGATGGGACGCATTATCTATAATGCAAAGAAAATAAACCAAGTTTAAATCGTTGGAACAATTTAAAAGAAACCAATCGGTTAATTTTAAAACAGATATTTTAAAATGCGGAGCTTTAACCACTCCTTTTAAAAGCTATCAGGTTCCTTCGGTTATATCAAGTTCACTACGTTCACGGTTTCGCCAAAACCAGTCGTAGCCCTCCATCATTTCTTATGGATGGTCAGTAGTATTCAAGCTATGCTTGTTGGCATACGTCAAGGCATAGTGTTTGGTAGCTGCTGGGGTATTCATTTGTTGCATAGATAGATGTGTTGGTTTGGGACAGTCGCATTACCTTGTTGGCATACGTCAAGGGTATATACGGGTGGGTTCAAATTAACAAGATAATGATGGGTGGAACTTGACATGTGACTTATGATTTATTGGCATACGTCAAGGTCATAAGAGCATGGGGCAAAAACAAATATCGGGAATTTCTAAAGAAACTGAAATTTGCAAAGAGATGCATACCATTTTGAGTTTGATGAATGTTGGTACCATTCCTACAACATTATCAGACGATGATATTTGGATCCCGATCCTACTATGAGTATATGCTACTTATCAGGATATTCGTCACTTAACGATCAATGCTATAAACCTAGTAGGTGTCCAGAAAAGTGTCAGCGGGGTTACGCCCCCAGAGAAAAGAGGTTATATAATTAAGGAACTTCGCGAAAGCGTTGGAAAACCTCCCTCGAAGTACCGACACCAGCCTGGCTGAACGGTTAAGCAAGTATTGTACGGTAAGAATAGTCTTGACTAATTCTTCCTTTATGGTTTGAGGAAGGATTCGAGAAACAGTGGGAGCCATCCAGTTTAGATAAACTAAAAACCACTCTAAACTTGCAAAGGCATCATGCTAAGAGTTTTCTTCTCTCTCTCCTAATTGCAGCGACCCTGAAAATGACTGGACTTAAGTTACTTTTAGAGAAAAATATACTGACAGGGCCAAACTATAAAGATTGGCTGCGGAATGTCAAAATGGCTTTGACCTATGACAAATTGGGGCACGTCCTCACCGCTACGGCACCTGCTGTCCCTGGTCCCAAATCCAGCAATGCGGATAAGGAAATCTGCAAAACCTGGGATTTAGATTGCGCGAAAGCCAAGTGCATCGTGCTTGCCTCGATGAACAATGAACATCAGAGGAGGCACGAGGATATGGGCCTTGATGGCATATTTCTCCATACAAAAGAACTTTATGGAGAGCAATCTCGTATAGCAAGATACGAGACCTCAAAGAACTTGTTTCGAGCGAGGTTGGCTGTCGGGTCATCGGTAGGAGAACATGTCCTAAAGATGATCGGCTATATAGAAGAGCTCGCAGACCTTGGGACGACTTTGGATAATGAGCTCTATACAGACCTTATTCTCCAGTCCCTTCCTCACACCTACGCCCAGTTTATCCTGAACTTCAACCTTCAAAGAAAAGAAGTTGAACTTCCGGAACTCCTGAACATGTTAAGGAGTGCAGAGGGCACCTTGAAGAATTCAAGGGAAACACCCGCTATGTTTGTAGGCGGTGCATCTTCTTCCGGGTCTAAGGCTAAGGCCAAAGGAAGGAAGAGGAAGGCCGCACCCAAACCTAGAGGAGGTGTTAGTAAGGTGGGAGGGAAGGGAAAGAAAAAGTTTGCAGCACATGTAGTTGGCCAGGATGAGTGTTTCCATTGTCACAGGAAAGGGCACTGGAAGAAGGATTGCAAGGCGTGGAACGCCAAGAACCAGGAACCGAAGCAAGCTGTGGCTTCCACTTCAGGTGTGTTTGTAATTGAGAATTGTCTGTCAATCAACTCTACTTCCTGGGTATTGGATACCGGATCAGGATCTCATATTTGCAATTCATTGCAGGCACTGAGAAACCGTAGAGTGCTGAAGGAAGGTGATATGATCCTCAGGGTTGCTAACGGAGCTAGCGTGGGAGCTGCGTCCGTCGGGGATTATCACCTAGGATTGACAAGTGGACACATCTTGGTTTTACATAACTGCTATTTTGTACCCAGCTTAACGTGTAATATCATATCAGTTTCCTTGTTATCAAATAAAGGTTATGATTTCACGTTTGTAAGAGATGTTGTCAACATCCACCTTAATCATGGTTTGATTGGGTCAGGTACAATAAATAACGGCATATATGTTTTAAACCAACTCCAAATTTTCAATGTCCAGAACACACTAAAAAGAAAGTCTCCAGATTTAAATAAAACTTTCTTATGGCATTGTAGACTGGGTCACATCAATGAGAGAAGGTTGACTAAGTTGCATAGAGAAGGATATTTGGACTCGTTCGAATATCAATCTTATGACACTTGTCAATCTTGTCTCAAAGGAAAGATGACAAAGACTCCATTTACTGGACAAGGAGTAAGAGCGAGCGAGCTCTTAGGACTCATACACAGCGATGTATGTGGTCCAATGTCTACACATGCGAGAGGTGGTTATTCCTACTTCATTACTTTTACAGATGATTTCTCTAGGTTTGGACATGTCTTCTTAATGAAGCATAAATCCGAAGCCTTTGAGAAATTCCTGGAATATAAGAGTGAAGCGGAAAACCAAACAGGCAAAAGTATTAAGACACTGAGATCTGATCGAGGTGGAGAATACTTAAGTGCCGAGTTCCTAGGTTACCTAAAAGAGAAAGGAATTCTCTCTCAGCTTACTCCTCCATACACTCCACAGCACAACGGTGTATCAGAGAGACGGAATCGAACCCTTTTAGATATGGTACGATCCATGATGAGTAATGCTGAGTTACCGCGATCTTTCTGGGGGTATGCGCTAGAATCAGCGATACATCTTTTGAACAGAGTTCCAACCAAAACTGTGCCTACCACACCATATCAAATGTGGAGTGGGAAGAAACCCTATCTTCAGTACCTGAAGACATGGGGATGTCCAGCTTTTGTAAAAAAGCAGCATCCGGACAAGCTCGAGGCACGCTCAGTAGAGTGTAAGTTTGTGGGATATCCAAAGAACTCTACAGGATATTGTTTCTATTACGCAGAGGAACAAAAGGTTTTTGTTTCTCGTCATGCTCGCTTCTTAGAAACTGAATTTTTAGAAAATCAGAAGAGTGGGAGCGTAGTAGAACTGGAAGAAATTCCAGAACCACAAGCTGCTACTGAAAGTTTGGTAGAACCAGAGGTTCAAGAAGAACAGGACATTCCCGCACCCTCCGCAGGAGTAGTAGGCCGTCTCATCCGCCTGAGAGATACTACGGTTTTCTCATAGATGGGGATAGAGAGGATTGCATCATAGATGATGATGAACCTACTAGCTTCCAGCAGGCCATCCAGAGCGGTGACTCGGTACGATGGCTAGATGCAATGCGAAGCGAAATGGAATCTATGTACACCAACAAAGTATGGACATTGGACTTTGCTCCAGGTGGGGTAAAACCCATAGGATGCAAATGGATCTTCAAGAAAAAGATTGGTGTAGATGGGCAGGTAGAAACCTATAAAGCTAGACTTGTTGCAAAGGGTTTTCGTCAAAGACCTGGTTTGGACTATGACGAAACTTTTTCTCCAGTGGCTATGCTTAAATCCATTCGTATCCTTCTTATAATTGCTGCCTTCCATGATTATGAAATCTGGCAGATGGACGTAAAGACGGCTTTTCTGAATGGAAATTTAGAAGAGAGTGTCTATATGGATCAGCCAGAGGGTTTCAATCAGAGTGGGAGCAGCGGGTAAGTATGCAAGCTGCTTAAGTCTATTTATGGACTAAAGCAGGCATCGCGGAGTTGGAACATCTGTTTTGATGAGACAGTCAAAGAATATGACTTTATCAAAAATCCAGATGAACCGTGCATATATAGTAAAGTTGTGGCCAGAAGTGTCGTATTCCTCGTCTTGTACGTGGATGACATTCTATTGATAGGAAATGACATTCCTATGCTACAATCTGTCAAAGGATTCTTGTCACACAGGTTCTCCATGAAAGACCTGGGTGATGCCTCTTACATTCTGGGGATCCGGATCTATCGTGATAGATCCAAGAGGATGTTGGGACTTTCGCAGTCCAGGTATATCGACACTATACTGAAAAGATTCAGTATGGAAGATTCTAAGCGCGGTAATCTACCGGCTTGTCACGGAATCACCCTCTCCAAAGAGATGTCTCCCAAGACTGATTTGGAAAGGGAACGCATGTCAATTATACCCTACGCTTCTGCGGTAGGCTCTATAATGTATGCGATGTTGTGTACCAGACCAGATGTAGCTTACGCACTGAGCGTGGTAAGCCGGTATCAATCAGACCCAGGGGAGAAACACTGGATAGTAGTGAAGAACATTCTCAAGTACCTAAGGAGGACTAAGGAGATGTTCTTGGTTTACGGCGGAAAAGACCTCAGGGTGGAGGCCTTTGCTGATTCCGGCTTCCAGAGTGATAAGGACGATTCCAAGTCCATGTCGGGTTATGTCTTTACCCTCAATGGAGGGGAAGTGTGCTGGAAGAGCTCCAAGCAGGACACCGTTGCAGACTCGACGATGGAAGCGGAGTATATAGCTGCTTGTGATGCCGCAAAAGAAGCAGTCTGGATGAAGAAGTTCCTAACAGAACTTCAGGTGGTTCCTACCATAGTTGATCCAATACCTCTGTATTGCGACAACAACGGAGCTATAGCTTTAGCGAAGGAACCAAGGTCCCATCAGAAGTCCAGACACATCTTAAGGCGGTATCACCTGATCAGGGAGATCATTGATCGTCAGGAGAACGAGGTTCGGAGAGTTGCTTCAGAAGAGAACATTGCTGATCCATTCACGAAGGCCCTACCTCAGATTCAGTTCGAGAGGCTACTCGAGATCATTGGTCTTCGATATGCCAGTACATGGCCCTAGTGCAAGTGGGAGATTGTTAGTGTTTATGCCCTAGAAGGCCATTACTGTATCATACTAGTTTGTATATTACTTAATGGAAGCTTGGGATATTCACATGTATATAACAGTCTTGCTAAATATGGTAGTATGCTACTTGGTTTTTCTATCTTAATATGTGAGCATACGTATTGATAGAGCTCTTAGGATCTTGCTTGACTACCAGCGTTGTGATGGCAGTCACACTAGTGGAGGCTGGGTAGTCTACAAGCACATCCTTATTCAGGTCCCTAGTCGTTGGGTTATCGAGACAGAGCATCGATACTCTGGAGTAGACTAGTGTGTACGCTTCTCATCCCAGTTGGGGAGATGGTCTGTCCCACAGCCGTCAGTACGTCGTACTGGAGATAGTATGCAGGTGCTCGTTAGGTTACGGGTACACCGGACAGGACTCACAGGGAACTGTTGGTTGGTTTTATACCAGTCGTCAATGAACAGTTCCCAGGTGACATGAGTACAGCATAGTCCGCAGACTTGACACTGCTACTTCGCCTCGAGTGTGTCCCACTGTTCTTAGATTGCTACCCTACCATGACTCAAATGAGTCATGCAAACAGGTAGCAGTTGGGTGCAGTCCCGAGCATTTGGAGGCAGTGGCGGTTAGACAGGATTCGTCCCTCCCGGTATTGGGAGTAGATATCGCGCTGTGTTAGAGAGCCATTACGCAAAGTCCCTGGCCAGGGCAAGCGAGATTTGCTGTTAGGTTCCAGTAGTTTCTCAGGGTGTAATGGGCTTCCCTCCGACATGACTTATACAGCTATTAGGGGACTGACGCTTGCCGCCCCCTAAGCAGGATATGCGATAGTCCTGGACGAACGGACCGGACTGTATGGAGATTGTCACATCAGACTCAGTAGGAGTTCGGATGGGTTTTCTCATCGGCCTTCTTATCGACAACTACCTGGGGACCGTTACGTACAGCTAGTGCCGCTTGCGGTCTGTGGATAAACCCACTGCCAGCGTAGTAGTCGAGTCTCTAGAGTCCCACACAGAGAGTTTCCTATTCCAGGTGAAAGGATATAGAGGTCGTATGGTTTTACGACAAGGGTTCGGACACATACGTGCGTTTACACACGTACGACTTTCGGACAGTTTTTACCAGTCGGCTTTGGTTTAAGCCAGTTACTAGTATCCGGTTATTGGATTTTTACAGTCTAAAGTTTTTCCGTATTTTTACGGATTGGAGGGGCGTTCTCGTAATTTTGCGGGAACCTTCTAGAAGGTGGTGACTAAGGAGGTTAAGGTGTAAAATGAAATGAGTGTAAAAATGAGTCACCTTGATGATTCATAGAAGTCTTTTGTCATTCTAATGAATCATCACAAGATATTATCAAGCATGGTTGCTAAAATTGTTTTTTATGATTTTCTAGTAAAAAGAAATGCTAGATATATATCTTCTTGATTCACTATTCTCATAAGAATGCTCATTATCATTTTCATCTTCTCTCTCCTCTAGCTCTCCCTCTTCAAGAAAACTAATCCTCCCTTCTCATGAGTTGAGTACAAGGGTTAGTAAGACTTAACAATCCATAACCATCACTCTATATCGATCTATCTTCTTCGATTAGCAATCCAAGAAGGTTAGTTGCCTCAAGTTTAGAGGCGAAGCTTGGAGTTTTGCTCTCGGGTGGATCTTCTACTACTTCAAGAAGGCCGAGGAGAACAAGGAGTTCGTAAAGACGAAGGAGTTGATTCATTAGGTATAATCCCGAAACACCGTATTTTAGAAACACTTGTGTTTGGTTATTTATAGTTTAGCTTCGATTCAAGTGGTTAGTCGATGTTCGTTCACTAAACAAGTTCGTTTTTTGAAAATTCCGCCTCCCCACAAGTATTGGGGTGTACTACATCGACTTACAGTTAGTTTAAAGACATTTTAGTCCACAGCTAGTTTAAGGACGTTGCGGTCCATTGCACGTTTTTGCGGTGAAGTTTTTCCGGATAGCACTTACAGAGTTTGGTACACAGGAAGACAGCGAGCAGACACAAGGGTCTTCATCTGTCATTAACCTGGGCTGTGACTCGTCAGGCAAAGTATTTCTTCAGGAATCGACCGTTTATTGGCCGGAAGGGTCTCTCGCCCTGCATATCCATGAGCAAGTAAGCCCCAACTTGGTAGACTTTGTCTATGATGTACGGGCCCTCATAGTTTGTCTCGAATTTCCCCCGTTCGGCATGATTGGGGATCATAGGTCTTTTGACAACTAGCACGAGTTCGTCTTGGCGGAATATTCTCGGCCTGGTTAATCTTTCGTATGAGCGTGTCATCTTTAATTTGTAAGCTTCCAAGCTTTGTTGCGCCATGAGACGAGTTTCATCGAGGGTGTCGAGCTCCTCAAGCCGAAGATGAGCATTCTCTTCCTCTGTTAGTTCGTAATAAACCGCCACTCACAGAGAGGGTAGCTCTATCTCCAAGGGGAGTACTGCTTCCATTCCGAATACCAATTCATACGGTGTTGTATTCATAGCCATTTTGAATGTAGTCCGGTAAACCCAGAGAGCTTCATGCAGTCTCTCGTGTCAGTCCTTTTTATTTTTGGACACCGTCTTCTTTATGACCATTGTCAAGGTTTTGTTGAAAGCCTCAGCTAGACCGTTAGCTCAGGGATTGTAGACTGAAGAGTATCTCCAGACTATGATATGCTGCTGTGTAAAGAGGCTGATTCTGTGACTTCTGTAGGCCGGACCGTTATCGGAGATAATCCGTCGCAGAGTGCCGAACCGATATATGATGCGCATCTTGAAGAAATGGAGGATGTTTTTCGTCTTCACTTCTCTTAGCGGTATGGCTTCTGCACACTTGATGAAGTAATTAGTTGTCGCCAAAATGAACCGATGTCTTTTGGACGATACTGGTTCGATGGGCCCAATTATGTAGGTTCCCCACATTACGAGCGGCCATCTAGCCACTGTTTGGTGCAGCGGGTTTGGATTCCGATGGATGAAGTCTCCATGAATTTGGCATGAGGGGCACTGCTTCGCGTATTCGAGGCAGTCCTGAATTATCGTGGGCCAATAGTAGCCCATTCTTTTGATCTTCAGCTTCATCTTCGGCCCCGCTTGATGAGAACCGCAGAGTCCGTCGTGAGTTTCTTGAACGACTCTTCTTTCTTCTTTCGGTCCCAGGCATCTCAGCCACAGAGAGTTGAACAATCTATTATATAGAGTATCATTGACGAAGGTGAAAGACAGAGCTCGTTTCATGAGCTGATGTCTTGAGAATGCGTCTTCAGGTGTTCGGTGGGAATTGAAGTAGTCTATAAAAACTTCTCTCCAATCCTTAGCCCCTCCTTGGTCCTCTATTTGTAGGGTTGTTTTCTTGGTCGCTTCCTTTTCTTCAGACGACTCCAGAGATATTACTGTTGTTGCAAGAACCCGACGGCTTTGACAACGATCCTTACATCATCGAGGTTTTCGTCAGCCAGTTCTTTAGCGAGTTTGGCTAACGTATACTCCTTGCTATTTTTTGCACGCGGTATGCTTTGTAGGGCATAGGAAGGGATTTGAGTCAGCAATTGTTGAACTCTCTCGCCGTACTTTACTAACTCTGGCTTGCACGTCTGATAGTCACCGTTTACTTAGCAAACGACCAGCTGGGAGTCTCCGTATATGAGGAGGTTTTCGATTCCCATGTCGACAGCGATCTCAAGACCTGCTATCAAGGCCTCATATTCTGCCTCATTGTTTTTCCTCGGCTCTGTTAAGGAAAAGGCAAAGCGCATTATCCCTCCTTGTGGAGTTACGAAGATGAGGCCTACCCCAGATTTGATCATGGGGGAGCTGTGCTTTCACTTCTTCAGGGAAGACGCCTCATCAAAGTAGAGTTCCCATCAGGTATCAGTCCCTCCTTTCTCCTTGTTGATCATGTCAAACGCGTGCTCATATGGCAATTCGCAATTTAAGGGTGAATCTGCCGGTATTGGATGCTCAGCGAGGAAGTCGGCGATGGCCTGGACTTTCACTGCCTTGAGGGGTCGATATGTTATCGAGAATTCCATCAAGAGTAGGGCCCATTTAGCGAGCCGTCCCTTTAGTATGGCTCTTGACATCAAATATTTGAGAGGATCCACTTTTGATATGAGATGGACCTCATGTGCTGAAGCATAATGCCGAAGCGTCGTTATCGCAAAGATTAACGCCAGGCAGTGTTTTTCGATAGGGGAGTAGTTGTTTTCTGCCCCAAGGAGAACTCGACTCAAATAGTAGAGGGCTCTCTCCTTCCCTTGGCCGTTCTCTTATGCCCATAGCGCGCTTAACGAACCTTCGAGAGCTGTTGTGTACAGAATGAGAGGCTTTCCTTTGACCGGAGCGGTCAGTACCGGTGAGTTCTGCAGATATTGCTTGATATCGTCTAGTGCACTCTGGAATTTACGATCCCAAACGAACGGGGTTCCCTTCTTCATTAAATGACTGTAGGGGCAGCATTTGCCGGAGAGGTTAGCTATGAACCACCAGATATACGAGAGCTTTCCTTGGAGAGACCGCAGTTGCTTGAGAGTTCTTGGCGGAGGCATTTCCATAATCGCCTTGTTCTTTGACGGGTCTATTACGTTGCCCCGGTGTCGTACGATGAATCCTAGGAATTTTCCTGAGGAGACTCCGAACGCGCATTTTAGAGGATTCATCTTCAGGTTGTATTTCCGAAGGCGCTGAAACACTATCTTCAGAGGCTCCCAGTGCTCCTCGTACGATTTGCTTTTCACCACGAGGTCGTTGATATAGCATTTGACGATTTCATGTATGAGGTCATCGAAAATCGTCGTCATGGCCCTTTGATAGGTAGCGCCAGCGTTCTTCAGACCGAAAGTCATCACTTTGTAGCAGAATATGCCCAGAGGAGTCCAGAAAGCGGTATGCTTCTGGTCCTCGGGATGCATCTTTATTTGATTGTACCCCAATGATCCGTCCATGAAGGAGAAGACTTCATGAGTGGACGTGTTATCTATCATCATCTCGGTAACCGGTACGTGAAAGTCATCCTTCGGACAGGCTTTTCTGAGGTCCCGAAAGTCCACGCAGATGCGCACCATCCCATTTTTCTTCATCACTCAGACAATGTTGGCGATCCAATCGGGGTATTGAACTTCTTGGATGAAGCCAGAGTCGATCAGCTTCTTGACTTCAGCGTTGATACTCATTTCAAGTTCGAGCCGTATTCTTCTTGGTGCTTGCTTAACTGGCTTGACGTCCGGAGATATTGCTAATTTATTCACAGATATTTCTGGATCTAGCCCAGGCATCTCAGAATAGTTCCATGCGAAGCAGTCTTTATACTGCATGAGCACGTCTTTTAGCGTAGCCACCTGCTCTTTAGACATCAGCTCACTGACGAACATTGGCCGCGGGTCGTTTGTCGTCCCCAAGTCGATTTTCCTTAGGTTGTCCGCCGTGGTGTGTATCCCATCTTCTAATTCTTTTGGTGCCGGTGGAAATTCTGAGATTACCTCGTCTTCATCCTCATTTTTGAAGCACCAGGAGAAGTCATCCACATTCTCGCGCTCTCATTCTTATGACAGCGTTATCACATGGCAGTTACGAGATCGTTTCCAAGACCGACGTTGATCTGGTTTTACTCTCGTCATATACGTTGCTTTTGGCACATGCCTTTGCGGTGGGGCTACCCTCTAACTGTTGGATAGAGAGAATCTGCCGAGTTGATATTGGTCTTCGACCCAGTTTTTGAAAGTGAAGCAGTCTTCAAGAGGATGTCTTATTGCTCGGTGATAGGAGCAATAATCTGGTTGACAGACCTCGTTTGCTTGTTCGGGGTGCTTGGACTCCGGGAGCGTAATCATTAGATGTTTCACGAAGAGGTCGAATATCTTCCTTGTCTTGTCTTGAGGGGTGGAATATGCTCGACCCATCTTTTTCATTAGAGACGGATTCCGGCTGACCTTTTCTTGCTCGCATGGCCTTTTAGATCCGTTTTTCCACTGTCGAATGTTTTTTCCGTTCTTTAACTTGTTTTTGCCTCCGCGTTGGGCCTTACTTTTGCCACAAGAGCGCACAGAGGGTTGAGGGTGAAGGGGATCGTCATCCTCCGTAGCCTGCTGAATGATACGTTGCGCCCTGGATTTCTCGTAAATGGCCATTTTGCGGCTGTGGTCATCTCGAACCCTTTGACCTGCTTCCCTTATTAGCTTGTCCATTTGTTCTTCAAACGATGGACTTGGCATTATAATGGCAGGATCTCGTTCCGGTTCAACGTCGGCGTCTTTTAAAAGAGCATCCCCTTCTTCATCAAGGTCCTTTATGACATTGCAGCCGTGGAATTGCTCCTGTTTCTTGGACTGGACATATCCAAGCCCAATCATTTCCATTTCTCCGTTGGGCAATTTTCGCTGAGTTCCAGGGACGTTCCAAATCCTGTTGTAGAACTGAGCTTGTCGAGGAGTCTGTTTGAAAGGTAAGCCTTGGCATCTTAATAACCTTCTCAATCCCTCCGTGTAGTATCTGGGTAGACTGATGGGTTGGAGCCTGTCGAGCGCAAAATCGGCACCATGCCATACTTCTATTTCGACTTTTGTCTCCGTGGATCAATAGAATAGGATAGCCTTTTCGCCTCTTCGCCTGGGAGGCACGTAGAATGTCTGCAGCTCTTGCACACTATATGTCTCAAGTGCATCAAGCTCTCTGTAGTGCTTCTGTGGAACCATGGCGATTTGCAAACTCTGATCATCTCCAGTGAAGGCCTGCATTGATGGTCATACCGAGAACACTACGTTGACTTAATCTTCAGAGTCACTGCCAAAGACCAGAATAGGGATAGATAGTCCCGGCTTGTATCATTGATGCGGCCCCGAATATACTATCTCTTCTTCCTCCTCGGTATCGCTCCCGAAGAACGGAATAGTGGTGATAGCTTTTTTCTTATTCTCCGGTTTATGGCATCTTTCCGTCTCTTCAAAGTTTGGTAAGAAGTGCTTTGCATCTTCGTACTTTCGGATTTCATTTACGAAGAATGGATTTAGTTCCCCTGTCACGGTATACTCGAGACCATCTTTGAAATACTTCATACACTGATGTTGTGTAGAAGGGATGATGTTGTATTCATGTAGCCAAGGCCTGCCGAGCAAAGCGTTGTAGCAGGTCTTGGCGTCAATGACATGAAATTTGATGTCAGTGACGAGCAGCCCAAAGTGTAACGTTAGTATTACAGACCCAAGCGTCCGTGATGACTGGAAGTTGAACCCGGAGATGGTGATTTTATCCCGAGCAAGGTGTTGAACACTCATGCAGATTTCTTTTAGCACCCTCACATTTAGGAGGTTGACAGAGGACCCGTTGTCAACTAAGATTTTCCCTATCTTAATGTCATGGTAGTACCCGGTGACATACATGGGACGGTTGTGCTCGCACGTTCCGAGGAGGAGATCTTCATCGCCGAAAGTGATGTCAGCTGTGTGCACTTCTTCCAGCTCTTCCTGCATCTTTTCTTCGTCAAGGAAAGATTGAAACTGCTCGGGCTCTTGTAATGCCCTGATCAGAGAATCTCGTGCCTCTTTAGACAACAAAAGGGCATCCAAAATGCTTAGCTGTGAGGGTATCTTCCTCAGGTCTGCTAAGAAATTGTAATCCACTTTGTTTTTCTTGGGCGGGTCCTTAGCTGCCAGCTCTTCGATGAGTCGATCATCGAGGGCGATATCCTCAGGGACTTTTTCCTTCCCCTTATCTTTTTTGTTCGACCCCTTGTTTGTGGGTCCGAGGTTCTTTTCAGGCAACGTACGGTTACGCAGCTGAATGTTTTCACAGTTCTTTACCTCTTCATCTTCTCATGAGGTGGATTCTTTGATGAGAGGGCCGAGGGCTACTTCTTAGTCAGAATCGCTTCCGAAGGTATGAAATTTCGATCCCCTGGTATCAACCATGTGACAGTTGCCGGCAGTTCTTTTGTGCTCATCTGTCGTGCTTCTCTGCTCCCGACGAGTTTTTCGCTTCATCCGCTTGAAATGTTGTCGGTGAGCAATATATCCCTGCTACCACTTTTTAAAATCCAGGCATTCTTCGATAGGGTGTGCAATACTTTGATGGTGTAAGCAGCAGTTAGGACGTACATCCGTTTCGTGAAGGTGTATACTGCCAGGAGTATCTCCTTTGAAAGATGGCAGCTTCATTCTCATTGATAGGGCTTTAGCGAACCGTTTCCTTGTCTTAAGCATATTTTTGTCTGCCGCGGGCGAGCTTCGATCTGGTTAGGGTGCTTTGTGACTTATCCCTACTATGATTTCTTTAACTTGATGCCGACGCCTGGCCCTTTCGAATATGGCCATTTCACGCTCGCGATCAGCTTTGCTCTTATGACGGGCTTCATTCAGCAGCATGTCAATCATCTCGTCTGACAGTTCCAAGGATCTTGACACCGACCCTACCCCCAGCTCCTCTATATTATCTTCTGATGCCGAGTAAGATTCTTCATTATTTAGCGACGAATGAGAGATCATGTGGCAACTTGCCACATAATCTTCGGGTTCTTCTGACGAGTCGTCTCCCTCACCATTGTCTTTATCTCCGCCCTCAAGGATATGGTTGAGAAACTCTTGGAGTGTGACCGGGGTTCACACCTTCTGATTATATTCTTCCAGCGCGTCAATATGCTTTTGCAAATCTGTGTGCTTGTCATCAAGCTGCGTGGGCTTCTTGATCTTCTTCATTTTCTTCGAAGACTTTGACGGCTGGGCCTGGGTGTTTTTGTTAGGTCCACGTTACCCACCCCGGTTCTTTCGGGGAGGCGGAATAGGTAAAAATCAAAATTTTCCTCACTAGGTAACATGGACCATCCATGAAGGTTCTTTGCTAAACAAAAACTAACAAAGACTACAAATTTTAGGTACTATGTAGAATGGTTATACCTAGGTCTTGAACTCCTTCTCTTCTTTTAGTGGTTCTCCTCTTTGCTTGCTCTTTGTAGTGGCTTGAACGGCTCCTCCTGGTCGTCTCCTCTTTTCCGTAGATAGATCCACCCGAGGGCCTCGAATTTGAGCTCCTATCTCAACCTAGAGATAACTAAGGTTCTTGGTTTGCTAAACCTAGAACCTTAGAATGAGTAGAGAAGAGTTATGGTGGTTTTATCTCAAAAGTTCATGATTTCCAACTCATGGAACACTTGAACTTTTAGAGAGGAAGTGGGAGAGCTTTCGAGAAATAATATGATAGAATGAGCTCTCATCTTGCAACCATGCTCACATATTTTGGAATAATGATAATAATAATAATGTTTAAGAATTGTGATGGTTAGTTTGTTAATGACCACTATCATTGCCTTCATTTAATGCATTTTGCAAAGAACAAGAAGTATCATTGAAATGAAATGATGATGGTCAACAAGACCACAAAGGTCAACCGGTCCACAAGGTCAACAAGTCAACAAAAGTCAAATTGTCAACAACCCTAATGTTCAGACCATAATATTACATTTTTCATTCCCCTATTCTTATCCGTTTTATAAGTAAACAGGTACTCTTGACGCACGTTTGTTGCATGTTACAGGATACAGGGTTTGGATGCAGATACAGTGAAAAAGACGAAAGCTGATACAGAAAAGTGACTTTTGACAAACAAGTAGACGGGTCCTAAACATGTCTAGTCGAAGAACAGTGCAAGGTCCAGAATGTCAAGTGAACGGTCAAAAGATACGAACAAGTTTTCACTGAAGATCTGGAGAAGACCTAGAGGCCCAACAGAGAAAATACATATGGAAATAGGAAGCCCAAGAATATAGGAAGGAGTCACAGAATTTTAGTGAGCCAAGCTCACCAAAGGGCCGCGGATCCGCGGCCATCTAGTGCGCATGTCGGCACCGACTTCTTGTGTCGGTGCGACGGTTTGGGTGTTGGGATTTTTAGAGGTCAAATCAGTAATTGCGCATGTGCGAGACTCTGAAACCCTAATTCTCCTGTTTACTTATAAATTGTAATCTCAAAATTGTAAAACCCTATGCCTCTTTTCAATCAATAAAATTCAGAATTTCTGAGAGATAAATTCAGATCTGTTCTTCTTGTTTGGATGGAGCCGTCAACTTAGGAAGGTATTTTATTTCTGTTTCTTTTAATTAAAATGTTTTCTCATCCCCTAATGAGCGAGTAATCTCCTCGCTTGTTAGGGTTAGCCTTAGGGAAAGGGTTGAGAGATGAGATCTCTCACCCCTTTCAATGCCACTTTCACCTAATGAATTAGAACTCCACGCATACGAGCACAACCGCTCCCTGCGGCATCCTACCCTTCGAGGTAACGATGAACCGTAGTATAAAGGCCCGGTTGCGCGCGTTTTCCGTGGGGGTTAGGATAATTATCAATAAAGGAAGGATACAAATCTAGAGGAAGAAACATCTTCCCAAAAGATTTGGATCAACTTTATTAATAATTACATTAACATCTAATAGATCTAAAAAAGAAGGCATTGAAAGCGGTGAGGAAAAAAGTTTATCTCCAAAACTTCCCCTAAGCCTAACCCTAGCAAGACTCTTAATTAGATTAATTAGACCCAGTTTTTATAGATTTTTATAAATCAACCAAAACGACATTTTGAATCAACTCGTTAAAACACATAAAAGAAATTTACCCGTCTCTGTGGATCGACCCGTACTCACCGGCTAGCTGCGAAGCGACGCCGTTTCTGATTGCGGTAAACTCAAATTTTGACACTAACCAAATGGCGCCGTTGCCGGGGACGACGTAATTTTTCTTTTTGTGAATTTTCGGGTTGATATAAATTTTAAAAAATTATAAAAATCTGAAAATATAAAAAAATACAAAAATTATCAACTTTGATCTGTTTGAAGGGTTTGCTATTTGAATCTTGCAGGAACAGCAAAAACTTTTGGATCTGGAGTTTTACAGAAGGTCAAAACAGAAAAGGGAGCATAAGAACATAGAGGAATTTTAAGGACAGAATAGTACAAAAATTTTCAGACCCTGATTCCCTCAAAGGACCGCGTTTCCGCCGCTTTAGGGGCCCCTACGCCGCGGTTCCGCCGCGTTCCTGCCACGTCAGGGCATCATTTTTGCATGGTTTGCTCTATTTTCTTCCCCTCTGTAACCTACAATATATCCACTGTAAAAATTTTCTGCAGGGTTCTTTGCGCAAAAAAAAAAATCTTTCTCCCCCTTCTAAATAACAGATTTTCTGCAGGTTTCTTTGCGCCGCGCTAAAAATTGATTGCAAGTGAAATTGTATTGTTTTGCATAATTTAATCGAACTCTAAGGGGCTAATTGACCAAACTCAGATTGGATGGGGATTTCATCACCCTTCCCAGGACCCCAGAAAACACCTAAAGCATGTGCATTGACCACAATTAATTAAAAAAAGACTAGATTCAGACTTAAGGACGTCGAGCTCAATAGGAAAAGGACCAGAATAGGCATCGACCGTTTATCTTAACCGACATTGCGGTGTCTAGGCTAGTGGTTATTAATTAGGCCCACTGTAGTGGTGGTTCCTTCCCACTTACCTGGCCGTACTTGTCCGTGAAGAGGCGGTTTGAGGTCCTATTTCTAGCCCTAGTTAGAAGCTGTCTAGCAGACCCAGGCGACCCTAGATCTAGGCCTGATTGTGCATGTGTGGTTGATTACATTTGTGTCACGAGTCCCTTTTCGAAAACCTTTTTTTTTGCAAAACTCTCACATAAATAAAAAGAAAAAAAAAGGAAAATTTTTATAAAATCTTGCAAAAAGAATTTTGTCGCTAAGAAATCCCTGCACCCCACTTGCACCACCTACCTTCTTTCTTTTCTCTTTCTTCTATCATGGGTACCCCACATCATAAATCTCTTGCCGAATTTTGGTATCCCGAACCTAACTTTGCGTCGTTCGTCAATTGTTTCGGTCAATTTAAAAACGATCCCTCGTTGACAAAAATTTCGTTGAAAGATCAAATAGAGGCGTCTAAGAGAAATAGTTTGACTTTTCAACCCACTTTGTGTCAACCGAGTCAACCTTTACAACCTACATATGTAGATACCACTTCTTCAAGTCCTTCTGTCACTCCTAGGCCGATGTCCATTGCCGAGCATATTGCTCAATCTCGCAGTCGATCTTTCACCCCTCTCCACTCATCTAGTTTTAGGGATCCGCACGATTATTCACCTTCTTATCCATATGTTGACCCTACTCCTGTCTTACCACCCACTTCCTACCAGTCATACCCGACCTTCCCACCTTCACTAGACGCTGTTTCTACACAGCCATTAGGGAGTTTTGCATATCCACACGAGTCCGAATCTTTTACTGAAACCCCTCACCACCTAAGTCTAGTTTGGAAGAGTTGTTGGAGGCATATATTGCTGCAACAAATAAAATGATGAGGAATGTGGAAGCGTCCATGGCCGCCCTTATGCAACCTAGTGAACCGGTAGCTAGTGTTCCGCTAGCTCAAAATTTTTTAATGTATAAGGAGGCGGTTGGACAGAGTGAGAATGAGAGAGGATTTACAAATCAAACCTACCCTTACCCAATTGAAGTCCACAACTCCTGTTTTCCATCGATTGCCCTAAATAGTTCACCTGTTGAAAATAAAAATGAGTTGTGTGATTTTGTAGTGCTTGATTTGCCAAACTCTGAAGAACCCCTTTCTAGTGAAACCGCACCTAATCCGTTTAACCTTTACACATCCACTCTAGAACCTACATTAATAAACATCCATGCTTTTGAGGAGGTGTCTAAAGAAATGGATTTTCACTTGATTGAGGATATAGACACCGGGAATATTTCAGATGATGAACCTGTCGATTTAATTGAAATTTTATGTTCAAATCATCATCCTGAGTTATTAAATGTTTCTCCCGAATCTCATATGCGTCTAGATTTTGATGATAATGGCATGGATGAATTAAATATTGAGGATAGTACTGAAGAGAGTTTTGAGGATAATATCGAGGTTGAACCATTTTTTGTGTCGGATTTTCCAATTCAGCCTCCTGAACCTTTGGCTGTTATATCACCCTCCCTCCTTCCTATTGTTCCGACCGAACAAATGACCGTTACGCTTTCATCTCCTATACCAAGTTCGGCGTACCCATGTTTTCTTGCGAATCTTGAGGGATTTGACCCCATTGCACGACGAGTTGGTAGGTTAGCGCAATCACTTTTAACACATCGGTCATCACAAATTGCGCTAATTTATTCACTCAATTTACACCCTCAAGATCGCACTCCACTTCTTTCTTCTTTCCGTCTTTCTTCTCCCCCACCGAGACCATATTCTACCATTCTTCTTTCCACACGGTCTCGCGTGCTTTTCATCTCTTTTCTTTCCATCCCATTTTTGCACCAACTCTACCAATACCATGATAAGATTTTTGAATGGTTGGTGCTAATATTTGGCTTGTGTAAGGCCAAGCTTAACTTAGGGGGGAATCTTGTTGTATATATGTATATATCCTTTTGTTTTCTTTTTCTATAAACAATAAAAATTCAAAACATAAAAAAATTATAAATAAATAAACAGGGGAGTATCGGTATTTTGACCCTCTTGGTTTAGCATGACAGTGAGGACACTGTCAAGTTCAAGTTTGGGGGTATGCTCGGTACGTCTTCTTCCTTCGCATTCATTTGTACATATTTTTGCATTTGCATACCTACTTAAAAACCCATAAAAATTGAAAAATTTCAAAAATTATTGTATTCAATTTTGGCTAATTGACTAGAGTTTGACAGATAGGTTAACTGGCTAGGAACAACTAGATCTTTGACTTAGTAAATTAAAAACCCTGAAAATAACCTTCCTTAAAGTTTAACGGTAGAAAGTATATGTCTTGTAGTTTATTTTAGAAATAGGCAAATTTTGTGTTCACTTCTTGGGCTAAGTCGAAACAAGGGAAGAGTATTGATGTTCTTATTAGAGTATAAGTTTGAAAAATAGTTCCTAGCTTAAGTCTAGATTTTGAAAACGTATACCCTACAATTTGCACAATCACGCACCTTGAAACTTGGAATAGTAGAAGAGACCTTGAAATGCTCTTGTCTAAAGTCCTTAGTACGAAGAAAATAAAAAAAAAGTGTGAATAAAGAAAAGAAAAAATGGACACTGGTTTTTGTGATTACCTAAGGCTGTAAAAATAGAAAAATATTTAGCGAGGGTGCCTTATCACCTAGTGCCTTAGACCAACTGGTTTGGGAGTCACTGCTAAAGCCTTGGGTGTTGCAAAACTAGGAAGTACGCTTTAAAGTGCTAACGCATCTTGTAGTCGGTTGTTGGTACCTCAAGAAGTATTAACGGTCGCATGAAGGATGTGTAAGCAAATTTCATTTAAAAATTCATTAATTAATAAGTGCTTTGGACAATGGACGAGAGTACGATTGCTTGATTTGAATTTCCAAGTGTATGGGTGATATTTACACACACGTAGGGATATGTGATTAGAGTTTAGATAAGAGAAAGGAATGAAGAATAAAACTTGCATCTTTAGTAGGGTTGATAGAAATTCCTGAGTGGAGATGTAACCCTAGAAGGAAAACTTAAGAGATGTCGAAAGCTAAGTAGGTCTACATAACATATATAATCTTAAGTTAAATGATGAGGAAGTGTGAAGAATATGGGTGGACAATTTGCGAGTCAAAAGATAATAGAATTCCTTGTTAGAAAACCTAATTGGAAAACAAAAGTCAATGGGCTGAGTTGATAGGATTTTGTGGGTGTAATCCGCAGAAAACCCTCAGGAGACAACACTCCTCCTACTAGGGACACCTAGAGGTTTAACGGCTTGTTGCACGTGCTCAGTGCAATCGCGTTTCCCTGCGAAAGTGTGGTTAGGATTTTAGAAAATAAAATAATAAGTTTGCTCGAGGACGAGCAAAAGGTAAGTTTGGGGGTATTTGTTCAGACCATAATATTACATTTTTCATTCCCCTATTCTTATCTGTTTTATAAGTAAACAGGTACTCTTGACGCACGTTTGTTGCATGTTACAGGATATAGGGCTTGGATGCAGATACAGTGAAAAAGACGAAAGCTGCTACAGAAAAGTGACTTTTGACAAACAAGTAGACGGATCCTAAACAAGTCTAGTCGAAGAACAGTGCAAGGTCCAGAATGTCAAGTGAACGGTCAAAAGTTACGAACAAGTTTTCACTGAAGATCTGGAGAAGACCCAGAGGCCCAACAAAGAAAATACATATGGAAATAGGAAGCCCAAGAATATAGGAAGGAGTCACAGAATTTTAGTGAGCCAATCTCACCAAAGGGCCGCGGATCCGCGGCCCAAGCCAACCAATGCCGCGGATCCGCGGCCATCTAGTGCGCATGTCGGCACCGGCTTCTTGTGTCGGTGCGACGGTTTGGGTGTTGGGATTTTTAGAGGTCAAATCAGTAATTACGCATGTGCGAGACTCTGAAACCCTAATACTCCTGTTTACTTATAAATTGTAATCTCAAAATTGTAAAACCCTATGCCTCTTTTCAATCAATAAAATTCAGAATTTCTGAGAGATAAATTCAGATCCGTTCCTCTTGTTTGGAGGGAGCCGTCAACTTTGGAAGGTATTTTATTTCTGTTTCTTTTAATAAAAATGTTTTCTCATCCCATAATGAGCGAGTAATCTCCTCGCTTGTTAGGGTTAGCCTTAGGGAAAGGGTTGAGAGATGAGATCTCTCACCCCTTTCAATGCCACTTTCACCTAATGAATTAGAACTCCACGCATACGAGCACAACCGCTCCCTGCGGCATCCTACCCTTCGAGGTAACGATGAACCATAGTATAAAGGCCTGGTTGCGCGCGTTTTCCGTGGGGGTTAGGGTAATTATCAACAAAGGAAGGATACAAATCTAGAGGAAGAAACATCTTCCCAAAAGATTTGGATCCACTTTATTAATAATTACATTAACATCGAATAGATCTAAAAGAGAAGGCATTGAAAGCGGTGAGGAAAAAAGTTAATCTCCAAAACTTCCCCTAAGCCTAACCCTTGCAAGACTCTTAATTAGATTAATTAGATCCAGTTTTTATAGATTTTTATAAACCAACCAAAATGACATTTTGAATCAACTCGTTAAAACACATAAAAGAAATTTACCCGTCTCTGTGGATCGACCCATACTCACCGGCTTGCTGCGAAGCGACGCCGTTTCTGATTGCGGTAAACTTAAATTTTGACACTAATCACCTAACCATAGCACAATTATCCTTAATTAATATTATTAACCATATTCCTCATTCTCATTTGGGTTTGGAAAAAGTCAACGGTCAACAAGTCAACCAAAGTCAAATGGTCAACAATCCTAATGAGAATCCTCTGCCTCTGTCAACTGTGCATACACACCTGCATCCATCTTCTGAGGAACACGAATACACTGAGACAAAACCAATCCCAAAACATATACTTGGATCTGGCTTAAACCAAATCCCGCTAGTAATAACTTCCCGGACACCAAACGTGCACAAGTGGGCGGATGTGAACGAACCCCGTCGCAAAACCATGCGACCTCTACTCAGTTTTTCCCAAAGGCGAGTAATCCTCTGTTGGGACTCCAAAGGCTCGACACTACGCTGGCAGTGGGTTTAACCACAGGATGCAAGCGGTACTAGCTGTACGTAACGGTCCCCAGGTAGATGCCGACAAGAAAACTAATGAGGTGAACCCATCCGAACTCCTACTGAGCCTGATTGTGACAATCTCCGTACAGTCCGGTCTGTTCATCTAAGAGTATCGCATGGCGGGCCTAGGGGGCGGTAAATGTCAGTCCCCTAATAGCGATACAAGTCATGTCGGAGTGTAGCACAGAACACCCTGAGAAACTGCTGGTAACACTACCAGCAAATCTCGCTTGCCCTGGCCAGGGACGACTATATGTAATGGCTCTTATTGACACAGCGCGATATCAACTCCCAATACCGGGAGAGATGAATCATGTCTAACCGTCACTGCCTCCAAGTGCTTCGGGACTGCACCCAACTACTACCAGTTTGCACGAATCAATAGAGCCGTGGTAGGGTAGTAATCTAAGTACATTGTAAACACACTCGAGGCGCAGTGACAGTGTCAAGTCAACGGACTAAGCTGTACTCATGTCACCTGGGAACTGTTAACTGACGATAGGTATAATACCAACCAACAGTTCCCGACGAGTCATGTCCAGTGTACTCGTAACCTAACGAGCACCTGCATACTATCTCCAGTACGACGTACTGATGGCTGTGGGACATACCATCTCCCCTGCTGGGATGAGAAGCGTATGCACCAGTCTACTCTGGAGTATCGATGCCCTGTCTCGATAATACTTTGACCAGGGACCAAAATAAGGAGGTGCTTATAGACTACCCAGCCCCCACTAGTGTGATCGCCATCACAACGCCGGTAGTCAAGCAAGGATCCTGAGGGCCCCATCAATATGTTTTTAGCGATATGTTAAAAGAAACATATACACATATTAAGATAGATACAAACCAAGTAGCATACAACTATACCGAGCAAGACTGTTGTAAACCCGTGTATATATCCCAAGCTTCCAAAATGTATTATACAGACTAGTACTATACAATAATGGCCTCTAGGGCATACATATCTAACAATCTCCTACTTGCTCTAAAGGCCAGTGATTGGTGTACCGCATACCCAACGTCTGCTCTAAGGCCAGCTGCTGGCGTACCGCATACCCAATCGCTCAAAAAAGTCGCTCGAACTGTGTTTGAGGGAGGGCCTTTGTGAATGGATCCGCCGTGTTGTCTTTTGTGTCCACTCTCTGTACCTCGATCACCTGGCGATCAATGATCTCCCTGATCAGGTGATACCGCCTTAAGATGTGTCTGGATTTTTTATGGGACCTTGGTTCCTTCGCTAAAGCTATAGCCCTATTGTTATCGCAATACAAAGGTATTGGGTCAACAATGGACCGAACCACCTGAAGTTCACTAATGAACTTCTTCATACAGACCGCCTCTTTTCCGGAATCGCTTGCAGCATTGTATTCAGCCTCCATCGTCAAGTCTGCGACGGTATCCTGTTTGGAACTCTTCCAACACACCGCCCCTCCGTTGAGGGTAAACAAAAAACCCGAGACAGACTTGCTGTCATCTTTGTTACTCTGGAAGCTTGAATCGGTAAAGGACTCGACCCTGAGGTTTCCATTACCGTAAACCAGGAACATCTACTTAGTCCTTCTCAGGTACTTGAGAATGTTCTTCACTGTCGTCCAATGGTCCTCACCTGGGTCTGACTGATACAGGCTCATCACGCTCAGCGCGTAAGCTACATCTGGTCTTGTACATAGCATCGCATACATTATAGACCCTACCGCCGAAGCGTATGGTATAGTGCTCATGCGAACCTTCTCCTCGTCAGTCTTAGGAGACATCTTCTTGGAGAGGGTGATTCCGTACAATGCGGGTATATTACCGTGCTTGGAATCTTCCATACTAAATCTCTTTAGTACGGTCTCTATGTACCTGGACTGCGAAAGTCCCAGTAATCTCTTAGATCTATCTCTGTAGATTTTGATCCCCGATATGTATGAGGCATCACCCAGGTCCTTCATGGAGAACCGTTGTGACAAGAATAGCTTGAACGATTGTAGCATAGGAATGTCATTTCCTATCAAAAGAATGTCGTCCACGTACAAGACTAGGAACACGACAGTTCGTCCTACAATCGTCTTATAGATCCAAGGTTCATCTTTGTTCTTAATGAAATCAAATTCCTTGATTGCCTCATCAAAACAGTTGTTCCAGCTCCACGATGCCTGCTTTAATCCATAAATGGATTTAAGCAACTTGCACACCTTCCTGCCGCTCCCACTGTCTACGAAACCTTCTGGCTGATCCATGTAAACGCACTCTTCCAAACAGCCATTTAGAAAAGCCGTTTTTACATCCATCTGCCAGATTTCATAGTCATGGAAGGCAGCAATGGCAAGTAGGATCCGAATGGATTTGAGCATAGCCACTGGAGAAAAAGTCTCGTCATATTCCACACCAGGTCTTTGACGAAAACCTTTTGCAATGAGTCTGGCCTTATAGGTTTCCACCTGCCCATCTACACCAAGTTTCCTTTTGTAGATCCATTTGCATCCAACGGGTTTTACCCCAGGTGGAGCAATATCCAAGGTCCACGCCTTATTGGTGTACATGGACTCCATTTCGGATTGCATAGCTTCTAGCCACTTATCAGAGTCCCTACTGATAATGGCCTGCCTGAAACTGGTAGAGTCATCTTCTTCTAAGATGCAATCCTTTCGATCCCCGTCTACGAGAAAACCGTAGTAACTCTCCGGCGGATGAGAAATCCTACCAGATCTGTGGAGTGGCTGAGGTTCGTCTGGGGTTATTGAATCGTGAGGTTCTGTCAAATCTTCAGTTTCATTTTGTGGTCGCTGAATTTCTTCCAGCTCTACCGAACTCCGACTACTTTCTTTTGCAAGAAATTGCCACTCTAAAAAGGTGGCGTGGCGAGATACAAACACCTTCTGTTCCTCGGTGTGGTAGAACAGATATCTTACAGAGTTCTTAGGATATCCCAAAAATTTACATAGAACTGAACGTGTCTCAAGTTTGTCCGGATTTTGTACTTTTACATAGGCCGGACAACCCCATATCTTAATGCGCTTAAGATACGGCCTTTAACCATTCCATATCTCGAATGGTGTCTTAGGCACAGATTTAGACGGAACATCATTCAATAGATATGCCGCTGTCAAAAGCGCATGTCCCCAAAATGAAAGAGGCAACTCGGCACTACTCATCATGGAGCGAACCATATCCAATAGGGTACGATTCCTCCGCTCTGATACACCGTTGTGCTGTGGTGTATAAGGAGGAGTAAGCTGAGAGAGAATACCATTCTCTTTTAAGTAATTTAAGAATTCCGTGCTTAAGTACTCCCCTCTTCTATCAGACCGGAGGATCTTAATACTTTTGCCAGTCTGGTTCTCTACATCGTTTCTGAATTCCTTGAATTTCTCAAAAGCTTCAGATTTATGTTTCATAAGATACACATATCTGAATCTAGAGAGATCGTCAGTGAATGTGATGAAGTATGAGAACCCACCCCTTGCATGTATAGACATCGTACCATATACATCACTGTGTATGAGTCCCAAGAGCTCTGTTGCTCTTTCTCCATGTCCGGTGAATGGAGATTTGGTCATCTTTTCTTTGAGACAAGACTGACAAGTTTCATAAGATGAAAACTCGAACGTATTCAAGAGTCCATCTTTATGCAACTTACTTAGTCTTTTCTTTCCGATATGACCAAGTCTACAATGCCACAAGTAGGATTCATTCGTATCTGAATTCTTCCTCTTGCGTGTGTTTTGTATATTGAGAACTGTATTCTGATTTACAACGTAGATACCATTACACAGTGTACCTCCTGCAACCAGTACCTTATGAAGGTAAATGTTCATGATATTTCTATCAAGAACAAAGTTATATCCATCTTTATCGAGTAAAGAAACTGATATGATGTTGAAAACCATGGAAGGTACATAGTAGCAATCGTTCAAAATCATAGTATTGCCATTTGGCAACACTAGGTGATATTCACCGACGGCTGCAGCAATAACTTGTGCTCCGTTCGCTACCCTGAGCGACATATCACCAGGTGCGACCCTCCTACTTTTTCTCAGTCCCTGCAATATATTACAAATATGAGATCCTGATCCGGTATTAAGTACCCAGGAGGTAGGGCTGACCTAAAGCAGTTCTCAATTACAAGAACACCTGAAGTAGATGCAAAACTATGCTTTTTCTTCAACTGGGTATCCTTGGAATCCATACAATCCTCTTTCCCTTGCTCATACTTATGACTGTTGTCGTAAGTTAGAGACGAACCGACGTTCCCTAGCCCCGAATAAGAATTCGGATCGGTCAAGCGATACATTTTATTATCTTGATTAGGGCGTGAAATAGTTGCTACCTGGAGAGAGAGAAAAGAAACACTCAGCATGCGCTATTGCAAGATTAGATTGGTTTATTGATTTATCTAACCAGGATGGCTCCCATTGTTTCCTCAAATTTTTCTTCAAACCCTAAAAGAAGAACTAGTCAGGATTAATCGCACGTCACAATAATCGCTTAACCTTTCAGCCATGCTAGTGTTGGTACTTCGAGGGAGGTTTTCCAACGCTTTCGCGAAGTTCCTTAATTAAATAACCTCTTTTCCCTGGAGGCGTAGCCCCGCTAACACCGTTCTAGACACCTACTTGGTTTATAGCATTGATTGTTAAGTGAAATAATCTCCTGAGAGTAATCCAACTTATGAGTGGGATCGGGATCCATCGATCATTGTGTAATGACCTAGATGTTGTTGTCGTGCACATCCGTTACTGTCACGCCCCGCTTCCCAGAGTACGCTAAGATGGGCACGTGACATATCAAACCATGCTACCTGTGGATAGGAAATATCCTCCCACAGTCACACTACGGCTGTAGAGATATCAAGAACAATAATAAACAATGCTGGTATGGTCGCATCCGCAAGTTCTGGGTCGCCAAACTCTTTTATTCACTCCCGGGCTGCGACGGATTTTACATACTCTTCATTCGTTGTCTGCCGGTTTCTCTCCTTTTTCTAAGTCAGAATCAGCCGCAATAAACGTTGCGCTGAATATATCAAAAACCTAAGCCTTTTTCCTTGCCCGCCCGTGGATAATTTCATATTCAGCCCAAGATACGTTCTGTTTTTACCGCCGACCGTCCCGAAACCCGGCCGGGCTTAGGGGGCGTTCGCCCGTTGAACCGAATGCTCGCAACGGATTATTCTGCATTCACAGTAGCGCGTCCCCAGACGGAAAGAGAGAAGGAGTCCGGTGGAAAAAAAATAAAAAAGGGATGCAACACGAGGACTTCCGAGGAGGTCACCCATCATAGTACTACTCTTGCCCAAGCACGCTCAACTGCGGAGTTCTGATGGGATCCGGTGCTTTAGTGATGGTATGGTCGCATCCGCAAGTTTGGGTCGCCAAACACTTTTATTCTCTCCCAGGCCGCGACGGATTCTGCATACTCTTCATTCGTTGTCTGCCGATTTCTCTCCTTTTTCTAAGTCAGATTCAGCCGCAATAAACGTTGCGCTGGATATATCGAAAACCTAAGCCTTTTTCCTTGCCCGCCCGTGGATAATTTCAGATTCAGCCCAAGATACGTTCTGTTTTTACCGCCGACCGTCCAAAAACCCGACCGGGCTTGGGGGGGCGTTCGCCCGTTGAACCGAATGCCCGCAACGGATTAACTACGGAGTTCTGATGGGATCCGGTGCTTTAGTGCTGGTATGGTCGCATCCGCAAGTTCTGGGTCGCCAAACTATTTTATTCTCTCCCGGGCCGCAACGGATTCTGCATACACTTCATTCGTTGTCTGCCGGTTTCTCTCCTTTTTCTAAGTCAGATTTAGCCGCAATAAACGTCGCGCTGGATATATCAAAAACCTAAGCCTTTTTCCTTGCCCGCCCGTGGATAATTTCAGATTCAGCCCAAGATACGTTCTGTTTTTACCGCCGACCGTCCCAAAATCCGGTCGTGCTTGCTGGGGCGTTCGCCCGTTGAACCGAATGCCCGCCACGGATTATTCTGTTTTCACAGCCGTGCGTCCCCAGACGGAAAGAGAGAAGGAGGACGGTGGAAAAAAAAGGGGATGCAACACGAGGACTTCCCAAGAGGTCACCCATCCTAGCACTACTCTCGTCCAAGCACGCTTAACTTCGGAGTTCTGATGGGATCCGGTGCTTTAGTGCTGGTATGGTCGCATCCGCAAGTTCTGGGTCGCCAAACTCTTTTATTCTCTCCCTGGCCGCAACGGATTCTGCATACTCTTCATTCGTTGTTTGCCGGATTCTCTCCTTTTTCTAAAGTCAGATTCAGCCGCAATAAACGTTGCGCTGGATATATCGAAAACCTAAGCCTTTTTCCTTGCCAGCCCGTGGATAATTTCTGATTAATCCCAAGATACGTTCTGTTTTTACCGCCGACCGTCCCAAAACCCGGCCGGGCTTGGGGGGGCGTTCGCCCGTTGAACCGAATGCCCGCAACTGATTATGATGTTTTCTCAGCCGCGCGTCCCCAGAGGGAAAGAGAGATGTAGGCCGGTGGAAAAAAATAAAAATAAAAAGGGGATGCAACATGAAGACTTTCCAGTAGATCACCCATCCTAGTACAACTCTCGCCCAAGCACGCTTAACTGCGGAGTTCTGATGGGATCCGGTGCTTTAGTGCTGGTATGGTCGCATCCGCAAGTTCTGGGTCGCCAAACTCATTTATTCTCTCCCGTGCCTCGACAGATTCTGCATACTCTTCATTCGTTGTCTGCTGGTTTCTCTCCTTTTTCTAAGTCAGATTCAGCCGCAATAAAAGTTGTACTGGATATATCGAAAACCTAAGCTTTTTTCCTTGCCCGCCCGTGGATAATTTCATATTCAGCCCAAGATACGTTCTATTTTTACAACTGACCGTTCCAAATCCCGGCCGGCCTTGGGGGGCGTTCGCCCGTTGAACCGAATGCCCGCAACGGATTATTCTGTTTGCACAGCCGTGCGTCCCCAGACGGAAAGAGAGAAGGAGGCCGGTGGAAAAAAATAAATAAATAAAAATGGGATGCAACATGAGGACTTCCCAAGAGGTCACCCATCCTAGTACTACTCTCGTCCAAGCACGCTTAACTGCGGAGTTCTGATGGGATCCGGTGCTTTAGTGCTGGTATGGTCGCATCCGCAAGTTCTGGGTCGCCAAACTCCTTTATTCTCTCCCGGGCCGTGACGGATTCTGCATACTCTTCATTCGTTGTCTGCCGGTTTCTCTCCTTTTTCTAAGTCAGATTCAGCCGCCATAAACGTTGCGCTGGATATATCGAAAACCTAAGCCTTTTTCCTTGCCCACCCGTGGATAATTTCAGATTCAGCCCAAGATACGTTCTGTTTTTACCGCCGACCGTCCCAAAACCCGGCCGGGCTTAGGGTGCGTTCGCTCGTTGAACCGAATGCCCGCAACGGATTATTCTGTTTTCACAGCCGTGCGTCCCCAGACGGAAAGAGAGAAGGAGGTCGGTGGAAAAAAATAATAAAAATGTAGGGTTCCTAGGCACACTGATGAAGGTACATAAAGCATCAAACATGCCCAAATAAAATATTACATGTGCCGAACAACCCAAAGACGGGATCTTTGCTAGATTATTAGGGTTTAGCATGCAAGATGATATCGTTAAAGCTAAGTGTGAGGGATTACAACCTTTGTAGTGCGCTCCTTCGCTTCATAAGCTCCGACTAGATGTCCCTTCGCCGCGATCCACGATCTCCCGGACTCAAGTGAGGCTCCACGATTCGAACGATCCATGCTAGCTAGAAGTGTTCCGAATCTCCGATGATCTACGTCGAAGTTGCAAAAACCCAAGCTTTCTCACTCTATAGAGATTAACACCCTAATCTCATGGGCTAGATGAGATGAGGATGAGGGAGTAGTATTTATGCTTTCTTTTTAATTCACTTTCTCACAATTTATCATCACAAATGGAATTTCCAGTAAGCTTTTTCTTTTTAACTCAAGAGAGAAGAAGATGATAATGAAAAGATCATTCCTTTTGTGATGAATAGAAAAGAAATCTATATGACTGATATATCAACCATGGTCAAGGATGAGTGGCTAAGAGTTTGTAGAGAATAAACTAGAGTTAGGGTTTGGTTAGGTTAAGGATAAATATCAACCATAATATCTTAACCAAGACAAAAGGAAAAGCTTCTAGAATGTGCAAGAAGAAGCTAACCCTAATCAAACCCTAATCCCATTTAATCATCCTTAAACATGTTTAATAATAAATCATATCATGTCACAATAATATATATCACATATATATTATATATTTGCAACAAAAGAAAATAATACATTTAACATATATCGCATATATATCGATGTATTAATCCGGTGAGAAAATGAAATAATAAAGTGAGCCAATATTAGATAATGTAATACAATATATCATATATATCATTATACATTAAATCATCGAATCAACACTTGATCCAACGATCCGGATATATCGAATATAACCCGCTAATATATCATGTACCGATTCATCGAATCAACACTTGATCCAATGTCCCGATTCATATATAAATATCGCGAGAATATAATACGGTATCTCATATCGCATTATCCTCGGTCCTGCACATATCACATATGTGCCTCTACTCCGTTTTGCCTGAGCTAAGAAACCTCTGTGTAGGACTCTAAAGAATCGTCAATACGCCGGTAGCAAGCGATGATCATATCAAACACCCACAAGCTGCAAGCGGTCAGCCAAACGTAACAGCCACCCAGATATTGATCGATCAGATGATCAACAAGCTAGCCTGTCCATTCTCCTGTGAATCCAATCAGTAACACTCCCGTACTGTCCGGTCTGTTCGTCTGATATGTCGCATATCAAGTCTAGGGGTGGTATACGTCAGACCCCAGTAACCGATAAGTCGTGTCGATGTGAGGCTCATAACAGGTCAAGAAACTACTAGTAACACTTACCAGTATATCTCTATATTAGCCCTGGCCAGGGACTTCCAGTTATAGCCAATCGAACACAGCACAACATCAACTCCCTATACTGGGAGAGACGAATCCCCTCCTATCGCTCATTGCCTCCATGTGATTCGGGACTGTACCCAAAAGCCACCGTTTTGGACACCCTCTTGGACGTGGTAAGGTGGAAATCAAAATACAGTAGGAATCACACAAGACTCTATGATGATCTCGGGTCAACAGACTACCCTGTACCAGTGTCACCGGAGAACTGTCATCTGACGTGTGGTATATCACCATCTGGGAGTTCTCGGCGAGTCCGTCCAGTGTACCCAGTCTCCACCGAGCACCCGTACACCATCCTTGATGTCAAACACCGATGGATATGGGATCATCCATCGCCCATCATATGGGTCAAGATGTGTATACGCTTGTCTACTCTGGTGTATCGATGCCCTGTCTCGATATACCCTCGACTAGGAACATTTATAGGATGTACTCATCGACTACCGTGGCCCCACTAGTATGATCTCATCATAATCCCAGTAGTCGAGTACAGATCCTAAGGGCTTTATCAACATGTGAGAGAACGACAGTAAACCAATACAAGTCAACATGTTAAGATAAAGTGAAACCAAATAGCATACTATCATGACGAGCAAGAAAGTCCTCTCTGTATATATCCAAGCATCCCTCATAATATACATCGTATGTACAACAATGGCCTCTAGGGCATATACATAACTAACAATCTCCCACTTGCACTAAGGCCAGCTGCTGTAGTATCTCATACCTAGCATCCCGAATAATCTCTCAAACTGTATCTGGGGAATGGCCTTCATGAGTGGATCCGCAGTGTTGTCCTTCGTATCTACTCTCCTAACCTCGATCTCCCGGCGATCAATAATCTCCCTGATCAGGTGATACCGCCTGAGAATATGTCTTGACTTCTGATGGGATTTGGGTTCTTTGGCCAAAGCCACAACTCCATTGTTATCGCAATATAGAGGTATTGAATGTTCAATGGATGGAACCACACCAAGTTCAGTGATGAACTTCTTCATCCAGACAGCCTCTTTTGCAGCATCATTGGCAGCGATGTATTCAGCCTCCATTGTCGAGTCTGCAACGGTATCCTGTTTCGAACTCTTCCAACATACCGCCCCTCCATTGAGGGTAAAGACAAATCCCGATTGCGACTTTGAGTCGTCCTTATCACTTTGGAAGCTGGAATCGGTAAAGGACTCCACCCGGAGTTCTCCGTTACCATACAACAAGAACATATCTCTAGTCCTTCGTAAGTACTTGAGAATGTTCTCCACAGCTGTCCAGTGACTCTCTCAAGGATATGCTTGATACCGACTCACTATACTTAGAGAGTATGCAACATCGGGTCTGGTACATAGCATCGCATACATGATAAAGCCTACTGCCGAAGCATAGGGTATCCCTTGCATGCGAGCTCTCTCCAAATCAGTCTTGGGAGACATCTCTTTGGAGAGAGTGAGTCCAGAGATCATGGGTTGGTTCCCACGCTTGGATTCTTCCATACTAAACTTCTTTAGTATGGTGTCGATGTACCTGGATAGGGACAATCCCAGTATCCGTTTGGATCTATCTCTATAGATCCTAATTCCCAATATACAGGAGGCATCACCTAGATCTTTCATTGAGAATCTGTGTGATAAGAAGAGCTTGACTTATTGCAGCATAGGAATATCATTTCTTATCAAGAGTATGTCATCCACATACAATACGAGGAAGACAACCTTAGTCTCTGCTACCTTCTTATAGATACAAGGTTCATCTATGTTTTTGATGAAGTCAAACTCTTTGACTACTACATCAAAACAGATGTTCCAACTCCGCGATGCTTGCTTTAACCCATAAATGGATTTAAACAGCTTGCACACCTTTCCGCTGCTCCCACTATCTACGAAGCCCTCTGGCTGAGTCAAGTACCCGCACTCTTCTAAATCACCATTTAGAAAGGCGGTCTTAACATCCATTTCCCAGATTTCGTAGTCATGGTATGCAGCAATGGCAAGTAAGATCCGGATGGACTTAAGCATAGCTACTGGAGAAAAGGTTTCGTCATAGTCCACACCTGGTCGTTGACGAAATCCCGTTGCTACAAGTCTAGCTTTGAAAGTCTCAACTTTTCCATCTACACCAAATTTCTTTTTAAAAATCCACTTGCTCCCGATGGGTTTTACCCCTTCAGGAGCATTTTCCAAAATCCATACTTTATTGGTGTACATGGATTCCATCTCAGATCGCATTGCATCCAGCCATTTCACCGAGTCACCACTCGTGATGGCCTGCTCGAAACTAGTCGGGTCATCATCTTCCATGATGCAATCCTCGCTTCCACCATCAATGAGAAAACCGTAGTATGTCTCAGGTGGATGAGAAACCCTACTAGATCGGCGGAGAGGCTGGGGTTCGTCGGGTATTACCGAATCCTCTGCTTCCACTAAATCTTCAGTTACAGTTTGTGTTTCTGGAACTTCTTCCAGTTCTACCTCAGAGCCACTAATCTCTTTTGCAAGAAACTCCTTTTCTAAAAAGGTGGCATGTTGAGCAATAAACACTTTTTTTGTTCACTATGATAGAAAAAATATCCATTTGAATGTTTAGGATAACCCACAAACTTACATAGAACTGACCGTGCCTTGAGTTTTTCTGGATTTTGCCTTTTGACATAGGCCAGACAACCCCATATCTTAACTCGTTTAAGACATGGTCTCTTCCCACTCCATATCTCATATGGTGTGGTAGGTACAGATTTAGTTGGAACTTGATTCAATAGGTATGTTGCTGTCTCAAGCGCATACCCCCAGAAGGAAATAGGTAACTCAGCTGTACTCATCATAGTGCGCACCATATCTAATAGGGTGCGATTCCTCCGCTCCGATACACCGTTGTGCTGTGGTGTATAAGGAGGAGTAAGCTGAGAGAGAATCCCATTCTCTTTTAGATATTCTAGGAACTCATTGCTTAAGTATTCTCCTCCTCGATCAGATCGAAGGATCTTAATACTTTTGCCCGTTTGTTTTTCTACTTCGTGCTTATATTCTCTGAATTTCTCAAAAGCTTCAGACTTGTGTTTCATCAGGAACACATGTCCGAATCTAGAGAGATCGTCAGTAAATGTAATGAAGTAGGAAGAACCGTTCCTGGCATGCGTAGAAATTGGACCGCATACATCACTATGTATTAGTCCTTAGAGTTCCGTAACTCTTTCTCCGTGACCACTAAACGGACCTTTAGTCATTTTTCCTTTGAGACATGAATGGCAAGTATCATAAGATGATAATTCGATTGAATTCAAATAACCATCCTTATGTAACTTAGCCAGTCGTGTCGCATTGATATGACCAAGTCTACATTGCCACAAGTAGGATTCGTTCATTTCTGAACTTTTCCTCTTGTGTGTGTTTTGTATATTGAGGACTGTATTCTGATTTAGAATGAATATGCCATTATGTAACGAGCCTGATGCAATCAACTTTTGATCTTGGAATATGTTCATAACATTATCCATTACTACAAAATTATATCCTTCTTTAGTTAATAAATAAACTGATATAATGTTGCACATCATGTTCGGTATATAATAGCACTCATTTAGAATCAGTGTATTACGACTTGGCAATACAAGGTGATATTCGCCAACTGCTTTGGCTGCAATACTTGCACCGTTCCCTACTTGAACGGAATGATCACATTTTTTCCCAGTTCTCTACCTTTAAGTAGCCCATGTAACAATTTACATATATGGGATCCTGATCCGGTATCTAATACCCAGGACGTAGGGTGAACTGAGAAACAGTTCTCAATAACTAACACACCTGAAGAAGATGCATCAACATGCATGTTCTTTTGGGCGGCGTGAGAATCCAGATATTCTCCTGTTTCCTGTTCAGTCTTATAACTCTTATAAGAAAGAACGGGTCCAACGTTCCCCTGCTCAGTATAATAAGCGGGTTCAGTCAATACATCCATATTATTATCTTGATTATGGCCTGACATGGTCGCTACCTGGAGAGAGAGAGAAGAAAACACTTTAGCGTATGCTCTTGCAAGATTAGATTGGTTATTATCTTATCTAATCAGAATGTCTCCCACTGTTTTTATCAAATCTACCTTCAAACCCTAAAAGGTTAGATTAGCTGGGATTAATTACACCCTACAATTTGGTCAATCTTTCAGCCAGATCAGTGTTGGTACTTTGTGGTAGGTTCCCAGTGCTTTCGCACGGACCTAATTAAAGTAAACCTCATTTTCCCAGAGACATAACCCCGTTAACACTTTTCTAGACACCTACTTGATCGACTAATTGTCCTGTGTAAAACTCTCCCAGGAGTAACTCTTACTCGTAGTGGGTATCGGGATCCAACTATCTCATAGAAGGTATGCAATCTCATTGCAAATTTCAACGCTTGAAATTCCCGATAATATTTTTCCCCTACTATGCCATGACCTTGACAGAGGTCAACAAACAATAGTGCACTAGTCATGTTCAACCCGTCATTT
The DNA here is from genome assembly GCA_030015575.1 of Agapanthus africanus. Lineage (NCBI taxonomy): Eukaryota > Viridiplantae > Streptophyta > Magnoliopsida > Asparagales > Amaryllidaceae > Agapanthus > Agapanthus africanus. Next base: position 278,564,507 of record JASDDO010000010.1, on the reverse strand, counting down.
CTTGATTGAATCAAACCCACTCGCACGACCCTTGACAGAGGTCAACAAGGTCATACGACTACCCTAATCCAATCACAACACATGCTTTACTGATAATTACTAGTTAGCTACCGCACACTACGCCTTGACAGAGGTCAACAAACGCAGCACGAATACTAACTAGTCTCTATCTGAAATGACGGAGGGCTACGCAGGTTTTTCAGAAAACCATGAGCGTAATGAACTTGATATCGTCGTAGAATCATGTGAAATTTTGAAATGGAGTGTTTTTGAGGCTTTCATTAGTTTTGCTAAAGAGGTCATACCCGGTGAAGGGATCTCGGCTCTTCCCTCATCGAATAAGGTGCAGGACATATTATATATATCACTGTGCAAAGCAAAACTCTAAAAGCAATCAAAAGACAAACCGAGTTTTGTCGCATCTGCCAGTTTCGCTAAAGAGGTCACTCCCGGTGAAGGGATCTCGGCTCTTTCCTCATCGAATAAGGTGCGGGGTATATCATATATACCACTATGCAAAGCGAAACTGTAGCTACCCTTTTATAAAGTTTTGATTCTACAACATCTTTTAGGTTTCTTTTCTTTTTATTAATCTCATTAATAAAATCCCATCAGCTTATGCTTCCTAAGCATCACAGATAAATATGACGTACACTTATGCCATCCGCATTCGCCTCGATGTCCCCTCGTGCACCGTTAGGTTAGGTAACTAACGACAGAGCAGGGCAGGGCTAGTGCGGGTGTAAAACATAAGTAACATCTATATAATATATCATATATACTATATACTGTATCCATCACAACATATCAAATGATCACATCACAGATATCGCAGCAGAAACATAGATATAATGTGGGATATGTTAGGACGTCCGTATTTAGTACTTAGCCAATAATAGAAAATACGGATTCCACAGTCGCGATGAATAGCCAACCCCACAACCTGGACCCCTACGAGAGCGGCAAGCGACCCTACCAATTCTGGAGTTTTGGAGACCCGGTCTCGACTCCTCGAGATAGCCTCCCACTGAACCCCAGAACCCGGTCACTTGTGCTCCCCTCCTTGGGTCCATCCTAATGCGGAAAAGTAAATAATATACAACACATGTGGCATCAACCTCAACCTGGAAGTGCCCCAAATAAAAGAATATTACATTACATTTGAATTTACATGAATGAAAATATAAAACTCTCATCTCACATAAAAACCCCGGCTATTCAATCGCGACAATCCTGCACATCATATCTCAGCAACACATAATATGTCATATCATCAACGTAAGTAAGTATGCATACACCGATCGTCGTCGATGTATAGCAACGAAAACCGGCAATACAACTACATACTACACTTACGGTCACAGAAAAGAAATTGTAAAACTACAATATTTGGAATCCACAAACACTTTGGACATCGTAAATCCAAAATATCACATACTTCGCATTTCATGCCTAACACAATGAATTCCACATATTGTATCACATTCCAGATAAATGGACAGTATTAAACTTTTCGAACAGATAATCAAATACCCAAAATTTCCCAAAGTGCTCAACACTTGAGCGGAGTTCAAATAATCCCAGAATATGTCATAGTACCAGTGATCCAGCCGTAGAAGGGTCAAGCCAACGCCTCACATGTGGCTCGCCGTACTGCCCCAAACTCGAAGGTTCAAAAGACAGTTCAAGACGGTCACATAATTGAGTTAAGGTTTGTTGTCTTCTAGAGGGTCCACCGCTTAACTTGTACAATTTTTCCGAAAGATTTAAACCCGATAAAAATTCAACACTTGAAAGTTTGCCGTTCCGGGATAAAGTGGGTTAATGATATCTGTTCAAATAGTTTAACAGTTTCTAAATATCCGGAAATAAAGATGAAATTAAATATTCCGATCGAATCTACGATTACAAAACAAACCCCAGAATACTCAACACTTGAGTCAAAATAAAAATACCCATAAAATATATATCACAGAAATATTAATTACTGTGTAAAAATGATTCCTTGATCTCTTCATACTGCCGCGGTTCCGCGGCCCAAGCAAGGTATGGCCGCGGTTCCGCGGCGGTTTGTACGGATCAGGGGATAATTTTTTCACCGAAATTCTTATTTTTCCTTGCTGTATTTTTCAGGTATTTTTAATTCAGAAAACTCCCAGATTTTGAAAATTTTCCAGAGAGAGGGTAAATTTTGTCGGTTCGGGTTCGATCGGAGTTTTAACTTCGTAAACACGTTGCCTAATGCTCTATCTAGGCTCTGATACCACTGTAGGGTTCCTAAGCACATTGATGAAGGTACATAAAGCATCAAACATGCCCAAAAAAAATTTTACAGGTGTCGAACAACCCAAAGACGGGATCATTGCTAGATTATTAGGGTTTAGCACGCAAGATGATTTCTTTAAAGCTAAGTGTGAGGGATTACAACCTTTGTAGTCCGCTCCTTCGCTTCACTAGCTCCGAGTAGAAGTCCCTTCGCCATGATCCACGATCTCCCGGACTCAAGAGAGGCTCCACGACTCGAACGATCCATGCTAGCTAGAAGTGTTCCGAATCTCCGATGATCTACGTCGAAGTTGCAAAAACCCAAGCTTTCTCACTCAATTGAGATTAACACCCTAATCTCATGGGCTAGATGAGATGAGGATGAGGGAGTGGTATTTATGCTTTCTTTTTAATTCACTTTCTCACAATTTATCATCACAAATGGAATTTCTAGTAAGCTTTTTCTTTTTAACTCAAGAGAGAAGAAGATGATAATGAAAAGAACATTCCTTTTGTGATGAATAGAAAAGAAATCTATATGATTGATATATCAACCATGGTCAAGGATGAGTGGCTAAGAATTCGTATAGAATAAACTAGAGTTAGGGTTTGGTTAGGTTAAGGATAAGTATCAGCCATAATATCTTAACCAAGACAAAAGGAAAAGCTTCTAGAATGTGCAAGAAGAAGCTAACCCTAATCAAACCCTAATCCCATTTAATCATCCTTAAACATGTTTAATAATAAATCATATCATGTCACAATAATATATATCACATATATATTATATATTTGCAACAAAAGAAAATAATACATTTAACATATATCGCATATATACCAATGTATTAATCCGGTGAGAAAATGAAATAATAAAATGAGCCAATATTAGATAATGTAATACAATATATCATATATATCATTATACATTAAATTATCGAATCAAGACTTGATCCAACGATCCGGATATATCGAATATAACCGGCTAATATATCATGTACCGATTCATCGAATCAACACTTGATCCAATGTCCCGATTCATATATAAATATCGCGAGAATATAATACGGTATCTCATATCGCATTATCCTTGGTCCTGCACATATCACATATGTGCCTCTACTCCGTTTTGCCTGAGCTAAGAAACATCTGTGTAGGACTCTAAAGAATCGTCAATACGCCGGTAGCAAGCGATGATCATATCAAACACCCACAAGCTGCAAGCGGTCAGCCAAACGTAACAGCCACCTAGGTATTGATCGATCAGAAGATCAACAAGCTAGCCTGTCCGTTCTCCTGTGAATCCAATCAGTAACACTCCTGTACAGTCCGGTCTGTTCGTCTAATATGTCGCATATCAAGTCTAGGGGTGGTATACGTCAGACCCCAGTAACAGATAAGTCGTGTTGATGTGAGGCTCATAGCAGGTCGAGAAACTACTTGTAACACTTACCAGTATATCTCTATATTAGCCCTGGCCAGGGACTTCCAGTTTTAGCCAATCGAACACAGCACAACATCTACTCCCAATACCGGGTGAGACGAATCCCCTCCTATCGCTCAATGCCTCCATGTGATTCGGGACTGTACCCAAAAGCCACCGTTTTGCACGCCCTCTTGGACGTGGTAAGGTGGAAATCAAAATATAGTAGGAATCACACAAGACTCTATGACGATCTCGGGTCTACAGACTACCCTGTACCAGTGTCACCGGAGAACTGCCATCTGACGTGTGGTATATCACCATCTGGGAGTTCTCGGCGAGTCCGTCCAGTGTACCCAGTCTCCACTGAGCACCCGTACACCATCCTTGATGTCAAACACCGATGGATATGGGATCATCCATCGCCCATCATATGGGTCAAGATGCGTATACGCTAGTCTACTCTGGTGTATCGATGCCCTGTCTCAGTATACCCTCGACTAGGAACATTTATAGGATGTACTCATCGACTACCGTGGCCCGACTAGTATGATCTCATCATAATCCCAGTAGTCGAGTACAGATCCTAAGGGCTTTATCAACATGTCAGAGAACGACAGTAAACCAATACAAGTCAACATGTTAAGATAAAGTGAAACCAAATAGCATACTATCATGACGAGCAAGAAAGTCCTCTCTGTATATATCCAAGCATCCATCATAATATACATCATATGTACAACAATGGCCTCTAGGGCATATACATAACTAACAAAAAAGGGGATGCAACACGAGGACTTCCTAAGAGGTCACCCATCCTAGTACTACTCTCGCCCAAGCACGCTTAACTGCGGAGTTCTGATGGGATCCGGTGCTTTAGTGCTGGTATGGTCGCATCCGCAAGTTCTGGGTCGCCAAACTCTTTTATTCTCTCTCGGGCCGCGACGGATTCTGCATACTCTTCATTCGTTGTCTAACGGTTTCTCTCCTTTTTCTAAGTCAGATTCAGCCGCAATAAACGTTGCGCTGGATATATCGAAAACCTAAGCCTTTTTCCTTGCCAGCCCGTGGATAATTTCAGATTCAGCCCAAGATACGTTCTGTTTTTACCACCGACCGTCCCAAAACCCGACCGGACTTGGGGGGCGTTCGCCCGTTGAACCGAATGCCCGCAACGGATTTTGATGTTTTCTCAGCCGCGCGTCCCCAGATGGAAAGAAAGAAGGAGGCCGGTAGAAAAAAATAAAAATAAAAAGGGGATGCAACAGGAGGACTTCCCAGGAGGTCACCCATCCTAATACAACTCTCGCCCAAGCACGCATAACTGCGGAGTTCTGATGGGATCCGGTGCTTTAGTGCTGGTATGGTCGCATCCGCAAGTTCTGGGTCGCCAAACTCATTTATTCTCTCCCGGGCCGCGACGGATTCTGCATACTCTTCATTCGTTGTCTGCCGGTTTCTCTCCTTTTTCTAAGTCAGATTCAGCCGCAATAAATGTTGCGCTGGATATATCGAAAACCTAAGCCTTTTTCCTTGCCCGCCCGTGGATAATTTCATATTTAGCCCAAGATACGTTCTATTTTTACAGCCGACCGTCCCAAAACCCGGCCGGGCTTAGGGGGCATTCGCCCGTTGAACCGAATGCCCGCAACGGATTATTCTGTTTTCACAGCCGCTCGTCCCCAGACGGAAAGAGAGAAGGAGGCCGGTGGAAAAAAAAATAAATAAAAAGGGGATGCAACACGAGGACTTCCCAAGAGGTCACCCATCCTAATACTACTCTCGCCCAAGCACGCTTAACTGCGGAGTTCTGATGGGATCCGGTGCTTTAGTGCTGGTATGGTCGCATCCGCAAGTTCTGGGTCGCCAAACTCTTTTATTCTCTCCCGGGCCGCGACGGATTCTGCATACTCTTCATTCGTTGTCTGCCGGTTTCTCTCCTTTTTCTAAGTCAGATTCAGCCGCAATAAACGTTGCGTTGGATATATCGAAAGCCTAAGCCTTTTTCCTTGCCCGCCCGTGGATAATTTCAGATTCAGCCCAAGATACGTTCTGTTTTTACCGCCGACCGTCCTAAAACCCGGCCGGTCTTAGGGGGGCGTTTGCCCGTTGAACCGAATGCTCGCACCGGATTATTCTGTTTTCACAGCCACGCGTACCCAGACGGAAAGAGAGAAGGAGAATGATGTCCTTAACCTCGACCGTAATGTCTTAAAACTAACGCTGGACTGTGGAGTCCTTAAATCCACGGACTATGATGTCCTTAACCTTGACCGCAATGTCTTAAAACTAACATTGGACCGCAATGTCCTTAAACTACCTATTGATCGTAATTTCATTATACTAAACAATAGAGCCCCTTCCCCCAATTGCTCTCTTGTTGGATCTAAACGATCCCGTTAAGTTGATCTTAGTCTGAAAGCTAGACTAACGTATCCTTAACAAACGTTTAAGTTGATCTTAGTCTCAAATGAGGCTAGTGTATCCTTAAACACAACCCCCAAACCCAAATCTAAGAAAAATACGGATTTGGATTAGTCCACGCCCTATGGGTGACGACATAACTCAGTCTCCGTATACAATCCACGGGCAACCGAACACGAAACAAACACTCACGACACGAAGTGATCATTTGGAAAAGGAGAAAGTTGTTACCGCAATGCGGTAGCGTAATTAACTGCAGGGGCTTTCACATGCAGGGAAGAGCGTCCCCACAATCAAAAACCCCTCAAGCGAGAGGGAATCTGACGAAGTCTGCCACATCGGACGCATCCGTTTAAACCTTCGATACACGGTGCCATAAATCAACTTGGCATCTTCGGAGAGGTAGACGGATAGCACCAATTAGCATCTGCCCCGAATTTCTGGCAAGACCGTCCATGTCTTGGCCGTCTTTCGGAGGGGAACAGATTCTGGTACACCCGGTGGGACCTTTTCCTCTTTCCACTCCACACTTCGTGTGTCGCCTTCGCGAACGAATCGTGGTTTGTTAATGGTTGCCTTTGGGTTCAAGTTACTAAGATTTTGTCTTTTTCCTGGCGCAGAAATCAAGCATCAATGGCCTCCAACTGCTCGAGCTGCTCAAAATGCAAGTGCAACCAACGCTCCGCCTCACCTGGAGGTGTAGCCTATGGGCCTCAAGCGGCCTCCATCCTTGCCATGCTGGTGGAACAGGTGACCAGGGCCACCACCGGTCTATTTTTCGGGACCATGCTCCCGCCCGCAAGCTTCACCATTCCAGTGCCCGCACCAGACGCGGACAAGATGTCGGTCTTCGATCGGCTCACCGCTACAACGGCCCCTTCCAACGGGTCGTCCAATATCAAACCGGAAGCCTATATCTTTGCCAGGCTGAACCAGAACCCTGATGGGCCCGCCAGGAAGCCCATGAACCCTGAAATAGCCGTCCCGAAGAAGACAGCCACCTCTGCTCCTGAAGTCGTCAAGGCGGCTTCTCCTGTTAAAGAGTCAGTCTTTTCAAGGTTGACCATCTCGGTTCCTGCTCCTACTCAAGGATCTGTCTTTGACAGATTGAACATTGTCACTCAAAGGAAAACATCAGTCTTTAAGAGCCTGGCACCAGCAGCGCCTCATCCGGACAGGGGGCAAAACGAAATTATCCCTATCGCTGAGCCAGTCCCAACAGCTCGACATGCTCGACGTCGCCACTGCCGTCGAGTAAGGAAGGCCGGGGGCAACTCCCCCTCACGGCTAACTCCGCCTGCTCCAGTGGTGGAAGTTAACGTTGTTGTTCCAACTGGGAACAGCTTTGAACCACTAAGGAGGGTACGCAAGAACTCTCCGACTGCCACGCTAAAAAGATCTCCTCCACCTGCGGAGAGTGTTATGGATGCAAAGCTAGAGCAGCCCCCTCAACGGCTGTCCTCTAAGATTTATAAGGTCTGGCGATGGGTCCATGACTCAGTAATCGACCAAGATCACTCTCGCCGGCAGAAGAGGGGGAAGGTTCAGGAAGAAAAGAACCGTCATGTCAAACAACAAAGGACAACAACCGCTTGGGTTCCCGCTGCAACGGCTCCCTCCACGTCGACTACTTAAAAGAGAAGGAGGCCGGAGAAAGTCCCCACTCCTGCAGCAAATGTCAAGGACAATAAGCCTAAACGCCCTAAGTCTGGGGGCATGATGGTGCATACGGTCTACATGGCGTCAGGGAAAGAGGACAGCCGTACATCTACAGGTCACAGACCGCTTACGCGATCGGTGACTAAAGCTCAGCAGAAGCAGCAGAAGATCCAAAAAATGATGAATACAATGGCCGCACTCACTGGGCCAAAAGAATGCCCCGAAGCGTCCTCGGATCAACGCCAGAAGCAGGAAACTGACATTGAATTCCTTCGTAGGATACTGGAAAAAAGGATAAAGAAGCTGCGGAACAAGCAGCCAATATCCAACGAATGGCCCTTCTGTTTCAGGATATGGTGGGTATGATGATCCAACAAGATACTCCTGCTGAAGTCCCTCCGATCATTGTTGAGGACGATAGAGGGGAGACATCAAATCCACCTCCGGCTCTTCCAACAGCCAAGGAGGAGAAAATCTCCAGAGCTGACTTGGACGAATATATATCTCAGCAGATACGGGTTCACCAGGCGATTGAGGCAGCCGGTCAGGTCGTAAAAACGGGGTGACCATATCCGAGCTGGTATGATCAAATCAAGTACCCGCCGGGCTATACAATACCGAAATTTCATGTCTATAAGGGGACATGCAATCCCCATCAACATGTGGCCCAATTCAGGGCGCTTTGCGGCAACACAGGCGGTGATGATAAATTGTTGCTTCGCCAGTTCGTCGGTAGCTTGTCAGAAACGGCGTTCGAGTGGTACTCTAAGCTCCCGAACGACTCCTTCAAAACATTTGCGGAGATGGAGCTGCTATTTACGCAGCGATTCCGAGCGCCAGCGAACGCACTCCGATAACGGCATTGATTAATGCCAGGGTAAAACCAGGTGAGATGTGGGTCCAGTACGCTATACGCTGGCGAAACTTGTGGTCAAAATGCGAACAACGCATTGAGGAAGCTCCTGCGGTGGGCATGTTCGTGGGTACACTAGATCCTCATGCAACTATCTCACAGTTCATGATGTTCTTTAAACCAACCACATTCCAGGCTCTGATCGACAAGTTGGCCCAGATGGACCAGATGGGTCACAAACCGCCTCCCCCGAAGCCGGAACCTCGGAGTAACAAGGGTAAAGGGAAGGCAACCTTCGTTGCGAAAGCTCAGCAGCAACCCAATGCCCCAAAGCTGGCGGATCAACAGGAAGAAAGACGGTGGTATTATAATGAGAAAATGAAGCGCCCCTACTCATTCCCGCGGGATAAGATGAAGAGGCTATTCGAGCTGGTGGTACGCAACATGCTTATCAACTTGCCAAATCCAAGGCGACCGCCGCAACCCAGTGAGGTGAATAACCCCAACTACTGCCCTTACCATCAAACGGTAAGCCATCCGATTGAGGACTGCTTCGTCTTCAAAGGATGGATTGAAGATCAATACCTACAGGGCAAGTTTACGCTGTCCGAGAAGTGGAAGGTGAACCCTCCACAACCTCACACTCCTAAGAAGACGGACACACCGGGGGAAACTTGTTCTTTCATTGATGAAGCTCCATGGGAAATCGTGCTTTCAACAAAAACCAAAAGAATGTTGAATGAGCTCCAGATATGCCCGGTAGTATGGTGGAAGAACCCGCTGGAAGCCCAGATCATTGAAGGGATGCTGAAGCCGCGCCCAACTCCGAAGGTCAGTGGTGATGGCCCGAGCACTCACAACCAGCCGTCGAAATCTTCAAAGAAAAAGAAGAAGAAATATAAGAAGCCCGTGAAGCCTGGAAACAAGCGTACGGACTTGCAGAAACAGATTGACGCGCTAGAGGAGTACAATCAAAAGGCGCGAACTCCCATCACACTCCAAGAGTTCCTCAACCACTTCTTTCAGGAGGAAGATAACGGAGAGAGCTCGTCGGATGAATTCGAGGGATACGTAGCGAGTTGTAATGTGATCTTGTTCATATCAGATTTTTGCAATTTCATACCGCCCAATTTTTGTCACATTTCATATCGGTAGATACTCTTGAGCCGTGTTTGCTAGTCAATTGCAGGATACAGGTTCTCGGTTCTAAAACGGTGAAATTCTTGGAAAACACGAAAAAATCCGGGTTCCTGCCAACCACTGAGAAAACACGGTCTCCGCTCTTCATCCGTATGTTGCCAGATACCAGTTTAGGAAGACAAAATGTCAAATCAATGTCGTTTTCATGCACAAGGCACAATGGCAGCACAAGATCCAAGAAATCTACGCGGAGCTCGAGGAAATCTTGACAAAAAGTCCACTTCAAAACACCTTTCCCTCAACAGAAATTCTGGAAGAAATGTTGAAGTATTTTCAGAAAACACATATGCCAAACCACAGATAACATCAGACCAGGGGGGCCCACAAAGTTCGAGGAGTCAACTCCTCCATTAGGCCGCGGAACCGTGGCCTAAGCATGCTACGGCCGCGGATCCGCGGCCGTATGGTGGCGGCAGATGATGATTTTCCATGGGTATTTTGGTCTTTTTATTTGTGTTCTGGTGGTTGCCCTAGGTTTTCATTTTTCAGCCTATAAATAGCCCAGAACTTTGTGAAGGAAAGGGTCCATAATCTTGTATTCTCTTTTGTAAGGTTTAGTTGTGTTTCTTCTTTCTCTTCTCATCTCTTCTCCATTAAAACTTGTAATGAGCTTGGTGAGTGAAGAATGGTGAATAAAGAAGATCATTTTATTATCATGCTTGTCTTGCTTTTTCTATAATTGTTGTAATTTTAATTTGTTAACTAGTTGTTGTTATTTCTTGTTGTTTCTTTCTTCTCTCTTTTTCTTTATCCTTAATACGACCATGATGCTTACGCTCGATCCCCGCCAAGGTGAGGTCGCAAATAGCTAGTCGTTATCTTCTAATCTCTTTCTTTCTATCTTCCTCTTTTGTTTTGTTTTATTTTTCCGTATCATGGTGTGTGAGTAGTTTAATACTTGTTAGGGTAGGATAAGGGAAGTTTGAGAGAAGGAAATCTCTCTCACTCTTTCCTTGCCCAACAGCTTAATTCGACTCCCGTTAATTGAACCACAATCCGCTCCTTACGGCACCCTATCCTACATGATAGCGGTGATTCCGTAGTGAGACCGGTTATGGTTGAATTAACCGGAGGTTATGGCTAAGAGCCAAGAACGGACGGACAAGCACCAAAAGGAAGAACTTATGCGTTGGAAAGCCCAGCTTATACTCGCAAGTTCCTTCCTAGTCGTGCTAATCCCCGTTGTTGCCGATTACCGTAACACCGATATTAAGAGGGGCAATGAAAGATGTGGGAGACTCCTAACTCAAACTAACCTAATCCTAACCCTAACAAGCTCTCTTTACATATCATTTTACCGCTTAATTAATCACAACAAAATCTGAAAAACCGGACTTAACACGTTAAAGCACATAGAAAAAGATTCCCATCTCCCTGCGGACGACCCATACTGAACCGGCTAGCTACAAGCGAAACCATCTTGATTGCGGTATTTAAACTAAAACTTAAACATGCAGAACCACTATCAATCAAATGGCGCCGTTACCGGGGAGACTGTAGTTTATTTCCTTGTGTAATTTCAGGTTAACTTGTGAATATAACCGAAAAACAAAACAAAAAAATATACATTGTAAAAAAATAACCATCTTGTTGTATTTGATTAGCTTTTGTGCAAGTGTGCAGGAAAATACGAAGTTCAAGATCGGCGCCAAAGACGTCGGATAAGACAGAGTTCAAGTACAGTGCCAGAGACGTGGGAAGATAGACCCACATTTTGCGGCTACACCGCGACGGACCAAAACGGAACAAACGGTCTATTGTCAAGATCTGGAGCAGGTACAGTGAGCAAATAAAAATTCAGAAGATCCATACAAGCAGAGGACACCAACAGGAGCTCACAACAGAAAAACGGAGCCCCAACTCCATTACCTTGCCGCGGAACCGCGGCATATGCTGGCTTAGGCCGCGGATCCGCGGCCACTTGGTGGGGTCAGTGGGCCAAAATCTCTCTGTAAGTCTCTCTCCTCTCTCCCACTCCTCTGGACTCCAATAAATTGTGTTTTCTGCAGATTTCTTTGCGCAAACTCTTCTCCCCCTTCCAATAAACTGTTCTTGTGCAGGATTCTTTGCGCCGCAAATAAAAAATTGTTTGCAGTTGATTTGTTACTGCTTTACATTTCTTTAATACGGACTTAAGGGGCTTGAAACCAATCCAAATTGGGTAGGGATTTCATCACCCTTCCTAGGACCCCAAAAATCACAAAAGCACATGCATTGTCCATTGTAAATTAAAAAATACTAGACTTCAGCCCTAAGGACTTCGCGCTCATTAGGAGAAGATAAACCGTGTTTAGAACCTTGCTTAACGGTATATTGTTTACGGGGTGTCTAGGAAAGTGTTAAAGGCGCAACCGCCGAAAGAGAAAGGGTTATTTAATTAAGGAACTTCGCGAAAGCGTTGGACAACCTCCCCTTATCTCTGCACTTACCTGGCCTCGTGATCAGTGTATTTTTAAGCCCGTTTCTCGACACTGTTTAACTTCGACAATCAAGTTCAGGAGCAGGTCTAGTAGACCTAGGTGACCATAGATCTAGGTGTGATTGTGCATATCTTGTTTGTGATTGCTTAAGCCGTATATCCGTACATATTTCTGTAAAAATCTTTCTAAAAAAAAAAGAAAAAAACCAAAAACTTTTATAAAAACTTGCCCTTTGTCGCCAAATCCATTTTTTTCACCCACCACCCATCGCCTTTCTCCATTGACGTTTTCTTACCCTCACCTTCTCCGCTTTGACTATACTAAACTCGTTTAGTGTATGTCCGCTTAGACTCGGGACACTAGCGCCCGTCTAGTCCGCGTTACATTAGTCGCTACCGACTACGCGATCGACTCAGACGTCGATACTCCGTCCACTCCTCTTTCACCCCTTCCTTTGCCGGCCAACTCCGACGTTGACCGGAATTCTGTTCATACATCTTCACCTTCACCTTCACCAACCTCTTCTTCCGCGATGTCGGGATTTAATCCGAACATCTCTTTGACCACCCCTGGATTGGCTCCACCTCCTACGGAGACCAATATTCCACCACAACCGCCTGTTGTAGCGCCGCAGCGAATCGCGCTCCAGGATCGTTTCTATCCCACCCGTTCTGCACTTCCCACCTGCCTTTCTCTTCCTCCGGCCAATAGAGACAACTTTGAAATTAAGCCCCACTTCATCAACATGCTTCCACGTTTTCATTGGCTTGAATCTGAAGATGCCTATATCTTCATCAACAAATTTCAAAACGTCTGTGCCATGATGAAAACCACCCAGCTGTCGGACGATGCTATACGTCTACGGGTCATTCTGTTCACTTTATGCGATCTTGCTGAAAAATGGATGTATAGCACCGCTTCCCACTCAATCACCAGCTGGGACGAGTTTGTTAAAGCGTTTTTAAAAAATTCTATCCGAATCATAAGACCGCAAGGATTCGAAATGAAATCAACCAATTCTCTCAGCTTCCTTCTGAGCCCTTCTGGAAGTTCTTTGACCGGTACAAAGACCTTCTTGTTCAGTGTCCTCACCACGGTATAGAGAAATGGCAACTTTGCCAAACCTTATACGAGGGACTGAACCCAGCAACGAAGCAGTTGTTGGAAACCATCTGTCAGGGCCACTTCCTATCGAAATCTGACGAGGAAGCGTGGCAGTTCTTTGACGACCTTGCGGAGCAAACGCTACAATGGGAGAGCACCAGACCGACTTCTTCTTCTTCTTCTACCTCCACTTCTACCGGTCAGTCTAGGGTAGGAATCCACCAACTTGATGTCTCTATTGCGATGAAAGCTGAAATGGCTGCAATAACAAGAAACCTTGAAGCGATAGAGAGCAAATTTTCTGCTCCTGCTCCTGCCCCTGTTCTCCCCCTTCATACCATCTGCGCTTGTTGTTCCGATCCTTCTCACTTGACCGAAGAGTGTCCTTACAATCCACCCTCGCAAGGATAGGATCAGGTTAATGCTGCCTTCCAGCAAAGACCGAGGAATGATCCATACTCTTCCACCTACAATCCCGGTTGGAGGAACCACCCCAATTTCGCCTGGAATCAGAATCAGAATCAATTCCAGGGCAACAATTTCCAAAGGGCCCCTCCGCCGCAACAACAAGCGCAACAACAAACTCAACATCAATATCAGCAGCCCTTCCAACCCCAACCTTTCCAAAATCAGACGAACAACTTTGCACCCAACAATTCTTTTCCACCAAACAACTTTGTTCCGTCAAACAACGATAAGGTTTCCTCGCTCGAACGAAGTCTGGAGGCGTTTGTTAAACAATTGACTCAATCCACCGCCAACATCCAGTCTTCCATTCAATCCTTAGTGCAACACACTGCCGCACACGGGCAAAGCATCAAGACCATCGAGGCCCAGATTGCACAGCTGAACGCGGCCTTAAGCGAGCGAGAGAAGGGGAAGCTCCCGTCCCAGCCACTCCCAAATCCCGGTCACCCACATAATGCACATGTTGCTCTTGAACAACAGAACCATAATGTGAGTGCCGTGACAACACTGAGATCGGGAAGGATGCTGCAAAACAACATTGGCAAACGGATCAACGATGATACCCCGGCCGCTGCTTCTTCTTCTTCTTCTTCTTCTTCTTCTTCTTCGTCTTCTGAGCCTATTCTCCGTTCTTCAAAAGGCTCACCTTCCTCTTCTTCTGCTCCGAATGGACCCACTTCTCACCCCACGAAAACACCTGTTCTGGGATCCGTTCCGACTCCACAATCTCCTCCTCCAGCATTAGACTCAACCAATTTTCAAAATGTTCCATTTCCAAACCGGTTGAGGTCTAATAAACAAAATCCTCAAAGGGAGAAGATTCTGGAGTTATTCAAACAGGTTAACATTAACATTCCTCTTTTAGATGCTGTCCAACAAGTCCCGTCCTACGCGAAAATCTTAAAGGACTTGTGCACGAAAAAGAGGAAGTCTCAGGTACCCAAGAAAGTTTTCTTGGCTAGTGCTGTGAGTGATGCCCTTACCCAATCTTTACCACAAAAACGGAAGGACCCTGGCTGTCCTACGATTTCAATTACCATTGGGGATAAGAACATCAACCGCGCACTATTAGATCTTGGTGCCAGTGTTAACCTGCTTCCGTATTCAGTATACGAGCAATTAGGCATCGGAGAGCTGAAACCCACGCACTGCACTCTCCAAATGGCCGACCGATCGATCACCCATCCTAGGGGTGAGCAAGAGGATGTGTTGATAAAAGTCGGGGACTTCATATTCCCCGTTGACTTCATTGTATTAGATACACAGCCTGTAGCTAACCCCCGGAATCAAATTCCGGTGATACTCGGTCGCCCATTTCTCGCAACCTCAAATGCTGTGATCAATTGTCGCAATGGTTCGATGAACCTCTCTTTTGGAAATATGACGATTGAACTCAACATTTTTAGGTTGGGGAATCAGCCCGCCGAACCTAATGCTCATATACTGGACGTCTGCTCGATCCAGGAGATCACCCCAGAAGAGTGTGAATTTGAGGAGTTTCTGTTTGATCACGATAATCTTGACGCCACTAGTGCGTTTCTCTTCGAACCTGCTGCTGTTTCTGCGCCCAACAACGACTACGAGTGTTTCACGTTCTTGAACGATCTTAGCTGCGCACAACTCGAGTTTGAATCCTTCGACTTTCCGGATGAGTTACCTGGACCATCCAACTCGGTTGCCTACACTCGTTTTGAACCTTTGCTGGAGTCCTTTGAGTTCGAGACCTTTGCACCAATCTTGCCTTCCATCGTTTAACCTCCAACGCTCGAACTCAAGCCTTTGCCGTCTCACCTTAAGTACGCTTACTTAGGTGAGAACGAGACCCTCCCTGTCATCATCTCGGCTTCTCTAGCTCTCGAGCAAGAGAAAGCCCTTCTCGCGGTCTTGCACAGAAACAGGCAAGCTTTTGGCTGGTCCATGGCGGACATCAACGGGATTAGTCTCCTGATCGTTGAGCATCACATTCATCTGATGGATGATGCTAAACCAGCCCGGGATCCACAAAGACGGCTCAATCCAGTCATGAAAGAGGCTGTGAAGAAGGAGATCGTAAAATGTCTAGATAGTGGTATCATTTACCCTATCTCTGATAGCCAATGGGTTAGCCCCATTCATGTTGTCCCCAAGAAGTCGGGCATCACGGTCATCACTAACGAGGCGAACGAGTTAATCCCTACTCGCACCCAAACTGGGTGGCGAGTATGCATTGATTACAGAAAACTCAACACCGCAACGCGGAAAGACCACTTTCCGCTACCTTTCATTGACCAGATGCTTGAACGATTGGCCGGACACGAGTACTACTGCTTTCTTGATGGCTACTCCAGCAATAATCAAATTCCCATCGCCGAAAAAGACCAGGACAAGACCATATTCACTTGTCCTTTCGGCACGTTTGCATATCGACGCATGCCCTTTAGGTTATGCAATGCGCCCGCTACCTTCCAGCGGTGTATGATGGGAATTTTCTTGGACATGGTGGAAAAATTTCTGGAGATTTTCATGGATGACTTCTCCATCTTCGGCGATTCCTTCAACGAGTGTTTGCTGCATCTTGACGCTGTCCTTACCCGATGTAAGGACAAGAATCTCACTTTGAACTGGGAGAAATGCCACTTCATGGTGCGCGAAGGTATTGTCTTAGGACATATCATCTCGCAAAATGGCATAGAGGTTGACAAAGCAAAGATTGAGGTCATTTCCAATCTGCCTCCTCCCCGATGCGTTAGAGATATCCGAGCCTTCCTTGGCCATGCCGGTTTCTATAGACGGTTCATCAAGAACTTTAGCAAGATTGCTAGGCCCTTGACTCTTTTGCTGGCCAAGGACACGCCATTCGACTTCAACTCGAGCTGTGTGACTACATTCGAGTCATTGAAACGCTCACTCACTTCTGCTCCCGTTCTTTCTTCACCTGACTGGACGCACCCATTTGAGATTATGTGTGATGCATCCGACTTTGCCATTGGTGCTGTCCTTGGACAACACATCAACAAGATGCCGCACGTAATCTATTACGCGAGCCGAACCCTGAACGACGCCCAACTCAACTATACAACAACGGAGAAGGAATTCTTAGCTGTTGTATTTGCTTTAGAAAAGTTCAGGCCCTACCTCATCGGCTCTCCGGTCATTGTCTACACAGACCATTCTGCTCTGCGCCATCTTTTTGCGAAGAAAGATGCAAAATCTCGGTTAATCCGTTGGATCCTCTTGCTTCAGGAGTTTGACCTTGTCATTAAGGACAAACGAGGATGTGAAAACGTAGTTGCCGACCATCTCTCACGACTTCCTTCTTCGCCTTCGCTTCCAATTCCGATCAACGACGTTTTCCCGGATGAACAGCTCTTGACAGTATCTTGCGAACCCTGGTTAGCAGATATTGTGAACTATTTGGCCACGGGATTACTACCGACCGAATGGTCAAGTCAGGACAGACTTCGCTTCTTATCCCAAGTAAAACACTTTTACTGGGACGAACCCTACTTGTTCAAGTACTGTCTCGACCAGATTATTCGTCGGTGTGTCCCTGATGATGAATTCAAGAGTGTGCTGTCGTTTTGCCACGATCAAGCGTGTGGCGGGCATTTTGGGCCCAGAAAGACAGCTGAGAAGATCTTGCAATGTGGTTTCTGCTGGCCACAACTTTTCAAAGACGCTCACGACTATTGCAAGACTTGCTCCCGGTGCCAACACATGGGCCGGATATCCCGGAGGAACGAGATGCCGCTCCAACCGATCTTGGTTGTGGAGATTTTCGATGTTTGGGGGATAGATTTCATGGGGCCGTTTCCCAGCTCTTTTGGGAACTTGTACATCCTTCTCGCTGTTGATTACGTCTCTAAATGGGTCGAGGCTGTGCCCAGCCGAACTAACGACAACAAGGTTCCTTAAAGAAAACATTTTCTCCCGGTTTGGGCACCCCCGAGCAATCATTAGCGACAATGGAAGTCATTTCTGCAACAAGACTTTCGAGGCCTTGATACGGAAATACTCCATTAATCATAAGCTCTCTACGCCCTACCACCCCCAAACCTGCGGGCAGGCCGAAGTTTCAAATCGGCAAATCAAGCAGATACTGGAGAAAACGGTTTCCAAGAACCGTAAGGATTGGTCGCTGAAACTCACTGATGCCCTTTGGGCTTTTCGAACCGCTTATAAGACCGACCTTGGCATGTCTCCCTATCGGCTTGTGTACGGAAAAGCCTGCCACCTACCTGTCGAAATAGAGCATCGCGCATTTTGGGCGATAAAGGAGCTGAATCTGTCTCTCGAAGATGCGGGCAGCCATCGGAAGTTGCAGTTGAACGAACTAAGCGAGCTTAGGGATGAGGCTTACGATAACGCGGTTGTCGTTAAGAATTGAACGAAGGTGTTTCACGATAAACACCTTTTGCGCAAAACCTTCGTACCTGGTCAGCAGGTACTGCTTTACGACACCCGACTTCACTTCCATCCAGGAAAGCTCAGATCTCGCTGGAAAGGGCTGTATTTTGTGCGGAATGTGTATCCGCAGGGCGCTGTGGATTTGGAAAATCCAAAGGACGGTTCACTTTTCAAAGTAAACGGACACCGATGCAAACCGTACCTTAGCGCCGAACCAACAGAGGAGCTCCTGTTCCTACAGAAGCCGGTTTACCCTGAATGATCTTCCTCTGCCTACCTCCAAACTTCGGTTATCCAGCCAAGAACAGTGAACACTGTTCCAAATAAGTTTGGGGGTATGTACAAACCATTTTGTATATATTCTTTTTTTTTCTTTAAAAACAAAAACAAACAAAAATTGTGTATCGCTAACCGACAATTTTGACCCTTCAAATGATCTATTCATGCAACGACAGTGAGGACACTGTCCGGTTTAAGTTTGGGGGTACGCTCGGTACGCATTTCTTACCTTCGCATTCATATGTATATTTTGCATCTGCATATTAAAATCAATAAAATCCATAAAAATCTGAAAATTTTCTAAAAACATAAAAACTTTTCTGTCAAGTTAGCTTGTGGAAAAACTCTGATTCAAAATTTCGACGGTTTTTTGTTTGAAAAAAAATAGGAATAACTAAATATTATGTTTAGATTTTGAAAACCTGAAAGATAACTCTCCTTTCAAGTTAACTATAGCTGATATACGTCTTTACATCACACTACACGTGTCATGAGTTTTTGGGAATTAGATGACAAGTCTTTTATGTTTAAAGACTTTTAAACAGATAAATGATTTTCTAAGGATCAAATAGGTTTGTTCTGAAATAAGTAATGTCAAGAATAATTTATGAAGTAAAGCGAATATGAAGGAATATTATGGATGCCGTAATTGGAACTAAGTCTGAAAAATAACCCATCTGAAACTTGATTGGAATGATTACACACCGAACCCACTAAACACGTCTTTTATCCAAAAAAATAATTGAACTGCCGGTTATATCTCCGTTCGTATTAAATCATCTGATTTTCACGCCAAACTGTCTTTTGTTTTTGGACCTAGGTAACTTGAGTAATTAAGTCCGCTGGGGTGTTTCTACACCTAATGCCCTAAAACCAACTGGTTTGGGTGCATTGGCCCAAAGCTCGCTAAGAAGCCTAGAAAGTCCAGTTTAAAACAAAGTCAAGCAAGTGTTCTCTCCGAGTTAAAATTCCTAACGGTTCTTTGTATGAGAATAATCTTGATAAAAGACAGGATTTTATAAAAAAAAAATCTTAACGGAGATATGAAGGTTTTATTCTACGATAAAGACTATTGCACGTTCACAGAGGTGTGTATGAAATGAAAACAAGAAAAAGGTGGAGTGAAAAATACGACTTAGTTTCCTGTTAAGGAAGATAGAAATTCTGAAGTTGAAACCTCACTGGAAAACAAAACTTGAAAAATGCTTAACTCTTTATAAAACTTATGTGATCCTTTTAAAATTGTTATCTGGGCTTTATTATGCGACATGATGACTTTAATCGATCCTTCTGGAACTTAATGACACTATATGCACCGCACGCAAAGACATATAAAATCTGTAGTTAAATAAGAAGCGAGGTGTGAAAAATAAAGGTTCGATAGTCCACACTTAGGATTATAGAATTGTTATTTTCTGAAACAAAACTTTAGAGTTTGAATCTTAGTTATTCTACAAAACCAACTTGACCGGATTTTGTCGGTAGTATCCGCTGAAAACCCTCAGGAGACAACACTCCTCCTACTAGGGACATCTAGAGGTTTAACGGCTTGTTGCACATGCTCAGTGCAATCGCGTTCCCTGCGAAAGTGAGGTTAGGAAACTTTTTGTGAATAAATTGGTTTTGCTCGGGACGAGCAAATGATAAGTTTGGGGGTATTTGTTCATATCAGATTTTTGCAATTTCATACCGCCGAATTTTTGTCACATTGCATATCGGTAGATACTCTTGAGCCGTGTTTGCTAGTCAATTGCAAGATACAGGTTCTCGGTTCTAAAACGGTGAAATTCATGGAAAACACGAAAAAATCCGGGTTCCTGCCAACCACTGAGAAAACACGGTCTCCGCTCTTCATCCGTATGTTGCCAGATACCAGTTGTAACATTTTCAAAAATATAAAATATTAATTTTGGGAATTTTTATTATTTAATATTATTTTATTGATTATTTTAAAATTAAATCTATAATTAAATGCAATTAAATAGGAAAAGTATGAGAAAAATTATGGAAAATTCTAAAATGGGTTAATTATTGAAATTATAACATTTTTAAGTTGTTGTGATCATTTTGACACTAATTTGGTGCTAATCGCGATTAAAATCGCTAATCGGGTTTTTTGGTAATTTTGCGCAAAACTTGCACATATCACATTTTCTACACTTGTGTATTTTCTTGCAATGGATTTCTTTTGGGTTACTATTCTCATGAGAAGGTTTTGGATTTAAAAGAAAAGGGAAAAAGAAAAGAAAAGAAAAAGGAAATGAGAATGAGGGTAGGTATATGAGAGAGGTGGACCTTTGACTTCTACACTTAGCCATTCCTCCCATCATTTTCATCCCTCCTCTTCCTCCTCCTGCAGCTGCTGCTCCCTCTCCCTTCCTCCACCTTCAAGCCCTCTCTTCATCTCTAAAACATCACAAAAACCCTATATCGGTTTCACAAAAAGTGTGCACAAGCTTGAGATCTACAAGATGGACTAAGAAAGCATGGATTTTGGTCACTAAGGGCAACTCAAGAAAATTCTTGAGTTGCCAAATGAGGTAATTTCTGAACCATTATCTTAGTTTTAGCATTTCCTATACCCCTTTGCATGTTTAGAATCGATATTGTGTGATATTTTGGACATGATGAAAACCTAGTTAGGGTTTGAGGGAAACTTGAGTTGTAATGTGAAATTGAGCTCAGTAGAGGACTTGTAAACACCCTAGTGCATGAATTGGAACCCAAAACCTGAAGCTAGAACTAGAAATACGGATTTTAGAAACCGATGTCGGGGAAAATGTGAAATCTGTGCATGTTAATTTGAATCTGCTATTACCCCGGGAACCCTAAAATAATTCTTTTCTGGAAATTGAGATGTGCAGGCACCATAGAGGCAACACCCCAAACCCCAGCCCCCAACTCATCCGTACGGCCGCCAAATTCCTCCTTTTGGCCGCCAATTGCGGCCTGGGTCCCACCTCCTTGGCTCGTTTTGGTTCTGTAGCTCCTACATTGTTAGTTTAGGCCCCTGGTATATATAGTTTTGTATAAAGTGACCTAGGGTGAAATCTGGGACATATTTCATGAGTTGCTGTTTTGGACTTTAGTTTCCGTATTCCGTATTTTCATTTCTGCATTGGTGTGTTTCGTTATGCCTCGACTATTTGGCGTTTATACGACGATATAGAGGATTTATTGATGGTTTTGAAGGCGTGCCATAGGTTCTCACCTATAGGCCCCCTTATCGTATCGTTTTGGATTTCATGCGCCGTTTTAGCTTGGATTTGGTTTTAATGCGCATATACGATATTTGATGTGTAGGTACCCATGAAGACTTCGGGACGACAAGCAATTGCGTGGTGATGTCCGCAAATGATGTTCAGGTGAGTAGATTATATCTACAGGGGGAAGTCGGGTGGATGGAGTATAGCACCCCCGCAGTCCGTAGTTAGTATAATATATATAGTGGTTATATGATAGTTACAGTGTGTTGTAGCTTGTGATAGGTATTTTATGGATAGTGTAGGGTAGAAGTGACTAGTGTAGTTATAGTCGCGAACCCTAGGATAGAATTACACCTTCACACACACCCTTGCATATTACTTGTACTTACACGGTGTTTGATGATATGGATTGACCTTGGAGATGAGTCGATGATGTGGGCTTGATGACGTGAGATCGGTGATTGGATACGATTCATTGTGGGATATGACTTGTGATCTCTTGCGGGATTGGGATATGTGTTTACCCCCGCATGCATACTTCACTGATGGTATCGATTGTACTAGGCATAGAGTAGTACCCCAGACTGTTTGATCTGATGATAGTGATATCTATTATGTGACGAGATAGTGAGATGTTGACCCTACCCAGCTATTGGGGATGCCGTACGATGATTTACCGTACGAGCCGATATTGATGATAGATCCGCACTCATAACTCGAGGATACCTTACGATATGACATTGAGGCGGGATCACCGACTATATATCTATATATATCGACTCAGATGTTAGGCGGTTTCCTTACCTGTAGTTCAGCTTGTTAGTTTAGCCGTATAGTTAGTGTAGTTGTTGGAGTGGATTAAACTTCTTACCTATTTCAAAAAACTAACGAATCGTGGGCATTTTTAAAGACAGCTCAAGGGAATCTACGGATATTTCAAAAACGACGTATCTTTTCATAAAAACACCGTAGCCCCTATCTTCAAAACCCCATGATTCGAGTTATTTCAAAAGGCACCAATTGTAGGACTTATATTAGATTAATGCAGATAAGTTTTGGTTACGTTTAGTTTCAGCTCCCACTCCCTTTCTGTGGTTCGCTTTGCATCGCATTTTCATACTATGTTGCATGCTCCAGTATTAATATCCTGCTGCTAGGACACCAGCACCATTATCGATGATGCATCTGTTCCACGTACACTTGTTGCCGGCTCACACACTCATCATCGATAATTGCCATGTCACTACACTGTAGTACCATTACATTCATTATATGATTCTTACATGACATGATGATGTACATACCTTCTTTACATGTAGCATACATCATGGATTGATTGCATAACACATCGCATTGGATTTATTTCTTGATGTTGGATGTTCATGTGATTTCTGGATTTGGGAACCGAGGATGTCTTTAAAAGAGAATACATTATTGCTTTAAAAACCCGGTTACCCTTGATATGATATTTGGTGCGTCCACCATGTGTTTTCTCGGTGCTGAGAGCGACATGTGAAACCCGAATCGAGGAGGCGGATGAGGCCGATTGCGGGTACATGGTGGACCCGGTAAGGTACCCCGGGGCAAGAAGACGTGGTGATGACGATGAGCCTGACAGGGGGAGATTGCCTACCGGTGACTTTACCCGACGCGTCGGATATCCGGAGGATACCGTCGTGGTCTGAGATTTATGGTAGGGGCCGGTCTGGACTGACGGCGCCCTAGATATGATGGTTGAGACTTTGAGATATCAGGATATTGGGATTTCGTTGGTGCCGATGCTAGGCACAGTTTTATGCTGATTTCATTACGGTACCTCATCTTTTAAAATACAGGGAAATCTCACTAAAGTATGAAAACTGTTTCTTCATGTAGATGTATTCTGTTTTCTCGCATTCATATCTCATTCATTTGCTATATTGTTATCTGGGGCACTGACACAGAAACATGATATTGCACTCGGGTTAGATATTTACTCTAGCCTTGCTATAGGCTGCATGCTTTTTATTGAGGATTTTATATACCGATCGTTGACTTAGGATTATGTCTTGCATTCGGTTTCTGCTTGTAGATGTTTCTATTCACGAGTTGGCAACTCACCCCCGTTGTGCCACAGTTCTTGCAGGTTCTGCCGTACAGGTTCCTTTGCGGTATTTCTGGCACACTACTTCTTGCGGGTGACTTGCTTTTGGTAGGTGGGTTCTTTCGCATCAGGAGCCACCATTGTATTTATTTTACTTCATTGTATCTAGAAATTGTCCATCAACCAAAACTTGTATATTGTTTCAGACCTAGACTTTGGTGTTGTATATTTCGACCTTAGAGTCGCGCTTAGTAGTATTGCGGTTTCTTGTTGCTTTTGAGCTTTCTTTTGGATTTGATCCTCGCCACTTGGCGTTGTATATTATTATATCATTGCGTGGTTGTGACCGTCGATTGACGAAGAGCTAGCTCCCGCTTGGGGATGCCTTTATCATGTTATATCTTGTTATTATCGTTTTACCCCATTCGGGGCCAGTTTTACAAAAGAAACTCTGCCGAAATTTCTAGAAAAGACTGTACCGTTTTTAAAATGCACATTCGGCTTAGTTATTTTAAAAACCTTGATTTCAAACCCGTATTTCTTCATTCCTTTAAACCAGTTTTCTTTACTTATTCTTCAAAATGGTTTTAGATTTCTGGGCTTTTGGCTTACTTGGATCAGATGGGGTCCTATAGACTTCATATGGTTCAAGGGCCAGTCACGTGCTCTTTCGGGTCATGACAAAGTTGGTATCAGAGCGCTAGGTTGACCTTGGTTCGAGTCTAAGTTTGACTATGTGGAGCCTAGGGCGTTAATTATATACGGAACTTAGGCTTGACCTTACGGAACTTAGACTTGGTCGAGGGGGTATTAGACCCGAACTTTCGTCGTTTTAGGATGACCCTTGGTTGATGGATTAGGTGACTAAAGTAGAGTGACGTACCGTTGGTATGTTCCGCGGCATACTTACGACACGCCACTCCGCTTAAGGAACCTTAGGATGGACATTTGTTTTGAGATCAGTGATTCTTTTCATATCCAGGATTATTCATCCATTTGAGATCCCCGATTCTATTAGTTTCATGATCATACCTTCATTGATGTTGTTCCTCCCTATGATCATGTATCCACTCTGGATCTGTTGT
This sequence comes from Agapanthus africanus, assembly GCA_030015575.1. Taxonomy (NCBI): domain Eukaryota; kingdom Viridiplantae; phylum Streptophyta; class Magnoliopsida; order Asparagales; family Amaryllidaceae; genus Agapanthus; species Agapanthus africanus. The sequence continues at coordinate 278,539,655 of JASDDO010000010.1, read as the reverse complement.
TTCCTTTCTTGCCACTGATGTGCTCTCTTTGATACTCGATTGAGATTCCTGTCACCATGGTTGAGCGCAGTTGGGCTGCTGCTAGGGTTACGGCCGGTGTGAGCTCGTTTGGTACGGGGGCCGACCGTTGTGTTTTCTGGTGACATGGGAATGTCTCGAGTTAGTGTTGGTGATTGTGACCTCTAGTGGAGGCGAGTGCTTGGTTTTGCACCGGATGATCGGGCCATTGTTAGAGCTGCCAGTTGAGAGAGGACTGTTGATGTACAGCGTACCTCAGAGGTTGTGATGTCGCCTACCGTGCAGACAGATGGACCAGCGATTGCTGAGATTGACAGGATGTTGCTTTCGGAACTTACGAGCTGAGATTGCCGGAGCTTTCAGACAGATATGAGACAGATGATAGCTAGTCTACCCGATTTGAGAGACGAAGGTGATTCGTCCGATTTTGCGCCAGAGCGGACCCAGTTGAGTTGAAGATTTCCAGTGCGGAGAGTCTTACTCAGATCTAGAGCAGACCGATTCAGAGATGACCGCCAATGCGTTGCCTTTCCTGGAGGATTGAGGCGTTGTTCGGCGTACAGGCGTATGAGCCAGTTGCTGCTGCGATGATGAGATATCGCCCAGATGATTGGAGCTGTTGCAGCGTGAGCCTATACTCAGAGAGATGATAGCGAGTCGCTAGTCACCTGAGGATGAATGACTAGGACATGTGGTTCGTTCGTTACCGATGCGAGGACATCAGATAGATTGTTTCCAGCTAGAGACGACTTCACGCAGGTTCGTTGAGAGTCGATTGAGACGATCGAATGTCAGGAGCCATTTTCCAAGTTTAAAGTATACGGAAAGACATGCAGGTGATTCTATGGACCCTCTAGAAGAATGAAACCCTAACTCGACTTAATGACCGTGTGAAAGCCTTTGAACCTTCGGGTTTGCGGCGGTTCCTCGGCGCCATTAGTGAGGCTTGGGTTGCCCTTCTACGGCTGGACCACCGACGCTGTGGCATGTACTCGATACTATTAAACTGTACCCGAGATGTGAGCTCTTGGGGGATTATGAGGTTCTGACGAGTCGATCGGATGATTCGACATCTTTCGGATATCGTGATGGGATACTGCTTGGGAGACTCCAGAGACGAGGATAGCCGTCGGAGCGCAGTTCGTGTAGCCACGATGAGACGAGTCCGAATCAGTCGACATTGACGCAGAGTGAAGAAAAGAGTTCGCAAGATATTTCGACGAGATGACGTCCCCCTCCGCCGACATCACAGATGTGATATGCACCCCGAGGCGTGGTACGGATATATTTTCCAGAAAAGAAGCACGATAAGTATGCAGCTGTTCCGGAATAAGCTTTAGCTTCAGCATTGGATGATGACTTCCGGGCAATTCGGCAGGATTGAGATTTGAGAAAGAAACCTCGACAGGACTTTTCCGGAATACGACACGAGAAGACCTAGACCCAGGAGTGGTCATGATTGCGCACACCCAGCAAGACAGAGTTCAGCCTTGTCGACGAGGTAGTTGACCAGGATCGGATAAAGGAACTTACCCTGATGCGTGCGAATTGAGCAAGGACAGTCGAGAGATGAGTATTCCTCCGATGGTTGAGACGTGTTCCCGAGGATCTGTTCGACCAGACAGCTTCTACAGGATGATGAAGCTACAGAGTACGCGATTTCGAGTCCGTGCGAGAGACTTCAGATTGACCGGTTTCCGAGAAATGTTGTGCTGAGGACACAGATGCCCTTTGAGCGAGAAGAGGTAGTACAAGAGAGCCAGCATCTGTACAGATCGGCATAGGCATGATTGGAAGAGACCTTGAGCTGGATTCCTTCCAGGACATTACTGCAATGATGTTTACACCCAGGATCAGATGTGTGACGTGCATTCAGAGAGTCAGAGGCCGACGCCAGTGATGTGCTGCCTTGCGAGTGGTCGTGAGGTTTGACTGAGAGATGACCAGAGAAGTGCCAGAACGGAATCGTCCCCGTTAGCACCCCTGACAGGGCCGATGAGCCGATTGACCGCGTGATAGGTAATCCGCAGAGAAGATAAGAATCCAGAGACAGAGGACGCCAGACCGTGAGCGGGAGGCAAGTAGATGTCCTGCGCTGCTAGCAGTGGATGCACCGACTCCTTCTCGACCTTGAAGGATGAATTTACCGATGACGGTACTTATGATTTGTGATTTTGTGATTCGATTATCACGTATCCGTCATTATTGGATTTCGGTATTTTGTGCGTTCTGTTTGCATGATTTAGTTTTGATGACTGAGTTTCATGATATTGGTTTCATGCACCCACTGGATATTTATATATTTGCGCTGAGTTATTACATTTGAGATATTGATTGAGATTTCATGCCTACCGTATTCAGTGATTTGATTTGCACTTCCAGCGTAGTTTTCATGCATCTTTAGTGTTTTGACATACGATTTGGTGCACGCCAGATGCACTGAATCGGGATTCTTCGTGCATGTTATATGCACCTGATTTGGTTGCTGTCAGGCATGCACGTTGCCTACGGCAGATGTTTCGTGCACACCCGTTGCACATAGTTGTTGTTCTATACACCTGTTTGACACATATTTGGATTTTGATTCCTTGCGCACCAGACGCATAGGATATTCCTATATATGCATTTTGAGGATGGATTTCTAGTATGGCAGTACATTTTATGATATTCTCTCTGTATTGATATTTTCGGAGCCCCGACAAAATTGGAGTTTTCTGAAATGTTTTGGAAATTGAGGGGGGGGATTAAATTTAAATTCGGGGACCGAATTTCTTTAAGGGGGGTAGATTGTAACATTTTCAAAAATATAAAATATTAATTTTGGGAATTTTTATTATTTAATATTATTTTATTGATTATTTTAATATTAAATCTATAATTAAATGCAATTAAATAGGAAAAGTATGAGAAAAATTATGGAAAATTCTAAAATGGGTTAATTATTGAAATTATAACATTTTTAAGTTGTTGTGATCATTTTGACACTAATTTGGTGCTAATCGCGATTAAAATCGCTAATCGGGTTTTTTGGTAATTTTGCGCAAAACTTGCACATATCACATTTTCTACACTTGTGTATTTTCTTGCAATGGATTTCTTTTGGGTTACTATTCTCATGAGAAGGTTTTGGATTTAAAAGAAAAGGGAAAAAGAAAAGAAAAGAAAAAGGAAATGAGAATGAGGGTAGGTATATGAGAGAGGTGGACCTTTGACTTCTACACTTAGCCATTCCTCCCATCATTTTCATCCCTCCTCTTCCTCCTCCTGCAGCTGCTGCTCCCTCTCCCTTCCTCCACCTTCAAGCCCTCTCTTCATCTCTAAAACATCACAAAAACCCTATATCGGTTTCACAAAAAGTGTGCATAAGCTTGAGATCTACAAGATGGACTAAGAAAGCATGGATTTTGGTCACTAGGGGCAACTCAAGAAAATTCTTGAGTTGCCAAATGAGGTAATTTCTGAACCATTATCTTAGTTTTAGCATTTCCTATACCCCTTTGCATGTTTAGAATCGATATTGTGTGATATTTTGGACATGATGAAAACCTAGTTAGGGTTTGAGGGAAACTTGAGTTGTAATGTGAAATTGAGCTCAGTAGAGGACTTGTAAACACCCTAGTGCATGAATTGGAACCCAAAACCTGAAGCTAGAACTAGAAATACGGATTTTAGAAACCGATGTCGGGGAAAATGTGAAATCTGTGCATGTTAATTTGAATCTGCTATTACCCCGGGAACCCTAAAATAATTCTTTTCTGGAAATTGAGATGTGCAGGCACCATAGAGGCAACACCCCAAACCCCAGCCCCCAACTCATCCGTACGGCCGCCAAATTCCTCCTTTTGGCCGCCAATTGCGGCCTGGGTCCCACCTCCTTGGCTCGTTTTGGTTCTGTAGCTCCTACATTGTTAGTTTAGGCCCCTGGTATATATAGTTTGTATAAAGTGACCTAGGGTGAAATCTGGGACATATTTCATGAGTTGCTGTTTTGGACTTTAGTTTCCGTATTCCGTATTTTCATTTCTGCATTGGTGTGTTTCGTTATGCCTCGACTATTTGGCGTTTATACGACGATATAGAGGATTTATTGATGGTTTTGAAGGCGTGCCATAGGTTCTCACCTATAGGCCCCCTTATCGTATCGTTTTGGATTTCATGCGCCGTTTTAGCTTGGATTTGGTTTTAATGCGCATATACGATATTTGATGTGTAGGTACCCATGAAGACTTCGGGACGACAAGCAATTGCGTGGTGATGTCCGCAAATGATGTTCAGGTGAGTAGATTATATCTACAGGGGGAAGTCGGGTGGATGGCGTATAGCACCCCCGCAGTCCGTAGTTAGTATAATATATATAGTGGTTATATGATAGTTACAGTGTGTTGTAGCTTGTGATAGGTGTTTTATGGATAGTGTAGGGTAGAAGTGACTAGTGTAGTTATAGTCGCGAACCCTAGGATAGAATTACACCTTCACACACACCCTTGCATATTACTTGTACTTACACGGTGTTTGATGATATGGATTGACCTTGGAGATGAGTCGATGATGTGGGCTTGATGACGTGAGATCGGTGATTGGATACGATTCATTGTGGGATATGACTTGTGATCTCTTGCGGGATTGGGATATGTGTTTACCCCCGCATGCATACTTCACTGATGGTATCGATTGTACTAGGCATAGAGTAGTACCCCAGACTGTTTGATCTGATGATAGTGATATCTATTATGTGACGAGATAGTGAGATGTTGACCCTACCCAGCTATTGGGGATGCCGTACGATGATTTACCGTACGAGCCGATATTGATGATAGATCCGCACTCATAACTCGAGGATACCTTACGATATGACATTGAGGCGGGATCACCGACTATATATCTATATATATCGACTCAGATGTTAGGAGGTTTCCTTACCTGTAGTTCAGCTTGTTAGTTTAGCCGTATAGTTAGTGTAGTTGTTGGAGTGGATTAAACTTCTTACCTATTTCAAAAAACTAACGAATCGTGGGCATTTTTAAAGACAGCTCAAGGGAATCTACGGATATTTCAAAAACGACGTATCTTTTCATAAAAACACCGTAGCCCCTATCTTCAAAACCCCATGATTCGAGTTATTTCAAAAGGCACCAATTGTAGGACTTATATTAGATTAATGCAGATAAGTTTTGGTTACGTTTAGTTTCAGCTCCCACTCCCTTTCTGTGGTTCGCTTTGCATCGCATTTTCATACTATGTTGCATGCTCCAGTATTAATATCCTGCTGCTAGGACACCAGCACCATTATCGATGATGCATCTGTTCCACGTACACTTGTTGCCGGCTCACACACTCATCATCGATAATTGCCATGTCACTACACTGTAGTACCATTACATTCATTATATGATTCTTACATGACATGATGATGTACATACCTTCTTTACATGTAGCATACATCATGGATTGATTGCATAACACATCGCATTGGATTTATTTCTTGATGTTGGATGTTCATGTGATTTCTGGATTTGGGAACCGAGGATGTCTTTAAAAGAGAATACATTATTGCTTTAAAAACCCGGTTACCCTTGATATGATATTTGGTGCGTCCACCATGTGTTTTCTCGGTGCTGAGAGCGACATGTGAAACCTGAATCGAGGAGGCGGATGAGGCCGATTGCGGGTACATGGTGGACCCGGTAAGGTACCCCGGGGCAAGAAGACGTGGTGATGACGATGAGCCTGACAGGGGGAGATTGCCTACCGGTGACTTTACCCGACGCGTCGGATATCCGGAGGATACCGTCGTGGTCTGAGATTTATGGTAGGGGCCGGTCTGGACTGACGGCGCCCTAGATATGATGGTTGAGACTTTGAGATATCAGGATATTGGGATTTCGTTGGTGCCGATGCTAGGCACAGTTTTATGCTGATTTCATTACGGTACCTCATCTTTTAAAATACAGGGAAATCTCACTAAAGTATGAAAACTGTTTCTTCATGTAGATGTATTCTGTTTTCTCGCATTCATATCTCATTCATTTGCTATATTGTTATCTGGGGCACTGACACAGAAACATGATATTGCACTCGGGTTAGATATTTACCCTAGCCTTGCTATAGGCTGCATGCTTTTTATTGAGGATTTTATATACCGATCGTTGACTTAGGATTATGTCTTGCATTCGGTTTCTGCTTGTAGATGTTTCTATTCACGAGTTGGCAACTCACCCCCGTTGTGCCACAGTTCTTGCAGGTTCTGCCGTACAGGTTCCTTTGCGGTATTTCTGGCACACTACTTCTTGCGGGTGACTTGCTTTTGGTAGGTGGGTTCTTTCGCATCAGGAGCCACCATTGTATTTATTTTACTTCATTGTATCTAGAAATTGTCCATCAACCAAAACTTGTATATTGTTTCAGACCTAGACTTTGGTGTTGTATATTTCGACCTTAGAGTCGCGCTTAGTAGTATTGCGGTTTCTTGTTGCTTTTGAGCTTTCTTTTGGATTTGATCCTCGCCACTTGGCGTTGTATATTATTATATCATTGCGTGGTTGTGACCGTCGATTGACGAAGAGCTAGCTCCCGCTTGGGGATGCCTTTATCATGTTATATCTTGTTATTATCGTTTTACCCCATTCGGGGCCAGTTTTACAAAAGAAACTCTGCCGAAATTTCTAGAAAAGACTGTACCGTTTTTAAAATGCACATTCGGCTTAGTTATTTTAAAAACCTTGATTTCAAACCCGTATTTCTTCATTCCTTTAAACCAGTTTTCTTTACTTATTCTTCAAAATGGTTTTAGATTTCTGGGCTTTTGGCTTACTTGGATCAGATGGGGTCCTATAGACTTCATATGGTTCAAGGGCCAGTCACGTGCTCTTTCGGGTCGTGACACCAGTTTAGGAAGACAAAATGTCAAATCAATGTCGTTTTCATGCACAAGGCTCAATGGCAGCATAAGATCCAAGAAATCTACGCGGAGCTCGAGGAAATCTTGACAAAAAGTCCACTTCAAAACACCTTTCCCTCAACAGAAATTCTGGAAGAAATGTTGAAGTATTTTCAGAAAACACATATGCCAAACCACAGATAACATCAGACCAGGGGGCCCACAAAGTTCGAGGAGTCAACTCCTCCATTAGGCCGCAGAACCGCGGCCTAAGAATGCTTAGGCCGCGGATCCGCGGCCGTATGGTGGCGGCAGATGAAGATTTTCCAGGGGTATTTTGGTCTTTTTATTTGTGTTCTGGTGGTTGCCCTAGGTTTTCATTTTTCAGCCTATAAATAGCCCAGAACTTTGTGAAGGAAAGGGTCCATAATCTTGTATTCTCTTTTGTAAGGTCTAGTTGTGTTTCTTCTTTCTCTTCTCATCTCTTCTCCATTAAAACTTGTAATGAACTTGGTGAGTGAAGAATGGTGAATAAAGAAGATCATTTTATTATCATGATTGTTTATTGATATAATTTCTGTGATTGTAATAAATCGAATCAAATAGTAAAGAAATCACAACCAAAAATTATTTGACCGCAATCAACTACGGTGTCGGATTGTAGTTAGTATGTTAGTGCGGATCGTCCACAGGGAAAGTGTAATCGTTCGTCTTTTGAATTAGATGAATTGAAACTTTAATGAAAGAAAACAAAACAATTCAAGATTTATAGTTGATGTTCATGAATGAAAAAAAACTAGATCTAAGAAAGCATTAAAAGATAGAATCAAGAATTGATCGTTTGTTGATTTTTCCAAACCAAATCTCAAGAATCGAAATGAGGCTCGTAGGAATCGATCGGATCTATAGATGTGATGTAATCTTACAATTACGTATTCTTATCCTTCGATAAATTGATACTAGATCGATGATTATCGATGAGAATTAGGGATTTCTTGTGAAACTAGGGTTTCATCTTATCCCTTGTTCTTTCGTCGATCTCATTCACATTCTAGCCTCTAGTAAATTCAAGAAACGATCGTAGATCCCTAGTTTCGAGCGATCACAATCAAGAAAGCATCGCTACGAAACTAGGTCATCGATTCTTGAACTTGCTAGGGTTTACAAAACTCGTAAGACTTAAAAATAGTATTAGAATTTGTTACATCATCATTCTAAAATCGTCTCGACTCCTTAACGAGCGGAGTTTTACTCAAACATGACAACAAGAGCAACAATTACAAATTGAGATCTAATCATGATGCAAGAATTAAAAGAAAGCAAGATTAACGAATTTCACCTTTTATTTATATCAACAATTTAGTTACATTCGCTCAAGAACTACAAGAGGAAGAACTTGATCGTCGACTTGGCTTCGCTCGTCTCCGTGGATCGCCGATCGGCTTGGATCACTTGCCCGATTGAAGATCGGCTCGGCTCCTAAAAGGTTGAAGACTTCTCGCTTGATTTTGTACTCAAGATCTTGGATTTAGAGTGGGATTAGGGTTAGGGTTTCGCACAAGCCTTGTCACGAGACTTGTGGAAGAAGATGATGAAAGAGGGAAAGATTATTTAACTAATGAACTAGCTAATGATTGAACAACCCAACTCTTAGATTTAGGCTCCTATTTATAGATAACTAACCCTAGATCTAGGATTTCAAATTCTAAGTTTCCCTCTTAAAGTTTGTTGAGTGAAATTTGAATTTCCCTCCAAAAGTTTGTTGGATGAAATTCAAATTTCCCTCCAAAAGTTTGTTGGATGAAATTTGAATTTCCCTCCAAAATGAACTACCTCATTTGAATTTGAATTTTCCCTCCAAAATGAACAACTTTTCCCTCCAAAATGAACTACCTCATTTGAATTTGAATTTTCCCTCCAAAATGAACAACTTTTCCCTCCAAAATGAACTACCTCATTTGAATTTGAATTTTCCCTCCAAAATGAGGTTGTTAGAAAGAATCTTCTAGAAAAAGTTTGTTGGAAAGAATATTCTAGAATGAGGTTGTTACAAGGAGGCTTCTAGAAGAAGGTTGTTGGAGAGAGCTTTCTAGAAGAAGGTTGTTATAAGGAGGCTTCTAGATGTGATTAGTTAGGAGGGAGCTTCTAGAAGAGGATTAGTTAGGAGCTTAATTAGGATTAGCCTTTCTTAATCTTCTATGCTGATCTGGCAGTAGCTTCGAGATAGTTCTGGACTTTGAAGTGTCAGAAAGGACTGTGGGACCAGAGAGATGAATAGTGCCAAAACATTTCCTGCTGACGTGGCATAACCGCGGCGCTTCCGCCGCAGATAAGGGGTAATTGCCGCGGAAGGGCGGCTGCTTTGGGGATTTAGAGCTTGGGCTTTCTGGTGATTGTTGGGCCTGCGTTGTGGGCCTTTGTTTGATATATATATTTGTATAATTCCTTCTGCATTGATACCAGATCTGGAATGATTGAATTGGCTTAATGTTTGATCAGCTTCTTTTGATATTCTTCCGTATTTTCCTGCACATACTCAAGACAAGTGTTGCGCAAATACAGAAATGATGCGATGCCATGAAATGCAGTTAATTTCCTTTAAAGTGTCGGTTAAAAAGTCTAGTACATGCAATTTCATATTTTGTGACAGATTTGTTAATATGTAGAATATGAATGCCGAACACTTCTAAATGTATGTAAAAGATGGGGAAATTGCCGGCTAAAATATACAATATTTTCGACTGATCAAATACCCCCAAACTTAATTTCGATCGTCTCGAGCGAATGTTTTATTAAAAAGAGAAGGAGAAAATAAAGAAAGAGAAAAAAACTAACTAGCACACTTTCGTAGGCAACACGATTGCACTGAGCTCGTGCAACAAGCCTTTAAACCTCTAGGTGTCCCTAGTAGGAGGAGTGTTGTCTCCTGAGGGTTTTCAGCGGATTGCACCCACAAAATCCAATAATAAAAGAAAGATCATGAATATTACATTTAAAGAAAAGAATTGTAAAAGAAAAGCCTTGAAAATTAGGGTTTTCAACTAAGCTAGCTTTTCGGTTGTCATGAGCCCTATCTTAATGGTCATGAAAAAATGTCAGAAATCACGTCCTCCCTCAATAAAACATCGTCTTATTCTTCATTCCTATCTGTCTTCCAAACATCGATCATATCACCCTGCGTGTGTGTAAAGACATCCCTACACCCGGAGAATTCAATTCAAGCTATCATACTCTTGCCCATCAGCCTCAGTACTTCTTGACAAACGAGATTGCTTACACACTTTCATGCGACCGTTAATACTTCTTGAGGTACTAACCGACCGATTACTAATGTGCTTGCTTGCTTGGTGTATTTTCCAAATCTTGCACCACCTTAGGCATAGCAGTGACTCCCAGACCAATTGGCCATAGGGCACTAGGTGAAGAAGCACCCTTTTGCTATATATTTTTATTGCCCTTGGTGATAACAAAACCAGTGTCCATTTTTCTCACCACTTTAAAACATATTTTTTCTTTTCATACTATTGGCTTTAAGACAAGAGCATTTCAAGGTATCCTCTACTATCCCAGGCTTTAAGATGTGTGTAAGTGCGAATAGCAGGGTAGCAACGTTCAAAATGTTTGGCTTCCAGAATAGAAACTATTTTTCAGACTTATTTTTATCCTCAGATTAGTGACGTCCTTCATCTTACTAACCCTTGGGACAACGGCTCATAACTACTTATTACTAGTTCGTATAAGAAAACTTCTAATTTTCTTAGTTTTCTTAAATTTTTCTAATCTCATGGATGTAATTTTTCACTATCTAAACTTTTATTATCTTATTTATGTACAAAGATATTTTTATAATTTTGAAAATTTTTAAATTTTTATGGTTTTTAAAGAAATGTTTTGTGCTTATGCAATGTATGATGCAAATGATACGAAAATAAGCACAAACCTCCCCCAAACTTGTTTTCAACAGTGTCCTCACTATTGCCTTCTGCTAAATCTCGAAAAACCTGTAAGCTTGGGAGGAATTATTAGCGGGGGCAAAATATTTAAGTGAAGATCTTCCCTCAAACTTATTTTTGGCTCATCATTTTGTAAAAATTTTCTTTTCAAGAGCCAGAAAAAATTATACCCCCCCAAACTTGAGTTATGCAATGTTAATCTTTTAAAATCACAAGTGGGGGTCAAAAATCAATGGTCGATGCCAAGCTTTGCAAAGACCGAAAGTTAACACCAACCATTCGAAAAATTTATCAATGCAGTGCTCGGGTTGGTGGAAGAAGAAGTGGGGAAAGGTTAAGTGGTGGAATAGAATGTGTATGCGTCTCATATTGGAAAGACGATGCAGTGATTGTGATGGATTACTCGCATTCTTTTTACAAGTCAAAAGAAGGGGTGGAGGTTCAATTTCAATGATTGGGAGATGATTCATCTCAACACCCGTGTCATTCAAAAATGTGAGTTCATCAGCGAAGATTTCCTCAAAAGTTCCATCTATACCCCGGTGAATAATGTCATCACAAAGTGCGGGGTCATCTTCAGACTCTAAAAACAATTCATAATCCGTGTAAATTGTTGACCCGGACATCTCGGTGGAAGAGTCCGTATGTGTATGATACATAGTTGGGTCAAACAATAACGTATGAAAAGAGTCAAGATCAATATCAGGAGGATCATCAAATTCGCTGCTGTCGATATCCATTAAGTCGACAGAACATACCTGAGCAGTAGGTTCGGAGGGTACACTTCCCAACTTGTAAATGTTCAGTTCTATTGACCTATTCCCGAAAGATAGGGTCATAGAACCGTTACGACAGTTGATTATAGCATTGGAAGTGGCCAAAAAGGGGCGACCTAAAATCACCGGAATTTGATTCCGTGGGTTCGCTACAGGTTGTGTATCAATGACAATAAAATCTACCGGGAATATAAATTCTCTGATTTTTATTAACACATCCTCCAGTTCACCCCTAGGTTTGGTGATTGATCGGTCAGCCATCTGGAGAGTGCAATTGGTTGGCTTCAACTCTCCGATCCCTAATTGCTCATAGACTGAGTATGGAAGCAAGTTAACACTAGCGCCAAGGTCTAATAGAGCACGGTTAATGTGTTTTTCCCCAATAGAAACGGAAATAGTAGGATATCCTGGATCCTTACGTTTCCTCGGTAATTGTTGGGGGAAAGCCGTGTCTATTGTTTTTTCCATGAAAATCTTCTTAGGCACTGGATTCTTCCTCTTCCTAGTGCACAAGTTCTTAAGAGTTTTCGCATAAGACGGAACTTGTTGGATGGCATCTAGGAGAGGGATGTTGGTGTTTACTTGCTTAAAAATGTTCATGATCTTCTCCATATGTGGACTTGGTGTGTTAGCCCTTAACCGATTAGGATAAGGTGCTTTAGCAATAAGCGCTGGGTCCATCATAGGAGAAGAAAGTGTTTGTGGAATCGATCCCGGAATAGAAGTGGGGATCGTCCGTGGAGGGGTAAAAGAGGTAGGCTGTAATGGCGAGCCTTTTGGGAAATGGAGAATAGGCTCGGAAGAAGATGGTGGGGTAGAAGAACTGGGGTAAGAAGTGTGTGTGTGAGGAAAGGTCTCAGCCGGGGTGTTATTGATTGATTTATTAGTATCATCAAACTCTTCCCCAACATGAGTGTCAAGCACTCTTCCAGATCTCAATGTGATTGCATCCACATCATGTGAATAGCTAGAATTTGGTAAAGGTTGAGCTGGAAGTTTCCCTTTCTCTCGTGCACTCATTTCGGCTTTTAGTTGTGCAATTTGTTCTTCCATCGATTTGATGTTCTCATTTTGAGATATAATGATCTTCATTACTTTCTCGACGGAAGATTGCAAACTTGCCGTCCCTAGGATGGATTGTTTCATGAAAGTATCCAAGGTTTGTGCTAGTGCAGAGGTATTATCTGTACCGGTCAATTGCAAAGGACTAGACGGTGCAAAAGTGTTGGCCGGATTTTGAAAGTTTTGTGATTGGAAGGGGTGCTGACTCAATTGAAGTGGTGGCTGCTATTGTGGTGGAGGGACCCCTTGGAAATTGTTTTGGTTTGGAACCGTGTTTTGAAATTGTGATTGGTTCCAAGCAAAGTTAGGGTTATTCCTCCAACCCTGATCATATGTGGAGGAAGATGGATCATTTCTAGGTCTTTGAAATGAGGCATTGGTAAGCTCATGACCTTGAAACGGACATTCTTCCGTCAAGTGAGACGGATCAGAACAACAACCACATACAGTTTTGGAGAGTGATATTTGACTTAGGGCGGCGGCTAAAAATTTGTTTTCCATAGCGTCAAATTTCTTGTGTAAAGCTGAAATTTCAGCTCTAATTTCTATGGAAATATCATTGCCATCCCTAGAAGATTGACTCACACCCTCCCACTGTAAAGATTTTTCAGCGAAATCTTCTAGGAATTTCCAGGCTTCCCTATCATCTTTGGTCATAAAGTTGCCTTGACACATGGATTCAAGGGTCTGTCTTGTGTAAGGAGTAATGCCCTCATAAATGATTCGGCACAATTCCCATCTCGGGATGCCGTGATGTGGACATTGGATTAACAGATCCTTGAAGCGGTCAAGACATTTTGAAAATGTTTCATTTGGAAGCTGGGTGAATTGATAGATTTCGCTACGGACTCGAGCTGTCTTGTGATGTGGGTAGAATTTCTTAAGGAATGCTTTAACGAATTCGTCCCAATTTGAAATGGACTGTGCGGTAGTGTTATATAGCCACTTCTCGGCTAAATCGCACAAAGTAAATGGGAGAAGACGAAGACGTAAAGCATCCACAGACAACTGTGAAGTACCCATCATTGCGCATACATTTTCAAATTTCGTGATAAACACGTATGCGTCTTCAGACTCGAGACCGTGAAATTTTGGTAGAAGGTTGATGTATTGGGGTTTTATTTGAAAATTTTCCCCGTTGGCTGGTGGTGTGGAAAGACAGGTGGAAAGTGGGCTTCGTGTTGGATAACACCTCTCTTGGAGAGAGATGCGAGGTGGAATCTGCGCACCAACGGACGGCGGCAGAGTAGTGGAAAAGAAGTTCGATGGAGGTGGATCCATCGATGTGGGTGTGGTGGTGGGTAAAAGAAAGGTAAATGTAGAAATACCGACTTTAGGGTCGATAAGGGAAACGCGGACTAACGGGCACTAGACACCCGTGTCCAGCCTATCTTGCACTAAAAAGGGTTAGTACAAGTGGCAGCGTGAATTTATAATTAGGGGAATGATATGAATGTGGTGTTTGTTTTTAAAAAGATACGGATTTTTTGAAAATATGATGCAACAAAACAAATGCAACACACAAAACCCTAGAATCTAGTGGTCACCTAGGTCAAACTCTAGACCGCTCCTAACTGCCAAAAGACAAGTCGCAGGATAAATCCTCCACTGCCTCTTTGTCCCCCTGTGGCCGGATAAGTGCCAGGTAAGTGGGAAGGAACCACCACTACAGTGGGCCTAATTAATAACTACTAGCCTTAGACACACTCGCCTTAGGCACCACAGAAAAACGCAGATAAGCAATGAATTACCCACGGCCTTCTCTTGTCCTAATTGAGCGCGACGGTCCTTAGAGTCATCTCTAGATTTCTTTTAATTAATGAGGGTCAAATGCGGATGCAAGTTTTGCGATTTTCGGGGCCTAGGAAGGGTAATGAACTCCCCACCTAATTTGGATTTGGTCGTGCCCCTTAAATTTCCGTATTAATATGCAACAACCACAAGAATCAAAAACACGCACAAATTTATTTAGTTTTTGCGGCGCTGCGATTTATTTGCAAAGAATCCTGCACAAAATATTAGTTGGAGTAGAGAAAGAAGGAGATAAGAAAGTAAGTGTCTCACAGAGAAAAATTGGCACAGAGAAGAGCTGGAACTGTGGCTCTTCCGCCGCAAATGCTGCCTATTGCCGCCCTTCCACCGCGGAATTTTGGGATCAGTGTACAAAATTTTCTGTACAAGCTCCTGTTCACCTACACAGCTCTCTGGAATGCTCAGAAAAAATTTTCTCCAGCTCCAATGATTCCAGATTTTCTCGCAACAAATCACAACACACGTATTAGTGTTTGCACGAATTTAGATCTAAAAAAATATAATGGAATAAATTGTTCAACTCAAATTTCAAAATACGAACTATTAGCGCACTATCCCCGGCAACGGCGCCATTTGATTGATATAATTTCTGTGATTGTAATAAATCGAATCAAATAGTAAAGAAATCACAACCAAAAATTATTTGACCGCAATCAACTACGGTGTCGGATTGTAGTTAGTATGTGAGTGCGGATCGTCCACAGGGAAAGTGTAATCGTTCGTCTTTTGAATTAGATGAATTGAAACTTTAATGAAAGAAAACAAAACAATTCAAGATTTATAGTTGATGTTCAAGAATGAAAAAAAACTAGATCTAAGAAAGCATTAAAAGATAGAATCAAGAATTGATCGTTTGTTGATTTTTCCAAACCAAATCTCAAGAATCGAAATGAGGCTTGTAGGAATCGATCGGATCTATAGATGTGATGTAATCTTACAATTACTTATTCTTATCCTTCGATAAATTGATACTAGATCGATGATTATCGATGAGAATTAGGGATTTCTTGTGAAACTAGGGTTTCATCTTATCCCTTGTTCTTTCGTCGATCTCATTCACATTCTAGCCTCTAGTAAATTCAAGAAACGATCGTAGATCCCTAGTTTCGAGCCATCACAATCAAGAAAGCATCGCTACGAAACTAGGTCATCGATTCTTGAACTTGCTAGGGTTTACAAAACTCGTAGGACTTAAAAATAGTATTAGAATTTGTTACATCATCATTCTACAATCGTCTCGACTCCTTAACGCGCGGAGTTTTACTCAAACATCACAACAAGAGCAACAATTACAAATTGAGATCTAATCATGATGCAAGAATTAAAAGAAAGCAAGATTAACGAATTTCACCTTTTAT
The DNA here is from genome assembly GCA_030015575.1 of Agapanthus africanus. Classification (NCBI taxonomy): domain Eukaryota; kingdom Viridiplantae; phylum Streptophyta; class Magnoliopsida; order Asparagales; family Amaryllidaceae; genus Agapanthus; species Agapanthus africanus. The sequence goes on along the minus strand of JASDDO010000010.1, from coordinate 278,523,799 downwards.
TTATATCAACAATTTAGTTACATTCGCTCAAGAACTACAAGAGGAAGAACTTGATCGTCGACTTGGCTTCGCTCGTCTCCGTGGATCGCGGATCCGCTTGGATCACTTGCCCGATTGAAGATCGGCTCGGCTCCTAAAAGGTTGAAGACTTCTCGCTTGATTTGGTACTCAAGATCTTGGATTTAGAGTTGGATTAGGGTTAGGGTTTCGCACAAGCCTTGTCACGAGACTTGTGGAAGAAGATGATGAAAGAGGGAAAGATTATTTAACTAATGAACTAGCTAATGATTGAACAACCCAACCCTTAGATTTAGGCTCCTATTTATAGATAACTAACCCTAGATCTAGGATTTCAAATTCTAAGTTTCCCTCCTAAAGTTTGTTGAGTGAAATTTGAATTTCCCTCCAAAAGTTTGTTGGATGAAATTCAAATTTCCCTCCAAAAGTTTGTTGGATGAAATTTGAATTTCCCTCCAAAATGAACTACCTCATTTGAATTTGAATTTTCCCTCCAAAATGAACAACTTTTCCCTCCAAAATGAACTACCTCATTTGAATTTTAATTTTCCCTCCAAAATGAACAACTTTTCCCTCCAAAATGAACTACCTCATTTGAATTTGAATTTTCCCTCCAAAATGAGGTTGTTAGAAAGAATCTTCTAGAAAAAGTTTGTTGGAAGGAATATTCTAGAATGAGGTTGTTACAAGGAGGCTTCTAGAAGAAGGTTGTTGGAGAGAGCTTTCTAGAAGAAGGTTGTTATAAGGAGGCTTCTAGATGTGATTAGTTAGGAGGGAGCTTCTAGAAGAGGATTAGTTAGGAGCTTAATTAGGATTAGCCTTTCTTAATCTTCTATGCTGATCTGGCAGTAGCTTCGAGATAGTTCTGGACTTTGAAGTGTCAGAAAGGACTGTGGGACCAGAGAGATGAATAGTGCCAAAACATTTCCTGCTGACGTGGCATAACCGCGGCGCTTCCGCCGTAGATAAGGGGTAATTGCCGCGGAAGGGCGGCTGCTTTGGGGCTTTAGAGCTTGGGCTTTCTGGTGATTGTTGGGCCTGCGTTGTGGGCCTTTGTTTGATATATATATTTGTATAATTCCTTCTGCATTGATACCAGATCTGGAATGATTGAATTGGCTTAATGTTTGATCAGCTTCTTTTGATTTTCTTCCGTATTTTCCTGCATATACTCAAGACAAGTGTTGCGCAAATACAGAAATGATGCGATGCCATGAAATGCGGTTAATTTCCTTTAAAGTGTCGGTTAAAAAGTCTAGTACATGCAATCTCATATTTTGTGACAGATTTGTTAATATGTAGAATATGAATGCCGAACACTTCTAAATGTATGTAAAAGATGGGGAAATTGCCGGCTAAAATATACAATATTTTCGACTGATCACTTGTCTTGCTTTTTCTATAATTGTTGTAATTTTAATTTGTTAACTAGTTGTTGTTATTTCTTGTTGTTTCTTTCTTCTCTCTTTTTCTTTATCCTTAATACGACCATGATGCTTACGCTCGATCCTCGCAAAGGTGAGGTCGCAAATAGCTAGTCGTTATCTTCTAATCTCTTTCTTTCTATCTTCCTCTTTTGTTTTGTTTTATTTTTCCGTATCATGATGTGTGAGTAGTTTAATACTTGTTAGGGTAGGATAAGGGAAGTTTGAGAGAAGGAAATCTCTCTCACTCTTTCCTTGCCCAACAGCTTAATTCGACTCTCGTTAATTGAACCACAATCCGCTCCTTAAGGCACCCTATCCTACATTATAGCGGTGATTCCGTAGTGAGACCGGTTGTGGTTGAATTAACCGGAGGTTATGGCTAAGAGCCAAGAACGGACGGACAAGCACCAAAAGGAAGAACTTATGCGTTGGAAAGCCGAGCTTATACTCGCAAGTTCCTTCCTAGTCGTGCTAATCCCCGTTGTTGCCGATTACCATAACACCGATATTAAGAGGGGCAATGAAAGATGTGGGAGACTCCTAACTCAAACTAACCTAATCCTAACCCTAACAAGCTCTCTTTACATATCATTTTACCGCTTAATTAATCACAACAAAATCTGAAAAACCGGACTTAACTCGTTAAAGCACATAGAAAAAGATTCCCATCTCCTTGCGGACGACCCGTACTCAACCGGCTAGCTACAAACGAAACCGTCTTGATTGCGGTATTTAAACTAAAACTTGAACACGCAGAACCACTATCAATCAGATCTCCCACTCGTTTACGGACGGTGAAAAAACTCCTGGCACTAAGAAACTGGGGGCCGATCCTGAAACGGAGCTTGTGTGGCCGACAGACGAAATGATCGACGCCTTTCTAGACGATATTCATTTGAAAAGTAAAGCCGACCAAAAGCGTGAGATGGCCGCATCAGAAGGAGACAAACGCAGGCGACTAAACGAAAGAGTCGAAGCACTCCCGCTAGGTCGAAAGACACCGGACGTGGATAAAAACATATTCAAGACGAGAAAAAGGTTTGCCAAAGCCGTGTCGATAGGAATGAAACTACCACCCTCGGAAGAAAACACGCTCGATAGGGCGGAGAGGCACCCTAATTACTGCTCATATCATTGGAAGATTTCACACCCCACTGAGGAGTGCGACGCTTTTAAGACATGGTGGCAGGGATATGTTGCTCATCGACAACATTCTAAGCGAATGAAACGTAGAACTCATCGGGAGCAGAGAAGTACGACCGAAGGACAAAAAAGAACTACCGGTAACTGTTACACGGTCAACGCCGGGAGACCGCAAGTGCTCACATTCGGGAACTATTCTGACGAGGAGCTGGCTCTTAGACCCCTCTTTAAAGAGTCCACTTCAGGGAAGGAGGAAGAACCAGAGGCCTGCGAGAACATTCAGCTGCGCAATCGTACGCTTCCCGAAAAAAACCTCAGACCCGTAACTAGAAAAGATAAGGGAAAGGAAAAGGTCGCTGAGGATATCACCTTAGATGACCAAGTTATGAAAAAGCTGGCTGCCAAGGACCCACCCAAGAAAGTAAGGTGGACTACAACATCCTATCGCTCCTGAGGAAGCTACCCTCGCAGCTCAGCATTCTTGATGCCCTCTTATTATGAAAAGAAGCGAGAGAGTCATTAATCAAGGCGCTGCAAGAGCCCGAGCAATTCCAAGCCTTTCTAACCGAAGAAAGGATGAAAGATGAACTGGAAGAAGTGCGCACAGCCGATGTCACGTTTGGTGATGAAGACCTTCTCCTTGGGACGTATGACTACAACCGTCCCCTATACGTCTCTGTATACTGCCACGATATCAAGATAGGCAAAATCCTGGTTGATAATGGATCCTCCGTCAATCTCCTTAATGTTCGGGTGTTGAAGGAAATCTGCATGAGCGTTCAGCACCTCGCTCATGATAAAATTACCATCTCCGGTTTCGATTCTCAGTCATCACGGACTCTCGGATCAGTGATACTTGTTAGTGTATATGCCCTAGAGGCCATTACTGTATCATACTAGTTTTTTTATTACTTAATGGAAGCTTGGGATATTCACCTTGTATAGACAATCTTGCTCAATATAGTAGTATGCTACTTGGTTTGTTTCTGCTTTAATGTGTACATGTGTTTAATTTAGTATATCGCCTATACACATTAGTGAAGACCTTAGGATCTTTGCTTGATTACCAGCGTTGTGATGGCAGTCACACTAATGGGGGCTAGGTAATCCATAACCACATCCTTATGCAGGTCCCTAGTCATAGGACTATCGAGACAGGGCATCGATACTCCGGAGTAGACTAGCGTATGCGCTTCTCATCCCAGTGTGGAAGACGGTCTGTCCCACAGCCGTCAGTACGTCATACTTGAGATAGTATATGGGTACTCGTTAGGTTACGAGTACACTGGACAGGACTCGTCGGGAACTGTTGGTTGGTACTATACCTATCGTCAGTTATCAGTTCCCAGGTGACATGAGTACAGCTTAGTCCACTGACTTGACACTGTCACTTCGCCTCGAGTGTGTTCCCACTGTGCTTAGATTGCTACCCTACCACGGCTCAAAGGAGTCGTGCAAACAGGTAGTAGTTGGGTACATTCCCGAAGCACTTGGAGGCAGTGATGGTTAGACAGGATTCGTCTCTCCCGGCATTGGGGGTTGACATCGCGCTGTGTCTAGGAGAGCCATTACACAAGTCGTCCCTGGCCAGGGCAAGCGAGATATACTGGTAGGTTTCCAGTGTTATCTCAGGGTGTTCTGGGCTACACTCCGACATGACTTGTACTGCTATTAGGGGACTGACGTTTACCGCCCCCTAGGCCCGCCAAGCGATGTTATCAGACGAACAGACCAGACTGTACGGAGATTGTCACATTCAGGCTCAGCAGGAGTTCAGATGGGTTTCACCTCGTCCGTCTTCTTATCGGCATCTACCTGGGGACCGTTACGCACAGCTAGTGCCACTTGCGGTCTATGGTTAAACCCACTACCAGCATAGTGTCGAGTCATTAGAGTCCCGCAAAGAAAGCTATTCGCCTTTAGGCAAAAGAGTAGAGGTCGCATGGTTTTGCGACAGGGTTCGGTCACATCCGTGCACTTGTGCACGTTTAGTGTCCGGACAGTTAACACTAGCGGGCTTTGGTGTAAGCCAGATCCTAGTGTATGTTTTAGGATTGGTTTTATCTCGTATGTATTCGTGTTCCTCGGAACGCGGATGCGGGTGTGTATGCACAGTTGACAGAGAGACAGAGGCAGAGGATTCTCATTGGGGTTGTTGACTGTTGACAGTTGACCATTGACTTTTGCTAAACCCTAATGAGAATAAGAAATATGATTAATTATAATATTAATTAAGTATTATTGTGTCATGGTTGAGATGAAGGGTTGACTTTGTTGACTTGTTGACTTTGTTGACCGGCTGACTAGGTTGGACTAGTTGACCACCATCATTACAATGGCTATCATTTCATGGCAAAGACTTTTGCTTGCTTGTTTCTTTTTGCAAAATGGGTGCATGAAATGATATGGCCATTTTGACTTGAACCATCACATAATACTCAATTACTATTATGAGTTATTATGATTTTGGATTATGAGAGCTTGGATGGCAAAACAGTTGCTCATTCTCTCATTTCTTTTCTCTCTTTTGCTTGAGCTTTCCCTCTTCCTTTTGCTCTCTCTCTAGTCTATGGTTCACTTGTGTCATGAGTTGAGAAGCAAGAACCATAGAGATAAAACCCAACACACTCCTCTACTCATCCTAGTTCACAAGGTTTAGCAAATCAAGTGTTCTAGTTTCTTCTTGTTTGAAGTGAAGCCAAAGATAGAAGCTTTCAGGTGGATCCATCTTCGGCGCAAGGAGACGACGAGGTGAGGCCGATCCGACCACCGCAAGAAGTTGAAGACGAAGGAGATCAAGTTAAGGTATAACCACCTAACCGAGTAGGTAAAACTCTTGTTAGGATTGTTAGATAGTTGTTTAACAAAGATCCGTATTTTGAGTCCATGTTACTGTTAGTGTAAATGCCCTAAAGGCCATTACTGTATTATACTAGTTTGTATATTACTTGATGGAAGATTGGGATATTCACAGTTGTATATACAATCTTGCTCGAAATGGTAGTATGCTACTTGGTTTGTCTCTGCTTTAATATGTGCATGTGTTTCTTTTAGCATATTGCTGATATACATATTAGTAGAGCCCTTAGGATCTTTGTTTGATTACCAGCGTTGTGATGGCGCTCACACTCGTGGGAGCTGGGTGATCTATAAGCATATCCTTATACAGGTCCCTAGTCGTTGGACTATCGAGACAGGGCATCGATACTCCGGAGTAGACTAGCGTATGCGCTTCTCATCCCAGTGTGGGAGACTGTCTGTCCCACAGCCGTCAGTACGTCGTACTTGAGATAGTATGCGGGTGCTCGTTAGGTTACGAGTACACTGGACAGGACTCGTCGGGGACTGTTGGTTGGTATTATACCTATCGTCAGTTATCAGTTCCTAGGTGACATGAGTACAGCTTAGTCCGCTGACTTGACACTGTCACTTCGCCTCGAGTGTGTTTCCACTGCACTTTGATTACTACCCTACCACGACTCAAAGGAGTCGTGCAAACAGGTAGTTTTTGGGTGCAGTCCTGAAGCACTTGGAGGTAGTGACGGTTAGACAGGATTCGTCTCTCCCGGTATTGGGGGTTGATATCGTGCTGTGTCCAGGAGAGCCATTACACGAGTAGTCCCTGGCCAGGGCAAGCGAGATATACTGGTAGGTTTCTAGTTTTATCTCAGGGTGTTCTGGGCTTCACTCCGACACGACTTGTACCGCTATTAGGGGACTGACGTTCACCGCCCCCTAGGAGAGCCATGCGATGTATCAGACGAACAGACTGGACTGTACGGAGATTTTCACATACAGGCTCAGTAGGAGTTCAGATGGGGTTCACCTCGTCAGTCTTCTTATCGACATCTACCTGGGGACCGTTACGTACAGCTAGTGCCGCTTGCGGTCTGTGGTTAAACCCACTGCCAGCGTAGTGTCGAGTCATTAGAGTCCCACACAGAGAGCTATTCGCCTTTAGGAAAAATGAGTAGAGGTCGCATGGTTTTGCGACAGGGTTCGTTCACATCCTCGCACTTGTGCACATTTACTGTCCGGACAGTTTATACTGGCGGGCTTTGGTTTAAGCCGGATCGCAGTATATGTTTTGGGATTGGTTTTTCTCATTGTATTCGTGTTCCTCGGATCACGAATGAGGGTGCGTATGCACAGTTACTTGAGACAGAGGGAGAGGAACTTGATCAGGGTTAATGGCTATTGTCATTTTATTAACCCTAATGCTTATGTGTGTATTATTGTTAATTGATAATTAGTTTAATAATTGTGCATGGTTATGGTTGTTGACCATTTGACCACCTTGACTTGTTGACCTTGGTTGACACTTTGACCATCATCATTTCATTTGGAAGATTCTTTTTGATCCTTGCAATTTGCATTAAAAATGAAATGATTATGGTCATGTCTTGATTAACCATGACAATTATCTAGCTAATTATCTAATTAAAATAATATACACATATTAGTGAGAATGGTTCACATTATTCTCATTCTATCATTTCTTTTCTCTCTTTTGTTCTTCCTCTCCCTCAAGCTCTCCCCTCTCATGTGTTGAGAAACACTTGAGCTTGAGAAAAACCCTCTCTTGATCATCTCTACTCTTATCTAGGGTTCAAGGATTAGCACTTCTTGCACCCTAGTTACTTCTAGCTTGGAGTTGAAGCCAAAGGTTGAGGCTTTCGGGTGGATCTTTCTTCGACGTGAAAAGACGACCAAGGTGACCTCCTTCCACCACTCCAAGGAGCAAGGAGAGAAGGACTTAAAGCCCAAGGTATAACCTTTCTAGCTCTTAGCTAGTTACTAGTTAGCTTTAGCAAGTTTTTGTTTAGCAAAGATCCTTCTAGCTCAAGTCCATGTTGCCTAAGCTCATAAAAATCCGATTTTTATTCCGTTTTCCGCCTCCCCGCAAGCACCGTGGTGGGCAACGTGGACTTACAGTGGTATCAGAGCCTAACTAAACATAAATCGAAAAACCATGCGACCTTACAGTGGTATAACCTTTCTAGCTCTTAGCTGAGTAGTGGAGTGTATCGAAGTTCGAAACGAAAAAATCGAAAAACCAAGTTTTCGAAACCCTAAGTTTCTGTTAAAATTTTTTCTGGTCAAAACAAAATTTGTTATACTCTAAAAATCGTCTTAGGGTTTTGTGATGAAAATGACCAAACCCGGTCCAGTGATTCGACCAAGGAGCCGCGGTTCCGCGGCAATAGCAAGTTATTGCCGCGCAACCGCGGCCACGTTAGCTCTTCACTGGGTCGAGTTTGGTGCAGTGTATCTCTGGCTTGGTTTTAGGATTTTTAAGATGGTTTATATGTTCCCAGGTTTTCCCGAATAGAAATTTATTTTTGGGGGCCTATAATTCCGTATTTTTTTTCGAACTTCAATACACTTTGACTAAAAGGTTATATCTGTGATGTTTATATGTATTGAACATCGGCTAATCGCTATATGTCGATTAGTCGGCGTTATACATATCTGTGATCTGTGATTGATGCTGGTATGTGTATATGAATGGGTTGGATTGTCGCGGGTGAATAGCCGGGGTGGATGTGAGATGAGTGTTTCTTTTCTTTCATTCATTGTAATATGTAAATTGATGTAATATTATTATTTGTTTGGCCGCACAACCGGCTCGGGGTTTTAGTCGTCATTGAATAATTCTTTTTACTGTTTTTGCTCCTAGGATAGACCCATGGAGGGGGTGCACAAACTACCGGGGTATCTCGAAGTGCCGAGTGGCCTACTCACGGTGTTGAGGGAGGTTGCTTCGCTTCGGATACTTGGCGGGTAGTTTGCCGCACCCGTAGGGGTCTTGGGTGGGGTATTGGCTATTCACCGCGACCATGTAATCCGCTTTTCGTTGCAGGCTCGAACGTATTGCGGATTCCTAGTATATCCAATGTATTCATCTATGATCTGTAATGTCTATCATTGCTATATATTTATATATGATAACTATTTAGGCGTTGCTTATGTTTTACAGCCGCGCTAGCCCAGCCCCCGCTCTGTCGTTAGTTGAGTAACTTAACGGGTGATGACGGGGCCCCGTGGCGAATGCGAATGGCATAAGCGTACGTCATATTTTGGTTGTTTTCTGCAATGGTAGGATTAAATGATGGGACACATTAAAAGAACTAATGCAAGAAAATAAACCAAGTAAAAGTCGATTGGAACACTTTGAAAACCACTCGGTTCTTTTCAAAACAAAACTTTTAAACGCGGAGCTTGAACCACTCATTTTAAAAGCTATCTCGTTCCATCGATTAGATCAAGTTCACTACGTTCACGGTTTCACCAAAACCATTCGTTGCCCTCCGTCATTCCACATGAATGGTCAAAAAGTATTCAAGCTATGTATTTTGGCTGAAGTCAAGGCATAGTGATTGGTAGCTATTGGGTATTCATGTGCAGCATAGATAGATGCGTTGGTTTGGGACAGTCGTGCTGCCATTTTGGCCAAAGTCAAGGGTAGGTACAGGTGGGTCAAAATTAACCAGGAGAATGACGGGTAGAACTTGACATGTGACTTATGATATTTTGGCCAAAGTCAAGGACATAAGAGCATGGGGCAAAAATCCACATCGGGAGTTTCATAAGTACTGAAACTTGCTAGCGTTGCATACCATTTGGAGTTTGATGATTCTGGTAGGATTCCATCGGTTTTATCACGCGATGATATTTGGATCCCGATCCTACTGTGAGTATATGCTACTCCTCGGGAAAACTCTCACTTAACGATCAATGCTATAAACTTAGTAGGTGTCTAGAAAGGTGTTAGCGGGGCTACGCCCACAGGGAAAAGAGGTTACTTAATTAAGGAACTTCGCGAAAGCGTTGGAAAACCTCCCTCGAAGTACCGACACTGGCCTGGCTGAACGGTTAAGCAAGTATTGTACGGTGAGAGTGATCCTGACTAATCCTTTCTTTACGGTTTGAGAAGGGATTCGAGAGACAGTGGGAGCCATCCAGTTTAGACAAATTAAAAACCACTCTAAACTTGCAAGAGCATCATGCTAAAGTGTTTCTTTTCTCTCTCCTAATTGCAGCGACCATCAACATGACCGGACTTAAGTTATTACTAGATAAAAACATATTGACAGGGCCAAACTACAAAGATTGGCTCAGGAATGTCAAGATGGCAATCACTTACGACAAGTTGGGGTATGTCCTTACCACCAAAGCTCCCCATGTCCCAGGTCCCACCTCCAGCGTCGCGGATAAGGAAATCCGTAAGACATGGGAGATAGATTGCGCGAAGGCCAAATGCCTCGTATTAGTCTCGATGGACAACGAACATCAGAGGAGGCACGAGAATATGGACCTAGAGTCCATATTTTTCCATACAAAAGAACTGTATGGAGAGCAGTCTCGTATCGCAAGATACGAAGTGTCGAAGAAGTTGTTTTCGGCAAGGTTGGCCGTCGGATCATCGGTAGGGGAACACGTGCTTAAGATGATTGGCTACATTGAGGAGCTCGCGGACCTTGCGACCACGTTGGAGAATGAACTCTATACTGATTTGATTCTCCAGTCCCTTCCTTCCACTTACGCCCAGTTTATTCTGAACTTCAACATGCAAGGAAAGGAGGTTGAACTTTCCGAACTTCTGAACATGTTGAGGAGTGCTGAGGGCACCCTACAGAAAGGTAGGGAGACATCCACTTTGTTTGTAGAAGGATCTTCCTCTTTTAGATCCAGGGCGAAAGCCAAGGGTAAGAAGAAGAAAGCCCCCGCCAAACCAAGAGGCGGTGTCAGTAAAGTGGATACGAAGGGAAAAGGAAAAGCAACAAAGATAGCGGGAAAGCTGGTGGGGAAGGAAGAATGCTTCTATTGTCACAAAAGTGGTCACTGGAAACAGGATTGCAAGGCTTGGAAAGCCAGAACACAGGATTTGAAGTGAGTTGCAGCTTCAGCTTCTGGTGTGTATGTTATTGAAAACCGTCTATCCATAAACTCTACGTCCTGGGTATTGGATACCGGATCAGGATCTCATATCTGTAATTCTTTGCAGGCGTTGAGAAAGCGTAGTGTTTTGAAGGCAGGTGACATGACCCTCAGAGTTGAAAACGGTGCTAGCATGGATGCTGAGGCCGTGGGGGACTATCACCTGGGATTGTCGGATGGACATTTTTTGGTTTTGCGTAGTTGTTATTATGTACCAAATGCAACCTGTAATATCATTTCTGTATCTTTATTATCTAAAGAAGGTTATGAATTTGCATTTGTAAGTAATGTAGTGAACATTCACCTTAATCAAGCTTTGATTGGGTCAGGTACGTTGAACAACGGTATATACGTGTTAAACCAACCACAGATTTTCAATGTCCCGAATACACACAAAAGAAAGTCTCCAGAAATCAATAAAACTTTCTTATGGCATTGTAGACTGGGTCACATAAATGAGAGAAGGTTGACTAAGTTACACACAGAAGGATATTTGGATCCGTTTGAATATCAATCGTATGCAACTTGTCAATCCTGTCTTAAAGGAAAGATGACAAAGACTCCGTTCACTGGACAAGGAGTAAGAGCGAGCGAGCTCTTGGAACTCGTACACAACGATGTGTGCGGTCCAATGTCTACACATGCGCGAAGCGGTTATTCTTACTTCATTACTTTTACGGATGACTTTTCAAGGTACGGTTATGTTTTCTTAATGAAACATAAATCCGAGGCTTTTGAAAAATTCCAGGAATTTAAGAATGAAGTAGAAAAACAAACAGGCAAAAGTATAAAGACACTGAGATCTGATCGAGGTGGTGAATACTTGAGTGCCGAGTTCCTGGGTTACTTAAAAGAGAATGGAATTCTCTCTCAGCTTACTCCTCCTTACACTCCGCAACATAACGGTGTATCGGAGAGACGGAACCGAACCCTATTGGATATGGTACGGTCCATGATGAGTAACGCTGAGTTGCCGCGATCGTTTTGGGGATATGCGCTAGAATCAGCTGCATACCTTTTGAACCGGGTTCCAACTAAGACTGTGCCTACTACACCATATCAGATGTGGTGTGGGAAGAAACCCTATTTTAATCATATTAAGACATGGGGATGTCCAGCTTTTGTAAAAAAGCAGCATGCGAACAAGCTTGAGGAACGCTCAGTACAGTACAAGTTTATGGGATATCCAAAGAACTCCAAGGGATATTGCTTCTATTGCGAAGAGGAACAAAAAGTCCTTGTTTTTCGCCATGCCCACTTTCTAGAACACCAGTTCATAGAAAAAGAATTAAGTGGGAGCACAATAGAACAGGAAGAAATTCCAGAACCACGAGCTATTACTGAAAGCTTGGTTGAACCAGAGGGTTCGAAAGATCAGGACATTCCCACGCCACTCCGCAGGAGTAGTAGGCAGTCTCATCAGCCCGAGAGATACTACGGTTTTCTCATTGACGGGGATAGAGAGGATTGCATCATAGATTGTGATGAGCCTACTAGCTTCCAGCAAGCCATTCAGAGCGTCGACTCGGTAAAATGGCTGGATGCAATGCGGACCGAAATGGAGTCCATGTACACCAATAAAGTATGGACAGTGGACATTGCTCCAGACGGGGTAAAACCCGTAGGATGCAAGTGGATCTTCAAAAGGAAGATTGGTGTAGATGGACAAGTTGAGACCTAAAAATTTAGACTGGTAGCAAAGGGTTTTCGTCAGCGACCTGGTTTGGACTATGACGAAACTTTTTCTCCAGTAGCTATGCTGAAATCCATTCGGATCCTTCTTGCCATTGCTGCCTTCCACGATTATGAGATTTGGCAGATGGACGTAAAGACAGCTTTTCTAAATGGACATTTAGAGGAGTGTGTCTATATGGATCAGCCAGAGGGTTTCATTCAGAGTGGGAGCAGCGGAAAGGTGTGCAAGTTGCTTAAGTCCATTTATGGACTAAAGCAGGCATCGCGGAGTTGGAACATCTGTTTTGATGAGACGGTCAAGGAATTTGGCTTTATCAAAAATCCAGATGAACCATGCATCTATTGTAGATTTGTAGCGAGAACTGTAATATTCCTCGTTTTATACGTGGATAACATTCTCTTAATAGGAAATGACATTCCTATGCTACAATCTGTCAAGGGGTTCTTGTCACACATGTTCTCCATGAAAGACCTGGGTGATGCCTCATACATTCTGGGTATCCGGATCTACCGTGACAGATCCAAGAGGATATTAGGACTTTCGCAGACCAGGTACATCGACACCATACTGAAGAGATTCAGTATGGAAGATTCCAAGCGCGGTAATCTACCGGCTTGTCACGGGATCACCCTCTCCAAAGAGATGTCTCCCAAGAATGATTTGGAAAAGGATCGCATGTCTATTATACCCTACGCTTCTGCGGTAGGCTCTATAATGTATGCGATGTTGTGTACCAGACCGGATGTGGCTTATGCACTGAGTGTGGTAAGCAGGTATCAGTCAAACCCTGGGGAGAAACATTGGATACCAGTAAAGAACATTCTCAAGTACCTGAGAAGGACTAAGGAGATGTTCTTGGTGTATGGCGGAAAAGACCTCCAGATTGAGGCCTTTGCTGACTCCAGCTTCCAGAGTGACAAGGATGATTCCAAGTCCATGTCGGGTTTTGTCTTTACCCTCAATAGAGGGGCGGTGTGTTGGAAGAGCTCCAAACAGGAAACCGTTGCTGACTCGACGATGGAAGCGGAATACATCGCTGCATCTGATGCCGCAAAAGAAGCTGTCTGGATGAGGAAGTTCTTGAGAGAACATCAGGTGGTTCCATCCATTGTTGACCCAATATCTCTGTATTGCGACAACAACGGGGATATAGCTTTAGCGAAGGAACCCAGGTGCCATCAGAAATCCAGACACATCTTAAGGCGGTATCACCTGATCAGGGAGATCGTAGATCGCCAGGAGATCGAGGTCCGGAGAGTTGCATCAGAAGATAACAAAGCAGATCCATTCACCAAGGCCTTGCCCCAGACTCAGTTCGAGCGGCTGATCGAGATGATAGGTCTTCGATACGCCAGTACATGGCCTTAGTGCAAGTGGGAGATTGTTAGTGTATATGCCCTAGAGGCCATTACTGTATCATACTAGTTTGTATATTACTTGATGGAAGCTTGGGATATTCATAGTTGTATATACAATCTTGCTCGAAATGGTAGTATGCTACTTGGTTTGTCTCTGCTTTAATATGTGCATGTGTTTCTTTTAGCATATTGCTGATATACATATTAGTAGAGCCCTTAGGATCTTTTCTTGATTACCAGCGTTGTGATGGCGCTCACACTCGTGGGAGCTAGGTGATCTATAAGCACATCCTTATACAGGTCCCTAGTCGTTGGACTATCGAGACAGGGCATCGATACTCCAGAGTAGACTAGCGTATGCGCTTCTCATCCCAGTGTGGGAGACGGTCTGTCCCACAGCCGTCAGTACGTCATACTTGAGATAGTATGCGGGTGCTCGTTAGGTTACTAGTACACTGGACAGGACTCGTCGGGGACTGTTGGTTGGTATTATACCTATCGTCAGTTATCAGTTCCCAGGTGACATGAGTACAGCTTAGTCCGCTGACTTGACACTGTCACTTCGCCTCGAGTGTGTTCCCACTGCACTTTGATTACTACCCTACCACGGCTCAAAGGAGTCGTGCAAACAGGTAGTTTTTGGGTGCAGTCCCGAAGCACTTGGAGGCAGTGACGGTTAGACAAGATTCGTCTCTCCCGGTATTGGGGGTTGACATCGCGCTGTGTCCAGGAGAGCCGTCACACGAGTAGTCCCTGGCCAGGGCAAGCGAGATATACTGGTAGGTTTCCAGTGTTATCTCAGGATGTTCTGGGCTTCACTCTGACACGACTTTTTCCGCTATTAGGGGACTGACGTTCACCGCCCCCCTAGGCCCGCCATGCGATGTATCAGACGAACAAACCGGACTGTACGGAGATTGTCACATACAGGCTTAGTAGGAGTTCAGATGGGGTTCACCTCGTCAGTCTTCTTATCGACATCTACCTGGGGACCGTTACGTACAGCTAGTGCCGCTTGCTGTCTGTGGTTAAACCTACTGCCAGCGTAGTGTCAAGTCTTTAGAGTCCCACACAGAGAGCTATTCGCCTTTAGGCAAAATGAGTAGAGGTCGCATGGTTTTGCGACAGGGTTCGTTCACATCCGTGCACTTATGCACGTTTGCTGTCCGGACAGTTTATACTGGCGGGCTTTGGTTTAAGCCGGATCCTAGTATATGTTTTGGGATTGGTTTTTCTCATTGTATTCGTGTTCCTCAGATCACGAATGCGGGTGCGTATGCACAGTTACTTGAGACAAAGGGAAAGGACCTTGATTAGGGTTAATGGCTATTGTCATTTTATTAACCCTAATGCTTATGTGTGTATTATTGTTAATTGATAATTAGTTTAATAATTGTTCATGGTTATGGTTGTTGACCATTTGACCTCCTTGACTTATTGACCTTGGTTGACACTTTGACCATCATCATTTCATTTGGAAGATGCTTTTTGATCCTTGCAATTTGCATTAAAAATGAAATGATAATGGTCATGTCTTGATTAACCATGACAATTATCTAGCTAATTATCTAATTAAAATAATATACACATATTAGTGAGAATGGTTCACATTATTCTCATTTTATCATTTCTTTTCTCTCTCTTGTTCTTCCTCTCCCTCAAGCTCTCCCCTCTCATGTGGTGAGAAACACTTGAGCTTGAGAAAAACCCACTCTTGATCATCTCTACTCTCATCTAGGGTTCAAGGATTAGCACTTCTTGCATCCTAGTTACTTCTAGCTTGGAGTTGAAGCCAAAGGTTGAGGCTTTCGGGTGGATCTTTCTTCGACGTGAGAAGACGACCAAAGTGACCTCCTTCCACCACTCCAAGGAGCAAGGAAAGAAGGACATAAAGCCCAAGGTATAACCTTTCTAGCACTTAGCTAGTTACTAGTTAGCTTTAGCAAGTTTTTGTTTAGCAAAGATCCTTCTAGCTTAAGTCCATGTTGCCTAAGCTCATAAAAATCCGACTTTTATTCTGTTTTCCACCTCCCCGCAAGCACCGGGGTGGGCAACGTGGACTTACAGTTACCACCTCTAGAAAAATCGTTTTTCATCATTTCCGCAAGCCCGTAAGTACCGGGAGAGGTAATGTGGACTTACAGTGGTATCAAAGCCAGGTTAAACACTATCTAACATGTTAGCAAAGTAACTAGAAGTTCGATCGGAGAAAAACTCGTGAAATGAACCCGAAAAATCAAGTTTTTGTCGATTCTTATTCTGTTCAAAAAATAATAAATCTTGCACCAAAAATCGACTCAGGTTTTTTTAAAATACACCCAAGAAATTTGGTCCACTGGCTCGGTCAAAGCGCCGCGGAACCGAGGAAGGAGCAAGCTCCCGCCCGAATCTGCGGCCGAGTAGACTCGGCCGTGGCACAAATTTCCTGCAGTGTGTTTCTGGGGTTGTTTTGGGATTTTTACAATATGATTTTTCTGCCCAGATTTTCTAGAAAGCAAAATTTGTTTTTGGGGCCTAAAAATCCGTATTTTGATCGAACTTCTAAAGACTTAAGCTAACGGGTTATATCTGTTATGTGATATATGTATTGAACGTCTGCTAATCGCTATATGTCGATTAGTGGGGGTTATACATATCTGTGATTTGTAATGTTGATGCTATGTGTATATGAATTCATTGGATTGTCGTGGATGAATAGCCGGGGGGTTGTGAGATGAGAGTTTTCTTTTTCTTTCAATTCATGTAAATTTGTAATTGATGCAATATTATTTATATGGCCGCACAACCGGGATGGGGTTGTAGCCGTCATTGTATAATTTCTTTTACTGTTTTTGCTCCTAGGATAGACCCAAGGTGGGGTGCACAAACTACCGGGTATCTCAAAGTGCCGAATGTCCTACTCACGGTGTTGAGGGAGGTTGCTTCGCTTCGGATACTTGGCGGGTAGTTTGTAGCACCCGTACAGGTCTAGGGTGGGGTCTTGGCTATTCATCGCGACCGTGTAATCCGCTCTTCGTTACAGGCTCATACGGATTGCGGATTCCTAGTATATCCAATGTGTTCATCTGTGATCTGGAATGGCTATCATTGCATGTGACCAATGTGTATATCTATATATGATATCTATTTAGGCGTTGCCTATGTTTTGCATCCGTGCTAGTCAGCCCCCGCTCTGTCGTTAGTTAAGTAACCTAACGGGTAATGACGGGGCCCCGTGGCGAATGCGGATGGCATAAGCGTACGTCATATTTTCATTGTTTTCTACAATGGTTGGATTAAACGATGGGACGCATTAAAATTAATGCAAGAAAAATAAACCAAGTAAAAGTCGTTAGAACACTTTCAAAACCACTCGGTTCTTTTCAAAACCAAATTTTAAATGCGGAGCATGAACCACTCCTTTTTTGAAAGCTATCTCGTTCCTTCGATTATATCAAGTTCACTACGTTCACGGTTTCGCCAAAACCATTCATAGCCCTCCGTCGTTTCACATAAATGGTCAATAAGTATTCAAGCTGTGTATGTTGGCCAAAGTCAAGGCATAGTGATTGGTAGCTATTGGGTATTCATGTGCATCATAGATAGATGTGTTGGTTTGGGACAGTCGTACTTCCATGTTGGCCAAAGTCAAGGGTAGGTACGGGTGGGTTCAAATTAACCTGGAGAATGACGGGTAGAACTTGACATGTGACTTATGATATTTTGGCCAAAGTCAAGGTCATAAGAGAATGGGGCAAAAATCCACATCGGGAGTTTCAAAAGAATTGAAACTTGATAGCACTGCATACCATTTGGAGTGTGATGTTTCTGGTAGGATTCCTTAAGTTTTGTCACGCGATGATATTTGGATCCCGATCCTACTGTGAGTATATGCTACTCCTCGGGAAATTTCTCACTTAACGATCAATGCTATAAACCAAGTAGGTGTCTAGAAAGGTGTTAGCGGGGCTAAGCCCCCAGGGAAAAGAGGTTATTTAATTAAGGAACTTCGCGAAAGCGTTGGAAAACCTCCCTCGAAGTACCGACACTAGCCTGGCCGAACGGTTAAGCAAGTATTGTACGGTGAGATTGATCCTGACCAATTCTTCCTTTTTAGTTTGAGGAGGGATTCAAGAGACAGTAGGAGCCATCCTGTTTAGACAAATTAAAAACCACTCTAAACTTGCAAGAGCATCATGCTAAAGTGTTTCTTCTCTCTCCTAATTGCAGTGACCAAACATCATGACCGGACTTAAGTTACTACAAGATAAAAACATACTGACATGGCCGAACTACAAAGATTAGCTCAGGAATGTCATAACGGCAATCACTTATGACAAGTTGGGGTATCTCCTTACCACCAAAGCTCCCCCTGTCCCAGGTCCTAAAACCAACGTCGCGGATAGGGAAATCCGTAAGACCTGGGAAATCGATTGCGCGAAGGCCAAGTGCCTCGTGCTTGCCTCTATGGACAATGAACATCAGAGGAGGCATGAGAATATGGACCTTGAATCCATATTTCTCCATACAAAAGATATGTATGGAGAGCAATCTCGTATCGCCAGATACGAAGTCTCGAAAAAACTGTTTTCGGCGAGATTGGCCGTCGGATCATCGGCAGCGGAACACGTGCTTAAGATGATTGGCTTCATTGAGGAGCTCGCGGACCTAGGGACCACGTTAGAGAACGAGCTCTACACGGACTTGATTCTCCAGTCCCTTCCTTCCACTTAAGCCCAGTTTATCCTGAACTTCAACTTGCAAGAAAAGGAAGTTGAACTTTCAGAACTCCTCAACATGCTGAGGAGTGCAGAGGGCACCCTACAGAAAGGTAGGGAAACATCCACTTTGTTTGTAGGAGGATCTTCCTCTTCTAGGTCCAAGGCAAAAGCATAGGGAAAGAAGAAGAAAGCCCCCGCCAAACCAAGGGGCGGTGTTAGTAAAGTGGATACGAAGGGAAAGGCAAAAGCAACAAAGATAGTGGGGAAGCTTGTAGGGAAGGAAGAGTGCTTTTACTGTCACAAGAGTGGACACTGGAAGAAAGATTGCAGGGCTTGGAAGGCCAGAACACAGGATCTGAAGCAAGTTGCGGCTTTAGCTTCAGGTTTGTATGTTATTGAAAACTTTCTATCAATAAACTCTACTTCCTAGGTATTGGATACCGAATCAGGATCTCATATCTGTAATTCTTTGCAGGCGTTGAGAAAGCGTAGGTTTTTGAAGGCAGGTGACATGACCCTCAAAGTTGCAAACGGAGCTAGCATGGATGCTAAGGCCGTGGGGGACTATCACCTGGGAATGTCAGATGGACATATTTTGGTTTTACGTAATTGCTTTTTTGTACCCAATGCAACTTGTAATATCATTTCTGTATCTTTAATATCTAAAGAAGGTTATGAATTTTCGTTTGTAAGTAATGTTGTAAACATTCACCTTAATCAAGTTCTGATTGGGTCAGGTACATTAAGCAATGGTATATACGTATTAAACCAACCACAGATTTTCAATGTCCAGAATACACACAAAAGAAAGTCTCCAGAAATAAATCAGGCTTTCTTATGGCATTGTAGACTGGGTCACATCAATGAGAGAAGGTTGACGAAGTTACATACAGAAGAATATTTGGATCCGTTCGAATATCAATCATATGCAACTTGTCAATCCTGTCTCAAAGGAAAGATGACAAAAACTCCGTTCACTGGAAACGGAGTAAGAACGAGCGAGCTCTCGGGACTCGTACACAGCGACGTGTGCGGTCCAATGTCTATGCATGCACGAAGCGGTTATTCTTACTTCATTACTTTTACGGATGACTTTTCAAGGTACGGATATGTCTTCTTAATGAAACATAAATTCGAAACCTTTGGAAAATTCCAGGAATATAAGAATGAAGTAGAAAAACAAACAGGCAAAAGTATCGAGACACTAAGATCTGATCGAGGTGGTGAATACTTAAGTGCCGAGTTCCTTGATTACCTAAAAGAGAATGGAATTCTCTCTCAGCTTACTCCTCCATACACTCCGCGGCATAACGGTGTATCGGAGAGACGGAACCGAACCCTATTGGATATGGTACGGTCCATGATGAGTAACGCTGAGTTACCGAGATCATTCTGGGGATATGCACTAGAATCAGCTGCATACCTTTTGAACCGAGTTCCAACTTAGACTGTGCTTACTACACCATATCAGATGTGGTATGGGAAGAGACCCTATCTTAATCACATTAAGTCATGGGGATGTCCAGCTTTTGTCAAAAAGCAGCATGTGGACAAACTCGAGGCACGCTCAGTACAGTGCAAGTTTGGGGGATATCCAAAGAACTCCAAGGGATATTTCTTCTATTGCGAAGAGGAACATAAGGTTTGTGTTTCTCGTCATGCCCACTTATTGGAAACTCAATTTTTGGAAAAACTGATAAGTGGGAGCGCAATAGAACTGGAAGAAATTCCAGAACCACGAGCTATTACTGAAAGTTTAGTAGAACCAGAGGGTTCGAAAGATCAGGACATTCCTACGCCGCTCCGCAGAAGTAGTAGGCACTCTCATCCGCCCGAGAGATACTATGGTTTTCTCATAGACGGGGATAGAAAGGATTGCATCATTGATAGTGATGAGTCGACTAGCTTCCAGCAGGCCATTCAGAGCGTTGACTCAGTAAAATGGCTGGATGCAATGCGGACCGAAATGGAGTCCAATACACCAACAAAGTATGGACGTTCGGCATTACTCCAGATGGGGTAAAACCCGTAGGATGCAAGTGGATCTTCGAAAGGAAGATTCGTGTTGATGAACAGGTTGAGACCTATAAGGCTAGATTTGTTGCAAAGGGTTTTCGTCAAAGACCTGGTTTGGACTATGACGAGACCTTTTCTCCAGTAGCTATCCTGAAATCCATTCGGATCCTTCTTACCATTGCAGCCTTCCACGATTATGAGATTTGGCAGATGGACATAAAGACCGCTTTTCTAAATGGAAATTTAGAGGAGTGTGTTTATATGGACCAGCCAGAGGGTTTCATTCAGAGTGGGAGCAGCAGAAAGGTGTGCAAGTTGCTTAAGTCCATCTATAGACTAAAGCAGGTATCGCGGAGTTGGAACATCTGTTTTGATGAGACGGTCAAAGATTTTGGCTTTATCAAAAATCCAGATGAACCATGCATCTATTGTAGATTTGTAGCGAGAACTGTAATTTTCCTCATTTTATACGTGGATGACATTCTCTTAATAGGAAATGACATTCCTATGCTACAATCTGTCAAGGGGTTCTTGTCACACAGGTTCTCCATGAAAGACCTGGGTGATGCCTCATACATTCTGGGTATCCGGATCTACCGTGATAGATCCAAGAGGATATTAGGACTTTCGCAGTCCAGGTACATCGACGCCATACTGAAGAGATTCAGTATGGAAGATTCTAAGCGCGGTAATCTACCGGCTTGTCACGGGATCACCCTCTCCAAAGAGATGTCTTTCAAGACTGATTTGGAAAGGGATTGCATGTCTATTATACCCTACGCTTCTGCGGTAGGCTCTATAATGTATGTGATGTTGTGTACCATACCGGATGTAGCTTATGCACTGAGTGTGGTAAGACGGTATCAGTCAAACCCTGGGGAGAAACACTTGATAGCGGTAAAGAACATTCTCAAGTACCTGAGAAGGACTAAGGAGATGTTCTTGGTGTATGGCGGAAAAGACCTCCAGATCGAGGCATTTGTTGACTCCAGCTTCCAGAGTGACAAGGATGATTCCAAGTCCTTGTCTGGTTTTGTATTTACCCTCAATAGAGGGGCGGTGTGTTGGAAGAGTTCCAAACAGGAAACCGTTGCTGACTCGACGATGGAAGAGGAATATATCACTGCGGAAGATGCCGCAAAAGAAGCCGTCTGGATAAGGAAGTTCTTGAAAGAACTTTAGGTGGTTCCGTCCATTGTTGATCCAATACCTCTGTATTGTGACAACAACGGGGATATAGCTTTAGCGAAAGAACCCAGGTCCCATCAGAAGTCCAGACACATCTTGAGGCGGTATCACCTGATCAGGGAGATCGTGGGTCGCTAGGAGATTGAGGTTCGGAGTGTTGCTACGGAAGATAACACTGCTGATCCATTCACGAAGGCCTTACCCCAGACTCAGTTCGAGTGGCTGATCGAGATGATAGGTCTTCGATACGCCAGTACATGGCCTTAGTGCAAGTGGGAGATTGTTAGTGTATATGCCCTAAAGGCCATTACTGTATCATACTAGTTTGTATATTACTTAATGGAAGCTTGGGATATTCACCTTGTATAGACAATCTTGCTCTATGCTACTTGGTTTGTTTCTGCTTTAATGTGTACATGTGTTTATTTTAGTATATCACCTATACACATTAGTGGAGCCCTTAGGATCTTTGCTTGATTACCAGCATTGTGATGGCAGTCACACTAGTGAAGGCTTGGTAATCCACAAGCACATCCTTATGCAGGTCCTTAGTCGTAGGACTATCGAGACAGGGCATCGATACTCCGAAGTAGACTAGCGTATGCGCTTCTCATCCCTGTGTGGGAGACGGTCTGTCCCACAGCCGTCAGTACGTCGTACTTGAGATAGTATGTGGGTGCTTGTTAGGTTACGAGTACACTGGACAGGACTCGTCGGGAACTGTTGGTTGGTACTATACCTATCGTCAGTTATCAGTTCCCAGGTGACATGAGTACATCTTAGTCCGCTGACTTGACACTGTCACTTCGCCTCGAGTGTGTTCCCACTGTGCTTAGATTACTACCCTACCATGGCTCAAAGGAGTCGTGCAAACAGGTAGTAGTTAGGTGCAGTCCCGAAGCACTTGGAAGCAGTGACTGTTAGACAGGATTCATCTCTCCCAGTATTGGGGGTTGACATCGCGCTGTGTCTAGGAGAGCCATTACACAAGTCGTCCCTGGCCAGGGCAAGCGAGATATACTGGTAGGTTTCCAGTGTTATCTCAGGGTGTTCTGGGCTACACTCCGACACGACTTATACCGCTATTAGGGGACTGACGTTTACCGCCCCGTAGGCCCGCCATGCGATGTTATAAGACGAACAGACTGGACTGTATGGAGATTGTCACATTCAGGCTCAGCAGGAGTTCAGATGGGTTTCACCTCGTCTGTCTTCTTATCGGCATCTACCTGGGGACCATTACGCACAGCTAGTACCGCTTGCGGTTTGTGGTTAAACCAACTGCCAGCGTAGTGTCGAGTCTTTAGAGTCCCACACAGAAAACTATTCGCCTTTAGGCAAAAGAGTATAGGTCGCATGGTTTTGCGACAGGGTTCGGTCACATCCGTGCACTTGTGCACGTTTAGTGTCCAGACAGTTAACACTAGCGGGCTTTGGTTTAAGTCATATCCTAGGGTACGTTTTGGGATTTTTTTTATCTCGTATGTATTCTTGTTTCTCGGAACGCGGATGCGGGTGTGTATGCACAGTTGACAGAGAGACAGAGGCAGAGGATTCTCATTGGGGTTGTTGACTGTTGACAGTTGACCATTGACTTTTGCTAAACCCTAATGAGAATAAGAAATATGATTAATCATAATATTAATTAAGTATTATTGTGTCATGGTTGAGATGAAGGGTTGACATTGTTGACTTGTTGACTTTGTTGACCGGTTGACTTGGTTGGACTAGTTGACCACCATCATTACAATGGCTATCATTTCATGGCAAAGACTTTTGCTTGCTTGTTTCTTTTTGCAAAATGAGTGTATGAAATGATATGGCCATTTTGACTTGAACCATCATATAATACTCAATTTCTATTATGAGTTATCATGATTTTGGATTATGAGAGCTTGGATGGCAAAAGAGTTGCTCATTCTCTCATTTCTTTTCTCTCTCTTGCTTGAGCTCTCCCTCTTCCTCTTGCTCTCTCTCTAGTCTATGGTTCACTTGTCTCATGAGTTAAGAAGCAAGAACCATAGAGATAAAACCGAACACACTCCTCTACTCATCCTAGTTCACAAGGTTTAACAAACCAAGTGTTCTAGTTTCTTCTAGTTTGAAGTGAAGCCAAAGGTAGAAGCTTTCAGGTGGATCCATCTTCGGCGCAAGGAGAAGACGAGGTGAGGCCGATCCGACCACCGCAAGGAGTTGAAGACGAAGGAGATAAAGTTAAGGTATAACCACCTAGCCGAGTAGGTAAAACTCTTGTTAGGATTGTTAGATAGTTGTTTAACAAAGATCCGTATTTTGAGTCCATGTTACCACCTCTAGAAAAATCGTTTTTCATAATTTCCGCAAGCCCGTAAGTACCGGGAGAGGTAACGTGGACTTACAATACTAATATTACGGTTCGGACTACTCGTCACAGACATTAAGTTTCACTTCATTGATGCCAAGACCTGCTACAACGCCTTGCTCGGTCGTCCTTGGTTACACGAGTACAACATCATCCCTTCTACGCAACATCAGTGTATGAAGTATTTCAAGGATGGTCTCGAGTACACTGTGACAGGCGAGATGAACCCATTCTCCGTGAATGAAGTCCGCAAATATGAAGATGCAAAGTACTTTTTGCCAGATTTCAAGGACACGGAGAGGTGTCGCAAACCGGAGAACGAAGCCGCCGCCACCATTCAAGTTTTCGGGAGTGATACCGAAGAAGAGGAGGAGATAGTTTACGCTGGGCCGTCTCGACGCAACAAGCCGGGACCGTCCGCCCCCATATTGATCTTCAGAAGCGACTCAGAGGATGAGGTTAATGTTGTGTTCTCCAGTCGGTTGTCAATACAAGCATCCCCTGGCGATGATCAGAGTTTGCAAATCACTATGGTTCCGCGGGAGCACTACAAAGACCTTGACGCAATTGAACTTCACAGCGTGCAAGAGCTGCGGACATTTTACGTTCCTCCCAGACGAAAAGGCGAAAAGGCGATCCTATTTTATCTATCCTCGGAAACAAGAGCGGAGAAAGAGATCTGGCATGGCGCGGATTCTATACTTGACAAGCTTCAACCCATCCGTTAGATAAGATATTACACAAACGAATTGAAAAGGATATTGAAGCGCTAAGGGGTACCCTTAAAACAGACTATTCGACAAGCTCGGTTCTACAACAGGATTTGGGATGTCAATGGGGCTCAGCGTAAATTGCCCAGCGAGAGAATGGAAACGCTTGGGCTTGGATATGTGAGATCCGGGAAACGGGAACGAGTCCACGGTAGCTACGCCACATATAACTTCGATGAAGAAGAGGACGCCCTGTCAGGAAATGCCAACCCCTCATCAAAACTAGATCCCACAATCGAAGTGCCGAGTCCTTCGTTTGAAGAAAGAATGGACAAACTCATCAGGAAAGCGGGTCAAAAAGCTCGGGACGACCATAATCGCGAAATGGCCATCTACGAGAAAGCCAGGACGCAACGTCTTCTTCAACAGGCTGCAAAAGACGAAAATACTCTTCCCTGTCAACCTGTTGTGCAAAAGGCCCGACGCAGAGATAGAAATAAGTCAAAGAGCAGAAAAGGCGTTCGACAGTGACAACGCGGGATCAAAGAGTCACGCGATCGAAAATCGAGCGGTCCGGATTTGTCCCTTATGAAGAAAATGAGTCAGGCATATTCTTTTCCTCAGAATAAAACACGGAAGATACTTGACATCGCTTTAAAACATCGAATGATTACACTTCCGGAGTCTAAACACCCTGAGCAAGTTAACGAGGTCTCTCATCCGGGCTATTGCTCTTATCACCGAGCCATAGGACACCCTATCGAAGACTACTTCACTTTCAAGAACTGGGTCGAACACCAATACCAGCAATGCAGGTTTGCTCTATCCAGCAGCTGGAGGGTAACGCCGCCACAAAAGCACGAACCCAAAGCCACAAGAGCAGAACCAGATCCACATTGGTCTTAGAAGTGAGCTCGTACCTGTCATATGATAACGGTATCAAAAGAAGAGCCTGAGAACATGAATGACCTTCCCTGGTGCTTTGAAAACAGCAATGACGAAGAGGTAATCTCAGAATTTCTGCCAGCGACAAAAGAACTGGAAGATGGCATACATACTACTGCAGATAACCTCCGGAAAATTGAGTTGGGAACGACGAACGACCCGCGACCGACATTAGTCAGCGAGCTGCTATCTGAAGAAAGGGTGGCTGCGTTAAAAGACGTGCTTATGCAGCATAGTGATTTCTTCGCATGGAACTATTCTGAAATGCCAGGACTAGATCCAGAAATTGTTATACATAAATAGGCGATATCCCCGGACATCAAGCCAGTCAAAAAAGTGTCGAGAAGAATGCGGCTCAACCTTGAGATGAGCATCAACGCCGAAGTCAAGAAGCTGATCGATTCTGGGTTTATCCAAGAAGTTCAATATCCTGACTGGATCGCCAACATCGTCCCGGTAATGAAGAAAAATGGGACAGTGCGCATATGCGTGGACTTCCGGGATCTCAATAAAGCTTGCCCGAAGGACGATTTCCCAGTACCGGTAACCGAGCTGATGATAGATAACACGTCCACTCACGAGGTTTTCTCCTTCATGGACGGCTCATCAAGGTACAATCAGATAAAGATGCACCCAGAAGACCAGAAGCACACCGCTTTCCGGACCCCTTTGGGTATATTCTGCTACAAGGTGATGCCCTTCGGTCTAAAGAACGCCGGTGCCATCTATCAGAGGGCCATGACGAAAATCTTCGATGACCTCATACATGAAATCGTCAAATTTTACATCGACGATCTCGTGGAGAAAAGCAGATCATACGAGGAACACCTTGAACATCTGAAGACCGTATTTCAACGCCTTCGACAATACAACTTGAAGATGAACCCTCTCAAGTGCGCATTCGGAGTTTCTTCAGGCATATTCCTAGGGTTCATCGTCCGACACTGGGGTATCGAGATAGATCCGTCGAAGATCAAGGCGATCATGGAAATGCCACCGCCAAGGACTCTCAAACAATTGCGGTCTCTCCAAGGGAAGCTCGCGTATATCCGGCGATTTATAGCCAATCTTTCAGGCAAGTGACGTCCTTATAGCCACCTGATGAAGAAGGGAACCCCTTTCGTCTGGGATCACAAATGCCAAGGCGCACTGGATGAGATCAAGCAGTACCTGCAGAACCCGTCAGTGTTAGCTGCTTCGGTCAGGGGAAAACCTCTCATTCTGTATACAACCGCCCTTGAAAGTTCCTTAGGCGCATTATGGGCACAAGAGAACGACCAAAGGAAAGAAAGAGCTCTCTATTACTTGAGTCGAGTCCTACTGGGGGCAGAAGGAAACTATTCCCCCATTGAAAAACACTTCCTGGCGTTGATCTTCGCGATAACGAAACTCAGGCACTATGCGTTGGCGCATTAAGTCCGTCTGATTTCAAAGGTGGACCCTCTCAAATATTTGATGTCAAAAGCCATATTGACGGGACGACTCGCTAAATGGGCCTTGCTCTTAATGGTCTTTTCGATAACCTATCAGCCTCTTAAGGCGGTGAAAGGCCAGGCCATCGCCGACTTCCTCGCTGAGTATCCGATATCGGCCGATTCCCCTCTGAATTGCGAACTGCCAGACGAACACGCGTTTCATGCGATCGACGGTGGTAATATCCGATGGGAGCTTTCTTTCGATGGAGCATCTTCCGTGAAGAAGCGCAAACAAAGCACCCCTATAATCAAATCAGGGGTGAGTCTCATCTTCGTCACTCCACAAGGAGGGATAATGCGCTTTGCTTTCTCCTTGACAGAGCCGAGGACAAACATTGAAGCCGAATACGAAGCTTTAATAGCAGGCCTCGAGATCGCCATCGACATGGGAATTGAAAACCTCCTCATATATGGAGATTCTCAAATGGTCGTCAGTCAAGTAAATGGCGACTACCAGACGTGCAAACCAGAGTTGGAAAAGTACGGCGAAAGGGTGCAGCGACTGTTGACCCAAATCCCCTATTAAATTCTGGAAAGCATACCGCGTGCAGAAAATAGCAAGGCGGACGCGTTGGCCAAGCCCGCCAAGGAGCTAGCCGATGAGAACCTCGATGACGTAAGAATCGTGGTACAAAGCCGTCGGGTACTTGCACCAGCAAAAGTATCTCCGGAATCATCTGAGGAAAAGGAAGCGATTGAACAGACGACCCTACAAGTAAAAGACCAAGAGAAAGATGAAGATTGGAGAGAAGTCTTTATAGACTACTTCAAATCTCGTCGAACGCCTGAAGATGTGTCTTCAAGAGATCAGCTCATGAAGCGAGCCCTATCTTTCGCCTTCGTCAACGATACTCTGTACAAGAGGTCATTTGATTCTTAATGGTTGAGATGTATGGGACCTGACGAAGCGAAAAGAGTCGTTCAGGAAGTTCACGACGGACTCTGCGGTTCTCACCAAGCAGGCCCGAAGATGAAGTTGAAGATTAAACGAATGGGATACTATTAGCCCACAATGATCCAGGACTGCCTCGAGTATGCGAAGCAATGTCACTCGTGCCAAATCCATGGGGACTTTATCCCTCAGCATCCAAATCCACTCCATCCAACGGTAGCTAGATGGCCGTTCGAAATGTGGGGGACTGACATAATCGGCCCCATTGAACCGGCATCGTCCAGGGGACATCGTTTCATCCTAGCGACCACCGATTACTTATCCAAGTGGGCAGAAGCAGTACCGTTAAGGGAAGTGAAGACGGAGAATATTCTCCATTTCTTCAAGACGCACGTCATTTATCGGTTTGGAACTCCGCGACGGATCATCTCCGATAACGGTCCAGCCTACAGAAGCCACAAGATTAGTCGCTTCGCGCAGCAACACAACATAGACTGGAGATATTCCTCAGTTTATAATCCGCGAGATAACGGTCTAGCTGAGGCTTTCAACAAAACCTTGACAAAGACCGTGAAGAAGACGGTGTCCCGAAACAAAAAGGACTGGCACGAGAGATTGCAAGAAGCTCTTTGGGCGTATTGGACTACGTTCAAGACGGCTACGAACACAACGCCATACGCGTTGGTATTCGGTACGGATGCGGTACTCCCCCTCGAGATAGAGCTACCCTCTCTACGGGTGGCAGTCCACTATGAGCTGACGGACGAAGAAAATGCTCACCTTCAACTTGAGGAGATTGACGCCCTTGATGAAACCCGGCTCATAGCGTAACAAAATCTAGAGGCATACAAAGCAAAGATGTCGCGCTCATACGAAAGATTGACCCGGCCGAGGACGTTCCGCCAAGTCGAACTCTTGCTAATGATCAAAAGACCTATGATCCCCAATCGTGCCAAACGGGGAAAATTCAAGCCAAACTATAAAGGCCCGTACATCATAGACAAGGCCTACCAGGGCGGAGCGTATCTACTCATGAATATGCACGGTGAAAGACCTTTCAGGCCAATAAACGGTCGCTTCCTGAAGAAATACTACGCTTAACGGGTCAAGGCCTAGGTCAATGATAGATGACGACGACTATGTCCGCTCGCTATCTTCCTAAGCCCGAACTCTAAATAGTAACCGGCCTTCTTCAACAACGGACCGAAATGTCCTTAAACTAACAACGGACCGAAACGTCCTTAAACTAATAATGGACCGAAACGTCCTTAAACTAATAATGGACCACTATGTCCTAAACCTGGCTGTTGACCGAGATGTCGATAAACTACAGTGGATTGCAGTATCTCAAAGACGATATAAAAAAATAAATAAATAAAAACGGTATGTCCATAAGCAAATTGGGCACGGATGAAAACCCGAAAGGGTTCCGTGAGTAAAAACAGCAGGGCTACCGGCGAGTGTTTGTGAAAACCAGAAAGGTCGTAACCAAGTTAAAGGACACTTGCAGGGTCCTCACGACCTTGTAAGGAGAAACCACCCGCGTGAGATCCTTACGACTCACAAGGGAGCAACACACTTATGTAACGTTTTAAAATGTTGGTATCAGAGCGCTAGGTTTAACCCTGTATAAGTCTAGGTGACCCTTGGTTGATGGAGTTGGCGATTTAGGTAGAGTAACGTACCGTGGGTAAGGTCCGCGGCATACTTACGATACGCTACTCTGCTTAAGGAGCCTTAGGAGGTACATTTGTTTGCACCGTATTTCTTTCATTCCTTTGATCTATCTTCGTCGATGTCGGAGGGTGGTTCTGTTACCACGGGCGCACGGGCAGAGGGAGCTGTGGCTCGAATGCGATAACCATTAGAGTATTGGTTATTCTTGAGGATTGAAGCATTGCTTAGCGTGCGGACGAAGGGTATTCACATGCCGTCCGGATGAAGTTAAAGGGTTCGAACGATTATCAGAAAACCATTTTCCCAAGTTTAAGGTATTCGGAAGAACATGCAGGTATTTCGATGGACCCTCTAGAAGAATGAAACCCTAACTCAACATAATGACCACGAGAACGCCCTTGAACCTTAGGGTTTACGGCAGTTCCGCGGTGCCATTAGTGAGGCTTGGGTTTGCCCTTCTACAGCTGGATCATCGATGCTGGGGTATGTACCGGATATTTTTAAACTGTACTTGAGTGTTGAGCTCTCGGGGAATTATGGGGTTTTGATGGGTCGATCGAAAAGTTTAATATAGTCCGGATATCAGGTGAAGGGATCGACTACGTGGGAGACTCTAAATATGAATATTGTCGTTGGTAGCGCAGTCAGCACAGCTACGAAGAGACGAGTTCGAAGCAGCCGACATCAGAGGAGAGAGGCAGACATTGACGATCGTGTTTACGATTGTGATTTAGTGATTTGAATTTCATATTTTCTGTTATTGGATTTTGGCATTTTGAGGAGTTCGTTTTACGATTTGTATTTCATGTGTGTACCATCATTACATTCTAGTTGTGTTTCATATACCGGTTGTATTGATGTTGTTTAGTACATACCCAGTACACTTGATTTGGTTTTCACACCTTTTGTGATTTTGATTTGATTTCGTGCATATGGGTTACACATGATTTTGATATATGCTTCGAACTAGTTTTTATCCATTTTCGTACTGTGATTCGAGTCTGATATTTGATGTATGTTTTCGTGCACCATGTGCACCTGATTAGGATTCTTGCGCATACTTGGCGCACTTGATGCGATTTTGTGCACATCAGATGCACTAAATCGGGGTTTTGTGCAGATTAGATGCATCTGATATTGAGTCGTGCACGCCCGTTGCACTTGACAGATGTTTTTGGTGCAAACCTGTGGCACTTAGTTTTGTTTTTGTGTGTGTTCATGGTATCTTTAGTTAGTTTCGATTGCAGTGCGCACCGGACGCACATGATATTTTTATGATGTGATTGGGATTGATTTCAGTTTGAGCAGTATGTTTTCATAGTCATTATTATTTGATTTAGTAACCAGGCGGGACGTGTATGTTAAATAAAAGATATATATATAGCTATTTTTTTTAAAAATTAAACGTCCGCTACTTATACCGTGACACGTGCATTGCACGGCGATTTTCAAGAGGGGTTTTTGTATGCTTCTTTATTATGAGGTTTATGCGATTTTACTAGGATGCGAACTATATATAAGTTATAGATTGATGTATATTATGATGGATTTCACATTGGGTTATGATATTTTATTCTCGCCATAACTCCGATGATTGCGTTATGCTTGACGGAGTTGATTTTTGTTATGTGTTGATGATTTCGGAGCCCCGACGATTTGAGTGTTTTGCTAAATGTTTTAGTATTTGGAAGGGGAGTTTTAATTTAAATTCGGGGACCGAATTTCTTAAAGGGGGGAAGATTGTAACGTTTTAAAAATAATTAAATAAATAATTAAATGAATAAAATTGTTTAAGTGAATTTTATGATTTTCGGTAAAGTAAAATGTATTTTTCGTAAAATCAAACCGTGATTTTTTTTCATTATAATTTTAAAAATATCCATTTTAATTATGAAATTACTAGTAAATGGTGTTTATTTAGCCACTTATAAATTTTTAGTTTAATAAAATATTTTTCCTAAATTAATTATTTTAAATATTAACATAAGCTTTATTTTTACACTAAATTAGTGTAAATTACAAATTTAAATGGTTTTAATTTGTAAAAATGAACCATGTCATGTTAGAATTTAGTATGTATCATGAAAAAATTATTTGCAAATTTTTCCTATTTTCTAGAGCTTTCTTGAGTTGCTATAGTAAATAAATAATTAAATAAAGCATGAAAAGACCTTTATGTGATATCTCTTCTCTTGAAACTTCTACACTTTTCCTCACTCATTTCTTTCTCTCCCTCACTCCCTCTCATGGCCGGCCACAACCCCCCATGGCTGCCCCCTCCCCCCATTTCCCACGCCATTTTTATTCAAAAAGTCATAAAAAACACATCAAAAATTCAATTAAAATTCCACAAAATCCTATTTATTCCATACTCTTTATTCCTTGCTCATTTTTATATGAAATTTGGAGATGGAAAGCATGCATTTTGGAGGCTCATTTCTTGTTTGGATTTCACATTTTGAAGGTATAATTTTCTTTCTTTTGACTTATTGTTATTAGATGTTAATATTAAGCTTAATTAGATTTAATGAATTAATTCTATGTTCTTTTTTTTAAAATGCAAGCTAGGGTTCTAAATTCAAGTTATGATTTTTAATAATTAATTAGGGTTATAGTAGTTATTTTAACACTTTTAGTATTAGAAAATCTTGCATGGTTAATATTTAACAAATTGTTATTCAAAAATTGTTTTAAATTAGGAATTTAGTTAACTAGGTTTTTGCAAAATGTGGTTGTGGTTAATATAAAATTCTAATTTGGGTTGTTATCATTGGATTATAGTTTTAGTGGAAATATTAGCATGTTAATGGAAGGAAAAACTTAGTTTGATTGCTAGTTTCTATGGTTAATTGATAAATTGTGATAAAAATTGCTAATTTTGTAAACTAGATTTTAGAAATTCCTATATAAATGAGATTATAAATATAATTATGGTTTCATTATATCATTATCATCATGAATTGTGGTTTAAGTCATTAATTTATGCAAAATCATGTTTTGTGGTGGAATTGTGGTACTTTGCTTGAAAAATGTTAAAAATTGTTAAAGGGTGCAAACTAGAAAATTCAAATTACTACAAATATGTGTAATAAAAATATAGTAATAGTTTGTATAGTCTAGTTATGCTATTTAATGAGTTTTATGACCTTTGGTTTCATTTAAATTTCAAGTTTTGATGAAAAACGGTAAATTGGCATTTTCGGGTTTTTCGAAAATGGACGATTTGATCGATTTTAGTGTTTCGATGAATTTCATCATGTTTTACAATATAAGTAATGTGTTTTAAAACTACGAGTTATCTGTTGATGTTTATCTCGATCCATCGGAGTTTGTATGCCGATATCGAGCGGTATCTGGTTCTTTTGCGTGGACGGGACATAGGTTTTAACCTATGCTTGTTCCTTATATCGTTTGACTTTTGTATGTGATTCGGTTTACGATGCTATTTATATGTTTGCGTTTAGGTACCCCTCACATGGACTGCGGGAGATGAAGAGGAGGATGGCGACACCGTCTTCGGCAGACATGGACCAGGTGAGTAGATGCATATCTACGGGGGGAAGTCGGGTGGATGGCGTTTAGCACCCCCGCAACGTAGAATAGGAATAGTACTTATTGACATTAGGAAACCGATGTGACCCTAGATCCTTACTGAGCAGGACCCTAGGCGGGACTAGACTGATTTAAGAAAACCATACCTGAGGATGAATACTTTGGGAGAGGTTCGTAGGTTTCTGATAGAAACACACACGCACACACTAAAACTTGTCGTGGAGTATACGTATATGTGTGTATGTATATAAAACTAGGTATAGGTGTATATATATATATACAACACGTATATGGGATTCATTGATTTGATATGATATCTGAGGTATGATGAGACAGTATAACTGGGCGTGATGCCGTGATTCTTGACTATACAGTCGTATTAAAGTGTTAGCGGATCATTAGAGAATGAGATAATGAACATTAATATATAAATTATGAAGGGTGGTGGTGATATTGAGGTACATGGGACGCTAAAATAGTACCTGGGCTGTAGCTTGTGACTTGATGACGATAAGATATCGGTATGACTTAATCATAATATGATACATGTGACATGATATTTCTGAGGATAAAATAAGGATTATTCTATGATGGCAATGATATATGATTGATGTATGCGATTATAGTTTAGCACCTTGATCATGAGATGTGTTGATGATGACATTATACGAATGAGGAGACACCTAGGAGATACTTGACCGTACCCCGATATTAGGATGCCATACGATGGATTTTACCGTACGAGGCTTAGATTTGATGATTGATCCGCACTCTTGATTCGAGGAAGCCGTACTACGTACGTGATGCTATTGAGGTGGGATCGCCGACTATTAGAGATATTGATTCAGACCTTAGGTAGACTCTAGTTTCTTACTGACTACTCTATTAGGTTTAGTTCCTTAGGATGTTAGATGGACACTGGTTTAGGTTCGACTCATATAGTGGTAGTTGTACTCGTATATCGCAGAGGAGTGGATAATGCACATCTGTCTTGCATTCATACTGTAATCATCATGGTGCATGTTCTTTTATATGTTGCTATAATCAGTATAAACTTTACCTGTTAGAACACCAGCACTATTACCGATGATGCGCATATTCCACGCACACTTATTTGCCGGCTCACACACATCATCATCGGTAATTGCTATGTCACGTACACTTTAGATCATATGGTCTTTTATGGATAGAAACAGTTAACAACTAGACCGATATAACATTGTGATTATTCTCTGACATTAGTACAGACATGATATTTATTGCTTAGACATTCATGCATTCATATTTTCATGTTATCCTGCAGTATTATGGGCATATGCCGACAATTATCATATACTTACTCATGATTTTAAGATTTGGATTTCGATGAGATTTCTGGATTTTTGGGGAAAACCGCAAGAAATTATAAAACCTTCTCTCTCTCTCTCCTCCTCTCTTTTTAAAATAAGATGCGGTTTTCTCGTGATGTATGTGTCGTCCACCATGAGATTTCATGTTTTCTGTTGGATTTCAAGACCCGATTCGAGGAGTGGATGAACCGTCTCGGGTACATGGTGGGTCCGGTATGGTACCCCGGGGCAAGAAGATCGAGTTGTAGACGATGAGCCTGGCAGGGGAAGGCTACCTACCGGTGATGTCTGGCGCGGCGGATATCCGGAGGATACCGACCGTTGTCGTGAGATTTGATGATATGGGCCGATCCGGACTGACGGAGCCCGACATATTGAGACTTGAGATTACATGTGTTGTGTCGATGCTTGACACGGATTTCCATGGATTTCATTGTTGAGATTTCAGATGCTTATACACACTTTACTATGATAACAGCTAAAGAGTTCTTATATATGTATATCTAGATTTCAGGATTTGTTACTTTACATTCATGGTGCATGCATTTCATTTCATATGACATAGTAGGCACTGACACGAACACGGAGTATCTGCACTTACACGTAGTATTACCCTGCTATTACTAGATGTTTGGGAAATAGTAGTGTATTATTATGACCTAGGATAGCGTCATGCATTCAATTTCTTTTCGTAGATGTCTTCTACTCACGAGTTGGCAACTCACCCCCGTT
Source organism: Agapanthus africanus (assembly GCA_030015575.1). Lineage (NCBI taxonomy): Eukaryota > Viridiplantae > Streptophyta > Magnoliopsida > Asparagales > Amaryllidaceae > Agapanthus > Agapanthus africanus. Next base: position 278,488,639 of record JASDDO010000010.1, on the reverse strand, counting down.
GTGCCAAAGTTTATTACAGGTTCGATGTACAGGTTTCCCTGGCAGCTTGCTGGCACATCTATTCTTTCAGGGTGATTTGCACGGTAGGTTGGTTCACTTGTATCTGAACCACCATTGCATTTTATTCATTCATTTGTATCTAGTGAGCTCCATCAACCATACTTGTATTACTTGATAAGTTTATTGGACCAGACTTTTATTTCGACCTTAGAGTCGCACATGTATTATTCTGATCTGGTGGTTTTGTTTTCTTTTGAGTTTTGAGCCTCGCCCTTTGGCGTTGTATATTATTGTGCCTGTTGTGGTTGATTCCGCCTATTGGCGTTGATGCTAGCTCCCGTTTGGGGATGATTTTTATTGTTTATGTATATTATACTTGTTGTACCCGTTTGGGGGCCAGTTTTTACAGAGGAGACTCTGCCGAAATTTTTTAGAAAATTTGCTGATGCTTTTAAACTTGTTTCGTTTTTCTTCTTCTTTTATTTTGGTTTAGATTTCTGGGCTTCGGCTTACTTAGGTTATGTGGCGCCTCTAGACGCTTCGTAATCTAAGTGCCGGTCACGTTCCGTACTTTCGGGTCGTGACAACTTAGGAGTCCTCACGATTCCTAAGGGGAAATTACACTTGCGAGATCCTCACGACTCGTAAGGAGAACTCTCTTATAGGACCCTCACGGCTCATAAGGTTTGAAAGTCTTAAGTCACAGAGACCTAAACCTGTGCTTAAGCAACCCCCACAACCTTCAATTTATGACCTACAAGTGGCTCATACTGACCCTTGTATACAATCCACGGGCGCGAATAAACATTTCCCTAACCAAGTCCCATCCGTGACTAGGGATATGTTCATATGGTGAACAACCTTTATAAGTCCTCTCGACTTATAAGGAGAAAACCCTTTTGTAAGATCCTTACGACTTGCAAGAGAACATGAACTTAGGAATCCGCACGATTCCCAAGAAGAAGACACACCTACAAGATACTTACGACTTGTAGGGAGAAATACCTTTGTGAGACCCTTACGGCTCATGATGTCAAAAGCCTTAGTCGACAGGACCCTTAACCCTGTTTACTAAGCCACCCTTGTTCAACATCGACAGAGGCAAATGATGATTCGCTCCTCGCAACATTCCAGTAGTAGCGGTGCTGATACCGAAATCGGTGTCTAATCCCAAGCTTGCGGCAAAAAGCAAGCAAGCCATACATGCATACGAAATAGCCGAAATGATGGGGCAACTTGCAACAAAATCAGCAAGTAAAAATGTATGCATGATAGCCGAAATGATTGGGCAACTCGCAATAAAAAGTAGCGAGTAAAACTAAAACAAATTGCCGAAATGATTGGGCACCGCGAAAAATAGCCGAAATGATAGGGCAATCGTGACCATCGCGATGTAAAAACTGAAATGATAGAGCATCGCGGAAAAAGAAATAAAACAAAAAAAAATAAAATTTATGCCCTGCAGGTGATGTTACATCAATCTCTGTATACAATCCAGGGGCACAAACAAAGAAGGGGTCATACTCTTCCCCACAGGTTTCATCGTAAGAAGAAGCCAAATCTCGACGAGCCACAAAGATCGTCTCAACACTCGTCTCGTAACGACGGACACAACTTCAAGCGAAGAGGAACAACGGCAACTCCCAGTTCCATGGCTCGGCGATATACAGATCACCAAGAGTCAAACCCTCATTCCGTAAAATGCGGATATAATCAACAAAATTCCTGGTCACGTGGAACACGGATAACGTCACTCTTTGACCCCGTGGAAAACGTCCAGAGTGGATCCTGGTCCTCGCAGAGCACGGCAATGAACCCATGTGAAGCATCCAGAGCGGAGCCTGGTCCTCACCGAATACGGCAGGGAACCCGTGGGAAGCATCCAGAGAAAAATTCCTGGTCACATGGAACGCGGATAATATCACTCTTTGACCTCGTGGAAAACGTCCAGAGCGGATCCTGGTCCTCGCAGAGCACGGCAGTGAACCCGTGTGAAGCATCCAGAGCAGAGCCTGGTCCTCGTCAAACACGGTAGTGAACCCATGGGAAGCAACCAGAGCAAAATTCCTGGTCATGTGGAACGCGGATAACGTCACTCTTTGACCCCGTGGAAAACGTCCAGGGCGGATCCTGGTCCTCATAGAACACGGCAGTGAACCCGTGTGAAGCATCCAGAGTGGAGCCTGGTCCTTGTCGAACACGGCAGTGAACCCGTGGGAAGCATCCAGAGAAAAATTTCTGGTCACGTGGAACACGGATAATGTCACTCTTTGACCCCGTGGAAAACGTCCAGGGAGGATCCTGGTCCTCGCAGAACATGGCAGTGAGCCCGTGTGAAGCATCCAGAGCGGAGCCTGGTCCTCGCCGAACACGGCAGTGAACCCGAGGGAAGCATCCAGAGCAAAATTCCTGGTCACGTGGAACGCGGATAACGTCACTCTTTGACCCCGTGGAAAACGTCCAGAGCGGATCCTGGTCCTCGCAGAGCACGGCAGTGAACCCGTGTGAAGCATCCAGAGCGGAGCCTGGTCCTCGCCGAACACGGCAGTGAACCTGTGTGAAGCATCCAGAGAATAATTCCTGGTCACGTGGAACGCGGATAACGACACTCTTTGACCCCGTGGAAAACGTCCAGGGCGGATCCTGGTCCTCGCAGAACACGGCAGTGAACCTGTATGAAGCATCTAGAGCGGAGCCTAGTCCTCGCAGAGCACGGCAGTGAACCCGTGTCAACCATCCAGAGCGGAGCCTGGTCCTCGCCGAACACGGTAGTGAACCCGTGGGAAGCATCCTGAGCAAAATTCCTGGTCACGTGGAACGCGGATAACGTCACTCTTTGACCCCATGGAAAACGTCCAGGATGGATCCTGGTCCTCGTAGAAAACGGCAGTGATCCCGTGTGATGCATCCAGAGCGGAGCCTGGTCCTCGCCGAGCCCGACAGTGAACCCGTGGGAAGCATCCAGAGCAAATTTCTGGTCACGTGGATTGCGGATAACGTCACTCTTTGACCCCATGGAAAACGTCCAGAGTGGATCCTGGTCCTCGCAGAGCACGGCAGTGAACCCATGTGAAGCATCCAGAGTGGAGCCTAGTCCTCGCCGAGCACGGCAGTGATCCCGTGCGAAACATCTAGTATAAAATTCCTGGTCGCGTGGAACACGGATAACGTCACTCTTTGACCCCGTGGAAAATGCCCAGAGCGGAGCCTGGTCCTCGCAGAGCACGGTCGTGAACCCGTGGTAAGCATCCAGAGCAAACATCGGACTGTGGAGTCCTTAAAATCCATGGACTATGATGTCCTTAACCTCGACCGCATTGTCTTAAAACTAACGATCAACCATAATGATTCCAGACTGGTTTTACCTTGGTTCAAGGGTACATCTCTTCACTCCTTTGATATTTGTCGTTGTAATTCCTCAACGTCTTCAAAGAGGTGATGGGTCCCAATAACCACACATTTCGTGGACTGTGGAGTCCTTAAATCCACGGACTCTGAGGTCCTTAACCTTGACCGTGATGTCTTAAAACTAACATTGGACTGTGGAGTCCTTAAATCCACGGACTATGAGGTCCTTAACCTTAACCGTGATGTCTTAAAACTAACATCGGACTGTTGGGTCCTTAAATCCATGGACTATGAGGTCCTTAACATTGACCGTGATGTCTTAAAACTAACATTGGACTGTGGAGTCCTTAAATCCACGGACTATGATGTCCTGAACCTTGACCGTGATGTCTTAAAACTAACATTGGACTGTGGAGTCCTTAAATCCACGGACTATGATGTCCTTAACCTTGACTGTGATGTCTTTAAACTACGGTACCTTGAAAAACATCCCAAAGCAACCCCTGACCCCGTGAATACGGATAAGGGCGACCGCACCCAGCACTTGCAGGTCCTCACGACCTGTAGGGAAGAAAACTCTCTTGCGAGATCCTTACGACTCCCAAGGGAAAACCCGCTTAAGAATCCTCACGATTCTTAAGGAGAAATTACACCTATGGGATCCTCTCGACCTGTAGGGAGAAAAACTCTTTATGAGACCCTCACGGCTCATAAAGCTCAAAAGTCTTAGGAGGAAGATCTTAACCCTGAATCCTAATCCATCGCTACCCTACACGGAGACCAAGATAAATTGTCCACAGAACAAGTTCAATTAAGTGGGACACACCATTGAAAAAAAAATATGTCTTTATTCATGAACCAAAATGGATACAAAGTACAATTCATGAAAGAACAAAAAGAAAATACTCTCGTTCAGGAGTATGTACAAAAAGAAAGGAAAAGATACAAGTTTTCAAGCCGGCAGGCGATTTAGCAATGTTGCTAGCTCATCCCGTTTTTGCTGGGCCACAGCTTCATGATTCAGGATCGTCCGAAGACGGGCCTCCGCCTGAGCCTGCTGGGCCTGATACGAGGCAAGCCGGCCTTCGAGCACTTTCTCAGTAGCCTTGTGAGCCTCGACCCTTTCGCGAGTGAACACGGCAGCTTTATCAAGAGCCACCACCTCTTTGATAGACTCTTGAAGCGCTCGCCAGAGTTCATACGCTTTATTGGCTTTGGCCGTAAGGCTGGTTTGAAGCTCGCGCAATGCCTTAGTGGACAGCTCCCTTTTCGAGAATTTGCGGCCAAGCCTCTACTCGCATGATGCCATGTTTGCCGCGGAGCGCGCTATCAGCCCCCTCAAGCCCGCCTTTGCAGCCACGACCTCCGAGGAAAGGCGGGAACACTCAAAGGCGTGCAAGCAAGCCTCCACCTGACGACAGAACTCCACCCAGACTCGCACCACCTCTTCACTATGGTAAGTAGCAAGAAAAGGAAGAGAACCATTATCCTCAGCAGCAAATGCTTCAGCTGTGGTTGCGCTGCTAGCATGGAGCTCCTCGATCAAAGATGATAAGGAGATAAGGCTTAATTGGGCCAAGTGTTCTGAAGCTCGCAAAGCATAGGGACCGGGAGGCATAGCGATACGCGATTCTAGCGCTATGGGGGCTGGCAGTTCTGTTCGGATTTGAAAAACGTCAGTAAAACTCTTACGCAAAAGAACATGTGGGACTATATTGAAATTTCGCTTACCTACGGTCATGCAAGTAGGAGCTGAAGGTTTCCCTGGCTCTTCAACGACCTCGACCTCGTCATCGGCCTCCAAGACTGTAAGAGACATCAATATCATTTCGCAAAATAGCAACAATGCTATAATAGAAAATGGCGAACGACGCTAACCTTGCCCAGAGGAAAGGACGATGCGCTGAGGGGAGATCGCCTGCGGAGTTGCCATCTCCAATAGACGCTGAAACGATTGCCGGGGAGACAAATCAGCGATAGAGGCCGCCAGCCCGCGCAATTCTGGGAAAACAAAAGAGTTCAGACAACAGTAGGATTGCTAATTTAAAATGAAGAAGGTTACCTTCAACACTCCTCCCATTCTGAGTTGGGGGATGGCAGCTTCAACGGCCTCAGCCGTGATCTCCGGCTCCAGCAAAGGGAGGGTAGTCCCGACTGCTTCTCCTCCAGCCCCTGGGCCACCCGCAGGAAGAGTCGTTGGGACGGCAACCCCCAAAGGAGCCTTTACCAAAGGAGTAAGCGCTCCGTGATCAGGAACCGCCACTGGAGGTTCTATGGCAAGAGGAACAGCCTCGTCAGCCCTCTCCACATCGTGTAAGGCTGCATCGGGAATGTCAACAGGCTTTAGCTTCAAAAAGCCCGTGGGGACCTCCCCCATCACCGAGGACTCTGCACAATCCACACAAGAATAAGAATACATATATACGGGAATAAACAATCTGAAAAACTGCAAAGAAGTATAAAAACATGTCAATGCGCAGGGAAGCCCTCAATATGGCTTCTTCAAGCCTATGCTCCTTCTCAAGGAGGCGTGCTCGCTGGGGTTCGAGGGTGGACTCGTGGCCGCCGGTCCATAAGGAGAGCGCGTCCGCAGCATCCTCCGAAGCGGCCTGCTTCAGGGCCCTTTCTCCCCACTCCTCCAAAGGGCCAATAAACCGCCGCCGGATCCATGAGGGGTCTTCATAGAAGATTACAGTAAGATAAGATTTCTTAGGAACCCTTGCGTTCTGAGACTCATCTTTAGAACGCCGTATGGCCTCAGCCAACTGTGCGGCTTCCTTGGCAGCCGAACCCGGGAAAAGAAGGCCAGCATGTGATTCATGCAAGGCCAACGTTTCATCCTCAAGAATGGGCTCAGACACTACTAAAGAGTCGAGCAAGTTGCTGGCCACCCTCCTCCGCCTCTTAGATCCAGAACAGGTCGCCGAAGACGACCGTTTCTTTCCCCGTGGAGCCTTGGTGCGGTGGCGGCCCACGTCACCTTCAACACCCTTATCCCTATTACGCTCGCTTGGTGCAACAACCGAGGATGGCACCGCCATTGTCGATGCCAAGGGGGGAGGTGCTACCTCGGGTGGTGGCGCTGTTACCGGAGCCCGTTTACCCCTCGACCGAGTACCCAGGGGCATACCAGCTGTTGGGGTAAGATCCACCCCCGACTCTCCCGGAATAAGCGCGGTGCCGGTATCCCTCAGAGGAAAGCGGACCGGGGCGCGCGGTCGCAGCGTAGATCCTGTGGCTAGAACCTGAGTAGGGGCACCGTGGCTAAAAAGTACCCTTCTTTCCTTAATAATAATCGGGTTGACCCGATGGAGATACCAGCCCGTGAACGACCCGACGCATCGGGACATGTAATCAACATCGGGGATCATGAACTGGGAACCGGTGTTCAGCTTCACAAAATGATGGGCAGCATCTCGAACGGCCTTGAGTGAAGGAACCGGCGCGACTATGAAATCCTCAAACGGGACGCCCTGATCGTAGCCAAACTGCCGGGCAAAGCGATGCGGATTGTACCGCATGAAAATGGCCGCGCAATCCTGACGGAATACTAGGTAACCCGGTCTGATTGCTTATAAGCGCGCGGCCTCCTGGGGCTTCAAAGAGGGCGCGTTATCTATTGACCGGTCCCAAAGCGGTTGGGCTGAACCCGCGGAAGAAGATAAGACCCGATCATTAAATACTAACCCGCCAGCAGTAGCATAAGGAGAAATCAACGCCCGAATAGCCCCGAATTGGGTCGGGTCAGCGGCAAAAGCATCCACCAATCGCATAAGCCGCGGGAAGGTATATGCGTCGTAGAATGCGGGCCTTTGATGCATAGCTAAAGCACCCAAGATGTGCATTTCGATCCAAGACGTAAAGTAGTGAAGCGAAAAATTTACCACATCTACGCCAGGGGTGGAGGTATTAGCTGCAGTGCCCAACCCGTGATAGAGATGCGCCAATACCGGGATGCCAATGGCCAGCCGCATTCCCTCAGCTATACGGTGAGCCAGATAGATGACCAAAACTCTCATAAAGCGGCGATGCATAGGGATGACAAACCAGCTGAGCCAGACACTGATAAACCCAACGAAGAACGTCTCCTCATCCATGCCGGGAGCTGCAATGGATTCGAAATACATTGGTGACATTATGGGGATGTAGTACTGCGGTAAATCCGATTCATTGGTCGGCAGCTTCTTCGGACCAAACCCAAAGGGGTCTTTGATATTTGCGAACTTCGGAGCTGTCTTCGACAAGACGCCCTCGCGAAGGAAACAGGCAATGAAGCTCTTAAAAGTAACGCCCTGCTCCTCAGATTCAGTGAACAAATGGTCAAAGATACCTAGCACCTTGATCTAGCTGGGACGCTTGTGGCGGACGGCGTTCACAGCAGACAAGCCGTCAAGCGGTACGGGCTCGGGTTCAAAGACGTATTCATCAGAAGGCAGCTCCTCATAAAGTGTCCCTCGAATTGGCAGCCCCGAGATCTCATAAAATTCCTCCAAAGTGATCGAAACCTCTCTGTCCCCTAGAAGAAAAGTGTTGGTGGGGAGATTCCATTGATTCAAGAATGCCTTAACCCACCAGACATGCGGGGATTGATAATGGAAGAGCGACGAATATATTGCCTGGTAAAGCCCGACCTTCTGCAGCTGCGCAAGATGGGTAGCAAGGATATAGAGAGCCCAGAGGAGGTAGCCTGTGGGGTGTCGAGGAGTGAGCCCTTTCTTATAAATCTGTCCCCATGGGTGGGCCTCACCCTGGCAAATGCATCGTCCCAGGATATCTGTAGCGGGGATCAGATGGTTTGGGATACCGGTTGTTGAAGGCTCGAGCCGTCCCGTTGGAGTCCAATTTGGCATCTCCACAGCGAAAACCGTCCTCGGAGGGTCCATCGGCAAGAACGGGAAAGTGGGCTCTGTCGGCACTTCACAGAGGAAACTCCGGCGACCCCGGATAACATGGTTGTACCAAGTTTCCCATAGAAGTAAGCTAGTGCAATTCGGGTCATGAGCCCAAATCATCGCCATCGCTTCCTCGTCGGATGGTGATTGAGGAAAAGCGGCCTCCGAGCGGGTGAAGGGAAAACTCGGAACAGAAGCCATCGCACCTAAAATCAAGTAAAGGAAAACCGTCAGAAGCGAAGCCAGCAATATATATATATATATATATATATATATTTATATATATATATATATGAGCATAACAATATATATGAAGACAGTTGAAGAAAGCGACGACAGACTCTTTTTATGGGTCCATTGGCTACAAAACACATGGGCCCCACAGAATCAGGTTGACGGCTCGTTAATAATGAGGCCAAGCAATCATAATGAGACAAAGGGAATATTCTCATTAAATAAACAGGGGACTTCAAATAGCCCTACACACTCCCCTAAAAGAAATCCGCTTTGGACTCTACAACAAATCAAACAGGATCAAGGGAATTAAATTCCCACAAAAGATATCATTGCAAGCTTCTTCTTTATTGATTACAGAAAGACAACCCAGGGCAAGAAAACCCTAAGAAGCCTCCATGGGAAGAACTGAGTTCTTCATAGAAATTAAATTCCTTATTAAGAGAAGGGAATTAAATTCCCAGAAACATTTTCTTTAAACGGAATTAAATTCTTTGGAAAAGGCAACGGATCTGATCATCTCCCTAAAGATCATATGAACCCTAAGAGATCTACTGTTCGAAGATTAAATTCTCAAGAGAAAAGTTCTCAAAGGAAGAAGATGAGAAAAAGTGGAGGCTCTTCTGAAAGGACATGGGCATTTATAAGATGGGATGGAAAACGTTTCATCTACCCTACTCCCAAGACAGATCCGACAGTCACAAAAGTGACAGCGTTGCACTCACGTGCAGACACGTGAGAACAACGATGTGGGGGAATTTGTTCCCTGATTAAAAATCAGGGAAAGATTCAGAAGAGGCATCACGTGCTCATACGTAACCAGTGGTCACATGATGGTTAAGCAGCGGCACCGAGCATATTTGTTCTCTAATTAAAAGTCAAGAAGAAGTTTCAGAAGAGGCATCACGTGCTCACACGTGACCAGTGGTCACGTGTCGGCACGTGATGGTTAAGCAGCGGCAAGGAAAAAGAGCGCAGAAGAAGAGAAGCCCATTCCAGGGGTCACGTGTCTACAGGGGTCATGTGGCCACACGTGACCAGGGGTCACGTGGCCACACGTGACCGGCTTTAAAAGCCTTATTCTTTGACAGAATTAAATTCTGAGGGAAGATCTTTCAAATCTCTCCAAAATGAAAAAGGATTATCTGAAACCGTTGGATTAAAAATCTAAAGTGATTAAATATCACCAATTTATGGAAAAATCTTGGACTTGGAAAGATTTCCCCTTAAATCTCACCGAAATAGCAAAGAGATATCTTTGGATTTAAAATCCAATGGTGAATAAAATTCACCTAATAATCTAAAGGCCCAGATTAATGATAAACATAAATCAAATCTCTCAATAAACAAGTCAAATCTTTCAATGAAAGATTCATTAAAACTGATTGATTCTTTTCCTTCTCCTATAAATAGGAGCCAAAGGAGAGAGTTTAAGAGGACCTTGAGACATATACAGAGGGAGTGATATAGAGCTTTGGAATATTGAAAATTCAGAAGGAGGAATTTGATTCTCTGCAAAAGAAAAACCTTAGGTAAGAAAAGAAAAGGGAGGCTTCAAAGAGAATTTAATTCTCAAAAGAGTTTAACTCTTATATCAAAAAAAGAACTTAGTTCTTTCTCTGGTTGAAGATCTGCAAAGTGCACATCTTCCTATAAATTTAGAATTTAATTCTCATTGGGTTGAGATCCTGCCAAGCAGATCTAAAACATAGAGGAGGAATTGAGTTTTGAGAATTTAATTCTCACAGAATTACAGGAATTTAATTCCTTTGAGATAAAATTAGGGTTTAACCCTAGGAATTTAATTCCTTCAGAATGTTCAGAACTAGGGTTTAACCCTAATTGAGAACTTAATTCTCTCAAACTCACAGGAATTTAATTCTTTTAAAGAAAAAAATAATTAGGGTTCCACCCTATACCAGAATCTCATTCATTACAGAAAAGAAATTAGGGTTTAACCTTATCTAAGAATATAATTCTTCAAAAAAAAGTAGGAATTTAATTCCTTTAAAGTTTATTGCTAGGGTTTAACCCTATGAAGAATTTAATTCTTAAAAGATGAACAGATCTTTGAAATATGCAAAGATTCAGAGTCACGTGCTACCACGTGATCCCTGCAATGATCCACAGAAAAGAACTTTGAAGCATCACCTCACGTGTTACCACGTGACTCCTGCAAAGACCCATAGAAAAGAACTTTGAGGCAATGCCTCACGTGCCCTACATGGCCTCTGAAGCACACAAAGAAAGAGGCAAAAGGAATAGAAAAGAGCTCTAGGGCGCCCTCACGTGTCACCACGTGACCCCTAGTGAGCATTATAACGGACAGAGCATGGGCTTCCATCACGTGCTCACACGTGATGGCCGTCAGAATTAAAGTGTTAAATACTGATCCGCTGAATAAAATAAGGGGAATCAGGGCGCTCTCATGTGTCCACACGTGACCCCTCTCTCCTTAGTGTTTAACACTAATCAGAAGACTTTGTCCCCAGTGTTTAACACTGATTTTCTTAGTGTTTAACACTAATTGGAAAACTCTATATGGAGTGTTTAACACTGATTTTCTTAGTATTTAACACTAATTTGGAAAACACTATTTTGCTTAGTGTTTAACACTAATTCGAAAACTCTGTACCCAGAGTTTAACACCGATTATCTTTTAGTGTTTAACACTGACTTGCTAATCTTATTCCCAGTGTTCAACACTGTTGGTCTCTAGTGTTTAACACTAGCTTTAGCCCAATTGGCTAAGTTTTAGAGGCAAAGCCTCTCCTTCAATGAACCAACAGAGGGCCAATATTCTAAACATGATTGGACTTAGCTCAAGATGGCCATAAGTCCTCAATTCAAACTTAACTGGGCTAATGGGCTCATAATATAATTAATTGGTCTTGGTTCCAAATTGGGCCAAAGACTATTTAATCTACCTTGGGTCAAGGGTACATCTCTTCACTCCTTTGATACTTGGCGTTGTAATTTCTCAACGTCTTCAAAGAGGTGACGGGTCCCGATGACCACACATTGATACGGACTGTGGGGTCCTTAAACTCATGGACTACTTAACCTTGACCGTGATGTCTTAAAACTAACGCCGAACTGTGGAGTCCTTAAACCCTCGGACTATGACGCCCTTAATATTGACCGGAACGTCTTAAAACTAACAACGGACTATGACGTCGTTAACCTTGACCGTGATGTCTTAAAACTAACACCGGACCGTGGAGTCCTTAAACCCTCAGACTATGACGTCCTTAACTATGACCGGAACGTCTTAAAACTAACAACGGACTATGACGTCCTTAACCTTGACCGTGATGTCTTAAAACTAACGTCGGACTGTGGAGTCCTTAAACCCTCGGACTATGACGTCCTTAACCTTGACCTGAACGTCTTAAAACTAACAACGGACTATGACGTACTTAACCTTGACTGTAATGTCTTAAAACTAACGCTGGACTGTGGAGTCCTTAAATCCACGGACTATGATGTCCTTAACCTTGACCGCAACGTCTTAAAACTAACATTGGACCGCAATGTCCTTAAACTACCTATCGACCGTAATGTCATTAAACTAAACAATAGAGCCCTTCCCCCAATTGCCCTCTTGTTGAATCTAAACGATCCCGTTAAGTTGATCTTAGTCTGAAAGCTAGACTAACGTATCCTTAACAAACGTTTAAGTTGATCTTAGTCTCAAATGAGGCTAACGTATCTTAAACACAACCCCCAAACCCAAATCTAAGAAAGATACGAATTTGGATTAGTACAAGCCCTACGGGCGACGACATAACTCAGTCTCCGTATACAATCCACGGGCAACCGAACACGAAACAAACACACACGATACGAAATGATCATCTGGAGAAGGAGAAAGTTGTTACCGCAATGCGGTAGCGTAATTAACTGCAGGGGCTTGCGCCTGCAGGGAAGAGCATCCCCACAATCAAAAACCCCTCAAGCGAGGAGGAATCTGACGAAGTCTGCTAAATCGGACGCATCCGTTTAAACCTTCGATACACGGTGCCATAAATCAACTTGGCATCTTCGGAGAGGTAGATAGATAGCACCAATTAGCATCTGCCCCAAATTTCAGGCAAGACCGTCCATGTCTTGGCCGTCTTTCGGAGGGGAACAGGGTCGCGACGGATTCTGCATACTCTTCATTCATTGTCTGCCGGTTTCTCTCCTTTTTCTAAGTCAGATTCAGCCGCAATAAACGTTGCGCTGGATATATCGAAAACCTAAGCCTTTTTCCTTTCCCGCCCGTGGATAATTTCAGATTCAGCCCAAAATGCGTTCTGTTTTTACCGCCGACCGTCCCAAAACCCGGCCGGGCTTAGGGGGGCGTTCGCCCGTTGAACCGAATGCCCGCAACGGATTATTCTGTTTTCACAGCCGCGCGTCCCCAGACGGAAAGAGAGAAGGAGGTCGGTGGAAAAATAAAAAAAATAAGAAGGCACGGGGACTTCCTAGGAGGTCACCCATCCTAGTACTACTCTCGCCCAAGCAAGCTTAACTACGGAGTTCTGATGGGATCCGGTGCTTTAGTGCTTGTATGGTCGCATCCGCAAGTTCTGGGTCGCCAAACTCTTTTATTCTCTATCGGGCCGTGAGGGATTCTGCATACTCTTCATTTGTTGTCTGCCGGTTTCTCTCCTTTCTCTAAGTCAGATTCAGCCGCAATAAACGTTGCGCTGGATATATCGAAAACCTAAGCCTTTTTCCTTGCCCGTCCGTGGATAATTTCAAATTCAGCACAAGATGCATTCTGTTTTTACCGCCAACCGTCCCAAAACCCGGCCGGGCTTGGGGGGGCGTTCGTCCATTGAACCGAATGCCCGCAATGGTTTATTCTGCTTTCACAGCCGTGCGTCCCCAGACGGAAAAAGAGAAGGAAGCCGATGGAAAAAATAAAAAAAATAAAAAAGGGATGCAACACGAGGACTTCCTACGAGGTCACCCATCCTAGTACTACTCTCGCCCAAGCACGCTTAACTGCGGAGTTCTGATGGGATCCGGTGCATTAGTGCTGGTATGGTCGCATCCGCATGTTCTAGGACGCCAAACTCTTTTATTCTCTCCCGGGCCGCGACGGATTCTGCATACTCTTCATTCGTTGTCTGCCGGTTTCTCTCCTTTTTCTAAATCAGATTCAGCCGCAATAAACATTGCGTTGGATATATCGAAAACCTAAGCCTTTTTCCTTGCCCGCTCGTGGATAATTTCAGATTCAGCCCAAGATGCGTTCTGTTTTTACCGCCGACCGTCCCAAAACCCGGACGGGCTTGGGGGGGCGTTCGCCCGTTGAACCGAAAGCCCGCATCGGATTATTCTGCTTTCACAGCCGTGCGTCCTTAGACGGAAAGAGAGAAGGAGGCCGGTGGAAAAAAAACAAAAAACGAAAAAGGGATGCAACACGAGGACTTCCCAGGAGGTCACCCATCCTAGTACTACTCTCGCCCAAGCACGCTTGACTACAGAGTTCTGATGGGATCCAGTACTTTAGGGCTGGTATGGTCGCATCCGCAAGTTCTGGGTCGCCAAACTCTTTTATTTTCTCCCGGGCCGCGACGTATTCTGCATACTCTTCATTCGTTGTCTGCCGGTTTCTCTCCTTTTTCTAAGTCAGATTCGGCCGCAATAAACGTTGCGCTGGATATATCGAAAACCTATGCCTTTTTCCTTGCCCGTCCGTGGATAATTTCAGATTCAGCCCAAGATGCGTTCTGTTTTTACCGCCGACCGTCGCAAAACCCGGCCGGGCTAGGGGGCGTTCGCCCGTTGAACCGAATTCCCGCAACGGATTATTCTGCTTTCACAGCCGCGCATCCCAAGACGGAAAGAAAGAAGGAGGCCGGTGGAAAAAATAAAAAGGGGATGCAACACAAGGACTTCCCAGGAGGTCACCCATCCTAGTACTACTCTCTCCCAGGCACGCTTAACAGCGGAGTTCTGATGGGATCCGGTGCTTTAGTGCTGGTATGGTCGCATCCGCAAGTTCTGGGTCGCCAAACTCTTTTATTCTCTCCCGGGCCGCGACGGATTCTGCATACTCTTCATTCGTTGTCTGCCGGTTTCTCTCCTTTTTCTAAGTCAGATTCAGCCGCAATAAACGTTGCACTGGATATATTGAAAACCTAAGCCTTTTTCCTTCCCCGTCCGTGGATAATTTCAGATTCAGCCCAAGATGTGTTCTGTTTTTACCGCCGACCGTCCCAAAACCCGGCCGGGCTTGGGGGCGTTCTCCCGTTGAACCGAATGCCCGCAACGGATTATTCTGCTTTCACAGCCGCCCGTCCCCAGATGGAAAGAGAGAAGGAGGCCGGGGGAAAAAAAATAAAAAGGGGATGCAACACGAGGACTTCCCAGGAGGTCACCCATCCTAGTACTACTCTCGCCCAAGCACGCTTAACTGCGGAGTTCTGATGGGATCCGGTGCTTTAGTGCTGGTATGGTCGCATTCGCAAGTTCTGGGTCGCCAAACTCTTTTATTCTCTCCCGGGCCGCGACGGATTCTGCATACTCTTCATTCTTTGTCTGCCGATTTCTCTCCTTTTTTTAAGTCAGATTCAGCATGAATAAACGTTGCGCTGGATATATCGAAAACCTAAGACTTTTTCCTTGCCCGCCCGTGGATAATTTCAGATTTAGCCTAAGATGCGTTCTGTTTTTACCGCCGACCGTCCCGAAACACGGCCGGGCTTGGGGGAGCGTTCGCCCGTTGAACCGAATACCCGCAACGGATTATTCTGCTTTCACAGCCGCGCGTCCCCAGACGGAAAGAGAGAAGGAAGCCGGCGGAAAAAAAATAAATAAAAAAGGGATGCAACACGAGGACTTCCCAGGAGGTCACCCATCCTAGTACTACTCTCGCCCAAGCACGCTTGACTGTGAAGTTCTGATGGGATCCGGTGCTTTATTGCTGGTATGGTCGCATCCGCAAGTTTTTGGTCGCCAAACTCTTTTATTCTTTCCCGGGCCGCGATGGATTTTTCATACTCTTCATTCGTTGTCTGCCGGTTTCTCTCCTTTTTCTAAGTCAGATTCAGCCGCAATAAACGTTGCGCTGGATATATCGAAAACCAAAGCCTTTTTCCATGCCCGCCCGTGGATAATTTCAGATTCAGCCTAAGACGCGTTCTGTTTTTACCGCCGACCGTCCAAAAACCCAGCCGGGCTGGAGGGCGTTCGCCCGTTGAACCGAATACCCGTAACGGATTATTCTGCTTTCACAGCCGCGCGTCCCCAGACGGAAAGAGAGAAGGAGGCTGGTGGAAAAAATAAAAAAAAATAAAAAGGCACGAAGACTTCCCAGGAGATCACCCAACCTAGACTACTCTCGCCCAAGCACGCTTGACTGCGGAGTTCTGATGGGATCCGGTGCTTTAGTGCTGGTATGGTCTCATCCGCAAGTTCTGGGTCGCCAAACTCTTTTATTCTCTCCCGAGCCGCGACGGATTCTGCATACTCTTCATTCGTTGTCTGTCAGTTTATCTCTTTTTTCTAAGTCAGATTCAGCCGCAATAAAAGTTGCGTTGGATATATCGAAAACCTAAGCATTTTCCTTGCCCGCCCGTGGATAATTTCAGATTCAGCCCAAGATGCGTTCTGTTTTTACCGCCGACCGTCCCAAAACCCGGCCGGGCTTAGGGGGCGTTCGCCCGTTGAACCACGGATTATTCTGCTTTCATAGCCGCGCGTCCCCAGACGAAAAGAGAGAAGGAGGTCGGTGGAAAAAAAAATAAAAAATAAAAATAGAATGCAACACGAGACTTCTCCGGAGGTCACCCATCCTAGTACTACTCTCGCCAAAGCACGCTTGTTCTTTGATTATAATCAGGAAAAGATTCAGAAGAGGCATCACGTGCTCACACGTGACCAGTGGTCACGTGTTGGCACGTGATGGTTAAGCTGCGGCACAGAGCATATTTGTTCTCTGATTAAAAGTCATGAAGAAGCTTCAGAGGAAGCATCATGTGCTAGCACATGACCAGTGGTCACGTGTTGGCACGTGACGTTTAAAGCAGCGGCACAAAGCACATTCATCCCCTGATTAAAAATCAATAAAAAGCTTCAGAAGGGGCATCACGTGCTCACACGTGACCAGCGGTCACATGTTGACACGTGATGGCTAAGCAGCGGCCAGAGAACAGAGCGTAGAAGGAGAGAAGCTTATTCTAGGGATCACGTGCCTACACGTGACCAGGGGTCGCGTGCCTACACGTGACCAGAGGTCACGTGGCCACACGTGACCGGCTTTAAAAGCCATATTCTTTAACAGAATCAAATTCTGATGAAAGATCCTTCAAATCTTTCCAAAATGAAAAAGGATTATCTGAAACCGTTGGATTAAAAATCTAAAGGTGATTAAACATCACCAATTTATGGAAAAATCTTGGACTTGGAAAGATTTCCCCCTAAATCTAACCGAAATAACAAAGAAATATATTTGGATTTAAAATCCAATGGCGAATAAAATTCACCTAATAATCTAAAGGCCCAGATTAATGATAACTATAAATCAAATCTCTCAATGAACAAATCAAATCTTTCGATGAAAGATTTACCAAACATATTGATTCTCTTCCTTCTCCTATAAATAGGAGCCAAGAAAGGAAAAGAAAAAACCTTCTAGGAGATATACAGAGAGGGAGATATAGAGCCTTGGAATCTTGAATATTCACAAGGAAGAATTTGATTCTCTGCAAAAGAAAAAACCCTAGGTAAGAAAAGGAAAGGGAAGCTTCAAAGGAGAATTTAATTCTCAAAAGAGTTTAACTCTTATATAAAGAAAAGAACTGAGTTCTTTCTCTGGTTGAGGATCTTCAAAGTGCACATCTCCCCATTAATTGAGAATTTAATTCTCATTGGGTTGAGATCCTGCCATGCAGATCTAAAACACAGAGGAGGAACTGAGTTTTGAGAATTTAATTCTCACAGAATTATAGGAATTCAATTCCTTTGAGATAAAATTAGGGTTTAACATATGTTATAGGAATTTAATTCCTTCAAAATGAACAGAACCAGGGTCTAACCCTAATCGAGAACTTAATTCTCTCAAACTCACAGGAATTTAATTCCTCTAAAGTTTATTTTTAGGGTTTGACCCTATGAAGAATTTAATTCTTAAAATATGAACAAATCTGTAAAACATGCAAAGAACCAGAGTCACGTGCTACCACGTGACCCCTGCAAAGATCCACAGAAAAGAACTTTGAGGCAATGCCTCAAGAGCCCCACGTGACCCCTGAAGCACACAGAGAAAAAGGCAAAAGAAACAGAAAAGAGCTCTAGGGCGCCCTCACGTGCTAC
Source organism: Agapanthus africanus (assembly GCA_030015575.1). Classification (NCBI taxonomy): domain Eukaryota; kingdom Viridiplantae; phylum Streptophyta; class Magnoliopsida; order Asparagales; family Amaryllidaceae; genus Agapanthus; species Agapanthus africanus. The sequence continues at coordinate 278,470,853 of JASDDO010000010.1, read as the reverse complement.
CACGTGACCCCTAGTAAGCATTATAACAGACAGAGCGTGGGCTTCCATCACGTGATGGCCGTCAGAATTAAAGTGTTAAACACTGATCCGCTGACTAAAATAAAGGGAAGCAGGGCGCTCTCACGTGCTACCACGTGACCCCTCTTGCCTTAGTGTTTAACACTAAATTGAAACCTCTGTATCCAGTATTTAACACTGATTCGCCTTAGTGTTTAACACTAATTTTGAAAACCATATTTGCAGTGTTTAACACTGATTTTCGTAGTGATTAACACTAATTTGAAAACTCTGTTTCCAGTGTTTAACACTGATTTGCTTTATTGTTTAACACTGATTTGCTTTATTGTTTAACAGTAATTTGAAATCTTTGTTTGCAGTGTTTAACACTGATTTTCTTTAGTGTTTAATACTAATTTGAAAGCCCTATTGCTAGTGTTCAACACTGATTATCTTTTAGTGTTTAACACAAACTTGTTAATCTTATTCCCAGTGTTCAACACTGTTGGTCTCTAGTGTTTAACACTAGCTTTAACCCAATTGGCTAAGTTTCCAAAGGCAAAGCCTCTCCTTCAATGAACCAACAGAGGGCCAATATCCCAAACATGATTGGACTTAGCCCAAGCTGGCCATAAGTCCTCAATTCAAACTTAACTGGGCCAATGGGCTCATAATATAATAATTGATCTTACTTTCCAAATTGGACTACAGATTATAAGTCGATGTGCAACACCCCACGAGTTGCGAGGAGGCGGAAATATGAAAAACGATCTGGTTCTTGAAGCATGCATCGACTAACCGACGATCTTTGCTAAACGATAATTAACAACTACCATAGAAGTTCTTAGCTACTATGTAAAGAGATTATACCTAGTGATACGTGTCCTTCGTCTTTACGATCTCTTCGTCCTCCTCGGCCACCTCCATGTGATAGAGGATCCACCCGAGAACCCTAATCCAAGCTTCACCTCAAAACTTGAGGTAACTAAGTTTCTCTAGTTGCTAATCAAAGGAACTTAGATCATATAGAGTTAGGTTATGGGATGTTTAGTCTTTTCTAATCCTTTTTCTCAACTCATGAGTGGTAGGATTAGAGCTTGAGGAAAGAGTGAGCTTAAGGAGAGAGAAGGTGAACTAGAATAATGAAAATGAAACTGTTTCTCACTTGATATGTGAAGCATAATGAATAATTCAATAAATGAATAATAAGAGATTATTCATCATGCTACATAAATGTATTATGAGTGATTCACTATGTGAGTCATTAAGCATTTAATAATGCATTAATGACATAGTGAATCACGCATTATGGGTCACAATAACATTAATGACAATGCCACCTAAATCCCTCAAGTCACCATGCTTCTAGAAGCTTCCCGGAAATTACGAGAACGCCCCTCCCATCCGTGAAAACACGGAAAAACTTTAGAATGTATAAATCCAAAAACCAGATACTAGAATCTGGCTTAAACCAAAGCCGCCTAGTAAAAACTGTCCGAATGTCGTACGTGCGTTTAAAACATGTATTCGTCCGAACCCTTGTCGTAAAACCGTACAACCTCTATATTGTTTCGCCTGGAGTTGGGAAAACTCTGTGTGGGACTCTAAAGACTCGACTACTGTGCTGGCAGTGGGTTTAACCACAGACCGCAAGCAGCACTAGCTGTACGTAACGGTCCCCAGGTAGATGTCGATAAGAAGGCCGATGAGGATACCCATCCGAACTCCTACTGAGCTTGTCCGTAACAATATCCGTGCAGTCCGGTCTGTTCGTCTAAGAGTATCGCATATATGGTCTAGGGAGGTGGTAAACGTCAGACCCCTAATAACCGTACAAGTCGTGTCGGCATGGCCCAATCACCATCCGAGAATCTACTGATCAATCTATCATCAATTCTCAATCAGCCCTGGCCAGGGACTTATGGTAATGACCAACCGATCACCGTGCGATATCAACTCCCTATACCGGGAGAGACGAATCCCTAACAGTCACTCACTTCCTCCACGTGGCTCGGGACTATGCCCAACTAAAACCTGTTTGCACGACTCCTTTGAACCGTGGTAGGGTAGTAATCAAAGCACAGTGGGAACTCACACGAGACAAATGACGACCTTAAGTCAACGGACTATCTGCACACATGTCACCTGAGAACTACTATCTGACGTTAGGTATAAATACCATCCAGTCAGTTCTCGGCGAGTCCTGTCCGGTGTACTCACACCTAGTAAGCATCTGTATACAATCTTAGACACTCCACCAATGGCTGCGGGACCAATCCATCGCCCCTCCTCAGGGTTTAGATATGTATACACCAGTCTACTCCGGAGTATCGATGCCCAGTCTCGATACTCCTGCGACCAGGGACATCTAAGGATGTGCCTATTGACTATCCAGCTCCCACTAGTATGACTGCCATCACAAAGCCGGTAGTCAGGCAAAACACCCTATGGTTTTTATCAACATGTACATATATATGAATACTATGCAAAATATATCATATGTTAAGATAAAGACAAACCAGATAGCATACTATCATATTAAGCAAGACTGTCATGTACATACATATTCCCAGCATCCTTTACAATGAATGCCTCTAGGGCATATATATCCAATAATCTCCCACTTGCACTAAGGCCTATAATTGGCGCAATGAGTACCCACTCTCTGCACTAGATCCAGTTGTTGGCGTACCGCATGCCCAACATCTCAAACAGCCTCTCGAACTGGACTTGAGGGATGGCCTTAGTGAATGGATCTGCCGTGTTGTCTTTTGTGTCCACTCTCCGTACCTCGATCTCCCGACGATCAACGATCTCCCGACGATCAACGATCTCCCGACGATCAACGATCTCCCTGATTAGGTGAAACCGCCCTAAGATATGCTTGGATTTCTGATGGGACCTCGGTTCCTTCGCTAATGCTACAGCCCCATTGTTATCACAATACAAAGGTATTGGATTGGCAATGGACGGAACCACCTGAAGTTCAGAGATGAACTTCCTCATCCAGACAGCCTCTTTTACGGGTTCACTAGCAGCTATATACTCAGCCTCCATAGTTGAGTCTGCGACGGTATCCTGTTTGGAACTTTTCCAACATACCGCCCCTCCATTGAGGGTAAACAGAAAACCCGAAATGGATTTAGAATTATCCTTGTCACTTTGGAAGCCGGAGTCGGTAAAAGCCTCTACCTGGAGGTCCACATTACCGTAAATCAAGAACATCTCATTAGTCCTTCTCAGGTACTTAAGAATGTTCTTTACTACTATCCAATGCTTCTCACCTGGGTCAGACTGATACCTGCTTACCACACCAAGTGCGTAAGCTACATCTGGTCTTGTCCACAACATCGCATACATTATAGATCCTACTGCCGAAGCATAGGGTATAATGCCCATGCGAGCCCTCTCTTCATCAGTCTTTGGAGACATCTCTTTTGAGAGGGTGATCCCGTGACAAGCGGGCATATTACCGCGCTTGGAATCTTCCATACTAAATATCTTTAGTATAGTGTCAATATACCTGGACTGTAAAATTCCCAACATTCTATTAGATCTATCACGATAGATCTTAATGCCCAAAATGTAGGTTGCATCACCCAAGTCTTTCATGGAGAATTTGTGTGACAAGAAGAGCTTTACTGATTGTAGCATAGGGACATCATTCCCTATCAGTAGTATGTCGTCGACGTACAAAACGAGGAAGACTACTTCCCCTTCTACAATCTTCCTATAAATACATGATTCATCTACATTTTTGATAAAGTCAAATTCTTTGACTGTCTCATCAAAGCAGATGTTCCAACTCCGCAATGCTTGCTTTAATCCATAGATGGATTTAAGCAACCTGCACACTCTTCCGCTGCTCCCACTGTCTATGAAACCTTCTGGTTGATCCATGTAAACACTCACTTCTAAATGTCCATTTAGAAAAGCTGTTTTTACATCCATTTGCCAGATTTCATAGTCATGGAAGGCAGCAATGGCAAGCAGGATCCGAATGGATTTAAACATAGCTACAGGTGAAAAGGTTTCATCATAGTCCAATCCTGGTCTTTGATGAAAACCTTTTGCAACGAGTCTAGCTTTGTAGGTTTCCACTTGTCCAAGTACACCAATCTTCTTTTTGAAGACCCATTTGCATCCAACTGGTTTCACCCCAGGAGGAGCAACTTCTAAAGTCCATACTTTATTGGTGTACATGGATTCCATTTCGGATCTCATAGCATCCAGCCACTTCACCGAGTCAATACTCGTGATAGCCTGCTGAAAACTAGTAGGCTCATCATCATCGATGATGCAATCCTCTCGATCCCCATCTAGAAGAAAACCATAGTATCTCTCAGGAGGATGAGAAAGCCTACTAGATCTGCGGAGTGGCATTGGTTCGTCATGTTCTATTGAAATCTAAGGTTCTTCTAAGTCCTCGGTAGCAGTTTGAGGTTCTGGAATTTCTTCCAGCTCTACCGCGCTCCCACTAATTTATTTTGCAAGAAATTCGCTTTCTAAGAAGACAATGTGGCGAGCGATAAACACCTTTTGTTCTTCAGTGTGGTAGACCATGTACCCTTGAATGTTTGGGGTATCCTACAAACTTGCACAAAACCGATCATGCCTCGAGCTTGTCCGGTATATGCTTTTTAACATATGCCGAACACCCCCATATCTTGATATACTTGAGATATAGTCTCTTCCCGCTCCACATTTCATATGGAGTGGTAGGCACAGACTTAGTTGGAACTCTATTCAATAAGTATGTTGTTGATTCTAGAGCAAAACCCCAGAAAGAAAGTGGCAACTCAGCACTACTCATCATTGAACGCACCATATCTAATAGCGTGCGATTCCTCCTTTCTGATACACCATTATGCTGATGTGTATAAGGCGGAGTAAGCTGAGAGAGAATTCCATTCTCTTTTAAGCATTCAAGAAAACGGGTACTTAAGTATTGTCCACCTCGATCAGATCGAAGTGTCTTGATGCTTTTACCAGTTTGTTTCTCTACTTCATTTTTATACTCCTTAAACTTCTCAAAGGCCTCGAATTTATGTTTCATTAAGAACACATGTCCATACCTAGAGAAGTCATCAGTAAAAGTGATGAAGTAGGAGTGACCGCTTCTCGCATGTGTAGACATTGGACCACATACATCACTGTGTACAAGTCCCAAGAGTTCTGTGGCTCTTGCTCCGTGTCTGGTGAACGGAGATTTGGTCATTTTTCCTTTGATACATGATTGACAAGTTGCATATGATGAATATTCAAACGGATCTAGATATCCATCTTTATGTAACATAGTCAACCTTGTTTCGTTTATATGACCAAGTATACAATGCCATAGGAAAGCTTGATTTGAATCTGGAGCCATTCTTTTATGTGTTTTGTATATTGAAAATTCGAGGTTGATTAAGTATGTATATGCCGTTTTCCAGTGTGCCATACCCAATAAGTTCTTGATTTAGGAGAATGTTCATGACATTTCTTTCAAGCGCAAAATTATATCCTTCATTAGATAACAAAGATACTGATATAATATTACATAAAATACTGGGAATACAAAAACAGCTGTACAAAACCAAAATGTGCCCACTTGATATTCTCCTATTGCAATATAATCTACATGCATTCCATTGCCCATCCGGAGAGTCATATCACCTGTCCCCAGTACTCTACTATTTCTCAGATCCTGCAATGAATTACAGATGTGAGAACTAGAACCGGTATCAAGTACCCATGATGTAGAGTTTACTGAAAGACAATTTTCGATTACGAACACACCTGAAGCAGAAGCAACAGCTTGCTTCTAGTCCTTGGCTTTGAAGGCTATACAATCCTTCTTCCAGTGCCCTTGCTTGTGGCAATAAAAGCATTCGTTTATATCCACTTTCACCCTTCCTGCCTTGTTCGTTCCCTGCACCTTCTTGACCCCACCCTTCGGTTTGGTGGCTTTCATCTTCTTCTTCCCTTTAGCTTTCGCTTTAGATTTAGAAGAGGATGATTGGCCAACATACAGAACGGGGGTCTTTTCCTTTTTCAAGGCGGTATCTGCTACCCTCAACATGTTGAGGAGCTTTGGAAGATCAGCTTCCATTTCGTGCATGTTGAAGCTAAGCACGAACTGAGAGAAGGTGTGGGGAAGGGGCTGCAAAATTAAGTCGATATACAAATCATTCTCTACCATGCATCCCAGGTTTGCGAGTTCCTCAATGAGGCTGATCATTTTGAGGACGTGCTCTCCTACAGGCGATCCTGGAGCTAACCTCATCTGGAATAGTTTCCTTGAGGTCTCGTACCTCGCGATACGGGAGTGCTCTCCATATAATTCCTTGACATGGAGAAAGATGGATATGATATCCATACTCTCGTGCTGTTTCTGGAGTTCATTGTTCATAGACGCCAGCACGATACACTTAGCTCGCTCACAATCTAGATCCCAGGTTTTGCAAACTTCCTTGTCCACAACTGAGAAATCTGGTCCGGGGATAAGGGGAGGAACAGCGGTGGTAACATATGCTACTTTGTCATAAGTCAGTGCAATGTTGACGTTCCTTAACCAATCTTTATAGTTCTGCCTGGTCAGTATATTTTTTTCAAGTAATAGTTTTAGTCCTGTCATGGTAGCTGCTAGAGAGAGAGAGAAAAGAAAACACTCAGCATATGCTTCTTGCAAGTTTAGATTGGTTATTAGTTTATCTAAACAGGATGGCTCCCACTGTTCCCTCAAATCCTTCTTCAAAACCTAAAAGAAGAACTAGTCAGGATTTAATCACATATCACAATACTTGCTTAACCTTTCAGCCAGGCCAGTGTTGGTACTTTGAGGGAGGTTTTCTAACGCTTTCGCGAAGTTCCTTAATTAAATAACCTCTTTTACCTGGAGGCGTAGCCCCTCTAACACCTTTCTGGACACCTACTTGGTTTATAGCATTGATTGTTAAGTGAGAAAGTTTCCCGAGAGTAATCCTACTCATCAGTGGGACCGAGATCCAACTATCATTGTATGATGTACTAGATGTAAGCCACTCTAGTCACCACACTCCAGAAGGTATGCTAAATCTGCAAGTTTCCTTTATGTTTGAAACTCCCGATATGATTTTTACCCCAAGCTCTTATGACCTTGACGTAGGCCAACAAATCATAAGACGCAAGTCAAGTTCTACCCGTCGTTGTCCTGATTAATTTAGGTACATCGTACATGCCCTTGACGTAGGCCAACAAGGCTGTACGTCTGTCCTATACTAATGCATCTATCTATGCAACAAATAAGCAAACCACGCTGCTACCATCCACTATGCCTTGACGTAGGCCAACAAGCATAGCATGAATACGATGTGCTGTCTATTTGAAACGACGGAGGGTTACGGCTGGTTTTTGACAAAAAATCGTTAACGTAGTGAACTTGATATGATCGAAGGAACCATGATATCCTTTATTAAAAGGAGTGGTTTAAGCTCCGCATTTAATATTTGCTTTTTGAAGAAAACCGAGTGGTTTTAGAAATTGTTCCAACGATTCAGTTTAGGTTTTATTTTTCTTTGCATTAAAATAATGCGTCCCATCTTTAAACTATCATTAAAGATAACAACGAAAATATAACATCCTCTTATGTCATCCGCATTCGCCACGGGGTCCCGTCATCACCCGTTAGGTTACTTAACTAACGGCAGAGCGGGGGCTGGGCTAGTGCGGGTGTAAAACATAAGTGACGTCTAAATAGCTATCATATATAGATATTGTACATTCGTCAGACGCAATAATAGGCGTTCCAGATCACAGATAAACTTTATTGGATATGCAAGCAATCCGCGTTTCTTTTGAGCATGTAAGAAAAGACGGATTACACAGTTGTGATGAACAGCCATTACCCCACCCCAGACCCCTACGGGTACAACAAACTACCCGCCAAGCACCCGAAGTGAAGCGGTCTCCCTCAACAACGTGAGTAGGCCACTAAGCACTTCGAAATACCCGGTAGTTTGTGCACCTCACCTTGGGTCTATCCTAGGAGCAAAAAGAGTAAAAAGAAATAATACAACGGTGGCTACAACCGCAACCTGGATGTGCCCCGCAAAATAATATTACAACTTATTACAATTACATCGAATGAATTAATACAATAACCCATCACAAAACCTCGGCTAATCATCACAACAGTCCAATAGAGTTCATAATCACAAACAGTTAAAACATTACAGATATGTGCAACCCCCTGCCAACCGACATACTAGCAGTTAGGGGAGGTTTACGAACACATAATACAGTTCACAGATATAATCAAACAAGCAAACATCGTATAATTTCGATCGATCAAACCCATTAGATTCTGCTCCAAAACTTCTCTGTAAACCTGAGACCTGAGCAAAAAATAAACCATACCAGAAAAGACAAAATATCACAGAAGATGCACAGGGAAAAACTAGGTTGAATCGGTCTCAACTCGGCCGCGGATCCGCGGCGGATCGGTGGGATCGGCCGCGGTTCCGCCGCTGTATGGCCGATTCAGGAACCCATTTTTTTCCAGAGTTCTTATAATTTCTTGTAGGTTGTTCTGGAGGAACCTGAAAAAATTTTAGGCCTCATTTTAAAAACGACAAAAACTATGTGATATCGGGGTATTTTCCGGTTCGTTTTGCGTTCGAAATCCATACGACATTGAAAGTGAGTTAATTATTGTTTAGTGAGGCTCTGATACCACTGTAAGTCGATGTGCAACACCCCACGAGTTTCGGGGAGGTGGAAATATGAAAAACGACATTGTTCTTGAAGCATACATCGACTAACCGAAGATCTTTGCTAAACGATAATTAACAACTACCATAGAAGTTCTTAGCTACTATGTAAAGAGATTATACCTAGTGATACGTGTCCTTCGTCTTTACGATCTCTTCATCCTCCTCGGCCTCCTCCAAGTGATAGATGATCCACCCGAGAACCCTAATCCAAGCTTCACCTCAAAACTTGAGGTAACTAAGTTTCTCTAGTTGCTAATCAAAGGAACTTAGATCATATAGAGTTAGGTTATGGGATGTTTAGTCTTTTCTAATCCTTGTTCTCAACTCATGAGTGGTAGGATTAGAGCTTGAAGAAAGAGTGAGCTTGAGGAGAGAGAAGGTGAACTAGAATAATGAAAATGAAATTGTTTCTCACTTGATATATGAAGCATAATGAATAATTCAATAAATGAACAATAAGAGATTATTCATCATGCTAAATAAACGTATTATGAGTGATTCACTATGTGAGTCATTAAGCATTTAATAATGCATTAATGACATAGTGAATCACACATTATGAGTCACAATAACATTAATGACAATGCCACCTAAACCCCTCAGCTCACCATGCTTCTAGAAGCTTCCCGGAAATTACGAAAACGCCCCTCCCATCCGTGAAAACACGGAAAAACTTTAGACTGTATAAATCCAATAACCTGTTACTATAATCTGGCTTAAACCAAAATCGTCTAGTAAAAACTGTCCGAATGTCGTACGTGCGTTTAAAACGCGTATTCGTCCGAACCCTTGTCGTAAAACCGTACGACCTCTATATTGTTTCGCCTGGAGTTGGGAAAACTCTGTGTGGGGCTCTAAAGACTCGATACTATGCTGGCAGTAGGTTTAACCACAGACCGCAAGCGGCACTAGCTTTACGTAACGGTCCCCAAGTAGATGTCGATAAGAAGGCTGATGAGGATACCCATCCGAACTCCTACTGAGCCTGTCCGTGACAATATCCATGCAGTCCGGTCTGTTCGTCTAAGAGTATCGCATGTATGGTCTAGGGAGGTGGTAAACGTCAAACCCCTAATAACCGTACAAGTCGTGTCGGCATGGCCCAATCACCATCCGAGAATCTACTGATCAATCTATCAGTAATTCTCAATCAGGCCTGGCCAGGGACTTATGGTAATGACCAACTGATCACCGTGCGATATCAACTCCCTATACCGCGAGAGACGAATCCCTAACAGTCACTCACTGCCTCCACGTGGCTCGAGACTGTGCCCAACTAAAACCTGTTTGCATGACTCCTTTGAACCGTGGTAGGGTAGTAATCAAAGCACAGTGGGAACTCACACGAGACAAATGACGACCTTAAGTCAACGGACTATCTGCACACATGTCACCTGAGAACTGCTATCTGACGTTAGGTATAAATACCATCCAGTCAATACTCGGCGAGTCCTTTCTGGTGTACTCACACCCAGTGAGCATCTGTATACAATCTTAGGTGCACTCCACTAATGGCTGCGGGACCAATCCATCGCCCCTTCTCAGGGTCTAGATATGTATACACAGTCTACTCCGGAGTATCGATGCCCAGTCTTGATACTCCTGCGACCAGGGACATCTAAGGATGTGCCTATTGACTATCCAGCTCCTACTAGTATGACTGCCATCACAACGCCGGTAGTCAGGCAAAACACCCTATGGGCTTTATCAACATGTATATATATATGAATACTACGCAAAATATATCATATGTTAAGATAAAGACAAACCAGATAGCGTACTATCATATTAAGCAAGACCGTCAAGTACATACATATCCCCAGCATCCTATACAATGAAGGCCTCTAGGGCATATATATCCAACACAGATCACTTAATCTACCTTGGTTTAAGGGTACATCTCTTCACTCCTTTGTTACTTGGCATTTTAATTCCTCAACGTCTTCAAAGAGGTGACGGGTCCCGATGACCACACATTGATACGGACTGTGGGGTCCTTAAGCTCACGGACTATGAGGTCCTTAACCTTGACCGGGATGTCTTAAAACTAATGCCGGACTGTGGAGTCCTTAAATCCTCGGACTATGAGGTCCTTAACCTTGACCGGAATGTCTTAAAACTAACAACGGACTATGAGGTCCTTAACCTTGACTGTGATGTCTTAAAACTAACGCCGGACTATGGAGTCCTTAAATCCTCGGACTATGAGATCCTTAACCTTGACCGGAATGTATTAAAACTAACAACGGACTATGAGGTCCTTAACCTTGACCGTGATGTCTTAAAACTAACGCCGGACTGTGGGGTCCTTAAACCCTCGGACTATGACGTCCTTACCCTTGACCGGAATGTCTTAAAACTAACAACGGACTATGACGTCCTTAACCTTGACCGTGATGTCTTAAAACTAACATCGGACGGTGGAGTCCTTAAATCCACGGACTACGAGGTCCTTAACCTTGACCGCAATGTCTTAAAACTAACATTGGACCGCAATGTCCTTAAACTACCTATTGACCGCAATGTTACTAAACTAAACAACAGGGCTCCCCTAATTGCTCTCTTGTTGGATCTAAACGATCCCGTTAAGTTGATCTTAGTCTAAAACTAGACTAACATATCCTTAACAAACGTTTAAGTCGATCTTAGTCTCAAACGAGGCTAACGTATCCCTAAACCCAAACCCCCAAACCCAAATCTAAGATAATACGGATTTGGACTAATCCATGTCCTACGGGCGACGACATAACTCATTCTCCGTATACGATCCATGGGCAACCAAACACAAGTCAAACACACACGACACGAAGCGACCATATGGAGAAGGAGAAAGTTGTTACCATAATGCGGTAGCGTAATTAACTGCAGGGGCTTGCGCCTGCAGGGAAGAGCATCCCCACAATCAAAAACCCCTCAAGCGAGGGGGAATCTGACGAAGTCTGCTACATCGGACGCATCCGTTTAAACCTTTGATACATGGTGCCATAAATCAACGTGGCATCTTCGGAGAGGTAGACGGATAACACCAATTAGCATCTGCCCTGAATTTCAGGCAAGACGTCCGCCGCGCCGTCTTTCGGAGGGGAACAGATTCTGGCATGCCCGGTGGGACCTTTTCCTCTTTCCACTCCACACTTCGTGTGTCGTGATTCGAGAACCAATCGCGGTTCTCTAATGGTTGCCCTTGGGTTTCGAAGTACTAAGATTTGGTGTTTCGTTTGCTGCAGAAAGCAAAAGGATCAATGGATGGCAACTGCTCAAGCTGCTCCAACTGCAAAAGCAACCGACGCTCCGCCTCACCTGGAGGTGTAGCCTATGGACCGCAGGCTGCTTCCCTGTTTACTATGCCTGTGGAACAAGTGACTCAGGCTACCACCGGCCTATTCTTTGGGACCATGCTCCCGCCGGTGAACATTAACATCCCAATGCCTGTACCGGAACCGTCAAAGAAGTCGGCCTTTGATCGACTTGCTACTCCCACGGCCCCTCTCAGCGGGTCGTCCAACTCCTCGGTCTTCACCAGACTGAGCCTGAACTCCAAAGGGCCCGCCAAAAAGCCCATGATACCTGAGAAGGCCATCCCAAATAAGACAGCTGCTCCCGAAGTCGTCAAAGCGGCTTCTACTGCCAAAGAGTCAGTCTTTGCAATACTGGCTGTCCCAGCTCCCACTCCAGTTCGAAGGTCTGTCTTTGACAGATTGGACACCGCCACTCAAAAAACGTCAGTCTTCAAGAGGCTGACACCGGAAGCAGCCCCTCCCCAGAACAGGGAGCAAGACGAAGCCGTCGCTGAATCAATCCCAACAACCCGTCATGCCCGACGTCGCCACTGGCGCCGGATAAGGAAGACTGGGGGCAACTCCCCCTCCGGGCTAACTCAACTAGCTCCAACGGTGGAAATTGAGGCTGCTGTTCCAACCGTAAACAGCTTTGAGCTGCTAAACAAGGTACGCATAAATTCGCCAACTGTGGTTCTCAAAAGATCCCCTCCACCTGCGGAGAATGTTATAGAAACAAAGCCGGAACAGCCTCCTCAACGGCTGTCCTCCAAAATTTATAAAGTCTGGCGGAAGGTTCAAGACTCGGTAATTGACCAAGATCACTCTCGTCAACAGAAAAGGGCGAAAGTGCAGGAAGAAAAGAACCGTCGTGTCAAACAACAAAGGACGACAACAGCTTGGGTGCACGCTGCAACGGCTCCCTCCACGTCGACTACTCAAAAGAGAAGAAGGTCGGAGAAAGTCCCCACTCCTGCAGCAAATGTCAAGGACAATAAGCCTAAACGCCCTAAGTCTGGGGCATGATGGTGCATACGGTATACATGGCGTCAGGGAAAGAGTACAGCCGTACATCTACAGGTCATAGACCGCTTGCGCGATCGGTGACTAAAGCTCAGAAGCAGCAGCAAAAGCTCCAAGAAATGATGAATGCGATGGCCGCACTCACTGGGATAAAAGAAAGCCCCGAAGCGTCCTCAGATCAACGCCAGGAGCAGGAAACTGACGCTGAATTCCTTCGTAGGATATTGGAGAAGAAGGACAAAGAGGCTGCGGAACAAGCAGCTAATATACAACGAATGGCCCTCCTGTTCCAGGACATGGTGGGAATGATGATCCAACAAGATTCTCCTGCTTAAGATCCTCCTATCGTCCTTGAAGATGACAGGGGAGAAACGTCAAATCCTCCACCGGCCCTGTCAACAGCCAAAGAGGGGACAATCTCCAAAGCTGACTTGGACGAATATATAGCTCAGCAGATACGGGTTCACCAGGCGACTGAAGCAGCTGGTCAAGTTGTCAGAACAGGGCGACCATATCCGAGCTGGTATGACCAGATCAAGTACCCGCCGGGCTATACAATACCAAAATTTCATGTCTATAAGGGGACGGGCAATCCCCACCAGCATGTTTCCCAGTTTAGGGCGCTTTGTGGCAACACAGGCGGTGACGATAAGCTCTTGCTTCGCCAATTCGTCGGCTGCTTGTCAGAAACAGCGTTCGAATGGTAATCTGAACTCCCGAACGATTCCATCAAGACGTTCGCTGAAATAGAGTTGCTATTCACTCAGCGATTCGCAAGCGCCAGAGAACGCACTCCGATAACGGCGTTAATTAATGCCAGGGTGAAACCAGGCGAGATGTGGGTCCAGTACGTTATACACTGGCGAAACTTGTGGTCGAAATATGAGCGACGCATTGAGGAAGCGCCCGCGGTGGGCATGTTCGTGGGTACACTGGATCCTCATGCAACCATCTTACAGTTCATGATGTTCTTTAAGCCAACCACATTCCAGGCTTTGATCGACAAGTTGGCCCAGATGGACCAGATGGGTCACAGACCGTCTCTCCCGAAGCCAGAACCTCGGAATGACTAGGGTAAAGAGAAGGCAACCTTCGTTGCAAACGCTCAGCAGCAACCCAGTGCCCCAAAGCTGGCGGGTTAACTGGAAGAAAGACGACGGTATTATAATGAGAAAATGAAGCGCCCCTACTCATTCCCGCGGGATAAGACGAAGAGGCTATTCGAGCTGGCGGTATGCAACAGGCTTATCAACTTATCAAACCCAAGGCGACCGCCGCAACCCAGTGAGGTGAATAACCCCAACTACTGCCCTTACAATCAAACGGTAAGCCATCCGATTGAGGATTGCTTCGTCTTCAAAGGATGGATTGAAGACCAATACCTACAGGGCAAGTTTGCGCTGTCCGAGAAGTGGAAGGTGAACCCGCCACAACCTCACACTCCCAAGATAACGGACACACCGGGGGCAACTTGTTCCTTCATTGAAGAAGCTCCATGGGAAATCGTGCTTTCAGCAAAAACTAAAAGGATGCTGAGTGATCTTCATACATGTCTGGTGATCGAATGGAAGAACCTGCTTGAACCTCAAATCATCGAAGGGATGTTGAAGCCGCGCCCGACTACAAAGATCAGTGGTGATGGCCCGAGCACTCACAACCAACCGTCAAAATCTTCAAAGAAAAAGAAGAAGAAATCTAAGAAGCCCGTGAAGCCTGGCAACAAGCGTACGGACTTGCAGAAACAGATTGACGCACGGGAGGAATACAATCAGAAGGCGCGAACACCCATCATACTCCAAGAGTTCCTCAACCACTTCTTTCAGGAGGAAGATGACGGAGAGAGCTCGTCGGATGAATCCGAGGGATACGTGGCGAGTTGTAATGTGATCTCCCACTCGTTTACGGACGATGAAAAAAATCCTGCCACTAAGAAACTGGAGGCAGAGCCTGAACCGGAGATTGTGTGGCCGACAGACGAAATGATCGACGCCTTTCTAGATGAGATTCATTTGAAAAGTAAAGCCGATCGGGAGCGTTAGATGGCCGCGTTAGAAGCAGCCAAACGCAGGCGACTAAACGAAAGAGTCGAAGCACTCCCGCCAGATCGAAAGACACCCAACGCGGATAAAAATATATTCAAGACGGGGAAAAGGTTTGCCAAAGTGTCACAACCCCCAAAGTACGGAACGCGACCGGCACTTAAGTTACGAAACGTCTCAAGGCGTCCGTAACTAAGTAAGCCGAAGCCCAGAATACAAAACCCATTTCAAATTTTTAGAGTGAAGGAAAACCAATTTATTTAAGCATTTTACTCCATTACCACATTAAATTCCCCTTTTTAAAATATCCTTCCTTTTCCCAAAATTCCTGCAGAATTTTATTTGTAAAATCAGCCCCAAACGGGTGCAAGCAGAATATAAATGAATACATGAATATGGCATTCCCAAGAGGGAGCTAGCTCTTCGCCTCAAGGCGCTCACAAATCCCACGCAATGTAAAATGACAATGTGCATAAATAAGCATGAAGCATAAGAGATAACATGTCGGCTCAAGTGAGCTCGACTCCAGATATCTCATAAAATAAATCCCCAAGTCTCACAATCTCACCTCTAGATCAATATACAGTAATCCAAATAAGACAGGTACAACTGAAATAATAGTAGCAGTAGATGGAGTGTTCTATATACAATGAAAATATAAGGTGGTACAAAATGATAATAACCCACCTATGAGCAAAAGCCTCGACTCCAGGCAAAAAGTGCAAAAGAAGCAAAAGTATCCGCCGCTACAGTGCTGACGGAACGGACCTGCAGAAAAGATGTGGCACAACGGGGGTGAGTTGCCAACTCGTGAGTAATAAATAACATCTACTAAGGCTAACGTATGCATGCACACAAGTGTCCGGGCATCTATAAAACAGGTATGGCTACATGTAGTAGCAGGTATGTATGCACCAACAGTATACTAGGAAGTATATGTCATATGGATGCAATAACAGGTATGTATGCCACATGAAAGTACTATCAAGTATGTATGAGAATTATTCCTTCCTTGCTTTGAAACTTCCTTTTTAAACATCAGCATAATATCGAAGAACTCAGTAAAATCTGTGTCCAGCAACGAAACCTCAAAACTGTCCAAATCTCATATATCTATGTCCAGTATCTCTGGCCTCAGCCATCCGGCCGATCCATATCAAATATCCATATCTCAATCCAGCGGCCACGGTCGGTATCCTCTGGATATCCGCCGTGCCAAATGAAGTCACCGGTAGGTAATCCGTCCCCTGCCAGGCTCAACGCCATCTCCTGCGATCTTCTTGCCCCGGGGTACCGTATCGGGCCCACCATGTACCCGAGACGGTTCATCCACCTCCTCGAAACAAGTCTCGAAAACCACAGCAAAACTCATGGTGGATGACACTTTACATCACTAGAAAACCGCAACTTTTATATTTTAAAAGGTTATAAGTTTGAAATCTTACAGTTTTCCCCCGAATTTCGAAAATATCATAAATCTCATGAAATCATCATAAATTCATTTTTCGATGATTATGAATGCTTATGGTATCAATTTGCAATGTATGATTTATACTAGGCATGAGCAGTTGATATGATAATACATTTGCACGAGTATGGTAATTCTTACGGTTTCACTCTAAATGCTTATTGCAGTATCACATTTCTAGGCAATTAACATGTTTCAGATTTATAGTTATCTAGTGTCATGACATGGCAATTACCAGGGTGTGTGTGTCCACATGAATAGTGCTCGTGCTGTATATAAGCCCTGGTAATGGTGCATGTGTCATATAAATGAGTTTGTGTATATGGAACATCATATAGATCCTAACTGCAACAATTATCATGCAAGTTTTATTATTATTATCCCAATGTCACAAGTAATATCAAGTTTACTAAATCTATCGGGCGACTCGCGCCATCCAAACGATTGTCCCCCGTAGATGTTAAATCTACTCACCCATGATCCTGTGCTAAGTGTGTCCGACCACCTGCTTTCCTTTCTCCGCTGCGCTTGAAGTCCCCGCCGGCGAACCTACAATTTACAAAAGTCACCACATAAGAAAAAATACTGCAAAACGTTATATGTCGATAAAAAGGATACGCGTGCGTGAAACTAAACACGTGTGCACACGACACGACGCGACGCACACAAACTACCAGAACCTAAGCTGACACGCTGTATTGCGCAGCGCGCCACAGAACCACGCGTATCACGCGCGTGTCGCACAAGACTTAAAATATCGGAAACACGCAAATAGCTCCAGATTTTGCCTCTGGGCCAAACTTGAAAAGTTACAGATACTAACAGACTAACCTGCCCAGAAGAACCCTACACCCAAAATCCCCACACCCCTCCCCCTACTCTGGCTGCAATTTACGGCCAGAAAGAATAAATCGGCGGCCGAGAAGGGGAGGTGGGTCCCCGTTCTCTGTGTGTGTGTTTCTACAAGTCTCACTATGCTATAGTATTCACAATTTTATTCTAAAGGTCACGGGTCGATAGCAGATCCAATAGAGGCCAAAAAGTTGATAAAACTGCTAATTTACGCCAAGTCGGGTAAATCGGGTGTCTTTATGAAATCTGGGGCAACCCTCTGGTCGACTGGCCCCACTAGCACCTAAAAGGATTATTCTAACTAACACAACTTTCACTTTGCCCAAAATCCTCTTAAATCACCCGAAATCACTACTAAAGCATGAAATAAACACTAATTAAGCTAGATTACCATGATTTTAGCGATTTAAGGTTACCCATCTAAATTTGAAGACTCTATGAGGCTAAAACATACTAATTAACACCAAAAAGGTTCTATTAAGCTACAAGCACTCCAAGGAACTAGATTTAGCATCACTACACAAGTTCTAGTACTAAAATCCCATTTATCACTAAACTAGTTTAACAATCACAAAATCTAAGTAGTGTGGAGAGAGTTTAGGAATTATACCTCCTAGGAACCTTGCAACAAGGAGAAGGAGAAGGGGAAGGGAGTGTGGGCTGTGGCTACAACTCCAGGTGCCGCAACTTGGCTAGAAACAGAGCTGATTGCAACTTGCTGCACTGGCTGAAACATACAGGGGCTGCTGCTGTTGCTGTTGTTTGGTGTGGTGTTGTGCTGTTGCAGCAGGTGGAGAAGATGTTGAAGTGTTTGTGGTGGAGTGTGGGGTGTAGTGATGTTGTGTGAGTATGGCTGAAGTTGGGGGGCTGTTGTGCAGCTGCTGCTGCTTTTTTATGGTGTTTTGCTTGGCTGTAGCAGCAGCTACTGTTGCATTGGAGGCTGGTTTTGTGGCTGATGGTGTTGTGGTTCTGATGTGAGGGGTTAAGTAGCTGTTGTAGAGTGGTAGGAGGGCTGGTGAGGCTGATGCAGATGATGGGGTTTGCTTCAGCTGCTGATGCTGATGCCTACATGCTGAAGTTCTGATGCCAGCTAATGTGCTGCATGCTGAAGAAGTGGCTGCTGAGTTTGGGCTGCAGGACTTGTTTTGGTGGCTAAAAGGGTGATAATATGGTGTGTGTGAGAGGAGGAGAAGAGAGTGAAATGAGAGTGTGAAAGTAGTGTGAGAGGGACATGCAAAAAGCATTGAAATGAAATGGGTGCGACATAACCATGGCTATCATTCTCTCTTCCCTCATTAAGTGCTACCATACACCCATCACATTCTCCCCTACTTATCATAAGTCAACCTTAAACCCTAATCCATCCTTAAAACTAAAACTCCCTAATTAACACCAATTATCTTAACAAGGGTTTAAACCACTATGGTTAACTTAAACATGGTTAGCCCATAAGCTCAAATATATGGCAAACCCTAATCTAAATCCTATTTAACGTGCACAAGTGTGTGTGGTCGAGATAAAATTCCACAAAAATAACCATAAACCCAGATCAATTACTAGAATCCCGTTTTGGTAAACTTTTTACCAAAACCCCCTCATAAATACTCAATTACCACTAACCCTAATCTGAGGTGTTACATAAAGCCATGTCAATGGGAATGAAACTACCACCCTCGGAAGAAAACACGCTCAATGGGGCGGAGAGGCACCCTAATTACTGTTCATATCATCGGAAGATTTCACACCCTACTGGGGAGTGCGACGCTTTTAAGACATGGTGGCAGGGATATGTTGCTCATCGGCAACATTTTAAGCGAATGAAACGTAGAACTCGTCGGGATCAGAGAAGTACGACCGAAGGACACAAAAGAACTACCGGTAACTGTTACACGGTAAACGCCGGGGGATCGCAAGTACTCACATTCGGGAGCGATTCTGATGAGGAAATGGCTCTGGGCCCCCTCTTTAAATAATCCATCTTAGGGAAAGAGGAAGAACCAGAGGACTGCGAAAACATTCAGCTGCGCAATCGTACGCTCCCGGAAAAGAATCTCGGACCCGCAACTAGAAAAGATAAGAGAAAGGAAAAGGTCGCTGAGGATATCGCCTTGGATGACCAAGTTATGAAAGAGCTGACTGCCAAGGACCCACCTAAGGAAAGTAAGGTGGATTACAACATCCTAGCGCACCTGAGAAAGCTACCCTCGCAGCTCAACATTCTTAACGCCCTCTTATTATCAAAAGAAGCGAGAGATTCATTAATCAAGGCGCTACAAGAGCCCGAACAATTCCAAGCCTTCCTCGCCGAAGAAAGGATGAAGAATGAACTGGAAGAAGTGCATACGGCCGATATCACTTTCGGTGACGAAGACCTGCTTCTTAGGACGTGCGACCACAACCGTCCCCTATATGTCTCTGGATATTGCCACGATATAAAGATAGGCAAAATCTTGGTTGACAATGGGTCTTCCGTTAATCTCCTCAACGTGCGGGTGTTAAAGGAAATCTGCATGAGCATCCAGCACCTTGCTCGGGACAAATTTACCATCTCCGGTTTTGACTCCCAGTCATCACGAACTCATGGATCTATGATATTGACGCTAGGCTTTGGGCTACTCATCACGGACATCAAGTTTCACGTCATAGATGCCAAGACATGCTACAATGCTCTGCTCGGCCGACCTTGGTTATACGAGTACAACATCGTCCCTTCTATGCAACATCAGTGTATGAAGTATTTCAAGGATGGTCTCGAGTACACCGTAACAGGAGAGCTGAACCCGTTCTCCGTAAACGAACTCCGCAAATACGAAGATGCAAAGTACTTTTTACCAGATTTCGAGGATAGAGGTGTCGCAAACCGGAGAACAAAGCCGTCGCCACCATTCCTGTTTTCGGGAGTGATACCGAAGAAGATGAAGAGATAGTTTACGCTGGGCCGTCTCGATGCAGCAACCCGGGACCGTCTTCCCTCATGTTGATCTTCGGAAGCGACTCAGAAGATGAGGTTAATGCTGTGTTCTCCAGTCGGTCGTCAATACAAGCATCCCCTGGCGATGATCAGAGTTTGCAAATCACCATGGTTCCGCGGGAGCACTACAAAGACCTTGACGCACTTGAAGCTCACAGCATGCAGGAGCTGCGGACATTTTACGTCCCTCCCAGGCGAAAAGGCGATCCTATTCTATCGGTCCACGGAAACAAGAGTGGAGAAAGAAATCTTGCACGGCGCAGATTCTGCGCTCGACAAGCTTCAACCCATCCATTTTCCCAGATATTACACAAACGTATTGAAAAGGCTATTGAAGCGCCAAGGGTGTAGCGTTTTGAAAATCGTTTCGGTGAAATTTCGGAAAATCGGTAAAATGAGGGGGTTTTCTGTAAAAAGTCAAAATACAAATATCTTATTATAAAAATTAAATATACATATTCTAGCTATATAAGTGCTATAATTTGGTGTTTATTGAGCCGCTGGTGAAATTTCAAATTTTCTGAAAAAAAATATTATTTTATTATTATTTTAAGCCGTCACTAATACATTTAATTAGGGAAAATTACAAATTGGAATGAGTTGAAACAAATTTTGTGCATCATAAAACATTAAATAAAAATTTATCATGTGGTTTTTGGAACGAAATCATTTGCCAAAACGGTTTAGAAATTATTGAAGAAAAAAGGCTTTTTTTTAGCGTAAATGGATGTTTGGGGTATTGTATTTATCATTTTTCATCACCCCACACCCGTACCCACACCCACACAGCCCCATTCACTTCTCCCCTTAGCTAAATTCAGCAGCCCCCATTTTTTCCCCACTTGAATTTCAAAGGAAAAGAAATGAAAGAAAAGAAAAGAAAATGGATAAATTAGTTAGACTTTTGACCTTGAATTGACTTTGACTTTCTCCCCATTTTTCTCCACCTCCCTCTCTCTCCTCCCCCACTTATTTTATGGCCAAAACCTGAACCCCAACAGCCCTTCATTCTTCATCTCCTTCTCTTTAAAAAAGTTCTTCAAAAATGCTTGAAAAATCCACAAAAAAATCAAGCAAAAATCCAAATCAAAATCCACCTCCTACCCATTTTCCCTTGGCTACCATAGCATGGATCTAGGGATTTAGATTTCAATTTGGGAGGCTAAGTGTGCTTGTGGGTTTTTCAAATTATTTGGGTATAAATTCTAACCTTTTTGCTTAATGTGTTGTTAATTGCTTAGGTTAGCTTAATTAATTGTTTAATTAGGTTTTTAATTAGTTTTAGGTGCATGATTTAAAATTCAAGAGAGGGGTTTGATTTTAAATTGGTATTTTGTGTTGTGAGATTTAGTTTATGTGATATAATTGACATATTAATGTTATGCTAAATCCAATTTAAGTTGCTAGTTTGCATATTTGTTAATTTAAAAGTGATAATTATATAATTGCTAACTAGGTTTTTGGAAATTTATTAAATGGTATAAATTAAAATATGATTAAGGTTTCATGACACTATTAGCATTATAAATTTTGGTTTAATACTATTGTATATGCAAAACTAAGCTTAATGGATGAATTGTGAAATTTACTTTAAAAAGTGTAAAAATTGATATGTTTGCAAACTAGAATTTTGGAGTTTATGAAATTTAATGAGATTAAATTATGGGAATTATTTTTATGACTTATTTAAGATATTTAGTGAATATTGTGGCCGCTAGATTCGTTTATACATCGAGTTCTGTACTAAAACGGTGATTTGTGCTTGCTAGATTTTCGGAAAAATGACTTTTTAAGTGAAATTGGGGTTTTTGTTAATTTTAAGCTATTTTATATTATAATTAGTGCTTGTAATTGTACAAATGAATGTGTTGGGAGCTTTCTCGATGGTTTGGCATTTGTACGCCGACGTCGAGGGTTTTTAGGTCGATTTGTGAAAGCAACCTTAGGTTTTGACCTATGTGGGTTTCGTGCGTCGTTTTGGTCATGAGTCGGATTTTAATGCGATATGGTGCGTTATGATATGTAGGTAGCCCATGTGGACTTCGAGACGACAAGCAAGCGCGTGGCGACGTCGGCACCGGCGAGCGAGGACCAGGTGAGTAGATTTATATCTACGGGGAGAAGTCGGGTGGATGGCGTATAGCACCCCCGCAGTCCGTGGTGATGTATACGGATGCGTATACACACCAACAATTTATGATATGTTGTTAGGATTTATTATTGATGATTTTAGATGGATATTGGTGATGGATTGGTGCATGGTTACGAAACCTTAGGTAGTGGGTGCACTACACTTACACATACACACATATACATACTTGCATACATTCCTTATTTCATATGTGCGTGTATGGGAATATATTTATATGTTCACATGGGTATGGGACTATGTGTTCACATACGGATTTGAGGAGGATACTTGGGATTAAGCTGAGTCGATGAGATTTGTTTGTGGTTGTGATCTCGGTGATATGGCAGGATTCGTACTTAAGGTACGTCCTGGTGTTATAGCGAATCTTGCAGCGGCGATACGGGTGAATAGTGTTATAAATTAATGGTCGACATGTGATCGTGATATGAGGCATAATATGCTAGGATATTGATATTAGGCCGTATCGGGCGATGTATACCCCTTGATGATGATATGTGCTGACGATATCGGTTTGTATGAGATTGTCGATCAGTAGTCAGATCATGAGTATATTGTGGATATTAGTATTGTACTAGACATAGGTCAGTACCCTAGACTATGATCTTGGATAAAGAGGATACCAGAGGAATAGTGTGAGGAATATGATATTGACCCGTACCCAGATTTGGGGATGCCGTACGACGGATTTACCTACGAGCTATATCTTGATGATTGATCCGCACTCTTGACTTGGGATGTCTGATTATAGATATGGTATCGGATATGATATTATTGAGGCGGGATCATCGACTGATATATATACAGGTATGTATATGTATCGACTCAGATGTTAGGCGGTTTCCTTACCTGTAGTCTAGCTTATAGCGTAGCCCTTTAGTTTAGTTAGTTAGATTAGATTTGGTTCCTACCTAGTTCAAAGCTTACGAATCGTGCGTATTTTTAAAGACAGCCTAAGGGATCCTACGGATATTTCAAAAAACGTATCTTTTCTTAAAAACACCGTAGCCCCTATTTTCAAAACCCCACGATTCGTGTTATTTCAAAAGTCACCATTATAGGACTTATATTAGGTTAAAACAGATTAATTATCGTTGCGTCTAGTATTCAGCTCCCGCTCATTATTGTTGTTTGCTCCGCATCACATGCTTATATTATGCTTCATATTCTACTGTTGATATCTTGTGGTTAGGACACCAGCACCATTACCGATGATGCGTATGTACCACGTACACTTACTTGCCGGCTCACACACATCTTCATCGGTAATTGCCATGTCACGTACACCTTAGAAAATATTATTGCTTGACATAGCCTGTTAGCTAATAGTTTAGACATGATATTAGTGTACTTGCCTTATATGTTAGTTTAGACATTATAGTTATTACCTGCTACCTCATGCATACTGTTATTCATTGTTATGCCGCATTCATGGATTCTCATGCATATATTCACTTTTTACGTGCTATTGAGGTTTTGGATTTGGATTTCCATGAGATTTTCTGGATTTGGGGAAAACCGCAAAACATATACAAACTTCTTCTTTCTCTTTTTAAATAAAAAGCGCGGTTTTTCCCATGATGTATGAGTCGTCCACCATGAGTTTGCTGATAGATTTGGAGACCCGATTCGAGGAGTTGGATGAACCGTTTCGGGCACATGGTGGACCCGGTAAGGTACCCCGGGGCAAGAAGCTCATGGTGATGACGATGAGCCTGGCAGGGAGAGACTACCTACCGGTGATTTTACCCGACGCGTCGGATATCCGGAGGATACCGTCGTAGTCTTGAGATGGATGGTTGGGGCCGGTCTGGACTGACGGCGCCCTAGATATTGAGATTGAGACATTGAGATTTCGAGATATTGAGGTACTGAGATTTGATGATACAGGCCAGTCCGGATGGCCGGAGCCTGAGGTTTTGAGACATTGAGATTTATGTTTTGTGTCGATGCTAGACACTGTTGATGCTGATTTCATTTATGATACCTCATTTTTAAAATACAAAGGAAATCTCACTAATTTATGAAAACAGTTTCTTCATTTACATGTATTCTGTTTTCATGCATTCATACCTCATTCATATGATATATTGCTACCTGAGGCACTGACACGGGCACATGAGATCACACTCGGGTTAGATATTACCCTAGCCATTGTTATAGGCTGCATGTTATTCATATATTTGAGGATATATTATGATCATTGACCTAGGTTGCGTTATTCATGCGATTTTCTGTTCGTAGATCTTTTTCTACTCACGAGTTGGCAACTCACCCCCGTTGTGCCCCAGTTTCTTGCAGGTGTTGCCGTACGGATTTCATTACGGCTTTGCGGGCACGGTTTCTTTTCGGGTGACTTGCTAGTAGGTGGGTTTATTGTATCTTACCCATCATTATACCTTGTATATTATATTTCAGTTGGATCTAGAAGTTCCATCAACCAAACTTGTATTTTTGAGATAGAGACCAGTAATGTTATTCTTTCGACCATAGAGTAGCATGTTATATTTCTTGAGTTTCTTGCTGGTTAAGTTCCATTTCTGTTGTGATCCTCGCCTTTAGGCGTTGTATATTATGTTGCATACAGGTTGATTTGATATGGTTCTTCCTCTTCTCTACTACTTCTCTTGGTTTGGATTTCTGGGTTTCGGCTTACTTAGCATACGTACTCCTTGAGACGTTCGTAGTCTAAGTGCCGGTCATGTTCCGTACTTTCGGGTCGTGACAAAGTTGGTATCAGAGCGTTAGATTTTTACCTTCGGAGCGTAGGATGACCCTTGGTTGATGGAATAGGTGACTAAAGTAGAGTGACGTACCGTTGGTATGTTCCGCGGCATATTTACGACACGCCACTCCACTTAAGAAGCCTTAGGATGTACATTTCCTTGTTCAGTATTATATTCCTTCCTGATCAAGCCTCATCGGTACCAGTTTGGTTTTGCTGCCACGATTACGGGCAGGGAGAGCTACGGCTAGAGTTGCGGTCAGCACGAGCTCGGCACGAACGAGGACTGACCAGGGCATGATTCCGGCGACACCCGATTATAGAGAGGTGTCTTTTGACTGTGTTTCCGCGCCACGAGCGTTTGTCAGATCGCCTTTATGAGGTTACTCGGATGTGCTGATCGACATTAGAGGATTGAGCTAATGATAGAGGCCAACCAGATTTTGATGACCGTTGGCGTATTGCTTATTCATGATGATCGAGGCACTGTTCTGCGTGCAGACGAGTGAGCCAGTTATTGCTGCGAACGACGAGATATCGCCCCAGATGTTGGAGCTATTGCAGAACGAGTTGTACTAAGAGATGATAGAAGGTCGCTAGTCATCGAGGATGAATGACTAGGACATGTGGATAGTTCGCCTACCCCGATGCGAGGTCATCAGATAGATTGATTCCAGCTAGAGACGACTTCACGCGAAGACGTTGGGAGTCGACAGAGACGATCGAATGTCAGAAACCTATTATTCCAAGTTTAAAGTAGTCGGAAAGACATGCAGGCAATTCTATGGTCCCTCTAGAAGAATGAAACCCTAACTCGACTTAATGACCGTGTGAAAGCCTTTGAACCTTCGGGTTTGCGGCAGTTCTACGGCGCCATTAGTGAGGCTTGGGTTTGCCCTTCTACGGCTGGACCACCGATGCTGTGGTATGTACTCGATACTATTAAACTGTGCCCAAGATGTTGAGCTCTTGGGGGATTATGAGGTTTTGACGACTCGATCGGATGGTTCGACTTCAATCGGATGCTAGGTGGTGAGATGCATTCTTGGGAGACTCCAGGTACGAGGATAGTCGTTGGAGCTCAGTCCATGCAGCCGCGACGAGACGAGTCCAAAGCAGACGACATTAGAGAAAAGTGGAATAAGAGGTTCGCACCAGATCTAGATGAGATGACGTTCCACTCCGCCGACATCAGAGAGGCGATGCGCATGCCGAGGCATGGTACTTGGACTTACCTTCCAGAAGGAGTCGCGATGAGTATGCAGTCGTTCCAGAGCAAGATGCAGATATAGGAAAGGACAATGACTTCCGGACAGTTGGCAGAGACGAGATATGGAAGAGACCGTGAGCAGGATTCCTTCCAGGATACTGCTGCGATGATACTTGCACCCAGGATCAGATGTGTCACGTGCATTCAGAGAGCCAGAGGCCGACGCCAGTGATATGCTGCCTTGACAGGGCCGATGAGCCGATGGATTGTGAGATTGGTAATCCACGGAGAAGACTTGGACCCAGGAGTGGTCATGTTACGCACACCAGTAGGCCAGAGTTCATGATCATCGACGAGACGTCCCACTAGTGACCGTGACAGTTGGCCGAGATTCTTAGAGGATGCGCTTGAGCAGTACTATTCCGCCATTATTGATTTCGATGTTTTGGGTGATTTATTCGTATGATTTGATTTTGATGATTGAGGATTTACGATCTTTGCACAGTGTTGCACTTGATATCGTTTTCGTGCTTTAGTTTCACATGTTTGTGATTTTACGGTTTTAAACAGTTGAGTTGATTTTGTGCGTATGCACGCACGCGATTTGGTTCCTGCACTCTGTATAGTTTATATATGCTGGCAGTGCAGTGACATGTATTTTGTGCACTTGGATACACTGGATTTCGATTTCGAGGGTGATGCTCGACATTTGTTTTGTGCATTTTATGCACCGGATTGGATTTTTAGCGCCTGTTGGGCGCCTGTTACGAGATGCGATATGGTGCACACCAGATGCACTAATTCGAGATTTTTCGTGCATGTCAGATGCACCTGATTTTGCTGTCAGGCACACATGTTGCCTACGACAGATGTTTCGTGCACACCTGATGCACTTAGATGTTGTTTCTGTGCGCATATATGGCACATTCATGGATTTTGATTTCCGTGCGCACCAGACGCACGTAGTATTCATGTGCATATTTTGGGATTGATTTCTTATAGAGCAGTACGTTTTTATGATATTGCTATGTGTTTCCGTACCGAGCAGGACTAGTCAGAGGACAGTACCTGAATACATTTTGCATGCATTTATAGTTATTGAAGGGATTTCCAAAAAGCGAGCTATAGCCTCAGTATTTACCTACGTGTCTGATATGACACGAAATGTTTAAAACAAGGAGACCTTTCTAAATTGTTTCCAAAACAGCGGAACGTACTTTTCAAACGAAGGTATATATGTATATAGTTATTTTCTTGTGGCAGACGTCCGCCACTGTGCAGTGTTATACGCGTTGCACAGCGACTTAAAGAGATTTGGCATGCATTTCCTTCAGATACTTACAGATATAGATTCGATATTTACATTTATAGTTTCGAGTTATATCATATTGGTTTTGATTTGGGTTTGGCATTGATGTCTTCTCAACGACTCCGATGATCGCGGGATGCTTGATGGAGTTTTGATTTGAGTTATATACTCATTTCTCAAGCGCATGCGCTGCGCTACGATTTGTTTTATGTATTTACAATTTCAGAGCCCCGACGACTTGATGGTTTTTCTTAGATGTTTTAGTAATTGGGGGAGTTTGAATTTAAATTCGGGGACCGAATTTCTTTAAGGGGGGAAGATTGTAGCGTTTTGAAAATCGTTTCGGTGAAATTTCGGAAAATCGGTAAAATGAGGGGGTTTTCTGTAAAAAGTCAAAATACAAATATCTTATTATAAAAATTAAATATACATATTCTAGCTATATAATTTCTATTATTTGGTGTTTATTGAGCCGCTGGTGAAATTTCAAATTTTCTGAAAAAAAATATTATTTTATTATTATTTTAAGCCGTCACTAATACATTTAATTAGGGAAAATTACAAATTGGAATGAGTTGAAACAAATTTTGTGCATCATAAAACATTAAATAAAAATTTATCATGTGGTTTTTGGAACGAAATCATTTGCCAAAACGGTTTAGAAATTATTGAAGAAAAAAGGCTTTTTTTTAGCGTAAATGGATGTTTGGGGTATTGTATTTATCATTTTTCATCACCCCACACCCGTACCGACACCCACACACCCCCATTCACTTCTCCCCTTAGCTAAATTCAGCAGCCCCCATTTTTTCCCCACTTGAATTTCAAAGGAAAAGAAATGAAAGAAAAGAAAAGAAAATGGATAAATTAGTTAGACTTTTGACCTTGAATTGACTTTGACTTTCTCCCCATTTTTCTCCACCTCCCTCTCTCTCCTCCCCCACTCATTTTCTGGCCAAAATCTGAACCCCAACAGCCCTTCATTCTTCATCTCCTTCTCTTTAAAAAAGTTCTTCAAAAATGCTTGAAAAATCCACAAAAAAATCAAGCAAAAATCCAAATCAAAATCCACCTCCTACCCATTTTCCCTTGGCTACCATAGCATGGATCTAGGGATTTAGATTTCAATTTGGGAGGCAAAGTGTGCTTGTGGGTTTTTCAAATTATTTGGGTATAAATTCTAACCTTTTTGCTTAATGTGTTGTTAATTGCTTAGGTTAGCTTAATTAATTGTTTAATTAGGTTTTTAATTAGTTTTAGGTGCATGATTTAAAATTCAAGAGAGGGGTTTGATTTTAAATTGGTATTTTGTGTTGTGAGATTTAGTTTATGTGATATAATTGACATATTAATGTTATGCTAAATCCAATTTAAGTTGCTAGTTTGCATATTTGTTAATTTAAAAGTGATAATTATATAATTGCTAACTTGGTTTTTGGAAATTTATTAAATGGTTTAAATTAAAATATGATTAAGGTTTCATGACACTATTAGCATTATATATTTTGGTTTAATACTATTGTATATGCAAAACTAAGCTTAATGGATGAATTGTAAAATTTACTTTAAAAAGTGTAAAAATTGATATGTTTGCAAACTAGAATTTTGGAGTTTATGAAATTTAATGAGATTAAATTATGGGAATTATTTTTATGACTTATTTAAGATATTTAGTGAATATTGTGGCCGCTAGATTCGTTTATACATCGAGTTTTGTACTAAAACGGTGATTTGTGCTTGCTAGATTTTCGGAAAAATGACTTTTTAAGTGAAATTGGGGTTTTTGTGAATTTTAAGCTATTTTATATTATAATTAGTGCTTGTAATTGTACAAATGAATGTGTTGGGAGCTTTCTCAATGGTTTGGCGTTTGTACGCCGACGTCGAGGGTTTTTAGGTCGATTTGTGAAAGCAACCTTAGGTTTTGACCTATGTGGGTTTCGTGCGTCGTTTTGGTCATGAGTCGGATTTTAATGCGATATGGTGCGTTATGATATGTAGGTACCCCATGTGGACTTCGAGACGACAAGCAAGCGCGTGGCGACGTCGGCACCGGCGAGCGAGGACCAGGTGAGTAGATTTATATCTACGGGGAGAAGTCAGGTGGATGGCGTATAGCACCCCCGCAGTCCGTGGTGATGTATACGGATGCGTATACACACCAACAATTTATGATATGTTGTTAGGATTTATTATTGATGATTTTAGATGGATATTGGTGATGGATTGGTGCATGGTTACGAAACCTTAGGTAGTGGGTGCACTACACTTACACATACACACATATACATACTTGCATACATTCCTTATTTCATATGTGCGTGTATGGAAATATATTTATATGTTCACATGGGTATGGGACTATGTGTTCACATACGGATTTGAGGAGGATACTTGGGATTGAGCTGAGTCGATGAGATTTGTTTGTGGTTGTGATCTCGGTGATATGGCAGGATTCGTACTTAAGGTACGTCCTGGTGTTATAGCGAATCTTGCGGCGGCGATACGGGTGAATAGTGTTATAAATAAATGGTCGACATGTGATCGTGATATGAGGCATAATATGCTAGGATATTGATATTAGGCCGTATCGGGCGATGTATACCCCTTGATGATGATATGTGCTGACGATATCGGTTTGTATGAGATTGTCGATCAGTAGTCAGATCATGAGTATATTGTGGATATTAGTATTGTACTAGACATAGGTCAGTACCCTAGACTATGATCTTGGATAAAGAGGATACAGAGGAATAATGTGAGGAATATGATATTGACCCGTACCCAGATTTGGGGATGCCGTACGACGGATTTACGTACGAGCTATATCTTGATGATTGATCCGCACTCTTGACTTGGGATGTCTGATTATAGATATGGTATCGGATATGATATTATTGAGGCGGGATCACCGACTGATATATATACAGGTATGTATATGTATCGACTCAGATGTTAGGCGGTTTCCTTACCTGTAGTGTAGCTTATAGCGTAGCCCTTTAGTTTAGTTAGTTAGATTAGATTCGGTTCCTACCTATTTCAAAGCTTACGAATCGTGCGTATTTTTAAAGACAGCCTAAGGGATCCTACGGATATTTCAAAAAACGTATCTTTTCTTAAAAACACCGTAGCCCCTATTTTCAAAACCCCACGATTCGTGTTATTTCAAAAGGCACCATTATAGGACTTATATTAGATTAAAACAGATCAATTATCGTTGCGTCTAGTATTCAGCTCCCGCTCATTATTGTTGTTTGCTCCGCATCACATGCTTATATTATGCTTCATATTCTACTGTTGATATCTTGTGGTTAGGACACCAGCACCATTACCGATGATGCGTATGTACCACGTACACTTACTTGCCGGCTCACACACATCTTCATCGGTAATTGCCATGTCACGTACACCTTAGAAAATATTATTGCTTGACATAGCCTGTTAGCTAATAGTTTAGACATGATATTAGTGTACTTGCCTTATATGTTAGTTTAGACATTATAGTTATTACCTGCTACCTCATGCATACTGTTATTCATTGTTATGCCGCATTCATGGATTCTCATGCATATATTCACTTTTTACGTGCTATTGAGGTTTTGGATTTGGATTTCCATGAGATTTTCTGGATTTGGGGAAAACTGCAAAACATATACAAACTTCTTCTTTCTCTTTTTAAATAAAAAGCGCGGTTTTTCGCATGATGTATGAGTCGTCCACCATGAGTTTGCTGATAGATTTGGAGACCCGATTCAAAGAGTTGGATGAACCGTTTCGGGCACATGGTGGACCCGGTAAGGTACCCCGGGGCAAGAAGCTCGTGGTGATGACGATGAGCCTGGCAGGGAGAGACTACCTACCGGTGATTTTACCCGACGCGTCGGATATCCGGAGGATACCGTCGTGGTCTTGAGATGGATGGTAGGGGCCGGTCTGGACTGACGGCGCCCTAGATATTGAGATTGAGACATTGAGATTTCGAGATATTGAGGTACTGAGATTTGATGATACAGGCCGGTCCGGAAGGCCGGAGCCTGAGGTTTTGAGACATTGAGATTTATGTTTTGTGTCGATGCTAGACACTGTTGATGCTGATTTCATTTATGATACCTCATTTTTAAAATACAAAGGAAATCTCACTAATTTATGAAAACAGTTTCTTCATTTACATGTATTCTGTTTTCATGCATTCATACCTCATTCATATGATATATTGCTACCTGAGGCACTGACACGGGCACATGAGATCACACTCGGGTTAGATATTACCCTAGCCATTGTTATAGGCTGCATGTTATTCATATATTTGAGGATATATTATGATCATTGACCTAGGTTGCGTTATTCATGCGATTTTCTGTTCGTAGATCATTTTCTACTCACGAGTTGGCAACTCACCCCCGTTGTGCCCCAGTTTCTTGCAGGTGTTGCCGTACGGATTTCATTACGGCTTTGCGGGCACGGTTTCTTTTCGGGTGACTTGCTAGTAGGTGGGTTTATTGTATCTTACCCATCATTATACCTTGTATATTATATTTCAGTTGTATCTAGAAGTTCCATCAACCAAACTTGTATTTTTGAGATAGAGACCAGTAATGTTATTCTTTCGACCATAGAGTAGCATGTTATATTTCTTGAGTTTCTTGCTGGTTAAGTTCCATTTCTGTTGTGATCCTCGCCTTTAGGCGTTGTATATTATGTTGCATACAGGTTGATTTGATATGGTTCTTCCTATTCTCTACTACTTCTCTTGGTTTGGATTTCTGGATTTCGGCTTACTTAGCATACGTACTCCTTGAGACGTTCGTAGTCTAAGTGCCGGTCATGTTCCGTACTTTCGGGTCGTGACAAAGGGGTACCCTTAAAACAGACCATTCGACAAGCTCGATTCTATAACAGGATTTGGGATGTCCCTGGGACTCAGCGCAAATTGCCCAACGGGAGAATTGAAATGCTTGGGCTTGGATACGTGAGAGCCGTGAAACGGTAACGAGTCCACGGTAGCTACGCCGTATATAACTTCGATGAAGAGGAGGACGCCCTGTCGGGAAACGCCGACCCCTTATCAAAACTAGATCCCGCAATCAAAGTGTCGAGTCCGTCATTCGAAGATCGAATGGACAAGCTTATCAGGAAAGTGGGTCAAAAAGCTCGGGATGACCATAATCACGAGATGGCCATCTACGAAAAAGCCAGGATGCAACGTCTACTTCAACAGGTTGCAAAAGACGAAAATGTTCCTCCATGTCAACCCGTTGCGCAAAAGGCCCAACGCAAAGGCAGGAGTATGTCAAAAAACGGAAAAGGAGGTCGACAACGACAATGCAGGATCAAAGAGTCATGTGATCAGGTATTGCGCGGTCCGGATTTGTCCCTTATGAGGAAGATGAGTCGAGCGTATTCTTTCCCTCAAGACAAGACGAAGAAGATACTTGATCTCGCTTTAAAACATCGAATGATTACACTTCCGGAATCTAAGCATCCTGAGAAAGCTAACGAGGTCTCTCATCCGGGCTATTGCTCTTATCACCGAGCCATAGGACACCCTATCAAAGACTGCTTCACCTTCAAGAATTGGGTCGAAGACCTGTACCAGCAAGACAGGTTTGCTCTATCCAGCAGCTAGAGGGTAACGCCACCACAAAAGCACGAACCCAAAGCCACAAGAGCATAACCATATCCACATCGTTCGTGGAAGCGAGTTCATACTTGTCATATGATAACAATATCAAAAGAAGGGCCCGAGAATATGGATGACCCTTCTTGGTGCTTTGAAAATTGCAATGACGAGGTGATCTCAGAATTCCCACCAGCGCCGAAAGAGCTGGAAGGTGGAATACATACCACTGCGGATAACCTCAAGAAAATTGAGTTGGGGACGGCGAATGACCAACGACCGACATTCATTTGTGCGCTGCTGTCTGAAGAGAGGGTGGCTTCATTAAAAGACCTGCTTATGCAGCATAAGGATTGCTTCGCATAGAACTATTCCGAAATGCCGGGACTAGATCCAGAAATTGCTGTGCACAGATTGGCGATATCTCCGGACGTCAAGCCGGTCAAACAAGCGCCAAGAAGAATGCGGCTCGAGCTTGAGATGGGTATCAATGCCGAGGTCAAGAAGTTAATCGATTCTGGGTTTATCCAGGAAGTTCAGTATCTTGACTGGATCGCCAACATTGTTCCGGTGATGAAGAAGAATAGGACAGTGCGCATATGCGTGGACTTCCGGGATCTCAATAAAGCTTGCCTGAAGTACGATTTCCCAGTACCGGTAACC
Organism: Agapanthus africanus; assembly: GCA_030015575.1. Taxonomy (NCBI): domain Eukaryota; kingdom Viridiplantae; phylum Streptophyta; class Magnoliopsida; order Asparagales; family Amaryllidaceae; genus Agapanthus; species Agapanthus africanus. The sequence goes on along the minus strand of JASDDO010000010.1, from coordinate 278,436,820 downwards.
GAGCTGATGCTAGATAACACGTCCACTCACGAGGTTTTCTTTTTCATGGACGGCTCATCATGGTATAATCAGATAAAAATGTATCCCGAAGACCAGAAGCATACCGCCTTTCGGACCCCTCTGGGAATATTCTGCTACAAGGTGATGCCCTTCGGCCTAAAGAACGCCGGTGCCACCTATCAAAGGGCCATGACGAAGATCTTTGATGGCCTCATACATGAAATCGTCGAATGCTATATCGACGACCTCGTCGTGAAAAGCAAATCATACGAGGAACATCTCGAGCATCTGAAGACCGTATTTCAATGCCTTCGGCAATACAACTTGAAGATGAACCCTCTCAAATGCGCGTTCGGGGTGTCCTCAGGCAAATTCCTAGGATTCATTGTCCGGTACCGAGGCATTGAGATAGATCCGTCGAAGATCAAGGCGATCATGGAAATGCTACCGCCAAGGACTCTCAAACAATTGCGGTCTCTCCAGGGAAAGCTCGCGTACATCCGGCGATTTATAGCCAACCTTTCAGGCAAGTGCCGCCCTTACAGTCACCTGATGAAGAAAGGAACCCCGTTCGTCTAGGATCGCAAATGCCAAGGCGCGCTGGACGATATCAAGCAATACCTGCAGAATCCGCTGGTGTTAGCTGCTCAAGTAAAGGGAAAGCCTCTTATTCTTTATACCACAGCCCTCGAAGGTTCCTTAGGCGCGTTATGGGCATAAGAGAACGACCAAGGGAACAAAAGAGCACTCTACTACTTAATTCAAGTTCTACTGGGGGCAGAAAGCAACTATTCCCCCATCGAAAAACACTGCCTGGCATTGATCTTTGCGATAACCAAGCTCAGACACTATGCGTTGGTGCACGAAGTCCGTCTCATATCGAAAGTGGACCCCCATAAATATTTGATGTCGAAGGCCATATTGACAGGGCGACTCGCTAAATGGGCCCTACTCTTGATGGAGTTCTCGATAACCTATCAGCCTCTCAAGGCAATGAAGGGCCAGGCCATTGCCGACTTCCTCGCTGAACATCCGATACCTGCTGATTCTCCTCTGAATTGTGATCTGCTAGAAGAACATGCGTTTGACGCGATCGAAGGTGGTGATACCCGATGGGAGCGTTATTTCGATGGAGCGTCTTCCATGAAGAAGCACAAACTAAACACACCTATAATCAAATCGGGGGTAGGCCTTATCTTCGTGACTTCACAAGGAGGGATAATGCGCTTTGCTTTCTCCTTAACAGAACCGAGGACAAATAATGAAGCCGAATACGAAGCTTTAATAGCAGGCCTCGAGATCGCCATCGACATGGGAATTGAAAACCTCCTCATATATGGAGATTCTCAACTGGCCGTCAGTCAAGTAAATGGTGACTACCAAACGTGCAAACCAGAGTTGGTAAAGTACGGCGAAAGGGTGCAGCGACTGTTGACCCAAATCCCCTATTACATTCTGGAAAGCATACCGCGTGCAGAAAACAGCAAAGCGGACGCGTTGGCCAAGCTCGCTAAGGAGCTAGCCGATAAGAACCTCGATGACGTAAGAATCATGGTACAAAACCGTCGGGTTCTTGCTCCTGCAGAAATATCTCCGGAGTCACCCGAAGAAAGGGGAGCAACTGAGCAGATGGCCCTGCAAATAAATGACCAAGAGAAGGTCGAAGATTGGAGAGAACTCTTTGTTTCCGCCAAAAATTTCTGTGCAAAAGAGCCCAAGGTATCAAATGGCGGCGATACGCTTAAGAAAATGGGAACCAGTATCTTCCGGTCTTTTTTCTGACAAACTCCCGAATGAGAAACAGATAAATTCTGATGGTATCGAAAGCGGCTCGAAAAACCCTTCGATTTGATATATTATGGGCCTCGTAATTCATCCGGGATCAAATGTTATGAGGAATTACGTGTCCACACGTGATTGGCTTTTAAGAACCCGCTGGAGGAGTTAAAAGATACAATAAAAACTCAGAAAAGACCCCAATGGGGTATCACGTGCTCACACGTGACCATGGGTCACGTGCAGACACGTGATGGGCTTTTAAAACCTCTAAAATAATGAATAGAATTTAATTCTAAAAGTCAGAAAATACCTCAACGAGGTATCACGTGCTTACACGTGACCAATGGTCACGTGTTGACACGTGATGGTTAAAACTGAAACATAAATAAGCGGCTGAGAAAGGAACCCAATTGGGGATCACGTGCTCACACGTGACCAAAGGTCACGTGCCAGCACGTGACAGGCTTTAAAAAGCATTATAATTTAATAGAATTAAATTCTAAAAGCTTCTAAATCTTTCCAAATGGAAAAGGATTATGGGGACCGTTGGATTAAAGATCCAAGGGTGATTAAAAATCACCAATTTATGGAAAAATCCTAGACAAGGAAAGATTTCCCCAAATCTCACCAGAATAACAAATAGAATATCTTTTGGATTTAAAATCCACGGTGAATAAAATTCACTGAATGATCTAAAGGCCCAGATTAATGATAAATATAAATCAAATCTCTCAACAATCAAATCAAATTTTCCAATGAGAGATTTGCTAAACAAATTAACTCTTTTCCTTCTCCTATAAATAGGAGCCAAGAAAAGAAGAGGGAGGATCTACTTTTTTGAGAGAAAAACAGAGAGAGGAGAATTTAATTCTCAAGAGGGAAGAAAAGAAAAGAGAATTTAATTCTCAATAAAGAAAACCCTAGGTGAGAAAAGGGAAAAAAAGATAAACTTCATACAGAGAATTTAATTCTCAAAATCCAAGAGTTTAACTCTTAAACAAAAAAGAACTTAGTTCTTCTTCTGGTTGAAGATCTGCACAGAGCACATCTCCCCATAACTTGAGAATCTAATTCTCATCGGGTCGAGATCCTGCCATGCAGATCCTAAACTTAGGAGAGAAATTGAGATTTGAGAATTAATTCTCCTAAAACAAAACTAGGGTTTAACCCTAATCAAGAATTTAATTCTTTTACATATCTGGGAATTTAATTCCTTTGAAAAGAAATCAGGGTTTCATCCTAAATAAGAATTCAATTCTTTCACGATAGGAATTTAATTCCTCCAAAATCATAATTAGGGTTTAACCCTACAAAGAATTCAATTCTTAATAGATCTCTATTCATGAAAAGAACTAGGGTCACGTGCCCCACGTGACCCTTGAAAAGATCCCCTGCAAAGAACTTTGAAGCATCACCTCACGTGCTCCCACGTGACTCCCAAAACGCAGAAAGAGAAAGCAAAGGAAATGAAAGCTTTGGGCGCTCTCACGTGTTATCACGTGACCCCTCAGCAAATGCTTTAACAATTGGCGCACAGATCCCCATCACATGCCAACACGTGATGCTCTAAAAATAAAAATGAAAGTGTTTAACACTTAATGGCAAAACAAAAGAAAAGAAGCTTTGGGCGCTCTCACGTGTCCCCACGTGACCCCTCAACAAGTGCTGTAATATTCGATGCATAAACCCCCATCACGTGCCAACACGTGATGCTCTAAAAAAAAGATGAAAAGTGTTTAACACTTATTCGCAGATTTGAGGATAAAACAAAGGAGATCTGGCTTCACATTTAGGGCGTCCTCACGTGTCACCACGTGACCCCTAATGAGCATTCTAACAGACCAGAGAGGGGGGGCCTCCATCACGTAAAAGTGTTAAACACTTACCTGCAGAATAAAATGAGGGAAATCAGGGCGCTCTCACGTGTCCACACGTGACCCCTCTTTCTTTAGTGTTTAACACTAATTTGAAAATCTTATTTCCAGTGTTTAACACTGATTGTTTCTAGTGTTTAACACCAAATTGAAGATCATATTTCCAGTGTTAACACTGATTGTCTTTTAGTGTTTAACACTAATTTTGAGAGTTCTACCTCTAGTGTTTAACACTACTTTTAGCCAAATTGGCTAATTCTCCAGAGGCAAAAGTCCCTCCTCCAAATGAATCTCAATATTGAGGAAATCAAAGACAAAATGTTGTCAGAGCCCCCAAATCTCTGTTTAACATTGCTGAATGATGAGGGACTGAACCCAGACAAATGTCTGATGGCCCAAAGGGCCAATATTTCAAACATAATTGGACTTAGCCCAAACTGGCCATAAGTCCTCAAATCATCTTGAACTGAGCACAGCTGCTCTTTCAACCAACTCATTGGTTCAAGGGTACATCTCGGAACTCCTCTGATATTTGTCGTTGTAATCCTTCAACGTCTTCAGAGAGGTAACGGGTCCCGACAACCACACATCAACACGGACTGTGGGGTCCTTAAACTCATGGACTTATACGTCCTTAAACCAAGATACGGACTGTGGGGTCCTTAAACCCACGGACTTATGCGTCCTTAAACTAACGGACTAATGCGTCCTTAAACACCACCCATATGGACTGTGGGGTCCTTAAACCCATGGACTTATGCGTCCTTAAACTACCCATGGACAGCAATGTCCTTAAACTACCAATGGACCACCACGTCCCTAAACTGGCAATGGACCACTAATGGACCACCACGTTCTTAAACTGGCGATGGACCACCACGTCCCTAAACTGGAACAATAGAGCCCCAAAATGCTCTTTTGTCGGATCTAAACGATCCCGTTAAGTTGATCTTATTCCCAAACTGGACTAACGTATCCTTAACAACCGTTTAAGTTGATCTTAGCCTCAAATATGGCTAACGTATCCTTAACCTTCAAACAGACTTTAGTCCCAAATTGGACTATGAATCTCCCCAATCAGCATTGGTTCAAGGGTACATCTTTGAACTCCTCTGACACCTGTCGTTGTAATCCTTCAACGTCATCAGAGAGGTGACGGGTCCCGACGACCATACATGCAATGGACCACCATGTCCCTAAACTGGAACAATAGAGCCTAAACGCTCTTTTGTCGTATCTAAACGATCCTGTTAAGTTGATCTTAGTCTCAAATCGGACTAACGTATCCTTAACAAACGTTTGAGTCGATCTTAGTCTCAAATATGGCTAACGTATCCTCAAACCAAAACCACAAACCCAAATCTAAGTAAACACGGATTTGGATTAATCCACGTCCTATGGGCGACTACATAAATTAGTCTCCGTATACAATCCATGAGCAACCACAAACAAAACAAACACCCACGACACGAAGTGACCAGCTGAAGAAGGAGAAAGTTGTTACCGCGATGCGGTAGCGTAATTACCTGCAGGGGCTTGCGCCTGCATGGAAGAGCGTCCCCACAATCAAAAACCCCTCAACGAGGGGGAATCTGACGAAGTCTGCTACATCGGTCGCATCCGCATAAACCTTCGATACATGGTGCCATAAATCAACTTGGCATCTTCGGAGAGGTGGACGGATAGCACCAATTAGCATCTGCCCCGAATCTCAGGCAAGGCATTCCATGTCTCGGCCGCCATTCGGAGGGGAACAGATTCTGGCACGCCCGGTGGGACCTTTTCCTCTTTCCACTCCACACTTCGTGTGTCGTGTTCACGAACGAATCACGGTTTACTATGGTTGCCTGTGGATTCGAGGTACTAAGATTTGGTGTCTTGCTCCGTGCAGAAAACAGAAGATCAATGGCTTCAAACTGCACTGCCTGCAACTGCAACTCTCACTCGGTTCTTGCTGGAGGAGTGACTTATGGGCCCCAAGCGGCCTCCCTTTTCAAGATGCCAGTGGAGCAGGTAACTCATGCCACCACTGGATTATTCTTTGGGACCATGCTCCCACCGTTGAGCTTCAATGCCACAATGACGTTGCAAGAAGCCCCAAAGAAGTCGGTCTTTGATCGGCTTACCACTGCCGCGACCCCTCTCAACGGGTCGCCCAGCTTCAATACCTCAGTTTTCAACAGACTGGGCCAGAACGTCTGCAAACCTGCGATACCCGAAGCTGCCATCCCAAAGTGGATAGCTATCCCGGCTCAAGCAGATGAAATCATTGGAAAGGCTCCTCCTTCTAAGAAGTCAGTTTTTACGAGGCTGTCCATTCCGGTTGCTGCTCCAGGCGAGGTCCTCAAAGTTGCATCCCCTGCTCAGAGGGGGCATGAAGAAGCTTATCCAACAACGGAGGTGATCTCATCCGCACGACATGCTCGACGTCGCCACTGGCGCCGAGTGAGGAAGGCTGGGGGCAACTCCCCCTCTGGGATAACTCCGCCAGCTCCAACGGTGGGGATCGATGCTGCTATTCCAACCTGGAACAGCTTTGAATTGCTGAACACGGTACGCAGAAACTCTCCTACTGCGGTATTGAAAAGACTTCCTTCACCTATGAAGAATGCTATAGAGAAGAAGCCAGGGCAGCCCCCTCAACAGTTGTCCTCTAAAATTTACAAGGTCTGGCGTCAAGTCCAAGAGTCAGTGATCGATCAAGACTACCTCCGACGACAGAAAAAGATGAAGGTTCAGCAGGAGAAGGATTACTCCGGTAAGCCAAAAAAAGCAACAGCTACTTGGGTGCCCGCTGCAACGGCTCCCTCAACGTCAACCACTCAAAAGAAAAGGAGGCCGCAAAAAGCCCCTGTGAACATGGAGAACCGTAAACGCGCTCAGCACAAGCACCCCAAGTCTGGGGGAATGGTGGTGCACAATGTTTATATGGCTTCTGGAAAGGAGGAAAGCCGTGCTTCGACGGGTCACCGACCGCTCACCCGATCCGTAACGAAAGCCCAGGAGCAGCAACAGAAGCTTCAGGAGATGATGACTGCAATGGCCGCACTTACCGGGCCAAAAGAAAGCCCGGAGGCATCATCAGAGCAGCGTCATGAACAAGAAACTGACGCTGACTACCTACGCAGAGTCCTCGAAAAGAAGGACAAAGAAGCCGCAGAGCAAGCGGCTAATATAAAACAAATGGCGTTTCTCCTCCAAGATATGGTAGGGATGATGTTACAGCCGGACCCTCCAGCTGATGACCCTCCAATCACTGTTGAAGGCGATGGAAGGGAGACATCTAATCCTCCGCCGGCTCTTTCAGCAACCAAAGACGAAACCATTTCTAAGGCCGCGCTGGATGACTATATAGATCAGCAAATACGAACTCATCAGGCAAATGAAGCGGCTGGGCAAATTGCTAGAACCGGACGACCCTACCCGGGCTGGTATGACCAAATTAGTTACCCGCCGGGATATACGATCCCTAAATTCCACGTATATAAAGGGACAGGGAATCCGCATCAGCACGTCGCTCAATTCAGGGCCTTATGCGAAAATACTGGAGGCGATGACAAATTGTTACTACGACAATTCGTCGGCAGCTTAGTAGAAACAGCCTTTGAATGGTATTCGGAGCTACCTGACGACTCTGTCAAAATATTTGCAGAGATGGAGCTGCTGTTTACACAAAGATTCGCGAGTGCTAGTGAACGCACCCCGATAACAGCACTGATCAATGCCAGGATAAGGCCAGGCGAAACGTGGGTCCAATATGCAACACGATGGCGGAACCTATGGTCGAAATGCGAACAACGCATAGAAGAGGCTCCTGCAGTAGGCATGTTTGTAGGTACCCTTGATCCGCAAACGACCATCTCACAGTTTATGATGTTCTTCAAGCCGACCATCTTCCAGGCCTTGATTGATAAGCTGGCCCAAATGGACCAGATGGGCCATAGGCCTTCCTCTTTAAAGACGGAGCCTTGGAATGAAAAGGGCAAAGGGAAAGCAACCTTCGTCGCCAACGCTCAACAACAACCGAGCAACTTAAAGTCGGTTGTTCGCTAAAACAACGTGCGTCCACACCCATCCCTCGAGGAGAGACTGGGACGTCCTTACTCGTTTCCCCAGGATAAAATGAGAAGACTATTCGAGCTGGCAGTGCGCAACAGACTCATCAATCTGCCGAGTCCAAAGCGTCTGTTGCAGCCAGGCGATGTCAACGATCCCAATTATTGTCCTTACCACCAAACGGTAAGTCACCCGATCGAGGATTGCTTCGTCTTTAAAGGATGGATCGAGGATCAGTATCTACAAGGCAAGTTTGCGTTGTCCGAGAAGTGGAAAATAAACCCACCACAACCGCACACTCCAAAGAAGATGGACACACCAGGGGCAACTTGTTCTTTTGTCGAAGAAGCTTCGTGGGAGGTCGTGTTGTCGTCCAAAACCAAAAAGATGCTGAATGATCTTCAGACGTGCCCGGCGATTAAATGGAAGAACCCGTTGGAACCTGAGATCATCAAGAGGATGCTGAAGCCGCGCCCAATTCCAAATATTGGTGGTGATAGCCAAAGCATTCATACCCAGCCGTCGAAATCTTCGAAAAAGAAGGAGAAATCCAAGATGCCCGTGAAGCATGGTGACAAGCGCACGGATTTGCAGAAACAGATTGACGCGCTGGAAGAGTATAACCAGAAGGCGCGGATTCCAATCACGCTCCAAGAGTTCCTCAGCCACGTCCTCGAGGACGAAAATGATGGGGAAGACTCATCAGATGAATCTGAGGACTATGTAGCAAGTGGTCATGTGATCTCTCACTCATTGATAGATGATAAAGAGGCTCCTTGCACCGAGAAACCAGGGGCGGGGCCTGAACCAGAACTTCTGTGGCCATCAGACGAGATGATCGATGCCTTCCTGAACGAAGCCCGTCTTAAAAGCAAAGCTGATCGAGAGCGCGAGATGGCCATATTCGAGAAAGCCAAACGCCGGCGACTAGATGAAAGGGTCGAAACACTCCCACCGGATGAAAGTACATCCGCCGCAAATAAAAGCAGGATCAAGACAAGGAAACGATTCGACAAAGCCATAGCAATGGGGATGATGCCGCCCTCTTTCAGAAAAAATTCTCCTGGTGGTATACATTTTGATGAAACGGACGTACACCCTAACTTCTGCTTATATCATCAGAAGATCGTACATCCTACTGAAGACTGCAACTCTTTTAAGTGCTGGTGGCAAGGGTATGTCGCTCACAGGCAACACTTCAACAGGACAAAGCGTGAAGCTCGTAGACAGCAAAAAAATACGACAGATGAGCATAAAAGAGTTGCCGGCAATTGTCATAGGGACGAGCCCGGGGGATCACGAGTTCTCATCTTTGGAAGTGATTCTGACGAAGAAGCCGCCCTCGACCCTCTCTTCAAGGAATTCATTTCTAAAACAAAAGAATTGGAGAGTTGCGAGAATGTTCGGCCGTACAATCTCACGCTACCCAGAAAGAATCTCGGACCCGCAAACGACGGAGCAAACGAAATGAGAAAGGAAAAGGAAAAAACGGCCTTTGTTGCCAACACTCAACAACAGCCGAGTAACCCGAGACCGTTTTGTCGTCAAAACAACAAGCTGCGATACCTCAATGAGAAGTTGAAACGTCCTTACTCATTTCCCAAAGATAAAACAAAGAGATTGTTCGAGCTAGCAGTACGCAGCGGGCTTATCACTCTGCCAGATCCAAAACGTCTATTGCAACCAGGTGACGTTAACAATCCTAACTATTGTCCCTAGCACAGATTAATGGGTCACCCACTCGACAATTGCTACGTCTTCAAAAACTGGGTTGAAGACCAATACCAACAGGGCAAGTTCGCGTTACCCGAAAAGTGGAAAGTAAACCCGCCACAACAACATGCTTCGAAAAAGGTGGATATGCCGGGGGCATCATGCTCATTCATAGGGAAGGCCTCCTAGACCGAAAAGTCAGTAAACTAGAAATTCGCCTCAAATACGGCGACGGTAGACCGAAATGTCGTTGGGTCAAAAGCCGGAGCTTTGTCAATAAGTATGGTACTCCGAGAGAATGGAAGTTCCCACGCATTTCCGTACTTATTATCGCACGCGCGTGCGAGAGGGGGGCTTGACTCCCTAACGATGGACCACTATGTCCTAAAACTGGCGTCGGACCGAAATGTCCTTAAACTAACGGCGGACCGCAATGTCCTAAAACTTGCAAATGACCGAAACGTCGTTAAACTACTCCCAACCCGCAGCATTTTCAGGCTGACGTGGTAAAAAAAAAATTAAATTTAAAAAAAAAACGGTATGTCCATAAGAAAAATGGGCACGGATGAAAACCCGAAAGGGCTCCGTGAGTAAAAACAGCAGGGCTACCGACGAGTGTTTGTGAAAACCCGGAAGGGGACAATCTCGTTAAAAGACACTTACAGGATCCTCTCGACCATGTATGGAGAAACCACCTGCGTGAGATCCTTACGACTCACAAGGGAACACCACACTTAGGAATCCTCATGATTCCTAAGGAGAAATTACACTTGCGAGATCCTCACGACTCGTAAGGAGAACTCTCTTATGGGACCCTCACGGCTCATAAGTTTTGAAAGTCTTAAGTTATAGAGACCTGAACCTGTTCTTAAGCAACCCCCACAACCTCCGATCTTGCCCTACAAGCGGCGCATATTGACCCTTGTATACAATCCACGGGCACGAATAAATATTTCCCTAACAAAGTCTCATCCGTGACTAGGGATATGCTTGTACAGCAAACAACCCTTGTAAGTCCTCTCGACTTATAAGGAGGAAACCCTTTTGTAAGATCCTTACGACTTACAGGGGAACGTACAGTTAGGAATCCCCACGATTCCTAAGGAGAAAACACACCTACAAGATCCTCACGACTTGTAGGGAGAAACACCTTTGTGGGACCCTTACGGCCCATAAAGTCAAAAGCCTTAGCCGACAGGACCCTTAACCCTATTTACTAAGCCACCTTTGCTCAACATCGACAGAGGCAAATGATGATTCTCTCCTGGCAATATCCCAGTTGTAGCGAGGCTGATGCCTAAACCGGTATCAAATTCCAAGCCCTTTCAAGGCAAATGATGATTTGCTCCTGGTAATATCCCAGTTGTAGCGATACTGATGCCTAGACCGGTATCAAATTCCAAGTCCTTTTACGGCAAATGATGATTCGCTCCTGGAAATATTCCAGTCGCAGCGATGCTGATGCCAAGATTGGTATCAGATCCCAAATCCCCTACTCGCAAAAAAAATCAGCGAGCCAAAAAAAAAATGCATACGAAATAGCCGAAATGATGGGGCAACTTGCAACAAAATCAGCAAGTAAAAATGTATGCATGAAAAATAGCCGAAATGATTGGGCAACTCGCAATAAAAAGCAGCGAGTAAAAAGAAAAATAGCCGAAATGATTGGGCACCGCGAAAAATAGCCGAAATGATTGGGCAATTGCGATTTTCGCGATATAAAAAGCTGAAATGATAGAGCATCGCGGAAAGAATAAAAAAATGAAAGAATGAAACTTTTTGCCCTACAGGTGAAATCACATCGATCCCTGTATACAATCCAGGGGCACAGATAAAAAGGGAACCATACCTTCCCAACAGGCTCCATCAGAAAGCGGAGCCAAATCTCGACGGTTAATAGACAACCTAGAGACCATCTTGACATTTATCGCAATATTGCAGGCATAATGTCAACAAACGAAGCAAAAAGAAGATCCCGAGCTTCAGGGTCTCAACGTCAACATCGACAACTTAGAGATCACCAACGGCATTTCTCCTCACTCCAGCCAAATGCAGACGTGACATCAACAATCGACCTCAGAGTCGCAACGAAACGGAACCATGGCAAAGTCCTTAGTTCCAAATCTCAATAGCCACATCTACAGCCTGGAGACCAACAACGGCGTGCCTCCTCATTCCAGCAGGACACAGATGTTAAACCATCAAGCGGAGCGATGGCAAAATCCCAACTTCGCCTTAGCATTCGTCTCATTACAGCAGACGCAATGTTAACAACGGCGTTCCTTCGCAGTCCTGCAGGATGTACATGTAAAGCAAATAAAAGACCCCATGGTCAGCAAAGCGGAGTGATGGCAAAATCCCAGATCCACCTCAGCACTCGTCTCGTCACAGCGGACACATCATCAAGCAAAACGGAACAGCGGCAACTCCCAATTCCATGACTCGACGATGTACTCCCACAGAGAGTCAAATCCCAACTCCGTGAAATGCGGATTTAATCAACAAAATTCCTGGTCACGTGGAACACGGATAACGTCACTCTTTGACCCCGTGGAAAACGTCCAGAGCGGATCATGGTCCTCGCAGAACACAGCAGTGAACCCGTGCGAAGCATCCAGAGTGGAGCCTAGTCCTCGCCTAACGCGGCAGTGAACCCGTGTGAAGCATCTAGTGCAAAATTCCTGGTCACGTGGAACGCGGATAACGTCACTCTTTGACCCCGTGGAAAACGTCCAGAGCGGATCCTGGTCCTCGCAGAGCACGGCAGTGAACCCGTGCGAAGCATCCAGAGCGGACCCTAGTCCTCGCCTAACGCGGCAGTGAAACCATGTGAAGCGTCTAGTGCAAAATTCCTGGTCACGTGGAACGCGGATAACGTCACTCTTTGACCCCGTGGAAAATGTCCATAGCGGATCCTGGTCCTCGCAAAGCACGGCAGTGAACCCGTGTGAAGCATCCAGAGCGGAGCCTAGTCCTCGCCTAACGCGGCAGTGAAACCGTGTGAAGCATCTAGTGCAAAATTCCTGGTCACGTGGAACGCGGATAACGTCACTCTTTGACCCCGTGGAAAACGTCCAGAGCGGATCCTGGTGCTCGCAGAGCACGGCCGTGAACCCGTGCGAAGCATCCAGAGTGGAGCCTAGTCCTCGCATAACACAGCAGTGAACCCGTGTGAAGCATCTAGAGCAAAATTCCTGGTCACGTGAAACGCGGACAACGTCACTCTTTGATCCCGTGGGAAACATCCAGAGCGAATCCTGGTCCTCACACCAACATGGAGTGATCACCACCGCGACATTCGTCTCGATACAGAGGAAGCGATGCCAGAAAATGAAGCGAAGGCCAAATTCCTAGCTTCAGGGTCTTAACGGCAAGTCATATAAAGCCTGAAAGACAATCGGAGATCATCTCGCACCAGCGCGGAGTGGTCACCACCTCGACGATCGTCTCGATACAGCAAATGAAATGTCACCCCAGCGTTCTTCCCCCAACAGGATTCGGACGCGCCAAAGCAAACGAAGCGAAGGCTAAATTCCTAGCTTCTTACGTCTTGACGGGAAGTCATATAAAGCCTGAAAAACAATCGAAGATCATCTTACACCAGCATAGAGTGAGCACCACCTCGACATTCGTCTCGATACAGCAGACGAGATGTCAACTAGCGTCCTTCCTCCAACAGGATTCAGACACACCAAAGCAAATGAAGCGAAGGCCAAATTCCTAGCTTCAGGGACTTGACGGCAAGTCATATAAAGCCTCAAAGGTAATTGGAGATCATCTCGCACCAGCACGAAGTGGTCACCACCTCGACGTTCGTCTCGATACAGCAGACGCAACATCACCAAAAGGAGTCACGGCAAAATCCCTGGTTCCATACCTCGACGGTTTACCAGCAACCTAGAGACAACCGCGACATTCGTCTCGATACAGAGGACGCGATGCCAGCAAATGAAGCGAAGGCCAAATTCGTAGCTTTAGGGTCTTAATGGCAAGTCATATAAAGCCTGAAAGACAATCGGAGATCATCTCGCACCAGCGCGGAGTGCTCACCACCTCGACGATCGTCTCGATACAGCAGATGAAATGTCACCCCAACATTCTTCCCCCAACAGGATTCGGATGCGCCAAAGAAAACGAAGCGAAGGCCAAATTCCTAGCTTCAACGTCTTGACTGTAACTCATATAAAACCAAAAAGACAATCGGAGATCATCCCACATGGAGTGGTCACCACCTCGACATTCGTCTCGATACAGTAGACGCAACATCACCAAAAGGAGCCACGACAAAATCCCTAGTTCCAAACCTCGACGGTTCACCAGCAACCTAGAGACAACCATGACATTCGTCTCGATACAGAGGACGCGATGCCAGCAAACGAAGCGAAGGCCAAATTCCTAGCTTCTGGGTCTTAACGGCAAGTCATATAAAGCCTGAAAGACCACCGGAGATCATCCCACATGGAGTGGTCACCACCTCGACGTTCGTCTCGATACAGCATACGCAACATCACCAAAAGGAGCCACGGCAAAATCCCTAGTTCCAAACCTCGAAGGTTCATCAGCAACCTAAAGACAACCACGACATTCATCTCGATACAGAGGACGCAATGCCAGCAAACGAAGCAAAGGCCAAATTCCAAGCTTCAGGGTCTTAACGGCAAGTCATATAAAGCCTGAAAGACTATCGGAGATCATCCCACACCAGCGCGGAGTGGTTATGACTCATCGGGGCTCTCCAAAATCAGCCTAACCTCAAGTAAAAAGCGGCATGGCAAATTCCTAACGCTTGCTCTTCCGACGGTCAAACTGCCAAGGAGGATTGCTTGAAGACGTCTTGTCCAGCCCACGAAGGGATCAGAGACACGGCAGTCGCAGGGCTACTCGAACAGCACGATTGCCTATCGAGGAATACATCAGCTCAAGCGACGGTACGACGGCCAAAACCCTAAGTACCACAGACCCTAACGGACTTCTGTCGTAAAGAGCAGAGGTTAACTGTGACGTTAGGATATTCTTGCGAGATCTGCTCGATTCGTTTCGACTCGTGAGGAAAATGATGTCTTTACGAGAACTTCTCGATTCGTCTCGACTCGTGAGATAAAACCTTAGGCAGTAGGGATTAAAAAACCTGTTTCCTAAGCACTGGGATCCTGCAAGTCGGCCCAAAATGGTCTCCTGCATACTATCCACGGGTCTCACTCTCCGAAGTTGAATTTCGACAAGGAGGGGAACAACCGCTTACGGGACCTCTCGACTCGTAAGAGGGAAAAATTCTCTCATACGATCCTTACGACTTATAAGAGAAAACACACTTAGGAATCCTCACGACTCCTAAGGAGAAAATACACCTACGAGATCCTCTCGATCCGTAGGGTGAAAAGTCTTTATGAGACCCTCACGGCTCATAAAGTTGAAAAGTCTTAAGTGGCAGATCCTAACCCTGTCTCCTAAGCCATCACTGCCCTGCAAAGAGGTCAAGATGGACCATCTATGAGCCACACTCGCCAAAGCTACATGCCACTGAAATGGAAAAGCTACTCATGAGCATATAAACTACTTCACTCCAGAGTAAGATATAAAGAGATAGAAGGGTGCGGCTCATGGAGTTAAGGGTTTGGAACTTTATCTCTTAAGAGTCGAGATTTGAGTCAATGATAAATGACGACGCTTGTGTCCGCTCATTATCTTCTCAGATCAAGATTCTGAAAGTAATATACCAACCCGAAACTGGTCATACACTATGCATTACTTTGCACAACTTCACCCACGTAAATACTTACGTGGGCAAAGTAGTGGGGGGCATTTGTTCCCGCCAAAAATTTCTGCGCAAAAGAGCCCAAGGTATCAAATGGCGGCGATACGCTTAAGAAAATGGGAACCAGTATCTTCCGAGCTGTTTTTTGACAAACTCCCGAATGATAAACAGATAAATTCTGATGGTATCGAAAGCTGCTCGAAAAACCCTTCGATTCGATATATTATGGGCCTCGTAATTCATCCGGGATCAAAAGTTATGAGGAATTACGTGTCCACACGTGATGGGCTTTTAAGAACCCGCTGGAGGAGTTAAAAGATACAATAAAAACTCAGAAAAGACCCCAATGAGGCATCACGTGCTCACACGTATCCATGGGTCACGTGCAGACACGTGATAAGCTTTTAAAGCCTCTAAAATAATGAATAGAATTTAATTCTAAAAGTCAGAAAATACCTCAACGACGTATCACGTGCTTACACGTGACCAATGGTCACGTGTTGACACGTGATGGTTAAAACTGAAACATAAATAAGCGGCTGAGAAAGGAACCCAATTGGGGGTCACGTGCTCACACGTGACCAAAGGTCACGTGCCAGCACGTGACTGGCTTTAAAAAGCATTATAATTTAATAGAATTAAATTCTAAAAGCTTCTAAATCTTTCCAAATGGAAAAGGATTATGGGGACCGTTGGATTAAAGATCAAAGGGTGATTAAAAATCACCAATTTATGGAAAAATCCTAGACAAGGAAAGATTTCCCCAAATCTCACCAGAATAACAAATAGAATATCTTTTGGATTTAAAATCCACGGTGAATAAAATTCACTGAATGATCTAAAGGCCCAGATTAATGATAAATATAAATCAAATCTCTCAACAATCAAATCAAATCTTCCAATGAGAGATTTGCTAAACAAATTAACTCTTTTCCTTCTCCTATAAATAGGAGCCAAGAAAAGAAGAGGGAGGATCTACTTTTTTGAGAGAAAAACAGAGAGAGGAGAATTTAATTCTCAAGAGGAAAGAAAAGAAAGGAGAATTTAATTCTCAACAAAGAAAACCCTAGGTGAGAAAAGGGAAAAAGATAAACTTCAAACAGAGAATTTAATTCTCAAAATCCAAGAGTTTAACTCTTATACAAAAAAGAACTTAGATCTTCTTCTGGTTGAAGATCTGCACAGAGCACATCTTCCCATAACTTGAGAATTTAATTCTCATCGGGTCAAGATCCTGCCATGCAGATCCTAAACTTAGAAGGGGAATTGAGTTTTTAGAATTAATTCTCCTAAAAAAAAACTAGGGTTTAACCCTAATCAAGAATTTAATTCTTTTACATATCTGGGAATTTAATTCCTTTGAAAAGAAATCAGGGTTTCATCCTAAATAAGAATTCAATTCTTTCACGATAGGAATTTAATTCCTCCAAAATCATAATTAGGGTTTAACCCTACAAAGAATTCAATTCTTAAAAGATCTCTGTTCATGAAAAGAACTAGGGTCACGTGCCCCCACGTGACCCTTGAAAAGATCCCCTGCAAAGAACTTTGAAGCATCACCTCACGTGCTCCCACGTGACTCCCAAAACGCAGAAAGAGAAAGCAAAGGAAATGAAAGCTTTGGGCGCTCTCACGTGTTATCACGTGACCCCTCAGCAAATGCTTTAACAATTGGCGCACAGATCCCCATCACATGCCAACACGTGATGCTCTAAAAATAAAAATGAAAGTGTTTAACACTTAATGGCAAAACAAAAGAAAAGAAGCTTTGGGCACTCTCACGTGTCCCCACGTGACCCCTCAGCAAGTGCTGTAATATTCGATGCATAAACCCCCATCATGTGCCAACACGTGATGCTCTAAAAAAAGATGAAAAGTGTTTAACACTTATTCGCAGATTTGAGGATAAAACAAAGGAGATCTGGCTTCACATTTAGGGCGTCCTCACGTGTCACCACGTGACCCCTAATGAGCATTCTAACAGACCAGAGCGGGGGCCTCCATCACGTAAAAGTGTTAAACACTTACCTGCAGAATAAAATGAGGGAAATCAGGACGCTCTCACGTGTCCACACGTGACCCCTCTTTCTTTAGTGTTTAACACTAATTTGAAAATCTTATTTCCAGTGTTTAACACTGATTGTTTCTAGTGTTTAACACCAAATTGAAGATCATATTTCCAGTGTTAACACTGATTGTCTTTTAGTGTTTAACACTAATTTTGAGAGTTCTACCTCTAGTGTTTAACACTACTTTTAGCCAAATTGGCTAATTCTCCAGAGGCAAAAGTCCCTCCTCCAAATGAATCTCAATATTGAGGAAATCAAAGACAAAATGTTGTCAGAGCCCCCAAATCTCTGTTTAACATTGCTGAATGATGAGGGACTGAACCCAGACAAATGTCTAATGGCCCAAAGGGCCAATATTTCAAACATAATTGGACTTAGCCCAAACTGGCCATAAGTCCTCAAATCATCTTGAACTGAGCAGAGCTGCTCTTTCAACCAACTCATTGGTTCAAGGGTACATCTCGGAACTCCTCTGATATTTGTCGTTGTAATCCTTCAACGTCTTCAGAGAGGTAACGGGTCCCGACAACCACACATCAACACGGACTGTGGGGTCCTTAAACTCATGGACTTATACGTCCTTAAACCAAGATACGGACTGTGGGGTCCTTAAACCCCCGAACTTTTGCGTCCTTAAACTAACGGACTAATGCGTCCTTAAACACCACCCATATGGACTGTGGGGTCCTTAAACCCATGGACTTATGCGTCCTTAAACTACCCATGGACCGCAATGTCCTTAAACTACCAATGGACCACCACGTCCCTAAACTGGCAATGGACCACTACGTCCCTAAACTGGAGATGGACCACCACGTCCTTAAACTGGCGATGGACCACCACGTCCCTAAACTGGAACAATAGAGCCCCAAAATGCTCTTTTGTCGGATCTAAACGATCCCGTTAAGTTGATCTTTGTCCTAAACTGGACTAACGTATCCTTAACAACGCGTTTAAGTTGATCTTAGCCTCAAATATGGCTAACGTATCCTTAAACCTTCAAACAGACTTTAGTCCCAAATTGGACTATGAATCTCCCCAATCAGCATTGGTTCAAGGGTACATCTCTGAACTCCTCTGATACCTGTCGTTGTAATCCTTCAACGTCGTCAGAGAGGTGACGGGTCCCGACGACCATACATGCAATGGACCACCATGTCCCTAAACTGGAACAATAGAGCCCAAACGCTCTTTTGTCGGATCTAAACGATCCTGTTAAGTTGATCTTAGTCTCAAATTGGACTAACGTATCCTTAACAAACGTTTGAGTCTATCTTAGTCTCAAATATGGCTAACGTATCCTCAAACCAAAACCACAAACCCAAATCTAAGTAAACACGGATTTGGATTAATCTACGTCCTACGGGCGACTACATAAATTAGTCTCCGTATACAATCCACGGGCAACCACAAACAAAACAAACACCCACGACACGAAGTGACCAGCTGGAGAAGGAGAAAGTTGTTACCGCGATGCGGTAACGTAATTAACTGCAGAGGCTTGCGCCTGCAGGGAAGAGCGTCCCCACAATCAAAAACCCCTCAACGAGGGTGAATCTGACGAAGTCTGCTACATCGGTCGCATCCGGTTAAACCTTCGATACATGGTGCCATAAATCAACTTGGCATCTTCGGAGAGGTGGACGGATAGCACCAATTAGCATCTGCCCCGAATCTCAGGCAAGGCATTCCATGTCTCGGCCGCCATTCAGAGGGGAACAGTCTTCATAGACTACTTCAAATCCCGTCGAACGCCTGAAGATGCGTCCTCAAGACATCAGCTTATGAAACGAGCTCTGTCCTTCGCCTTCGTCAATAATACTCTGTACAAGAGTTCATTTGACTCTCTGTGGTTGAGATGCCTGGGACCCGACGAAGCGAAAAGAGTCATTCAGGAAGTTCACGACGGACTCTGCTGTTCTCACCAAGCTGGCCCGAAGATGAAATTGAAAATTAAACGGATGGGCTAGTACTGGCCAACGATGATTCAGGACTTCCTTGAATATGCGAAGCAATTCCACTCATGTCAAATCCATGGGAACTTCATCCATCAGTATCCAAATCCACTACATCCAACGGTGGTAGCTAGCCGTTCAAAATGTAGGGGACTGACATAATCGGCCCCATCGAACCAGCATCATCCAGGGGACATCGTTTCATCATGGCGACGACTGATTACTTCTCCAAATGGGCAGAAACAGTACCGTTAAGGGAAGTGAAGACGGAAAATATTCTCCATTTCTTCTAGACGCACGTCATTTATCGGTTTGGAACTCCGCGATGGATCATTTCCGATAACGGGACAGCCTACAGAAGCCACAAGATTAGCCGCTTCGCGCAGCAACACAACATAGACTGGAGATATTCCTCAGTTTATAATCCGCGAGCTAACGGTATAGCTGAGGCTTTCAACAAAACCTTGACAAAGACCGTGAAGAAGACGGTGTCCCGAAACAAAAAGGACTGGCACGAGAGGCTGCAAGAAGCTCTTTGGGCGTATCGGACTACGTTCAAGACAGCCACGAACACAACGCCATAAGCGTTGGTATTCGGTACGGAAGCGGTACTCCCCCTCGAGATAGAGCTACCTTCTCTACGAGTGGCAGTCTACAACGAGCTGACGGGCGAAGAAAATGCTCACCTTCGGCTTGAGGAGCTTGACGCCCTTGATGAAACCCGGCTCATAGCGTAACAAAATTTAGAGAATTACAAAGCAAAGATGATGCGATCATATGAAAGATTGACCAGACCGAGGACATTCCGCCAAGGAGAATTAGAGCTGGTGGTAAAAAGACCTATGATCCCCAATCGCGCCATGCGGGGGAAATTCGAGCCGAACTATGAAGGCCCGTACATAATAAACAAGGTCTACCAGGGTGGAGCGTATCTGCTCATGGATATGCACGGTGAAAGACCTTTCAGACTAATAAACGGTTGCTTCCTGAAGAAATACTACGCATGACGGGTTAAGGCCTAGGTCAATGATAGATGACGACGACCATGTCCGCTCGCTATCTTCCTAAGCCCGAACTCTAAGTAGTAACCGGCCTTCTTCAACGTTAGACCGAAATGTCCTTAAACTAACGATGTGTAAGTCCACGTTGCCCACCCCGGTACTTACGGGGAGGCGGAAAACATAATAAAAAACGAATTTTTATGACTTAGGCAACATGGACCAAGCTTGTGAGGATCTTTGCTAAACTAAAACTTGCTAACCCTAACTACAAAGTAGCTAAGTGATGGAAAGGTTATACCTTTGGTCTTTAGTCCTTCTCTCCTTGCTCGTCGGAACGGTAGAAAGGGCTCACCTTGCTAGTCTCCTTCCGTCAAAGAACGATCCACTTGAAAGCCACCACCTTTAGCTTCAACTCCAAGCTAGGAGTAACTAGAGTTCAAGAAATGCTAAGACTTGAACCCTAGAAGTGAGTAGAGAAGATCAAGTGAGGGTTTTTCTCAAGCTTTTTGTTTCTCAACACATGAGAGGGAGAGAGCTTGAGGGAGAGGATGAACAAGAGAGAGAAAAGATATGATAGAATGATAAATTAGTGAGCCATTCTCACTAATATGTGTGAGTTATTTTAATTGTATAATTAGCTTGAAAATTGTCATGGTAAATCATGAGGTGACCATTATCATTTCATTATTAATGCTAATTGCAAGAATCAAAGAGCATCTTCCAAATGAAATGATCATGGTCAAATTGTCAACTTGGTCAACAAGTCAACAAAGTCAAAGTATCAACAACAACAACCATGCACAATAATTAAGCTAATTATCAATTAACAATAATACACACAAAAACAATAGGGTTAATAAAATGACAAAAGTCATTAACCCTAAACAAGGTCCTCTCCCTCAATCTCAAGCAACTGTGCATACGCACCCGCATTCGTGATCCGAGGAACACGAACACAATGAGAAAAACCAATCTCAAATCATATACTAGGATCCGGCTTAAACCAAAGCCCGCTAGTATAAACTGTCCGGACAGCAACCGTGCACAAGTGCGCGGATGCGAACGAACCCTGTCGCAAGACCATGCGACCTCTACTCGTTTTGCCTAAAGGCGAATAGCTCTCTGTGTGGGACTCTAAAGACTCGACACTACGCTGGCAGTGGGTTTAACCACAGACCGCAAGCGGCACTAGCTGTACGTAGCGGTCCCCAGGTAGATGTCGATAAGAAGACTGACGAGGTGAACCCCATCTGCACTCCTACTGAGCCTGTATGTGACAATCTCCGTACAGTCCGGTCTGTTCGTCTGATACATCGCATGGCGGGCCTAGGGGGGCGGTGAACGTCAGTCCCCTAATAGCGGTACAAGTCGTGTCGGAGTGTAGCCCAGAACACCCTGAGATAACACTGGAAACCTACCAGTATATCTCGCTTGCCCTGGCCAGGGACTACTCGTGTAATGGCTCTCCTAGACACAGCGCGATGTCAACCCCCAATACCGGGAGAGACGAATCCTGTCTAACCGTCACTGCCTCCAAGTGCTTCGGGACTGCACCCAAAAACTACCTGTTTGCACGACTCCTCTGAGCCGTGGTAGGGTAGTAATCAAAGTGCAGTGGGAACACACTCGAGGCGAAGTGACAGTGTCAAGTCAGCGGACTAAGCTGTACTCATGTCACCTGGGAACTGATAACTGACGATAGGTATATTACCAACCAACAGTTCCCGACGAGTCCTGTCCAGTGTACTCGTAACCTAACGAGCACCCGCATACTATCCCAAGTACGACGTACTAACGGCTGTGGGACAGACCGTCTCCCACACTGGGATGAGAAGCGCATACGCTAGTCTACTCCGGAGTATCGATGCCCTGTCTCGATAGTCCAACGACCAGGGACCAGTATAAGGATGTGCTTATAGATTACCCAGCTCCCACGAGTGCGAGCGCCATCACAACGCTGGTAATCAAGCAAAGATCCTAAGGGCTCTACTAATATGTATACCTGCAATATGCTAAAAGAAACACATGCACATATTAAAGCAGAGACAAACCAAGTAGCATACTACCATTTCGAGCAAGATTGTATATACAACTGTGAATATCCCAAGCTTCCATTAAGTAATATACAAACTAGTATGATACAGTAATGGCCTCTAGGGCATATACACTAACAATCTCCCACTTGCACTAAGGCCATGTACTGGCGTATCGAAGACCTATCATCTCGATCAGCCGCTCGAACTGAGTCTGGGGCAAGGCCTTGGTGAATGGATCTGCTGTGTTATCCTCTGATGCAACTCTCCGGACCTCGATCTCCTGGCGATCTACGATCTCCCTGATCAGGTGATACCGCCTTAAGATGTGTCTGGATTTCTGATGGGACCTGGGTTCCTTCGCTAAAGCTATAGCCCCGTTGTTGTCGCAATACAGAGGTATTGGGTCAACAATGGACGGAACCACCTGAAGTTCTTTCAAGAACTTCCTCATCCAGACAGCTTCTTTTGCGGTATCAGATGCAGCGATGTATTCCGCTTCCATAGTCGAGTCAGCAACGGTTTCCTGTTTGGAGCTCTTCCAACACACCGCCCCTCCATTGAGGGTAAAGACAAAACCCGACATGGACTTGGAATCATCCTTGTCACTCTGGAAGCTGGAGTCAGCAAAGGCCTCAATCTGCAGGTCTTTTCCGCCATACACCAAGAACATCTCCTTAGTCCTTCTCAGGTACTTGAGAATGTTCTTTACTGCTATCCAATGTTTCTCCCCAGGGTTTGACTGATACCTGCTTACCACACTCAGTGCATAAGCCACATCCGGTCTGGTACACAACATCGCATACATTATAGAGCCTACCGCAGAAGCGTAGGGTATAATAGACATGCGATCCCTCTCCAAATCAGTCTTGGGAGACATCTCTTTGGAGAGAGTGATCCCGTGACAAGCCGGTAGATTACCGCGCTTGGAATCTTCCATACTGAATCTCTTCAGTATGGTGTCGATGTACCTGGACTGCGAGAGTCCTAATATCCTCTTGGATCTGTCACGGTAGATCCGGATACCCAGAATGTAAGAGGCATCACCCAGGTCTTTCATGGAGAACCTGTGTGACAAGAACCCCTTGACAGATTGTAGCATAGGAATGTCATTTCCTATTAAGAGAATGTCATCCACGTATAAAACGAGGAATACTACAGTTCTCGCTACAAATCTACAATAGATGCATGGTTCATCTGGATTTTTGATAAAGCCAAATTCTTTGACCGTCTCATCAAAGCAGATGTTCCAACTCCGCGATGCCTGCTTGAGTCCATAAATGGACTTGAGCAACTTGCACACCTTTCCGCTGCTCCCACTCTGAATGAAACCCTCTGGCTGATCCATATAGACACACTCCTCTAAATGACCATTTAGAAAAGCTGTCTTTACGTCCATCTGCCAGATCTCATAATCGTGGAAAGCAGCGATGGCAAGAAGGATCCGAATGGATTTCAGCATAGCTACTGGAGAAAAGGTTTCGTCATAGTCCAAACCAGGTCGCTGACGAAAACCCTTTGCTACCAGTCTAGCTTTATAGGTCTCAACCTGTCCATCTACACCAATCTTCCTTTTGAAGATCCACTTGCATCCTACGGGTTTTACCCCGTCTGGAGCAATGTCCAACGTCCATACTTTGTTGGTGTACATGGACTCCATCTCGGTCCGCATTGCATCCAGCCATTTTACCGAGTCGACGCTCTGAATGGCTTGCTGGAAGCTAGTAGGCTCATCACAATCCAGGATGCAATCTTCTCTATCCCCGTCAATGAGAAAACCGTAGTACCTCTCGGGCGGATGAGACTGCCTACTACTTCTGCGGAGTGGCATAGGAATGTCCTGTTCTTTTGAACCCTCTGGTTCTTCTAAGCTTTCAGTAATAGCTTGCGGTTCTGGAATTTCTTCCAGTTCTATCGCGCTCCCACTTAATTCTTTTTCTATGAACTGATGTTCTAGAAAGTGGGCATGGCGAGAAACAAGGACTTTTTGTTCCTCTTCGCAATAGAAGTAATATCCCTTGGAGTTCTTCGGATATCCCACAAACTTGCACTGTACTGAGCGTGCCTCGAGCTTGTCCGCATGCTGCTTTTTTACAAAAGCTGGACATCCCCATGTCTTAATGTGATTAAGATGGGGTCTCTTCCCACACCACATTTCATATGGTGTAGTAGGCACAGTCTTAGTTGGAACTCGGTTCAAAAGGTATGCCGCTGATTCTAGCGCATATCCCCAGAACGATCGCGGTAACTCAGCGTTACTCATCATGGACCGTACCATATCCAATAGGGTCCGGTTCCGTCTCTCCGATACACCATTATGTTGCGGAGTGTATGGAGGAGTAAGCTGAGAGAGAATTCCATTCTCTTTTAAGTAGTTCAGGAATTCGGCACTTAAGTATTCTCCTCCTCGATCCGATCTTAGGATCTTGATACTTTTGCCGGTTTGCTTTTCTACTTCATTCTTATATTCCTGGAATTTTTCAAAAGCCTCGGATTTATGTTTCATTAAGAAAACATAACCGTACCTTGAAAAATCATCCGTAAAGGTAATGAAGTAAGAAAAACCGCTTCGCGCATGTGTAGACATTGGACCGCACACGTCGCTGTGTACGAGTCCCAAGAGCTCGCTCGCTCTTTCTCCGTGTCCAGAAAACGGAGCCTTTGTCATCTTTCCTTTGAGACAGGATTGACAAGTTGCATACGATTGATATTCGAACGGATCCAAATATCCTTCAGTATGTAACTTAGTCAATCTTCTCTCATTGATGTGACCCAGTCTACAATGCCATAAGAAAGTTTTATTAATTTCTGGAGACTTTCTTTTGTGTGTATTCTGGATATTGAAAACCTGTGGTTGGTTTAAAACGTAAATACCGTTGTTCAATGTACCTGACCCAATCAAAACTTGATTAAGGTGAATGTTCACTACATTACTTACAAATGCAAATTCATAACCTTCTTTAGATAATAAAGATACAGATATGATATTACAGGTTGCATTTGGTACATAATAACAACTACGCAAAACCAAAAAGTGTCCATCAGATAATCCCAGGTGATAGTCCCCCACGGCCTCTGCATCCATGCTAGCACCGTTCGCAACTCTGAGGGTCATGTCACCTGCCTTCAAAACTCTACGCTTTCTCAACGCCTGCAAAGAATTACAGATATGAGATCCTGATCCGGTATCCAATACCCAGGATGCAGAGTTTATTGATAGACAGTTTTCAATAACATACACACCTGAAGCTGAAGCTGCAACCTGCTTCAATTCCTGTGTTCTGGCCTTCCAGGCCCTGCAATCACTCTTCCAGTGTCCTTTCTTATGACAAAAGAAGCATTCCTCCTTATCCACAAGCTTCCCCGCTACCTTTGTTGCTTTACCCTTTCCCTTCGTATCCACTTTACCGACACCGCCTCTTGGTTTGGCGGGGGCTTTCTTCTTCTTGCCCTTGGCTTTCGCCCTGGACCTAGAAGAGGAAGATCCTCCTACAAACAAAGTGGATGTCTCCCTACCTTTCTGTAGGGTGCCCTCTGCGCTCCTCAGCATGTTGAGGAGCTCTGAAAGTTCAACCTCTTTTTCTTGTAGGTTGAAGTTCAGTATGAACTGGGCGTAAGTGGAAGGAAGGGACTGGAGAACTATATCCGTATATAGCTCACTCTCCAATGTGATCCCTAGGTCAGCGAGCTCCTCAATGTAGCCGATCATCTTTAGCACATGCTCGGCTACTGATGATCCGACGGCCATTCTTGTCGAAAATAACTTTTTCGAAGCTTCGTATCTCGCGATACGTGATTGCTCTCCATACAGTTCTTTTGTATGGAGCAATATGGATTCCATGTCCATATTCTCATGCCTCCTCTGATGTTCGTTGTCCATCGAGGCAAGCAGGAGGCACTTGGCCTTCGCGCTATCAATCTCCCAAGTCTTGCGGATTTCCTTATCCGCGATACTGGAAGTTGGACCAGGGACAGGGGGAGCTTTGGTGGTAAGAAGATACCCCAGCTTGTCATAGGTGATTGCAATCTTGACATTCCTGAGCCAATCTTTGTAGTTTGGCCCTGTCAATTTATTTTTATCTAACAGTAACTTAAGTCCGGTCATGTTGAATGGTCGCTGCAATTAGGAGAGAGAAAAGAAACACTTTAGCATGATGCTCTTGCAAGTTTAGAGTGGTTTTTAGTTTGTCTAAACTGGATGGCTCCCACTGTTTCTCGAATCCCTTCTCAAACCGTAAAGAAAAGGATTAGCCGGGATCATTCTCACCGTACAATACTTGCTTAACCGTTCAGCCAGGCCAGTGTCGGTACTTCGAGGGAGGTTTTCCAACGCTTTCGCGAAGTTCCTTAATTAAGTAACCTCTTTTCCCTGGGGGCGTAACCCCGCTAACACCTTTCTAGGCACCTACTAGGTTTATAGCATTGATCGTTAAGTGAGAGTTTTCTCGGGGAGTAGCATATACTCACAGTAGGATCGGGATCCAAATATCATCGCGTGACGAAACTGAAGGAATCCTACCAGAATCACCACACTCCAAATGGTATGCAAATCTAGCAAGTTTCAGTACTTATGAAACTCCCGATGTGGATTTTTGCCCCATGCTCTTATGACCTTGACTTTGGCCAAAATATCATAAGTCACATGTCAAGTTCTACCCGTCATTCTCCTGGTTAATTTGGACCCACCCGTACTTACCCTTGACTTTGGCCAAAATGGCAGCACGACTGTCCCAAATCAACGCATCTATCTATGCTGCACATGAATGCCCAAACGCTACCAATCACTATGCCTTGACTTTGGCCAAAATACACAGCTTGAATACTTTTGACCATTCATGTGGAATGACGGAGGGCTACGAATGGTTTTGGCGAAACCGTGAACGTAGTGAACTTGATATGGTCGATGGAACGAGATAGCTTTTAAAAGGAGTGGTTCAAGCTCCGCGTTTAAAAGTTTAGTTTTGAAAAGAACCGAGTGGTTTTCAAAGTGTTCCAATCGACTTTTACTTGGTTTATTTCTTGCATTAGTTCTTTTAATGCGTCCCATCATTTAATCCTACCATTGCAGAAAACAACCAAAATATGACGTACGCTTATGCCATTCGCATTCGCCACGGGGCCCCGTCATCACCCGTTAGGTTACTTAACTAACGACAGAGCGGGGGCTGGGCTAGCGCGGCTGTAAAACATAAGCAACGCCTAAATAGTTATATATATATATATATACAGCAATGATAGACATTACAGATCACAGATGAATACATTGGATATACTAGGAATCCGCAATGCGTTCGAGCCTGCAACGCAAAGCGGATTACACGGTCGCGGTGAATAGCCAATACCCCACCCAAGACCCCTACGGGTGCGGCAAGCTACCCGCCAAGCACCCGAAGCGAAGCAACCTCCCTCACCACCGTGAGTAGGCCACTCGGCACTTCGAGTACCCGGTAGTTTGTGCACCCCCTCCATGGGTCTATCCTAGGAGCAAAAAACAGTAAAAAGAATAATACAATGACGGCTACAACCCCGACCCGGTTGTGCGGCCATACAAAGAATATTATTACATCAATTTACATGTTACAAATGAATGAAAGAAAACAACGCTCATCTCACATCCAACCCCGGCCATTCACCCGCGACAATCCAATCCATTCATATCCACAAACCAACAACAACAATCACAGATCATGTATAACCCCGACTAATCGTCTTATAGCGATTAGCCGACGTTTAATACATGCAAGCATTACAGATATAACCGATGTAGTTAAAGCGTAGTGAAGTTCCGGAAAAATACGGATTTATAGGCCCACAAAAGCAAATTTTTGTTCTGGAAAATCTGGGCATATATTTTATATCCTAAAAATCCCAAAATCAACACAGTAAAACACTGCACGAAAAACGATGCAGTGACGTCATCAAACCGCGGCGCTTCCGCGGCACGAGCCTACCTCGTGCGGCGGAAGCGCGGCGGTTTGGATGATTCTCTGTCTCGTTTTTCTTGTGTGTTTTTAAAAAACCCTGAGATGATTTTACAGATATAAAGTTTTCTATTTTGAGCAGAAAAAATTTCAACAGAAACTAGGGTTTTTCAAAGTTCGGTTTTTGGATTTTTCGGTTTCGAAACTTCGCTACACTTCACTACCTAGCTAGTTTGAGTTTAGTTAGGCTCTGATACCACTGTAAGTCCACGTTGCCCACCCCGGTACTTACGGGGAGGCGGAAAACATAATAAAAAACGAATTTTTATGACTTAGGCAACATGGACCAAGCTTGTGAGGATCTTTGCTAAACTAAAACTTGCTAACCCTAACTACAAAGTAGCTAAGTGATGGAAAGGTTATACCTTTGGTCTTTAGTCCTTCTCTCCTTGCTCGTCGGAACGGTAGAAAGGGCTCACCTTGCTAGTCTCCTTCCGTCAAAGAACGATCCACTTGAAAGCCACCACCTTTAGCTTCAACTCCAAGCTAGGAGTAACTAGAGTTCAAGAAATGCTAAGACTTGAACCCTAGAAGTGAGTAGAGAAGATCAAGTGAGGGTTTTTCTCAAGCTTTTTGTTTCTCAACACATGAGAGGGAGAGAGCTTGAGGGAGAGGATGAACAAGAGAGAGAAAAGATATGATAGAATGATAAATTAGTGAGCCATTCTCACTAATATGTGTGAGTTATTTTAATTGTATAATTAGCTTGAAAATTGTCATGGTAAATCATGAGGTGACCATTATCATTTCATTATTAATGCTAATTGCAAGAATCAAAGAGCATCTTCCAAATGAAATGATCATGGTCAAATTGTCAACTTGGTCAACAAGTCAACAAAGTCAAAGTATCAACAACAACAACCATGCACAATAATTAAGCTAATTATCAATTAACAATAATACACACAAAAACAATAGGGTTAATAAAATGACAAAAGTCATTAACCCTAAACAAGGTCCTCTCCCTCAATCTCAAGCAACTGTGCATACGCACCCGCATTCGTGATCCGAGGAACACGAACACAATGAGAAAAACCAATCTCAAATCATATACTAGGATCCGGCTTAAACCAAAGCCCGCTAGTATAAACTGTCCGGACAGCAACCGTGCACAAGTGCGCGGATGCGAACGAACCCTGTCGCAAGACCATGCGACCTCTACTCGTTTTGCCTAAAGGCGAATAGCTCTCTGTGTGGGACTCTAAAGACTCGACACTACGCTGGCAGTGGGTTTAACCACAGACCGCAAGCGGCACTAGCTGTACGTAGCGGTCCCCAGGTAGATGTCGATAAGAAGACTGACGAGGTGAACCCCATCTGCACTCCTACTGAGCCTGTATGTGACAATCTCCGTACAGTCCGGTCTGTTCGTCTGATACATCGCATGGCGGGCCTAGGGGGGCGGTGAACGTCAGTCCCCTAATAGCGGTACAAGTCGTGTCGGAGTGTAGCCCAGAACACCCTGAGATAACACTGGAAACCTACCAGTATATCTCGCTTGCCCTGGCCAGGGACTACTCGTGTAATGGCTCTCCTAGACACAGCGCGATGTCAACCCCCAATACCGGGAGAGACGAATCCTGTCTAACCGTCACTGCCTCCAAGTGCTTCGGGACTGCACCCAAAAACTACCTGTTTGCACGACTCCTCTGAGCCGTGGTAGGGTAGTAATCAAAGTGCAGTGGGAACACACTCGAGGCGAAGTGACAGTGTCAAGTCAGCGGACTAAGCTGTACTCATGTCACCTGGGAACTGATAACTGACGATAGGTATATTACCAACCAACAGTTCCCGACGAGTCCTGTCCAGTGTACTCGTAACCTAACGAGCACCCGCATACTATCCCAAGTACGACGTACTAACGGCTGTGGGACAGACCGTCTCCCACACTGGGATGAGAAGCGCATACGCTAGTCTACTCCGGAGTATCGATGCCCTGTCTCGATAGTCCAACGACCAGGGACCAGTATAAGGATGTGCTTATAGATTACCCAGCTCCCACGAGTGCGAGCGCCATCACAACGCTGGTAATCAAGCAAAGATCCTAAGGGCTCTACTAATATGTATACCTGCAATATGCTAAAAGAAACACATGCACATATTAAAGCAGAGACAAACCAAGTAGCATACTACCATTTCGAGCAAGATTGTATATACAACTGTGAATATCCCAAGCTTCCATTAAGTAATATACAAACTAGTATGATACAGTAATGGCCTCTAGGGCATATACACTAACACGATGGACCGAAACGTCCTTAAACTAATAACGGACCGAAACGTCCTTAAACTAACAATGAACCACTATGTCCTAAAACTGGCTGTTGACCGAGATGTCGATAAACTACGGTGGATTGCAGCATCTCAAAGCCGATACAAAAAATATATAAAAAAAAGGAAAAAAAACTATAATGAAATAAAAAACGGTATGTCCATAAGCGAAATGGGCACGGATGAAAACCTGAAAGGGCTCCGTGAGTAAAAACAGCAGGGCTACCGGCGAGTGTTTGTGAAAACCCGAAAGGGCGCAACCTCGTTAAAGGGCACTTGCAGGGTCCTCACGACCTTGTAAGGAGAAACCACCCGCGTGAGATCCTTACGACTCAAAAGGGAGCAACACACTTAGGAGTCCTCACGATTCCTAAGGAGAAATTACACTTGCGAGATCCTCACGACTCGTAAGGAGAACTCTCTTATGGGACCCTCACGGCTCATAATACTTGAAAGTATTAAGTTACAGAGACCTGAACCTGTTCTTAAGCAACCCCCACAAACTTCTATATTGCCCTACAAGTGGCTGAATATTGACCCTTGTATACAATCCATGGGCATGAATAAACATTTCCCTAACCAAGTCTCATCCGTGACTAGGGATATGTTCATATGGCGAACAAGCCTTGTAAGTTCTCTCGACTTATAAGGAGAAAACCCTTTTGTACAATCCTTAAGACTTGCAAGAGGACATGCACTTAGGAATCCTCACGATTCCCACGGAGAAAACACACCTGCAAGATCCTCACGACTTGTAGGGAGAAATACCTTTGTGAGACCCTTACGGCTCATGAAGTCAAAAGCCTTAGTCGACAGGACCTTTAACCCTGTTTACTAAGACACCTTTGTTCAACATC
Organism: Agapanthus africanus; assembly: GCA_030015575.1. Lineage (NCBI taxonomy): Eukaryota > Viridiplantae > Streptophyta > Magnoliopsida > Asparagales > Amaryllidaceae > Agapanthus > Agapanthus africanus. The sequence goes on along the minus strand of JASDDO010000010.1, from coordinate 278,405,476 downwards.
GACAGAGGCAAATGATGATTCGCTCCTGACAACATCCTAGTTGTAGCGGTGCTGATGCTGAAATCGGTGTCTAAAATCCAAGCTTGCAGTGAAAAGGCTAGCGAGCCACACATGCATACGAAATAGCCGAAATGATGGGGAAACTTGCAATAAAAAGCAGCAAGTAAAAATGTATACATGAAAAATAGCCGAAATGATTGGGCAACTCGCAATAAAGCAGTGAGTAAAAATAAAATAAATAGCCGAAATGATTGGGCACCGCGAAAAATAGCCGAAATGATTGGGCAATCGCGACGTTCGCGATATAAAAGCTGAAATGATAGAGCATCGCGGAAAAAGAAATAAAACAAAAATGAAATTTATGCCCTACAGGTGATGTTACATCTATCCCTGTATACAATCTAGGGGCGCAAACAAAGAAGAGATCATACTCCTCCTCGCCTAGGTTTCATCAGAAGAAGAGGCCAAATCTGGATGAGTCACAGATAGCCTAGAGATCATCTCGACGTTCGTCTCATTGCAGCGGACAAAACATCAAGCAAAGAGGAACAGCGGCAACGCCCAGTTCCATGACTCGACGATGTACTCCCACTAAGAGTCGAATCCCAACTCCGTAAAATGCGGATACAATGAACAAAATTCCTGGTTACGTGGAATGCGGATAACGTCACTCTTTGACCCCGTGGAAAACGTCCAGAGTTGAGCCTGGTCCTCGCAGAACACGGCAGTGAACCCGTGGGAAGCATACAGAGCAAAATTACTGGTCACGTGGAACGCGGATAACGTCACTCTTTGACCCCGTGGAAAACGTCCAGAGCGGATCCTGGTTCTCGCAGAGCACGGCAGTGAACCCGTGTGAAGCATCCAGAGCGGAGCCTAGTCCTCGCCGAACACGGCAGTGAACCCGTGTGAAGCATCTAGTGCAAAATTCCTGGTCACGTGGAATGCGGATAACGTCACTCTTTGACCCCGTGGAAAACTTCCAGAGCGGATCCTGGTCCTCGCATAGAACGGCAGTGAACCCGTGTGAAGCATCCAGAGCGGAGCCTAGTCCTCGCCAAGCACGGCAGTGAACCCGTGTGAAGCATGTAGTGCAAAATTCCTGGTTACGTGGAACGCGGATAACGTCATTCTTTGACCCCGTAGAAAACGTCCAGAGCGGAGCCTAGTCCTCACCGAACACGGCAGTGAACCCGTGTGAAGCATCTAGTGCAAAAGTCCTGGTTACGTGGAACGCGGATAACGTTACTCTTTGACCCCGTGGAAAACGTCCAGAGCGGAGCCTGGTCCTCGCAGAACACGGCAGTGAACCCGTGGGAAGCATCCAGAGCAAAATTCCTGGTCACGTGGAACGCGGATAACGTCACTCTTTGACCCCGTGGAAAATGTCCAGAGCGGATCCTGGTCCTCGCAGAGCACGGTAGTGAACCCGTGTGAAGCATCCAGAGCGGAGCCTAGTCCTCGCCGAACACGGCAGTGAACCCGTGTGAAGCATCTAGTGCAAAATTCCTGGTCACGTGGAACGCGGATAATGTCACTCTTTGACCCCGTGGAAAACGTCCAGAGCGGATCCTGGTCCTCGCAGAGCACGGCAGTGAACCCGTGTGAAGCACCCAGAGCGGAGCCTAGTCTTCGCCGAACACGGCAGTGAACCCGTGTGAAGCATCTAGTGCAAAATTCCTGGTCACGTGGAGCGCGGATAACGTCACTCTTTGACACCGCGGAAAACGTCCAGAGCGGAGCCTGGTCCTCGCCGAACACGGCAGTGAACCCGTGTGAAGCATCCAGAGCAAACACTGGACTGTGGAGTCCTTAAAATCCATGGACTATGATGTCCTTAACCTCGACCGTAATGTCTTAAAACTAACGATCAACCATGATGATTCTAGACTGATTTTACCTTGGTTAAAGGGTACAGCTCTTCACTCCTTTGATATTTGGCCTTGTAATTCCTCAACGTCTTCAAAGAGGTGACGGGTCCCAGTAACCACGCGTTCATGGACTGTAGAGTCCTTAAATCCACGGACTATGACGTCCTTAACCTTGACCATGATGTCTTAAAACTAACATCGGACTATGGAGTCCTTAAATCCACGGACTATGACGTCCTTAACCCTGACCGAGATGTCTCAAAACTAACATCGGACTGTGGAGTCCTTAAATCCACAGATTATGACGTCCTTAACCCTGACCGTGATGTCTTAAAACTAACATTGGACTGTGGAGTCCTTAAATCCATGGACTATGACGTCCTTAACATTGACCATGATGTCTTAAAACTAACATCGAACTGTGGAGTCCTTAAATACATGGACTATAACGTCCTTAACCTTGATCGAGATGTCTCAAAACTAACATCGGACTTTGGAGTCCTTAAATCCACGGACTATGACGTCCTTAACCTTGACCGTGATGTCTTAAAACTAACATTGTACTGTGGAGTCCTTAAATCCACGGACTATAACATCATTAACCTTGACCGAGATGTCTCAAAACTAACATCGGACTGTGGAGTCCTTAAATCCACGGACTATGACGTCCTTAACCTTGACCGTGATGTCTTAAAACTAACATCGGACTGTGGAGTCCTTAAATCCATGGACTATGAGGTCCTTAACCTTGACCGAGATGTCTTAAAACTAACATCGAACTGTGGAGTCCTTAATTCCACGGACTATGACGTCCTTAACCTTGACCGTGATGTCTTAAAACTAACATCGGACTGTGGAGTCCTTAAATCCACGGACTATGAGGTCCTTAACCTTGACCGTGATGTCTTAAAACTAACATCGGACTGTGGAGTCCTCAAATCCATGGACTATGTCGTCCTTAACCTTGACCGTGATGTCTTAAAACGAACGCTGGACTGTGGAGTCCTTAAACCCACGGACTATAAGGTCCTTAACCTTGACCTTGATGTCTTTAAACTACGGTACCCTGGAGAACATCCCAAAGCAACCCCTGACCCCGTGGAATACGGATAAGGGTGACCGCACCCAGCACTTGCGGGTCCTCACGATCTGCAAGGAAGAAAAATCTCTTGTGAGATCCTTACGACTCCCAAGGGAAAACCCGCTTAAGTATCCTCACGATTCTTAAGAAAAACTTACACCTACGGGATCCTTTCGACCTGTAGGGAGAAAAACTCTTTATGAGACCCTCACGGCTCATAAAGCTCAAAAGTCTTAAGAGGCAGATCTTAACCCTGAATCCTAAGCCATCGCTGCCCTGCAAGAAGACCTAGATAAATTGTCCGCAGAACACATTCAAAGGGACACACCATTGAGAAGAAAAATATGTCTTTTATTCATAAACCAAAATGGATACAAAGTACAATCCGTGAAAGAACAAAAAAATATATTCTCTCATTCAGGAGTATGTACAAAAGAAGGAAAAAAAGGGATATATAATTCTTCAGGCCGGCGGGCAATTTAGCAGCTTGGTTAGCTCATCCCTCTTTCGCCGGGCCATGCCTTCGTGATTCAGTATCGCCAGAAAACGGGCCTCTGCCTGAGCCTGCTGGGCCTGATATAAGACAAGCCGACCTTCGAGCTCTTTCTCGGTAGCTTTGTGGGCCTCGACTCTTTCGCGAGTAAACTCTGCGGCCTTGTCGATGGCCACTACTTCCTTGATGGCCTCTTGAAGCACTCACCAGAGTTCATACGCTTTGTTGGCATTGGCGGTAAGATTAGCTTGAAGCTCGTTCAGCGCCTTAGAAGCCAGCTCCCTCTCCGAGAATTTGCGGCCGAGCTTCTTCTCGCACGACACCATGTTCGCCACACACCGCTCAATCAAACCCCGCAAGCCCACTTTCACAGCCACAGCCTCCGAGGAAAGACGGGTACACTCAAGCACGTGCAGACAAGCCTCCACCTGACGGCAAAACTCAACCCAGAGTTGCACCACGGCCTCGCTATGATAGATAGAAAGAAAGGGAAGAGAACCGTTAGCTTCAGCAGCAAACGCTTCGGCTGTGATTACACTGCCCGCACGAAGCTCCTCGATCAGGGATGACAAGGAGTCAAGGCTTAATTTCGCCAGACGGTCTGAGGCTCGCAAAGCATAAGGACCAGGCGGCATGGCGATGCGCGACTCCAGCATTGTGAGAACTGGCAGGGCTGTACAGATTTATAAAAGATCAGTGAAACTCTTATGCAAAGGAACAAGTGGGACCATATTGAGACGTCACTTACTCACAGTCATGCAAGAAGGAGCTGAAGGCTCCCCTGGACCCTCGAGAATCTCAACCTCGTCATCGGCCTCCAGAACTGTAAAGGACGTCAATGTCATTACGCAAAATAGCGACAATGCTATAATAAAAAATGGCGAACGACGTTAACCTTGCCCAGGGGAAAGGACGATGCGCTGAGGGGAGATCGCCTGCGGAGCCGCCATCTCCAATAGACACTGAAACGATTGCCGGGGAGACAAATCAGCGATAGAAGCCGCCAGCCTGCGCAATTCTGGGAAAGCAAAAGAGTTTAGACGACAGAGAAAATTGCTAATTTAAAATGTTGAAGGTTACCTTCAACGCTCCTCCCATTGTGAGTCGGGGGGATGGCAGCTTCAACAGCCTCCGCCGTGATCTCCGGCTACAGCAAAGGGAGAGTAGTTCCGGCTACCTCTCCTCCAGCCTCTGGGCCACCCACAGGGAGAATCGGTGGGACGGCAACCCTCAAAGGAGCCTCTTCCAAAGGAATAAGCGCTCCGTGATCAACAACCGCCACAGGAGGCTCTATCGTGAGAAGCGCAGCGTCATCAACCCCCTCCACATCGAGCAATGCTTCATTTGGGACGTCAACAGGCTTTATCTTCCGCAAGCCCGTAGGGACCTCCCCTATCGCTGAAGACTCTGCACAATTCACGCAAGAATAATGATACATGCAGGGATAAACAATCTGAAATACTACAAAAAAAAGTATAGGAACATACCAATGCGTAGGGAAGCCTTCAATATGGCTTCTTCTAGCCGATGCTCCTTCTCAAGGAGGTGTGCTCGCCGGGGTTCAAGGGTGGACTCATGGCCGCCCGTCCACAAGGAAAGCGCATCCGTGGCATCCTCCGAAGCAGCTCTCTTAAGGGCCCTTTCTCCCCATTCTTCCAAAGGGCCAATGAACCGCTGCCGTATCCACGAAGGATCTTCATAGAAGATGACGGCGGGATAAGGCCTCTTCGGGATCCTTACCTTCTCAGCTTCAAGCTGCGAGCGTCTTATAGCCTCAGCCAATTGTGCGGCTTCCTCAGCAGATGAACCTGGGAAAAGAAGACCGTCGTCCGGCGATGTCATGGATATGGGTTCGTATTGAACGATAGGTTCGGATCCTTTTGAAAGATCGCGTAGACGGGTGACCGTTTTCTTCCTCCTTTTTGGCCCGGAACTGATGCCAGAAGGTGCTCGCTTCTTTTCCCGGGGAGCCTTGGCACGACGCCGACCCACCTCACCTTCAACACCCTCATTTGGCGGTGCAACCGAGGATGACACCGCCATTGTCGACGCCGCGGGTGGTGGTGCTGCAACCGGAGCCCGATTAGCTCGCGATCGAGTGCCCAAAGGCATGCCGACTGTTGGGGTAAGGTCTACTCCCGACTCTCCCGGGATAAGCGCAACACCGGTGTCCCTTAGGGGAAAGCGGACCGGGGCGCATGGTCGCAACGTAGCTCCTGTGGCCAGAACCTGAATAGGAGCACCATGTCCAAGGAGCATCCTTCTCTCCTCCACAATAATCGGGTTGACCTGATGAAGGTACCGGCCCGTAAACGACCCCACGCACCGGGGAAGATGGTCAGCTTCAGGGACCATGAAGTGGGAGCCGATGTTCAACCTCACGAAATGATGAGCGGCATCGTGAACAGCATCAAGTGAAGGGACCAGCGCAACTATGAAAGCCTCAAAAGGAACACCTGGTCGTATCCAAGCTGCCGGGCGAAGCGATGCGGGTTGTACCACATGAAAAGAGCCGCACTGTCCTGGCGAAATACCAAATAGCCTGGTCTAATTGCATACAAGTGCGCGTCCTCCTGGGGCCTCAAAGAAGGTACGTTTTCTTTTAACCGGTCCCAGAGTTGTTGAAACTGGACCTGAGGGAGAAGATAAAACCCGGTCGGTAAACACCAATCCGCCGGCAGTAGCATAAGGGGCAATCAATGCCCGAATGGCCCCAAATTGAGTTGGATCGGAGGCGGAAGCATTCACCAATCGCATAAGTCACGGGAGGGTGTAGGCGTCGTAAAATGCGGGCCTCTGATGCATAGCGAAAGCACCCAACACGTGCATTTCGATCCAAGAAGTGAAGTAATGAAGCGAAAAGGTTACTACATCTACGCCAGGAGTAGAGGTATTAGCCACAGAGCCCAACCCATGATAAAGATGCGCCAAAGACGGGATGCCGATAGCCAGCCGTGTCCCCTCAGCTATACGATGGGCCGAATAGATAACCGAGACTCTTATAAAGCGGCGATGCATGGGGATAACGAACCAGCTGAGCCAGACGCTGACAAAGCCCACGAAGAACGTCTCCTCATCCATGCCGGGAGCTGCAATGGATTCGAAAGACACCGGCAACATATTGGGGATGTAATACTGTGGTAAATCCGATTCCTGGGTCGGTAGCGTCTTCGGGCCAAACCCGAAGGGGTCATTAATATGCGCAATCTTCAGAGCCGTCTTCGACAGGACATCCTCATGAAGGAAGCAAGCGATGAAGCTCTTAAAAGTGACGCCTTGCTCCTCAGATTCCGTGAACAGCCGGTCAAAAATACCCAGCGCCTTGATCAAACTTGAAGGCGTGTGGCGAATGGTGTTCTCACTAGACAAGCCGTCGGTAATTGCGGGCTCGGGCTCAAAAACATACTCATCAGGAGGCAGCAGCTCCTCATACAGTGTACCTCTGATTGGCAGCCTCGAGATCTCGCGAAATTCTTCCAGAGAGATCGAAATCTTGAGGTCCCCTGAAAGAAAAGTGTTGGTGGGGAGATTCCACTGGTTCAAGAACGCCTTAACCCACCAGACATGCGGGGATTGGTAGTGGAAGAGCGACGCATACATCGCCTGGTAAAGCCCGACCTTCTGCAGCCGTGCGCAATGGGCGAACAGGATGTAACGAGCTCAGAGGAGGTAGCCCGTAGGGGGTGAGCCCTATCTTGTAGATTTGTCCCCATGGTTGGGCCTCACCCTGACAAATACACCGCCCCAGAATATATATAGTTGGGATCAGATGATTCGGGATACCCGTCATCGAAGGCTCGAGCCGCCCCATCGGAGTCCAATTCAGCATCTCCACAGCAAAGACTGTCCTTGGTGGGTCCATTGGCAGAAACGGAAAGGTAGGCTCCGTTGGTACTTCACAAAGAAAGCTTCGACGTCCCCGGATAATATGACCGTACCAAGTCCCCCACAAAAGCATGTTGGTGCAGGTCGGGTCATGGGCCTTGATCATCGCCATCACTTCATCATCATATGGTGATTGGGGATAGGCGGCCTCCGAGCGAGCAAAAGGGAAATACGGAACAGACGTCATCGCACCTGCAATAAAATAAAGGGAAACTGTTAAGGCAAAACCAGCAGTGATTATAGATATATATATACAAGGGAAAAGAAAGCGACAGCAGACTCTTTTTATGGGACCATTGGCTACAAAACACATGGGACCCACAGAATCTGGTTAACGGGTCGTTAATAATGAGGCCAAGCAATTATGATGAGACAAAGGGAATATTCTCATTAAATAGGCAGTTGGTTTCAAGTGACCTTATACACTCCCCTAAAAGACAAATCCATCTTGGGCTCTGTGATGAATCAAACAGAATCAAGGGAATTAAATTCCCAAAGACCAACAGTGCAAAGTGTTTTTCGATTGTGAAGAAGATGACTCAAGGCATGAAAACCCATGAAGTTATCTAGGAAGAACTTAGTTCTTCAGAGGAATTAAATTCCTTTTTGAAAAAGGGAATTAAATTCCCAGAAATTTTGTTTCAGAGCCAGAGCTCCTTGGGATGGAATTAAATTCCATGGAAAACAATCGACATTATCATCTCCTTTAAAGATTAGAAAGCCCTAAGAGATCTACAGTTTGAAGATTAGATGGTTTTCTGTTCTTGTGGAAGAACTTGAAGAAAAAATGGGTTCATGTTAAAAGGGTGAAACCCTTGATGTGGATTTAAAATCCATAGAGTTTTTTTAAAATGAAGGTTCTTCGATCGTTCAACATCATTAACTGAAAGGAAGATTCTTTCCTGAACAGAGTTAAACTCTGAAAAAATTTCAAGGCAGAGAACTAAGCTCTGGAAAAAGAGAATTAAATTCTCAAAAGAAGAAAAGTTCTCAAAGGAGGAAGATGAGCAAAGTGGAGGCTCTTCTGAAAGGACATGGGCATTTATAGGATGAGATGGAAAACGTTTCATCTACCCTACTCCCAAGACAGATCCGACGGTCACAAAAGTGACAGCGTTGCACTCACGTGCAGACATGTGAGAACAACGTTGTGGGGGCATTTGTTCCCTAATTAAAATCAGGAAAAGATTCAGAAGAGGCATCACGTGCTCACATGTGACCAGTGGTCACGTGTTGGCACGTGATGGTTAAGTTGCGGCACAGAGCATATTTGTTCTCTGATTAAAATTCATGAAGAAGCTTCAGAGGAAGCATCACGTGCTAGCACGTAACCAGTGGTCACGTGTTGGCACGTGAAGTTTAAAGCAGCGACACAAAGCACATTCATCCCCTGATTAAAAATCAAGAAAAAGCATCAGAAGAGGCATCACATGCTCACACGTGACCAGTGGTCACATGTTGGCACGTGATGGCTAAGCAGCGGCCAAAGAACAGAGCGCAGAAGAAGAGAAGCCCATTCCAGGGGTCACGTGCATACACGTGACCAGGGGTCGCGTGCCTACACGTGACCAGAGGTCACGTGGCCACACGTGACCGGCTTTAAAAGCCTTATTCTTTAACAGAATCAAATTCTGAAGAAAGATCCTTCAAATCTTTCCAAAATGAAAAAGGATTATCTGAAACCGTTGGATTACAAATCTAAAGGTGATTAAATATCACCAATTTATGGAAAAATCATGGACTTGGAAAGATTTCCCCCTAAATCTAACCGAAATAACAAAGAGATATCTTTGGATTTAAAATCCAATGGTGAATAAAATTCACCTAATAATCTAAAGGCCCAGATTAATGATAAACATAAATCAAATCTCTCAATGAACAAATCAAATCTTTCAATGAGAGATTTACAAAACAGATTAATTCTCTTCCTTCTCCTATAAATAGGAGCCATGAAAAGAAAAGAAAAAACCTTCTAGGAGATATACAGAGAGAGAGATATTGAGTCTTGGAATCTTGAAAATTCACAAGGAAGAATTTTATTCTCTGTAAAAGAAAAAACCTTAGGTAAGAAAAGGAAAGGGAAGCTTCAAAGGAGAATTTAATTCTCAAAAGAGTTTAACTCTTATATAAAGAAAAGAACTTAGTTCTTTCTCTGGTTGAGGATCTGCAAAGTGCACATCTCCCCATGAATTGAGAATTTAATTCTCATTGGGTTGAGATGCTGCCATGCAGATCTAAAACATAGAGGAGGAACTGAGTTTTAAGAATTTAATTCTCATAGAATTATAGGAATTCAATTCCTTTGAGATAAAATTAGGGTTTAACCCTATGTTATAGGAATTTAATTCCTTCAAAATGAACAGAACCAGGGTCTAACCCTAATCGAGAACTTAATTCTCTCAAACTCACTGGAATTTAATTCCTCTAAAGTTTATTTTTAGGGTTTGACCCTATGAAGAATTTAATTCTTAAAATATGAACAAATCTGTAAAACATGCAAAGAACCAGAGTCATGTCCTACCACGTGACCCCTGCAAAGATCCACAGAAAAGAACATTGAGGCAATGCCTCACGTGCCCTACGTGACCCCTGAAGCACACAGAGAAAAAGGCAAAAGAAACAGAAAAGAGCTCTAGGGTGCCCTCACGTGCTACAACGTGACCCCTAGTGAGCATTATAACAGACAGAGCGTGGGTTTCCATCACGTGATGGCCGTCAGAATTAAAGGGTTAAACACTAATCCGCTGACTAAAATAAAGGGAAGCAGGGCGCTCTCACGTGCTACCACGTGACCCCTCTTGCCTTAGTGTTTAACACTAAATTGAAACCTCTGTATCCAGTATTTAACACTGATTCGCCTTAGTGTTTAACACTAATTTTGAAAACCCTATTTGCAGTGTTTAGCACTGATTTTCGTAGTGATTAACACTAATTTGAAAACTCTGTTTCCAGTGTTTAACACTGATTTGCTTTAGTGTTTAACACTAATTTGAAATCTCTGTTTGCAGTGTTTAACAATGATTTGCTTTAGTGTTTAACACTAATTTGAAAGCCCTGTTGCTAGTGTTCAACACTGATTATCTTTTAGTGTTTAACCCTAACTTGTTAATCTTATTTCTAGTGTTCAACACTGTTGGTCTCTAGTGTTTAACACTAGCTTTAGCCCAATTGGCTAAGTTTCCAGAGGCAAAGCCTCTCCTTCAATGAACCAACAGAGGGCCAATATCCCAAACATGATTGGACTTAGCCCAAGCTGGCCATAAGTCCTCAATTCAAACTTAACTGGGCCAATTGGCTCATAATATAAAAATTGATCTTAGTTTCCAAATTGGACTACAGATCACTTAATCTACCTTGGTTTAAGGGTACATCTCTTCACTCCTTTGTTACTTGGCGTTGTAAATCCTCAACGTCTTCGAAGAGGTGACGGGTCCCGATGACCACACATTGATACGGATTGTGGGGTCCATAAGCTCACGGACTATGAGGTCCTTAATCTTGACCGGGATGTCTTAAAACTAACGCCGGACTGTGGAGTCCTTAAATCCTCGGACTATGAGGTCCTTAACCTTGACCGGAATGTCTTAAAACTAACAACAGACTATGAGGTCCTTAACCTTGACCGTGATGTCTTAAAACTAACGCCGGACTGTGGAGTCCTTAAATCCTCGGACTATGAGGTCCTTAACCTTGACCGGAATGTCTTAAAACTAACAACGGACTATGAGGTCCTTAACCTTGACCGTGATGTCTTAAAACTAACGCCGGACTGTGGGGTCTTTAAACCCTCGGACTATGACGTCCTTAACCTTGACCGGAATGTCTTAAAACTAACAACGGACTATGACATCCTTAACCTTGACCGTGATGTCTTAAAACTAACATCGGACTATGGAGTCCTTAAATCCACGGACTACGAGGTCCTCAACCTTGACCGCAATGTCTTAAAACTAATATTGGACCGCAATGTTCTTAAACTACCTATTGACCGCAATGTCATTAAACTAAACAACAGGGCTCCCCTAATTGCTCTCTTGTTGGATCTAAACGATCCCGTTAAGTTGATCTTAGTCTAAAACAAGACTAACGTATCCTTAACAAACGTTTAAGTCGATCTTAGTCTCAAACGAGGCTAACGTATCCTTAAACCCAAACCCCCAAACCCAAATCTAAGATAATACGGATTTGGACTAATCCACGCCCTACGGGTGACGACATAACTCAGTCTCCGTATACGATCCACGGGAAACCAAACACAAGTCAAACACACACGGCACGAAGCGACCATATGGAGAAGGAGAAAGTTGTTACCCCAATGCGGTAGCGTAATTAACTGTAGGGGCTTGCGCCTGCAGGGAAGAGCGTCCCCACAATCAAAAACCCCTCAAGCGAGGGGGAATCTGACGAAGTCTGCTACAACGGACGCATCCGTTTAAACCTTCGATACATGGTGCCTTTAATCAACTTGGCATCTTCGGAGAGGTAGACGGATAGCACCAATTAGCATCTGCCCTGAATTTCAGGCAAGACATCCGTCGCGCCGTCTTTCGGAGGGGAACAACGCTTAACTACGGAGTTCTGATAGGATCGGGTGCTTTAGTGCTGGTATGGTCGCATCCGCAAGTTCTGGGTCGATAAACTCTTTTATTCTCTCCCGGGCCGCGACGGATTCTGCATACTCTTCATTCGTTGTCTGCCGGTTTCTCCCCTTTTTCTAAGTCAGATTCAGCGGCAATAAACGTTGCGCCGGATATATCGAAAACTTAAGACTTTTTCCTTGCTCGCCCGTGGATAATTTCAGATTCAGCCCAAGATGCGTTCTGTTTTTACCGCCGACCGTCCCAAAACCCGGCCGGGCTTGGGGGAGCATTCGCCCGTTGAACCGAATGCCCACAACGGATTATTCTGCTTTCACAGTCGCGCGTCCTCAGACGGAAAGAGAGAAGGAGGCCGGTGGAAAAAAAAATAAAAAGGGGATGCAACACGAGGACTTCCCAGGAGGTCACCCATCCTAGCACTACTTTCGCCCAAGCAGGTTTAACTGCGGAGTTCTGATGGGATCCGGAGTTTTAGTGCTGGTATGGTCGCATCCGCAAGTTCTGGGTCTCCAAACTCTTTTATTCTCACCCGGGCTGCGACGTATTCTGCATACTCTTCATTCGTTGTCTATCGGTTTCTCTCCTTTTTCTAAGTCAGATTCAGCCGCAATAAACGTTGCGCTGGATATAACAAAAACCTAAGCCTTTTTCCTTGCCCGCCCGTGGATAATTTCATATCCAGCCCAAGATGCGTTCTGTTCTTACCGCCGACCGTCCCAAAACCCGGCCGGGCTTGGGGAGGCGTTCGACCGTTGAACCGAACGCCCGCAACGGATTATTCTTCTTTCACAGCCGCACGTCCCAAGATGGAAAGAGAGAAGGAGGCCGGTGGAAAAAAATAAAAAAAATAAAAAGGGGATGCAACACGAGGACTTCCCAGGAGGTCACCCATCCTAGTACTACTCTCTCCCTAGCGCGCTTCACTGCGGAGTTCTGGTGGGATCCGGTGCTTTAGTGCTGGTATGGTCGCATACCCAAGTTCTGGGTCGTCAAACTCTTTTATTCTCTCCCGGGCCGCGACGGATTCTGCATACACTTCATTCGTTGTCTGCCGGTTTCTCTCCTTTTTCTAAGTCAGATTCAGCCGCAATAAACGTTGCGCTGGATATATCGAAAACCTAAGCCTTTTTCCTTGCCCGCCAGTGGACAATTTCAGATTCAGCCCAAGATGCGTTCTGTTTTTACTGCCGACCGTCCCAAAACCAGGCCGGGCTTAGGGGGCGTTCGACCGTTGAAATGAATGTCCGCAACGGATTTTTCTGCTTTCACAGCTACGCGTCCCCAGACGGAAAGAGAGAAGGAGGCCGGTGGAAAAAAATAAAAAAATAGAATGGGGATGCAACACGAGGACTTCCCTGGAGGTCACCCATCCTAGTACTACTCTCGCCCAAGCATGCTTAACTGCGGAGTTCTGATGGGATCCGGTGCTTTAGTGCTAATATGGTCACATCCGCAAGTTTTGGGTCGCCAAACTCTTTTATTCTCTCCCGGGCCACGACGGATTCTGCGTACTCTTCATTCGTTGTCTACCGGTTTCTCTCCTTTTTCTAATTCAGATTCAGCCGCGATAAACGTTGCGCTGGATATATCGAAAACCTAAGCCTTTTTCCTTGCCCGCCCGTGGATAATTTCATATTCGGCCTAAGATGCGTTCTGTTTTTACCGCCGACCGTCCCAAAACCCGGCCGGGCTTGGGCGGGCGTTCGCCCGTTGAACCGAATGCTCGCAACGGATTATTCTGCTTTTACTGCTGCGCGTCCCCATACGGAAAGAGAGAAGGAGGCCGGTAGAAAAAAAGGGGATGCAACACGAGAACTTCCCAGGAGGTCACCCATCCTAGTACTACTCTCTCCCAAGCACGCTTAACTGCGGAGTTCTGATAGGATCCGGTGCTTTAGTGCTGGTATGGCCGCATCTGCAAGTTCTGGGTCGCCAAACTCCTTTATTCTCTCCCGGGCCACGACGGATTCTGCATACTCTTCATTCATTGTCTGACAGTTTCTCTCCTTTTTCTAAGTCAGATTCAGCCGCAATAAACGTTGCGCCTGATATATCGAAAATCTTAGACTTTTTCCTTGCCCGCCCGTGGATAATTTCAGATTCAACCCAAGATGCGTTCTGTTTTTACCGCCGACCGTCCCAAAACCCGGCCGGGCTTGGGGGGCGTTCGCCCGTTGAACCGAATTCCCGCAACGGAATAATCTGCTTTCACAGCCGCTCATCCATAGACGGAAAGAGTGAAGGAGGCCAGGGGAAAAAATTAAAAAAATAAAAAGGGGATGAAACATGAGGACTTCCCCGGAGGCCACCCATCCTAGTACTACTCTCACCCAAGCACGCTTAATTGCGGAGTTCTGATGGGATTCGGTGCTTTAGTGCTGGTATGGTCGCATCCGCAATTTCTGGGTCGCCAGACTCATTTATTCTCTCCCAGGCGCGACGGATTCTGCATACACTTCATTCGTTGTCTGCCGGTTTCTCTCCATTTTCTAAGTCAGATTCAGCCGCAATAAACGTTGCGCTGGATATATCGAAAACCTAAGCCTTTTTCCTTGCACGCCCGTGGATAATTTCAGATTCAACCTAAGATACGTTCTGTTTTTACCGTCGACCGTCCCAAAACCCGGCCGGGCTTGGGGGGCGTTCGACCGTTGAACCGAATGCCCGCAACGGATTATTCTGCTTTCACAGCTGCGCGTCCCCAGACGGAAAGAGAGAAGGAGGCCGGTGGGAAAAAAATTAAAAAGGGGATGGAACACGAGGACTTCCCAGGAGGTCACCCTTCCTAGTACTACTCTCTCCCAAGCACGCTTAGCTTCGGAGTTCTGATGGGATCCGGTTCTTTAGTGCTGGTATGGTCGCATCCGCAAGTTCTGGGTCGCCAAATTCTTTTGTTCTCTCCCGGGCCGCGACGGATTATGCATACTCTTCATTCGTTGTCTGTCGGTTTATCTCTTTTTTCTAAGTCAGATTCAGCCGCAATAAAAGTTGCGTTGGATATATCGAAAACCTAAGCATTTTTCCTTGCCCGCCCGTGGATAATTTCAGATTCAGCCCAAGATGCGTTCTGTTTTTACCGCCGACCGTCCCAAAACCCGGCCGGGCTAGGGGGCATTCGCCCGTTGAACCGAATGACCGCAACGGATAATTCTGCTTTCACAGCCGCGCGTCCCCAGACGGAAAGAAAGAAGGAGGCCGGTGGAAAAAATAAAAATAAAAAGGGGATGGAAAACGATGACTTCCCAGGAGGTCACCCATTCTAGTACTACTCTCGCCCAAGCACGCTTAACTGCGGAGTTCTGATGGGATCCGGTGCTTTAGTGCTGGTAAGGTCGCATCCGCAAGTTCTCGGTCGCCAAACTCTTTTATTCTCTCCCGGGCCGCGACGGATTCTGCATACTCTTCATTTGTTGTCTACCGGTTTCTCTCCTTTTTCTAAGTCAGATTCAGCCGCAATAGGCGTTGCGCTGGATATATCGAAAACCTATGCCTTTTACCTTGCCCGCACGTGGATAATTTCAGATTCAGCCCAAGATGCGTTCTGTTTTTACCGCCGACCGTCCCAAAACTCGGCCGGGCTTTGGGGGGGTTCGCCCGTTGAACCGAATGCCCGCAACGGATTATTCTGCTTTCACAGCCGCGCGTCCCCAGACGGAAAGAGAGAAGGAGACCGGTGGAAAAAAATAAAAAAATAAAAATGGGATGCAACACGAGGACTACCCAGGAGGTCACCCATCCTAGTACTACTCTCGCCCAAGCACGCTAAAATGCGGAGTTCTGATGGGATCCGGTGCTTTAGTGCAGGTTGGTCGCATCCGCAAGTTCTGCGTCGCTAAACTCTTTTTTTCTCTTCCGGGCCGCAACGGATTCTTCATACTCTTCATTCGTTGTCTGCCGGTTTCTCTCCTTTTTCTAAGTCATATTCAGCCGCAATAAACGTTGCACTGGATATATCGAAAACCTAAGCCTTTTTCCTTTCCCGCCCGTGGATAATTTCAGATTCTGCCCAAGATGCTTTCTGTTTTTAGCGCCGACCGTCCCAAAACCCGGCCGGGCTTCGGGGGGCGTTCACCAGTTGAACCGAATGCCCGCAATGGATTGTTCTGCTTTCAGAGCCGCGCGACCCCAGTCGGAAAGAGAGAAGGAGGCCGGTGGAAGAAAAAAAGAAAAAGGGGATGCAACAGGAGGACTTCCCAGGAGGTCACCCATCCTAGTACTACTCTCGCCCAAGCACGATTAGCTGCAGAGTTCTAATGGGATCCGATGCTTTAGTGCTGGTATGGTCGGATCCGCAAGTTCTGGGTCGCCAAAATCTTTTATTCTCTCCCGGGCCGCGACGGATTCTGCATACTTTTCATTCGTTGTCTGCAGGTTTCTCTCCTTTTTCTAAGTCAGATTCAGCAGCAATAAATGTTGCGCTGGATATATCGAAAACCTAAGCCTTTTTCCTTGCCCGCCCGTGGATAATTTCAGATTCAGCCCAAGATGCGTTCTGTTTTTACCGCCGACCGTCCCAAAACCCGGCCGGGCTTGGGGGGCGTTCGCCCGTTGAACCGAATGCCCGCAGCGGATTATTCTGCTTTCACAGCCAGGCGTCCCCAGACTGAAAGAGAGAAGGAGGCAAGTGGAAAAAAAATAATAAAAAGGGGATGCAACACGAGGACTTCCCAAGAAGTCACCCATCCTAGTACTACTCTCGCCTAAGCACGCTTAAATACGGAGTTCTGATGGAATCCAGTGCTTTAGTGCTGGTATGGTCGCATCCGCAAGTTTTGGGTCGCCAAACACTTTTATTCTCTTCCAGGCCGCGACGGATTCTTCATACTCTTCATTCGTTGTCTGCCGGTTTCTCTACTTTTTCTATGTCAGATTCAGCCGCAATAAACGTTGCGCTGGATATATCGAAAACCTAAGCCTTTTTCCTTGCCCGCCCGTGGATAATTTCAGATTCAGCCCAAGATGCGTTCTGTTTTTACCGTCGACCGTCCCAAAACCTGTCCGGCTTGGGGGGGCGTTCTCCCGTTGAACCGAATGCCCACAACGGATTATTCTGAATTCACAGCCGCACGTCCCCAGACGGAAAGAGAAAAAGAGGCCGGTGGAAAAAAAAGGGGGATGCAACACAAGGACTTGAAAGGTTTGTCTAGCACCTTATAATGAGTTTTGAAGCATCACATGTACCAAAGTTTGGATTTTTACGGTGCTAAACATGCATGCAAAGGAATCGATCCTAGAAAATTAGGGTTTCGAAACTTAAAACTTATAAAGTTAGGGTTTAGAGACTACGACCTTTGTAGCTCCCTGTTGTTGGACTCCTTGGTGTCTTGGGTGTTGCAAGAAGGTCCTCTTGAAGTCCTCTCTGATCCACGACGATCCACCCGGAATTTCCCGTCCAAGCTTGCAACTTTGGAAAAACAAAAAGAACACTCTAATCAAGTTGGCTAAACATAAGTAGAATGATGTTGTGGCTAAGGATCTCACTTCAAAAACCTTTCTTTAAGTGTGTTTAACTCACTAGAAAAACCTAGAGAGGAAATAGTGAAGGAGGATGAAGATGGTGGCTTTTCTTTTTTAGCAAGTGTAAAGATAAAGATGACCATTGAAAAAGAAATGAAATATAACCTTTTATATTTTATTCCTTCTTACAACCAACCATGGTTAAGTGATGGAGAGTTTATTTAACTTGAGTTTTAAATGATAAAGAGAAGGATAACCCTAGGTTAGTGGTAGGTGAGCTTGGTTAGGTTAGAAGAAGAATGTAGAAGCTAGTAAAGATTATCCTTCTCTTTTCAATTTTGTTTTAAATACAAAAACAAATAAAAATCCATCATTTAACCTATGGTGTGAGTCTTATATTGCCACCATTTCCATGTGCTAACAACCATGATAGATGGGTGTATGTATGTATGCATGTATGCACATCCACATGTGCATGAAACTAGAATGAAGAAAGAAACACATGCATGCATGCATACATCCATAAAATACTAGAGAGGGTTTAAGTGAGAAAACTAATGGTTAAATGATAAATCAACACTTGATTTATCAATCCGGCCATATCACATATGACCCCACCAAAAGCAAGCCGCCCGATCAATGTTCGGTATCCTATACGTGCAATTTAATCGGGTCCATGCACATATCGCATACGCGCACCAC
Source organism: Agapanthus africanus (assembly GCA_030015575.1). NCBI lineage: Eukaryota > Viridiplantae > Streptophyta > Magnoliopsida > Asparagales > Amaryllidaceae > Agapanthus > Agapanthus africanus. The sequence continues at coordinate 278,387,389 of JASDDO010000010.1, read as the reverse complement.
AACGTTTCGCCTGGACTAGGTAACTCCTGTGTGGGACTCTAAGACTCGTCAACACGCCGGCAGAGGGTGATGATCATATCAAGCACCCCCAAGCCGCAAACGGTCAGCTAAACGTAACGGCCACCCGGGTATTGAGCGATCAGAAGAAAACAAGCGAACCTGCTACAACTCCCGTCGAGCCAACCGGCAACACTACCGTACAGTCCGGTCTCTTCGTCAGATATGCTGCATATCGAGCCTAGGGATGGTCACGTCGACCCCAATAACTCAATAAGTCGTGCCGGTGAATGGTCTATAACAAATCGAGAAACTACTGATAACACTTATCAGCAATTCTCAGCAGCCCTGGCCAGGGACTTGCTGATATAACCAGTCGGGCACAGCACAACATCAACTCCCAATATCGGGAGAGACGAAACCCCTCCTATCGCTCATCGCCTTCGTGTGTCTCGGGACTGTACCCAACGGCCACCTGTTTGCACGACTCGGTAGAGCCGTGGTAGGGTGGTAATCAAAGTACAGTGGGAGAATACACAAGACTCTATGACGATCTCGGGTCTACAGACTAACCTGTACCAGTGTCACCTGAGAACTGCTATCCAACGATAGATATAATTCCATATAGGAGTTCTCGGTGAGTCCGTCCAGTGTACCCAGTCACCACTGAGCACCCGTATATGATCTTGATGTCAAACATCGATGAATGTGGGAACATCCATCGCCCATCACATGGGTCTAGTATCATATACGCTAGTCTACTCTGGTATATCGATGCCCAGTCTCGATACACCTCCGACTAGGGACATTTCAGGATATGCTTATAAACTACAGATGTCCCACTAGTATGATCTCTATCATAATCACTGTAGTCAAGCCGATATCCTCAGGGCTTTATCAGCATGTATGAATGAATAAAAGCATGATCAAATCAACATGTCAGATAAAGAAGAACCAGATAGCATACTATCATATCGAGAAAGAATGCATACTGAATATATATATATATATATACATGTATAGATACATCCACTATCACATAATGGCCTCTAGGGCATACATATATCCAACAATCTCCCACTTGCACTCAGGCCAGTTATTGGCGTATCTCATACCCAACATCTCAAAAAGTCGCTCATGCTGCGGCTGAGGGAGGGCCTTGGTGAATGGATCCGCGGCGTTATTCTTTGTGTCTACCCTCCTAATCTCGATATCGCGGCGATCTACAATCTCCCAGATCAAATGAAAGCGCCTCAGGATATGTCTGGACCGCTGATGGGATCTGGGCTCCTTGGCTAACGCCATAGCCCCATTATTGTCACAATACAAAGGTATTGGATCAATAATGGTTGGAACTACTCCTAGCTCCGAGACGAACTTCTTCATCCAGACGGCTTCCTTGGCGGCATCATTTGCAGCAATGTACTCAGCTTCCATCGTAGAGTCTGCAACGGTATCTTGTTTGGAACTCTTCCAACTTGCCGCCCCTCCATTGAGGGTAAATACAAACCCTGAGATAGATTTGCTGTCATCCTTATCGCTCTGGAAGCTCGAATCGGTAAAGGCCTCCATTTGGAGATCTGTATTACCATACACCAAGAACAATTCTTTAGTCCTTCGTAAGTACTTAAGAATGTTCTTCACAGCTGTCCAGTGGTTCTCCCCTGGGTTGGATTGATACCTGCTTACAACACTAAGTGCATAAGCTACATCTGGGCGTGTACATAACATCGCATACATTATAGATCCTACTGCCGAAGAATAAAGTATAATGCTCATGCGAGCTCTCTCTTCATCGGTCTTTGGACAAGAATCCTTGGAGAGAGTGACTCCATGGCAAGCGGGTAAGGCACCCCGCTTGGAGTCTTCCGTACTAAACCTTTTTAGGATGGTGTTGATGTACCTGGTTTGGGACAATCCCAATAACTTTTTGGATCTATCCCTATAGATCCTTATGCCCAGGATGTATGTGGCATCACCCAGGTCCTTCATGGAGAACCTTAGTGATAAGAATGATTTGACCGACTATAGCATAGGAATATCATTTCCTATCAGAAGAATATCATCCACGTACAATACGAGGAATGTGACAGCTCTTCCTACAGCCTTCTTATAAACACAAAGTTCATCTGGATTTTTGATGAAATCAAACTCTTTGATAACATCATCGAAACAGATGTTCCAACTCCGAGATGCCTGCTTTAACCCATATATGGATTTAAGCAATCTACATGCTTTCTCGCTGCTCCCACTGTCAATGAAGCCCTCTGCCTGATCCATATAAACGCATTTTTCTAAATCTCCATTTAGAAATGCTGTTTTAACGTCCATCTGCCAGATTTCATAGTCGTAGTGAGCAGCAATAGCAAGTAGGATCCGAATGGATTTAAGCATGGCTACGGGCGAAAAAGTTTCCTCATAGTCCAAACCTGGTCTTTGACGAAAACCTTTCGCCACAAGTCTTGCCTTATAGGTCTCTACCTGCCCATCCACACCAATCTTTCTTTTAAAGATCCATTTGCACCTTACAGGTTTTACCCTAGGGGGTACAACGTCCAAAGTCCATACTTTGTTGGTGTACATAGACTCCATTTCGGATCTCATGGCATCCAACCACTTCACAGAGTCACCACTCGTGATAGCTTGCTGAAAACTGGTAGGATCATCATCATCCATGATGCAATCTTCTCCGTCACCATCAATGAGGAAACCGTAGTACCTCTCCGGTGGGCGAGAAGTCCTACTAGACCTACGGAGTGGCCGAGGTTCTTCAGTTTCTGCTGCAACAGCCGGTTCAACCAAATCGTCATTTGTAGCTTGTGTCTCTAGAACCTCTTCTAGATCTACCACCTTGCCATCATCTTTATCTGTGAAAAACTCTTTTTCTAAGAATGTGGCATACTGAGAAACAAACACTTTTTGTTCCTCTTTGTGGTAGAATAGATATCCATAAGAATTTTTTGGATATCCTACAAAGTTACACATGACTGACCGAGTCTCGAGTTTGTCCAGATTCTGCTTTTTAACATAGGCCGGGCAACCCCAAATCTTAATTCTTTTAAGAGATGGTCTCTTCCCATGCCATATCTCATATGGCGTGGTAGACACGGATTTGGTTGGAACCCTGTTTAGCAGAAACGCTGCAGTCTCCAATGCATGCCCCCAAAATGAGACTGGTAACTCAGCGTCACTCATCATGGACCGGACCTGTCACGACCCGCAAGGTACGGAACGCGACCGGCACTTAGATTACGAAACGTCTTAAGGCGTTCGTAAAATAACCAAGCCGAAGCCCAGAATACGAAAACCAAATAAGATCTTTAGAGTGAAGGAAAAACCAAATTATTTAAGCATTTACTTTATTACCAAATCAAATTGCTTTTTTTTTTAAAACAACTTTCCTCTTTTTCCAATATTCCAGCAGAATCTCACAAGTAAAATCAGCCTCAAGGTGCAAGCAGATATATATAGGAATAACAGTGCATAAGAAATAGCATGTCGACTCAAGTGAGTTCGACCCAGATACATATCACAAAATAAATCCCCAAGTCTCACAATCTTATCTCTAGGTCAATATACAGTAATCCAAATAAAACAGGTACAACTGAAATGATAATAGCAGTAGATGGAATGTTCTAGATACAACAAATATATATATAAGGTGGTGCAAACTGATAATAACCCACCTAAGAGCAAAAGCCTCGAGTCCAGGCAAAAAGTGCAAAAGAAGCAAGAGTATCCGCCGCTACAGTGCTGACGGAGTGTACCTGCAGAAAAGCTGTGGCACAACGGGGGTGAGTTGCCAACTCGTGAGTAATAAATAACATCTACTAAGGCTATCGTATGTATGAACACAAGTATCCTGGCATCCCTAAAGCAGGTATGGCTACATGTTCTAGCAGGTATGTATGCATCGACAAGGTGCTAGCAAGTATAAATGTGTCACATGCATGAAATACAGGTATGTATGCTACATGAAGGTGCTATCAAGTATGTATGAGAATTATCCTTTCCTTTGTTTTGAAACTTTCCTTTTTAAATATCAGCGTAATATCCAAGAAATCAGTAAAAACCGTGTCCAGCAACGACACCTCAAAACTATCCAAATCCCATATATCCATGTCCGGCACCTCTGGCCTCAGCCATCCGGCTGATCCACATCAAAATCCATGTCTCAAACCAGCGGCCACGGTCGGCATCCTCTGGATATCCGCCGTGCCAAATGAAGTCACCGGTAGGTAGTCCGTCCCCAGCCAGGCTCAACGCCATCTCCTGCGATCTTCTTGCCCCGGGGTACCGTACCGGGCCCACCATGCATCCGTGACGGTTCCTCCACTCCTCGACACGGATCTCGAAAACACAGCAAACTCATGGTGGACGACACTTTACATCACTAGAAAACCGCAACTTTTTGTCTCTTTTTAAACAGTTATCAATTTGAAATCTTGCTGCTTTCCCCCAAAATCCAGAAATATCATAATTCTCATGAACTCATCAAATGCATATGTCGATGATTATGAATGCTTATGGTATCAATTTGCAATGCATGATTTACACTAGGCATGAGCAGATGATATGATAACATATATGCACGAGTATTGTAATTCTTATGGTATAATTTTAAACATTTGTTGCAATATCACATTTCAAGGCAATTACATGTTTCAGATTTATAGTTATCTAGTGTTGTGACATGGCAATTACCAGGGTGTGCGTGTCCACATGAATAGTGCTCGTGCTGCATATAAACCTGGTAATGGTGCAGGTGTCCTACACTGAATTTGCGTATAAGAGTATGGCATGTAGATATGACTGCGGTAATATTATGCCAGTTTTAATATTATCATTCTAATGTTACATGTACTATCAAGTTTACCAACTATAAGTTTATTAAATCTAACGGGTGACTCGCGCCATCCAAACGATCGTCCCCCGTAGATATTAAATCTACTCACCCGTGATCCTGCGCTAAGTGTGTCCGACCACCTGCTTGCCTTTTCCAGCTGCGCTCGAAGTCCCTGCCGGCGAACCTAGAATTCACAAGAGTCACCAAATAAGGAAAAATCCTGCAAAACATGATATATCGATAACAGGAATACACATGCGTGAACGAAACGCGTGTGCACACGACATGACACGACGCGCACGAACCCACCAGAACCCAAGCTGACACGCTGTGTCGCGCAGTGCGCCACAGAACCACGCGTATCACGCGCGTGTCACACAAGACTTAAAACGTCGAAAACACACAACTAATCCCAGATTTTGCCTTTGGACCCAACTTGAAAGGTTACAGATACCAAAACACTAACCTACCCAGAAGTACCCTGCCCCCAAAATCTCCACACCCCACTCCCTACTCTGGCCGCAAATTGCGGCCAGAATGAATAGACCGGTGGCCTCATGGGGGAGTTGGGTCCCCGTGTTCTGTATGTGTGTGTCTACTAGTCTCACCATGCTACAGTCCTCCCCATTTTATTCTGAAAAGTTCGGGTCAACAGCAGATCTTATAGATGTCAAAAAGTCACTAAAACTGCCAAAACACGCCAAGTCGGGTAAATCGGGCGTTTATATAGAGTCTGGGGAATTTCTCTGGTTGGCTGGCCTCACTAGCACCTAAGAGGGTTATTCTAACCAACACAATTATCACTTTGCCCAAAATCCTCTTAAAACACCCAAAATCACCATTACGCAAGATATGGATACTAATTAAGCTATATTTCCATAATTTTAGCGATTCAAAGCTAACCATCAAATTTTAATGACACTAATGGGCTTAAAAAGATTAGTTAACACCAAAAAGGGTTCATTAAACTACAAGTACTCTAAAGTAACCAAATCTTACATCACTACGCTATTCTAGCAATAAATTTCTATTTATCACTAAAACCAGCTAATCAAGCACCTAATCTAAACAATATGGGAAAAGTTTAAGAGTTATACCCCCCTAGGCCCCTTGCAACCAAGGAAAAGGAGAAGAACAAGAGGGTAGGTGCCTCAAAACGTGGTTGGAATGATCGGAACTTCACCAGGACTGCTGTTGCTGTTGCTGTTGCTGTTGCTGTTGCTGTTGCTGGTATGGTGTGGTATGAGGTGGTGTGTGGTGTGGTATGAGGTGGTGTGTGTGTGGTATGAGGTGGTGTGTGTGTGGTATGGGGTTGAGGGGCTGAAATGATGAAAAAATGGGCTGAAGGCTGATGTGCTGCTGTTTTTTTTTTGGTGGCTGATTTGAGGCAAAGCTTGGCTGATCTGAGGCAAAGCTTGGCTGATCTGATGCAAAGCTTGGGCTGATGTGTAGTGTGAGTGAGGTGGTAGTGTTGTGTGTTTGTAGTTTGAGGTTGAGGGGGCTGAAGTAGTAGCTGTAGATGAACAAATAGGGGCTGGGAAGGCTGGAAACTGCTGTTGCAGATGCTGAAAACAGAGCTAGGCATGGGGGCTGATGTGTGGTGCTGATTTGGGCTGAAAAGATGAAAAATGGGGCTGATCTGATGCAGATTTTCTGGCTGAACTGATGTGTGAGTGAGTGAGTGAGAGAGAGGTGAAAAAGTTGTGAAATGAGTGAGGAGACTCAACCTTAATTCATCATGACACATCACATCCCTCATCCTCACTCTAAGTCAACCTTAAACTCTCCAAAACCCCATGGTCAAAGCCAACCATCTCCAACTAAGCTAATTTAGCTCTAAACAACACCATTAACTTAATTAAGGACCTAACACACCATGGTCAAATTAAACATAGCTAACCTACAAGCCCAAATGTGTGGCAACCATAGTCTTAACCCTAGTTAACGTGCACAAGTGTGTGTGGTTGCGATAAAATTCCACAAAAATAACCATAAACCCAGATAAATTACTACAAACCCGTTTTGGTAAACTTTTTACCAAAAACCCCAAATTAACACTTAATTACCACAAACCCTAAAACTCAAGTGTTACAGTCTTTCCCCCTTAAGAAAATTCGTCCCCGAATTTTAAATATGCAACTACGCGTACCTGCAAAAAGGTGAGGGAATTTCTTCCGCATCTCTCCCTCGGCCTCCCAAGTGATCTCTTCGCTGCTCGGGCTGTGCCAAAGAACTTTCACGGACGGCAGGACCTTTGATCGAAGCTTCTTCACTTGCCGATCCAAAATCTCAACTGGCTCCATGGCAAATGAAAGGTCAGGCTCGAGCTGAACTGTCTGATGCTGAATCGTGTGGGAAGGGTCATGAAGATAACGGCGTAGCATCGATACGTGGAAGACAGGATGCACATCTGAGAAACTGGGTGGGAGAGCCAAACGATAAGCAACAGTGCCGACACGCTCGAGGATCTCGAAGGGACCTACGAATCTAGGGCTAAGCTTCCCTTTTCGCCCAGAACGCATCAGCCCTTCATCGGAGAGACTTTCATAAAAACATGGTCTCCAACTGCGAACTCTAGTCTGCGACGGCGCCTGTCTGCATAGGATTTCTGCCTGCTCTGAGCTGCTCTCATCCGGTCTCGAATCAACTGTACTTTTTCGGTCGTCTCCTGCACAACCTGTGGTCCGAAGATACTGCTCTCGCTCAACTCGGTCCAACAAATGGGCGATCTACATCTCCTCCCATACAACGCCTCAAAAGGTGCCATCTGGATAGTATCCTGGAAGCTGTTGTTATAGGAGAACTCCACTAGAGGTAAATGACGGTCCCAGCTACCGCCGAAGTCTAAAACGCACGCTCTGAGCATGTCCTCGAGAGTCTGAACGGTCCGCTCTGACTGTCCGTCGGTCTGCGGATGAAATGCTGTGCTAAAGCTCAAACGAGTGCCCAAAGCCTCCTGGAGTCTCTGCCATAGTCGGCTGGTAAACTGAGTGCCTCGATCTGACACGATACATGTCGGTACGCCATGTAGCCGCACGATCTCGTCAATGTAGAGCTGAGCATACTGAGCGAAGATGAAAGTGGTCTTCACTGGAAGGAAGTGAGCCGCTTTCGTCAATCTATCCACGATCACCCAGATGGAGTCGTACCCTCCACTGGTCCTGGGTAGACCCACAACGAAGTCCATCGAAATCTGCTCCCATTTCCACTTTGGAATGGGTAACGGCTGTAGCTCTCCTGCGGGCCTCTGGTGTTCGGCCTTGACTTGCTGACAAGTCAGGCATCTCGATACGAACTCCGTAATGTCCCTCTTCATTCCGTCCCACCAGTAGGTTTCTCTCATATCATGGTACGTCTTGGTGGAACCGGGGTGGACACTATACACTGATCGGTGTTCCTCCTCAAGAATGTCGTGCCGCAAACCATCAGTATCTGGTACACACAGTCTGGATCCAAATCGTAAAATCCCTTGATCATCAATCATGAACTCGGAAAATCTGCCATGTCCTAGCTGTGCCATGATCTCTGAGCAACGGTGATCTCTGCGCTGTGCCTCATAAATGCGGTCAAGCAGCAGTGGGCGCGCACGAACATGCGCGAGCTGTGCTCCTGTCGAAGTGAACTCAAACTCGACTCGGCTGTCGCATAGAACCTGCCAATCTGCTGACGTCTACCTCTGTACTGCGCGCAAATAGGATAGACTACCCCCGGGCCTCCTGCTCAAAGCATCCGCTACTACATTTGCCTTTCCCGGGTGGTATAAGATCTCACAGTCGTAGTCCTTCACCAACTCCATCCAACGACGCTGTCTGAGGTTCAGGTCTCGCTGCTGAAATATGTATTTCAAGCTCTTGTGGTCCGTGAATATTTGGCACGACTCACCATATAGGTAATGTCGCCATATCTTCAGTGCAAAGACCACTGCAGCTATCTCCAAATCGTGAGTAGGGTAGTTCTGTTCGTGCTTCTTTAACTGCCGAGAAGCATAAGCGATCACCCGGCCATGCTTCATCAATACGCATCCTAATCCCACTCGCGAAGCATCACAGTAGACCACGAATCCGCCTGATCCCGAAGGTAAAGATAATACCGGCGCCGTAGTCAAACATGTCCGCAGCTGCTGGAAACTGTGCTCGCACTCCTCCGTCCAGACGAAAGGAACTCCCTTCCGGGTCAAACCGGTCAAAGGTGCAGCTATACGGAAGAAGTCCTGAACAAAACGCCTGTAGTAGCCTTCCAGGCCTAGAAAACTACGGATCTCGGTAACCGATGTAGGTCGGGGCCACTGCTGAACAACCTCAATCTTCTTCGGGTCCACACAAATGCCGTCTCTCGTAATCACGTGACCCAAGAACCCAACGCTGTCCAGCCAGAATGCGCACTTAGAGAACTTTGCGAATAGCTGGTTCTCCCTCAGAGTCTGTAACGTAATCCGCAGGTGCTGCTCGTGCTCCTCTCGGCTCCGGGAGTACACCAAAATATCGTCGATGAACACTATGATGAACAAGTCAAGGTACGGCCTGAAGGTACGGTTCATAAAATCCATAAATGCTGCAGGGGGGTTGGTGAGTCCGAACGACTTCACCAGAAACTCATAGTGGCCATTACGTGTACGGAAGGCTGTCTTCGGTATATCCTCCTGTCGGACTCACAGCTGGTGGTATCCTGATCGTAAGTCGATCCTCGAAAAATAACCCGCGCCCTGGAGCTGGTCGAACAAATCATCAATGCGCGGCAACAGATATCTGTTCCGAACGGTCACCTTGTTCAGCTGGCGGTAATCGATACATAGGCGCAAACTTCCGTCCTTCTTTTTGACAAACAGAACCGGAGCACCCCATGGAGAAACACTGGGTCGAATAAGTCCCTTATCTAACAAATCTTGCAGCTGAACCTTCAACTCTCTAAGCTCCGCCGGGGCCATCCGGTAAGGCAGTATAGAAATAGGCCCCGAGCCAGGAATCAAATCAATACAGAACTCGACATCGCGCTCAGGTGGCAGTCCCGGCAGCTCGTCAGGGAAAACATCGGGGGACTCGCATGCAATCGGAACCTGGTCCAACGGAACATCCGTAGCTCTAGTATCACATACACAGGCTAGAAATCCCCGACATCCCTTCTTCAACAGCTGACCAGCGCGAAGGGAAGAAATCAAAATGTGAGGGGCAGCACAACGGTCCCCCTGCACAACAAAAGCTGACTGGCCGGGAAAACAAAACCTAACTGTCTTCTCGCGGCAGTCCACCGTCGCTTAGCACGTGGCTAACCAATCCATGCCCAAAAGAATGTCGAAGTCCAACATCTCCAGAAGGATCAGGTCGACAGGCAGCTCTCGCTCGCCAATACGAACGGTACATGATCGGAACACGTGCATAGCAACAAAAGACTCTCCCATAGGAGTGGTCACAACTAGCGGCTGGTCAAGCAAACCGGACTCTCTACCCAAACTCGGCACGAAGTGGGTGGAAACGTATGAGTGCGTGGACCCGGGATCGAACAATACGTGTGAATCAATAGAACATACTGATAGGGTACCTGTAACGACGGCATTGGATGCCTGCGCATCCTGGGGTGTCAATGCAAAAACTCGGGCCTGACCTCCTCCAATAGCGGGCTGACCTCGGCCTCGGCCTCCTCGTCCTCTCTGGGTCGATGTGCCGTGCCCATGGCCTCTAGGTGCGCCTAACTGGCGTGGAGCATCGCCTGTGGCAGGTAGTAGGGCTCTCTGAGGAGTGGGCGGTGATGGAGGTAGAGTCACATGCGGAACTGTCGCCGCACCCTGTCGCCTCACCGGACAATCTCTAATGCGATGGTGCAGACTCCCGCACCTAAAGCACCCTGGCGACGACTGCTGTCCCTGTGTATACGATCCGTACAGCTGACCTCGTCCGAACCCTCTGCCGGCCCTATCTCTCGGAGTGAATCTGGCATGCTGTCTCTGATCTGGTGTGCAGGTACGAATCCTCTTCGGCCCGGGAACGGCCGACGTCGCTGAAATACGTGTCTCCATCCGCAATGCTGTATCCATAGCTGCCGAATAGGTATCGAAATGCTGGGCACCAATGGCAAGATATAGCTGGGCATCTAGTCCGTGTATGAACCTCTTCACCCTTTTCGCTTCGGTATCTACCAGGTACGGGGAATATCGGGACAACTGCGTAAACTGAACGTCGTACTCAGACACCATCATCCCAGGTGTCTTGACCAAGGCCTCGAAACTACGAGCTCTGGCGTCGCGAATGCTCTCCGGAAGGAAACGGGCAAGGAAAACTGCTGTGAACTCGGTCCAGGTCATAGGCGGTAGACCTGTAGCTCGACCTCTCAGAACTGACTCCCACCATATCTGTGCGAGACCCTCTAGTCGGAAACTCGCAAGCTCTACCCAGCGATCATCAGAACATCTCAGCGATCGGCAGATCCTGGCCAAGCTGTCAAGAAACGTCTGCGGGTCCTCCGCTGCATCGATACCCGTGAAAACTGGAGGTCTCAGTCTCATGAACTCCTGTAGCGAAATCGGGATGGTCACGGTGGTAGTAGTAGGAGCTGGTACCAAAGTAGTCTGGGATGTAGTAGGTGCGTCCTCCGGCCTCGGTATGCGACTGGCTGCAACTAGGGATCCTACCATCTGACGGAGATCCTGCATACTCCCCATCATCTGACGTAACTCATCCATACCAGTCTCAAGCCTATCCATACGGCCTGGGGAAGGTGGATCGGTCTGTCCCTGTGGCGTAGGCATGCCACCCTGCTAAGTCCTAGTCTCGGATGAGCCAGCTCGAATCTCGTCTCGGGAAGCAGCCCTCTGTGCTCTGGTAGCCCTCTGTGGCATAGCGACTGGTACAGGAAACAGGACAATGAGAACAGCGCAAGAGAATCACAGGATACATGTAATCGAAGAAGAAATTCTCAAGCAAGCATGTCCTAAAGTCACCTAAGCGGAGTATCGCATCGCAAGTATGCCGCGGATATACGCACGCTACGCTACTCTGCTTAAGTCACTTACTCCATCTACTAAGGGTCATCCTACACTCAGAAAGGTGGAACCTACGCTCTGATACCAACTTTGTCACGACCTGCAAGGTACGGAACGCGACCGGCACTTAGATTACGAAACGTCTTAAGGCGTTCGTAAAATAAGCAAGCCGAAGCCCAGAATACGAAACCCAAATAAGATCTTTAGAGTGAAGGAAAAACCAAATTATTTAAGCATTTACTTTATTACCAAATCAAATTGCCTTTTTTTTTTTTAAAATAACTTTCCTCTTTTTCCAATATTCCAGCAGAATCTCACAAGTAAAATCAGCCTCAAGGTGCAAGCAGATATATATAGGAATAACAGTGCATAAGAAATAGCATGTCGACTCAAGTGAGTTCGACCCAGATACATATCACAAAATAAATCCCCAAGTCTCACAATCTCACCTCTAGATCAATATACAGTAATCCAAATAAAACAGGTACAACTGAAATGATAATAGCAGTAGATGGAATGTTCTAGATACAACAAATATATATATAAGGTGGTACAAACTGATAATAACCCACCTAAGAGCAAAAGCCTCGAGTCCAGGCAAAAAGTGCAAAAGAAACAAGAGTATCCGCCGCTACAGTGCTGACGGAGTGTACCTGCAGAAAAGCTGTGGCACAACGGGGGTGAGTTGCCAACTCGTGAGTAATAAATAACATCTACTAAGGCTATCGTATGTATGAACACAAGTATCCTGGCATCCCTAAAGCAGGTATGGCTACATGTTCTAGCAGGTATGTATGCATCGACAAGGTGCTAGCAAGTATAAATGTGTCACATGCATGAAATACAGGTATGTATGCTACATGAAGGTGCTATCAAGTATGTATGAGAATTATCCTTTCCTTTGTTTTGAAACTTTCCTTTTTAAATATCAGCGTAATATCCAAGAAATCAGTAAAAACCATGTCCAGCAACGACACCTCAAAACTATCCAAATCCCATATATCCATGTCTGGCACCTCTGGCCTCAACCATCCGGCTGATCCACATCAAAATCCATGTCTCAAACCAGCGGCCACGGTCGGCATCCTCTGGATATCCGCCGTGCCAAATGAAGTCACCGGTAGGTAGTCCGTCCCCAGCCAGGCTCAACGCCATCTCCTGCGATCTTCTTGCCCCGGGGTACCGTACCGGGCCCACCATGCATCCGTGATGGTTCCTCCACTCCTCGACACGGATCTCGAAAACACAGCAAACTCATGGTGGACGACACGTTACATCACTAGAAAACCGCAACTTTTTGTCTCTTTTTAAACAGTTATCAGTTTGAAATCTTGCGGCTTTCCCCCAAAATCCAGAAATATCATAAATCTCATGAACTCATCAAATGCATATGTCGATGATTATGATGCTTATGGTATCAATTTGCAATGCATGATTTACACTAGGCATGAGCAGATGATATGATAACATATATGCACGAGTATTGTAATTCTTATGGTATAATTTTAAACATTTGTTGCAATATCACATTTCTAGGCAATTACATGTTTCAGATTTATAGTTATCTAGTGTTGTGACATGGCAATTACCAGGGTGTGCGTGTCCACATGAATAGTGCTCGTGCTGCATATAAACCTGGTAATGGTGCAGGTGTCTTACACTGAATTTGCGTATAAGAGTATGACATGTAGATATGACTGCGGTAATATTATGCCAGTTTTAATATTATCATTCTAATGTCACATGTACTATCAAGTTTACCAACTATAAGTTTATTAAATCTAACGGGTGACTCGCGCCATCCAAACGATCGTCCCCCATAGATATTAAATCTACTCACCCGTGATCCTGCGCTAAGTGTGTCCGACCACCTGCTTGCCTTTTCCTGCTGCGCTCGAAGTCACTGCCGGCGAACCTAGAATTCACAAGAGTCACCAAATAAGAAAAATACTGCAAAACGTGATATATCGATAACAAGAATACGCGTGCGTGAACTAAACGCGTGTGCACACGACATGACACGACGCGCATGAACCCACCAGAACCTAAGCTGACACGCTGTGTCACGCAGCGCGCCACAGAACCACGCGTATCACGCGCGTGTTGCACAAGACTTAAAACGTCGAAAACACAGAACTAATCCCAGATTTTGCCTCTGGACCCAACTTGAAAGGTTACAGATACCAAAACACTAACCTACCCAGAAGTACCCTGCCCCCAAAATCTCCACACCCCACTCCCTACTCTGGCCGCAAATTGCGGCCAGAATGAATAAACCGGTGGCCTCATGGGGGAGTTGGGTCCCCGTGTTCTGTATGTGTGTGTCTACTAGTCGCACCATGCTACAGTCCTCCATATTTTATTCTGAAAAGTTCGGGTCAACAGCAGATCTTATAGAGGTCAAAAAGTCACAAAAACTGCCAAAATACGCCAAGTCGGGTAAATCGGGCGTTTATATGGAGTCTGGGGAATTTCTCTGGTTGGCTGGCCTCACTAGCACCTAAGAGGGTTATTCTAACCAACACAATTATCACTTTGCCCAAAATCCTCTTAAAACACCCAAAATCACCATTACGCAAGATATGGATACTAATTAAGCTATATTTCCATAATTTTAGCGATTCAAAGCTAACCATCAAATTTTAATGACACTAATAGGCTTAAACAGATTAGTTAACAGCAAAAAGGGTTCATTAAACTACAAGTACTCTAAAGTAACCAAATCTTACATCACCACGCTATTCTAGCAATTAAATTCTATTTATCACTAAAACTAGCTAATCAAGCACCTAATCTAAACAATATGGGAAAAGTTTAAGAGTTATACCCCCTTAGGCCCCTTGCAGCCAAGGAGAAGGAGAAGAAGAAGAGGGTGGGTGCCTCAAAACGTGGTTGGAATGATCGGAACTTCACCCGGACTGCTGTTGCTGTTGCTGGTATGGTGTGGTATGAGGTGGTGTGTGGTGTGGTATGAGGTGGTGTGTGTGTGGTATGAGGTGGTGTGTGTGTGGTATGGGGTTGAGGGGATGAAATGATGAAAAAATGGGCTGAAGGCTGATGTGCTGCTGATTTTTTTTTGGTGGCTGATTTGAGGCAAAGCTTGGCTGATCTGAGGCAAAGCTTGGCTGATCTGATCCAAAGCTTGGGCTGATGTGTAGTGTGAGTGAGGTGGTAGTGTTGTGTGTTTGTAGTTTGAGGTTGAGGGGGCTGAAGTAGCAGCTGTAGATGAACAAATAGGGGCTGGGAAGGCTGGATACTGCTGTTGCAGATGCTGAAAACAGAGCTTGGCATGGGGGCTAATGTGTGGTGCTGATTTGGGCTGAAAAGATGAAAAATGGGGCTGATCTGATGCAGATTTTCTGGCTGAACTGATGTGTGTGTGAGTGAGTGAGAGAGAGGTGAAAAAGTTGTGAAATGAGTGAGGAGACTCAACCTTAATTCATCATGACACATCACATCCCTCATCCTCACTCTAAGTCAACCTTAAACTCTCCAAAACCCCATGGTCAAAGCCAACCATCTCCAACTAAGCTAATTTAGCTCTAAACAACACCATTAACTTAACTAAGGACCTAACCCACCATGGTCAAATTAAACATAGCTAACCTATAAGCCCAAATGTGTGGCAACCATAGTCTTAACCCTAGTTAACGTGCACAAGTGTGTGTGGTTGCGATAAAATTCCACAAAAATAACCATAAACCCAGATAAATTACTACAAACCCGTTATGGTAAACTTTTTACCAAAAACCCCAAATTAACACTTAATTACCACAAACCCTAAAACTCAAGTGTTACAGGACCATATCTAATAGGGTCCTATTCCGTCGTTCTGACACACCGTTGTGCTGTGGTGCGTAAGGAGGAGTGAGCTGAGAGAGAATCCCATTCTCTTTTAGGAAGTTTGCAAATTCTGTACTGAGATACTCACCACCTCGATCTGATCGAAGCATCTTAATACTCAAGCCGGTTTGTTTTTCTACTTCTTGTTTATATTCAATGAATTTCACGAAAGCTTCGGACTTGTGCTTTAATAAAAATACATGACCGAATCTTGAGAAATTGTCGGTGAATGTAATGAAGTATGAAAAACTGCCTCTAGCCTGTGTAGACATTGGCCCACATACATCACTATGTATGAGGCCAAGGAGCTGAGTAGCTCTTTCTCCGTGTCCGGTAAACGGAGTTTTGGTCATTTTACCCTTGATACAAGACTGGCAGGTCACATAAGATTTATATTCAAAAGAGTTTAAATATCCATCTTTGTGTAACTTGTTTAGTCTTGTTTCGTTAATATGATCAAGTCTACAATGCCAAAGAAAAGCTTCATTTAATTCTGAAAGTTTTCTTTTATTAGTGTGTTGTCTACTGAAAACTGTATGTTGATTTAGGACATATATTCCGTTATTAAGCGTACCATACCCAACCAACATTTGATTCAGGTGAATGTTCATAACATTGTTTTGCAACACAAAATTATATCCTTCATTGTCCAACAAAGAAACGGATATTATATTACATAGCATATTTGGTACAAAATAACATGGATTCAAAATCAAAATACATCCAGATGGCAACCCTAAGTGATACTCTCCTACTGCGACTGTATGTACATTGGAACCATTTCCAATGCGGAGAGTATGGTCACTTGTCTTCAAAACCTTGCTATTTCTCAGCCCCTGCATAGAATTGCAAATGTGAGAACCTGAACCGGTATCCAATACCCAGGAAGCAGAGTTTATTGAAAAACAGTTTTCTGTTACAAACGCACCTGAAGCAGAAGCATCACCATGCTTCTTCTTGAGACTTAAGTACTCCGTGCAATTGCGCTTCCAATGTCCTGTCTTGTGGCAATGAAAACATTCGCCCTTCCCCGGGTCTCCAGCTTTGGACTTTCCCTTTCCCTTCACATTTTTAACTCCACCCTTAGGATTGGTGGGTTTCTTCTTTTTCTTTCCCTTGGCCTTAGCCTTCGGGCGAGAAGAGGAAGACTGTCCAACAGTCATAACAGGAGTTTTTGCTGACTTCATAGTGCACTCTGCACTCCTTAACATATTAAGGAGTTCAGGGAGTTCCTTCTCCATGCCATGCATGTTAAAGTTCACTATGAACTGAGCAAAGGTGGAGGGGGGACTGCAGAATAATATCTATATATTGTTCGTTGTCCATTGTCCATCCAAGGTCCTCAAGCTCTTCTATAAGAGCTATCATCTTCAAAACATGGTCTCCTACTGGTGTGCAAGGGGCCATTCGCATCTGAAACAGTTTCTTTGATGCTTCGTATCGTAATACGAGGGATTGCTCCCCATACAACTCCTTTGTATGGAGCAATATACCGTGAATGTCCATGTCTTCGTGCTGCTTTTGATGTGTGTTGTCCATCGATGCAAGCGCGAGGCATTTTGCCGTGGCACAGTCAGCGTCCCATGTCTTGCGGACTTCAATGTCCGCAACTGAGGATTTTAGACCTGGGACGGGCGGGGCTGAAGCCGTGAGGACATATGATACTTTATCATAAGTCAAGGCGATTTTCAGATTCCTCAGTCAGTCTTTATAGTTGGTCCCATTCAGTTTGTTTTTGTCTAGTAGAATCTTAAGTCCAGTTATTGGTATCTGCCATTAAGAGAGAGAAAAGAATACACTCAGCGAAAGCTCTTGCATTGATCAGATTGGTTATTATCTTGTCTAATCGATGTTTCCCACTGCTTTTATCGAGTTTTTCTTTCAATCCTTTAAAAAGAAAAACTAGCCAGGATTAATTACAGTCTACAACTTCGCTAACCGTTTAGCCAGGCCAGTGTCAGTACTTGAGGGAGGTTCCCCGTGCTTTCGCACGGACCGAATTAAAGTAAACCTCGTTTTCCCAGAGGCGTAGCCCCGTTAACACCTTTCTAGACACCTAATGAGTTAGCTAATTGTAAACTGTAAAACTCTCCTAGGAGCAACTATTGCCCACAGTGGGATCGGGATCCAACCATCACATGGAAGGTATGCAATCTCATTGCAAATTTCAACACTTGAAATTCCCGATGTAATTTTTATCCCTAGCACTTATGACCTTAACTATGGTCAACAAATCATAAGTACCAGTCAAGTTCTACTCGTCATTTCTTGATCAATTAGACCCACCCATATGACCCTTAACTATGGTCAACAAAGTCGCATGAATGTCCTAATTAATCTGCATCATATGCAGTGTAGGAAGACATCACTTAGCTACCGTACACTACGCCTTAACTAAAGTCAACAAACGTAGCACGAATACTAAGTACTCTACTTCCTAAAATGACGGAGGGTTGCAGATGATTTTTAAGAAAATCTTTAACGCTTTGAACTTGATATCGTTGTAGAATCAAACAGTTTTCAAAAGGAGTGGCTTAAGCTCCGCAGTTTTGAAATATAGCTTTTTCATAAATAGCCGAGTAGTTTTCAAATCCGATTCTACAACATCTTTTTAGGTTTATTTTCTTTACATTAATCACATTAATGTAATCCCATCATTTAAGTCCTTAAGCCAATCACAGAAAAGAAACGAAAATAACACGTACGCTTATGTCATCCGCATTCGCCGCAATGTTCCGTTATGCACCGTTAGGTTACTTAACTAACGGCATACCGGGACATGACTAGCGCGGGTGTAAAACATAAGCAACGTCTACTATATATCATATATATAATATGTCATTCGCCTCAGATATCACAGAACACAGGCAGCAGAAACATAGATATAACGTGGGATATCCTATGACGTCCGTATTTAGTATTTAGCCAGAATAGAAAATACGGATTCCACAGTCGCGATGAATAGCCAAACCCACACCCTGGACCCCTACGAGAGCGGCAAGTGACCCTCCCAATTCTGGAGTTTAGGAGACCCGGTCTCGACTCCTCGAGATGGCCTCCCACTGAACCCCAGAACCCGGTCATCTGTGCTCCCCTCCTTGGGTCCATCCTAATGCGGAAAAGTAAATAATATACAACACTGGTAACACAACCTCAACCCGGAAGTGCCCCAAATAAAAGAATATTACATTACATTTGAATTTACATGAATGAAAATATAAAACTCTCATCTCACATAAAACCCCCCGGCTATTCAATCGCGACAATCCTGCACATCATATCTCAGCAACACATAATATCACATATCATCAACGTAAGTAAGTATGCGTACCCCGATTGTCGTTGATGTATAGCAACGAAACCGGCGATATCGAACATACTACATTTACGGTCACAGAAAAGAAAGTGTAAAACTACAATATTTGGAATCCACATTCTCTTTAGACATCATAAATGCGAAATATCACATATTTCGTATGTCATGCCTAAACTATATGAATTCCACATATTGTATCACATTCTAGATAAACAGACAGTATTAAAGTTTTTGAACGAACGATCAAGTACCCAAGATTCACTAAAGCTCAACACTTGAGCAGGGTTCAAAAAAAAAATCCGGAGTGTGACACAGTAGTAGCGGTCTAGCCGTAGAAGGGTCAAGCCAACGCCTCACATGTGGCACGCCGTACTGCCCCAAACCCTAAGGTTCAAAGGGCAGTTCGAGACGGTCACATAATCGAGTTAAGGTTTGTTGTCTTCTAGAGGGACCACCGCAAAAAGACTTGCACGTATCTCCAAAGTATTTAAACCCCGTGAATAGTGAGCAAATGATACTCGTTCAAACATTTCAATACTTTCTAATTTACCTGGAAAAATCACGAAATCAAAATTCCGATCGAATCGACGAGTCCACAACCATCTCCAGAATTTTTCAAAACTGAATACAGATTAAAAATACCCTAAAAATTTATACAAGCAGATTCCTGAATTACGGTAAAAGAATTATCCATTAATTGATATATATACGGCCGCGGAACCGCGGTCTAAGAAAGCTTAGGCCGCGTTTCCGCGGCAAGAATCACTGTTCATTGGTTAATTTTTGTACCGTAATCCTTAGTTTTACCTGCTGATATTTTTACAAATTTTTAATTCTGAAAAATGTTAAATTTTAGAAAATTTCCAGAGAGCACCCTAAAAAGCCGTATTTCAGTTCGATCGGAGTTTTAACTTCGTAAAAAGGTCGCCTAATGTTCTAGGTCGGCTTTGATACCAATGAAAGGTTTGTTTAACACCCTATAATGAGTTTTGAAGCATCACATGTCCCAAAGTTTGGATTTTTACGGTGCTAAACAAGCATGCAAAGGAATCAATCCTAGAAAATTAGGGTTTCGAAACTTAAAACTTATAAAGTTAGGGTTTAGAGACTACAACCTTTGTAGCTCCCTTTTGTTGGACTCCTTGGTGTCTTGGGTGTTGGAAGAAGGTCCTCTTGAAGTCCTCTCTGATCCACGACGATCCACCCGGAGTTTCCCGTCCAAGCTTGCAACTTTGGGAAAACAAAGAGAACACTCTAATCAAGTTGGCTAAACTTGAGTAGAATGATGTTGTGGCTAAGGATCTCACTTCAAAAACTTTTCTTTAAGTGTGTTTCACTCACTAGAAAAACCTAGAGAGGAAATGGTGAAGGAGGATGAAGATGGTGGCTTTTCTTTTTTAGCAAGTGTAAAGATAAAGATGACCATTGAAAAAGAAATGAAATATAACCTTTTATATTTTATTCCTTCTTACAACCAACCATAGTTAAGTGATGGAGAGTTTATTTAACTTGAGTTTTAAATGATAAAGAGAAGGATAACCCTAGGTTAGTGGTAGGTGAGCTTGGTTAGGTTAGAAGAAGAATGTAGAAGCTAGTAAAGATTATCCTTCTCTTTTCAATTTTGTTTTAAATAAAAAAACAAATAAAAATCCATCATTTAACCTATGGTGTGAGTCTTATATTGCCACCATTTCCATGTGCTAACAACCATGATAGATGAGTGTATGTATGTATGCATGTATGCACATCCACATGTGCATGAAACTAGAATGAAGAAAGAAACGCATGCATGCATGCATACATTCATCAAATACTAGAGAGGGTTTAAGTGAGAAAACTAATGGTTAAATGATAAATCAACACTTGATTTATCAATCCGGCAATATCACATATGACCCCACCAAAAGCAAGCCGCCCGATCAATGTTCGGTATCCTATACGCGCAATTTAATCGGGTCCATGCGCATATCGCATACGCGCACCACAACGTTTCGCCTGGACTAGGTAACTCCTGTGTGGGACTCTAAGACTCATCAACACGCCGGCAGAGGGTGATGATCATATCAAGCACCCTTAAGCCGCAAGCGGTCAGCTAAACGTAACGGCCACCCGGGTATTGAGCGATCAGAAGAAAACAAGCGAACCTGCTACAACTCCCGTCGAGCCAACCGGTAACACTACCGTACAGTCTGGTCTCTTCGTCAGATATGCTGCATATCGAGCCTAGGGATGGTCACGTCAACCCCAATAACTCAATAAGTCGTGCCGGTGAATGGTCTATAACAGATCGAGAAACTACTGATAACACTTATCAGCAATTCTCAGCAGCCCTGGCCAAGGACTTGCTGATATAACCAGTCGGGCACAGCACAACATCAACTCCCAATATCGGGAGAGACGAAACCCCTCCTATCACTCATCGCCTTCGTGTGTCTCGGGAGTGTACCCAACGGCCACCTGTTTGCACGACTCGGTAGAGCTGTGGTTGGGTGGCAATCAAAGTACAGTGGGAGAATACACAAGACTCTATGACGATCTCGGGTCTACAGACTAACCTGTACCAGTGTCACCTGAGAACTGCTATCCGACGATAGATATAATTCCATATAGGAGTTCTCGGTGAGTCCGTCCAGTGTACCCAGTCACCACTGAGCACCCGTATATGATCTTGATGTCAAACATCGATGAATGTGGGAACATCCATCGCCCATCTAATGGGTCTAGTATCATATACGCTAGTCTACTCTGGTATATCGATGTCCCGTCTCGATACACCTCCGACTAGGGACATTTCAGGATATGCTTATAAACTACAGATGTCCCACTAGTATGATCTCTATCATAATCACTGTAGTCAAGCCGATATCCTCAGGGCTTTATCAGCATGTATGAATGAATAAAAGCATGATCAAATCAACATGTCAGATAAAGAAGAACCAGATAGCATACTATCATGTCGAGCAAGAATGCATACTGAATATATATATATATTCATATATATATATATACATGTATAGATACATCCACTATCACATAATGGCCTCTAGGGCATACATATATCCAACAGGACTTCCCAGGAGGTCACCCATCCTAGTACTACTCTCGCCCAAGCACGCTTAACTGCGGAGTTCTGATGGGATCCGGTGCTTTAGTGCTGGTATGGTCGCATTCGCAAGTTTTGGGTCGCCAAACTCTTTTATTCTCTCCCAGGCCGCGAGGGATTCTGCATACTCTTCATTCGTTGTCTGCCGGTTTCTCTCCTTTTTCTAAGTCAGATTCAGCCGCAATAAATGTTGCGCTGGATATATCGAAAACCTAAGCCTTTTTCCTTTCCTGCCCGTGGATAATTTCATATTCAACCCAAGATGCATTCTGTTTTTACCGCCGACCGTCCCAAACCCGGTGGGGCTTGGGGGGGCATTCGCCCGTTGAACCGAATGCCCGCAACGGATTATTCTTCTTTCGCAGCCGCTTGGCCCCAGACGGAAAGAGAGGAGGCCGGTGGAAAAAAAATAAATAAAAAGAGGATGCAACACGAGGACTTCCGTGGAGGTCACCCATCCTAGTACTACTCTCGCCCAAGCACGCTTAACTGCGGAGATCTGATGGGATCCGGTGCTTTAGTGCTGGTATGGTCGCATCCGCAATTTCTGGGTCGCCAAACTCTTTTATTCTCTCCCGGGCCGCGACGGATTCTGCATACTCTTCATTCATTGTCTGTCGGTTTCTTTACATTTTCTAAGTCAGATTCAGCCGCAATAAACGTTGCGCTGGATATATCGAAAACCTAAGCCTTTTTCCTTGCCCGCCCGTGGATAACTTCATATTCAGCCCAAGATGCGTTCTGTTTTTACTGCCGACCGTCCCAAAACCCGGCCGGGCTTGGTGGGGCGTTCGACCGTTGAACCGAATGCCCGCAACGGATTTTTCTTCTTTCACAGCCGCGCGTCCCAAGACGGAAAGAGAGAAGGAGGCCGGTGGAAAAAATATAAAAAGGGGATGCAACACGAGGACTTCCCAGGATGTTACCCATCCTAGTACTACTCTCGTCCAAGCACGTTTAACTGCGGAGTTCTGATGGGATCCGGTGCTTTAGTGCTAGTATGGTTGCATCAGCAAGTTTTGGGTCGCCAAACTCTTTTATTCTCTCCCGGGCCCCGACGGATTCTGCATACTCTTCATTCGTTGTCTGCCGGTTTCTCTCCTTTTTCTAAGTCAGATTCAGCCGCAATAAACGTTGCGCTGGATATATCGAAAACCTATGCCTTTTTCCTTGCCCGCCCGTGGATAATTTCAGATTCAGCCCAAGATGCGTTCTATTTTTACCGCCGACCGTCCCAAAACCTGGCCGGGCTTGGGGGGTCGTTCGCCCGTTGAACAATATGCCCACAATGGATTATTCTGCTTTCACAGCCGCGCGTCTCCAGACGGAAAGAGAGAAGTAGGCCGATGGAAAAAAAATAATAAAAAGGGGATGCAACACGAGGACTTCTGATCAGTCGAAAATATTGCATTTTTAACACGACAATTTCCCTACCATTTGCACTCATCTAGAGGTGTTCGGTATTAATATAGAACATATTAGCAAAACAGCTGTAAAATACCAAATAATTTGTGTTGTATACTAAAACCGATATTTTGAGGGAAATTGAGTGTTTATCATTGCCTCGCATAATCTTTCTATAGCGCAACACGTGTCTCGAGAATCTGTGCAGGAAATTCCAGGAACAGAGCCGAAATTGTTAAAAGTGCTGAGAAAAATACGCCAAGTCCAAGACTTGAGATCTGGCAGAAATAGAGAAAGCAAAATGAGATTCAACACATTAGAAAAAGGCCAAAATATCAGCCCAAGAGTGTCACGGAAATTTAATGCAGAGAGGACACGAAAGGGCCGCGGCTCCGCGGCCAATAGCCTATTCCTACCGCGGATCCGCGGCTTGATGACGTCATCGGGCTTCAATTTTCCTCACGTGCTCTTCTGTAACAGCCGTAGCTTCCAGAAGACTCCAGAATACCACGTGGCTTCATCCAGAAGGCTCGGCCTAACAACCTTACCCAAGAATATTCCTCATTCTAGAATATTCCCTCCAACAAACTTCTTCTAGAAGCCTCCTTATAACAACCTTCTTCTAGAAGCCTCCTTGTAACAACCTCATTCTAGAATATTCCCTCCAACAAACTTCTTCTAGAAGATTCTTTCTAACAACCTTATTTTTGAGGGAAAATTCAAATGAGGTAGTTCATTTTGGAGGGAAAATTCAAATGATGTAGTTCATTTTGGAGGGAAAATTCAAATGAGGTGGTTCATTTTGGAGGGAAAAGTTGTTCACTTTGGAGGGAAAAGTGGTTCATTTTGGAGGGAAGTTTGAAATTTGAATTCTAGATCTAAGGTTGAGATGCTTATAAAAGAAAACCTAGATCTAGGATTTTGGGTTGTTCATCCCTTCATCTCTCCCACAAGTTGAGTGACACAACTTGTACCTCCAAACCCTAACCCTAATCCAATCACCAAGCCAAAAATCAAGAATACCGAGTACCAAATCAAGCGAGAAGCCTTCAACCTTTTAGGAGGGAAGCCGATCTTCATCCGAGCAAGTGATCCAAGACGATCCGCGACTCACGAAGACGTGTGGCGCCAAATCGACGATCGAGTTCTTTCCTCATTGTAGATCTTGAGAGAATTGTAACAAAATTATTGATAAATAAAAGGTGAAATTCTTTATCTTGTTTTCTTTACATTCTTGCATCATGATTAGATCTCGATCTGTGATTGTGTTCTTTGATATGATGTTTGAGTAAAACTCCGCTCGTGAAGGAGTCGAGAGAATCAATAGATGATGATGTTACAAATCTTGAAACGATTCTTAATTCCTATAAGTTTTGTAAACTTTAGTAAATTGAAGAATCGGCAACCTAGTTTCGAGCGATGCTTTCTTGATTGTGTTCGCTCTTAATTATGGATCCACGATCGATTCTTGAATTTACTACAGGCTAGTTTTGTTGAATGAGATTCATCGAAAGGACAAAGGATGAGATGAAGAAATCCTAGTTTCTTTAAAAAGATCCTTAAACCTCGATTAATCGTCATCGATCTAGTATCAACTCATTAATGGATAAGAATACGTAATCAATAGATTCCATCACGTCTATAAATTCGATCGATTCCTACGAGCCTCACTTCGATTCTTGATTATTTGGATTGGATATCATCACTTCATGATTCTTGATTTTTAATATTTTCTTGATTTAGATATAGACCTAGATGATTTTTGAATTCAACTTTAAAAATCTTGAATTGAATTGTCTTTTCTTTCTTTTCTTTAATTTTCAATTCATCTAATTCGAATACGAACGGATCTCACTTTCCCTGTGGACGATCCGCACTCGCTAACGCGCTACATCCGACACCGTTATTGATTGCGGTCAAAATATTTTTTGTTGTGATTTCTATACATTTTCTACATACACACCGAGAATTTGTACCAATCAAATAGCGCCGTTGCCGGGGATAGTGCGCTAATTCGTTCGTTTTTGAAATTTGAGTTGAAAATTTTATTCCATCATAATTTTTAGATCAAAATTCGCGCAAAACACTAAACGATTCTTTGTGATTTGTTGCGAGGAAATCTGGAATCTGTGGAGCAACTGGAAAATTATTCAGAGCATTCCAGAGAGCTCAGGAGGTGAACAGGAACAGTACCAAAAATTTCTGTGCAGAGAACTCATTGGACCGCGGCGGATCCGCGGCACGAGCCCTCTATTGCGGCGGAAGCACGACGCTCCTGTAGCTACAGTGCGCAAAAATTGCTCAGTAACTTCCTCACTTTCTTATCTCTTTCCTCATCTGCTCCAATAACAATTTTCTGCAGGTTTCATTGCAAAATTCGCAGTGCCGTAAAAAGCAATAAAAATTGTGCGTGTTTTGATCTTGGTTGTTTGCATATTAATACGGAATTTAAGGGGCACGGCCAAATTCAGATTAGGTGGGGAGTTCATTACCCTTCCTAAGCCCCGAAAATCACAAAACTTGCATCCACATTACCCTCATTAACTAAAAGAAATCTAGACATGACTCTAAGGACCGTCGCGCTCACTTAGGACAGAAGAAGGCCGTGGGTAATTCATTGCATATCCGCGTTTCTTTTGTGGTGTCTAAAGAAAGTGTGTCTAAGGCATGTGGTTACTTAATTAGGCCCACTACTTACGTAGTGGAGAACCTCCCACTTACTTGGCACTTACCTGGCCACAGGAGAGACAAAGAGGCAGTGGAGGATTGATCATGTGACTTGTGTTTTGGCAGTTAGGAGCGATCTAGAGCCTTGACCTAGGTGACGACTAG
Organism: Agapanthus africanus; assembly: GCA_030015575.1. NCBI lineage: Eukaryota > Viridiplantae > Streptophyta > Magnoliopsida > Asparagales > Amaryllidaceae > Agapanthus > Agapanthus africanus. The sequence goes on along the minus strand of JASDDO010000010.1, from coordinate 278,361,075 downwards.
ACTTAGGGTTGCTTGTGCATTTGTTGTGATTTGCATCATTTTATTCAAAAATCCGTATATTTTTCAAAACAAACACCACTTCATCTTTCCCCTAGTTATATCAACGCTCCCCCTTGTACTAAACCCTTTAGTGCAAGCTCGGCTGGACACGGGATTCTAGTGCCCGACTTGTCCGCGTTCCCCCGATCGATCCCAAAGTTGGTATTTCTATATTTACCTCTTCTTTACCCACCACTACACCCATTTCGATGGACAATTCTCTATCGAACATCTTTACCACTACTCTGCCACCATCCACAGGTGCGCAGAATCCACCCCGCATCTCTCTCCAAGAGAGGTGCTATCCTACACGAGGTCCTCTTTCGACCTGTCTTTCCATTCCACCAGCCAACGGGGACAATTTTCAGATTAAACCCCAATACATCAACCTTCTACCCAAATATCACGGTCTCGAGTCTGAAGACGCATATGTCTTTATCACCAAATTTGAAAATGTATGCGCAATGATGGGTACTTCACAGCTTTCTGTGGATGTTATGCGTCTTCGTCTTCTCTCATTTACCTTGTGCGATATAGCCAAGAAGTGGCTGTATAACACAACCACACATTCCATTTCAAATTGGGAAGAATTCGTCAAAGCATTCCTTAAGAAATTCTACCCAAATCATAAGACAGCTCGAGTCCGTAGCGAAATAAATCAATTCACCCAGCTTCCAAATGAAACATTCTCGAAATGTCTAGAACGCTTCAAGGATCTGTTAGTTCAATGTCCTCATCACGGAATCCCCAGATGGGATCTATGCCGAATCATATATGAGGGCATTAATCCTAACACAAAACAGACCCTTGAATTAATGTGTCAAAGCAACTTCATGACCAAAGATGATGGGGAAGCCTGGAAATTCCTAGAAGATTTCGTTGAAAAATCATTACAGTGAGAGAGTGTGAGTCAATCGTCTAGGGGTGGCAATAACCAATTAGAAGTTTCCATAGGAGTTAGAGCTGACATTTCAGCTATGCAAAAGAAACTCGAGACTATGGAAAATAAATTTTTAGCCGCCGCCTTAAATCAAATGTCACTCTCCAAAATTGTATGTGGATGCTGTTCTGATCCTTCTCATTTGACGGAAGAATGTCCACTAAATTCTCCGTTTCAAGGTCATGAGCATGCCAATGCTGCTTTTCAAAGACCTAGAAACGATCCATTTTCTTCCACATATAATCAGGGTTGGAGGAATCACCCTAACCTTGCTTGGAACTAATCACAAAATCAAAACACGGTACCAACCCAAAATAATTTCCAAAGGGTCCCTCCAACACAACAGCAACCACTTCAATTGAGTCAGCACCCATACCAATCACAAAACTTCCAAAATCCGGCCAACACTTTTGCACCACATGAAAACTCTTTGCAATTGACCGGTACAGATAATACCTCTGCACTAGCACAAACCTTGGACACTTTCATGAAACAATCCATCCAAGGGACGGCAAGTTTGCAATCTTCCATCGAGAATGTGATGAAGATCATTGTCTCTCAAAATGAGAATATCAAATCGATAGAAGCATAAATTGCACAATTAAAATCCGAAATGAGTGCAAGAGAGAAAGGGAAACTTCCAGCTCAACCTTTACCCAATCCTGGCTATTCACATCATGTGAATGCAATCACGTTGAGATCTGGAAGAGTGCTTGACGATCACGTTGGGGAAAAGATTGATGACACTGAAAAATCTATCGATGACACCCCGGCTGAGACCTTTCCTTCCACTTCTACTTCTAATTCTGACCCTAGTTCGTCTACCCCACCATTTTCTTCCGAGCCTATTCTCTGTTTCCCACAAGGCTTGACACCTCAGCCCAGCTCTTCTAGTACACAGAAAACGATCCCCACTCCTATTCTTAGATCGTTTCCACCCACACGATCTTCTCCAATGTTGGACCCCGACCTTATTCCCCAAGCTCCTTAACCGAATCGGTTAAGGGGAAACACATTGAGTTCACAAATGGAGAAGATCACTGAAATGTTTAAACAGATTAACATCAACATCCCTCTTCTAGATGCTATCCAACAAGTCCCCTCTTATGCGAAAGTTCTTTAAGACTTGTGCACTAGAAAGAGGAAGACTCGAGTGCCCAAGAAGATATTCATGGCAAAAACAGTAGACACGGCTTTCCCCCAACAATTACCGAGAAAACCTAAGGATCCTGGCTATCCTACGATTTCCATTTCTATTGGGGAGAAACACATCAACCGTGCTCTACTTTACCTTGGCGCAAGTGCTAACCTGCTTCCTTTCTCAGTCTATGAGTAGTTAGGGATCGGAGAGTTGAAACCAGCCCATTACACTCTCTAGATGGCTGACCGATCAAGCACCAAACGTAGGGGTGAATTGGAGGATGTGTTAATAAAAATCGGGGAATTTGTATTCCCTGTTGACTTTATTGTAATTGACACACAGCCTGTAGCGAACCCACGGAATTAAATTCCGGTGATTTTAGGTCACCCCTTTTTGGCCACTTCCAACGCTATCATCAACTGTCGTAACGGTTCTATGACCCTATCCTTCGGGAATAGGTCAATTGAGCTGAACATTTATAAGTTGGGAAGTGTACCCTCCGAACCTACTGCTCAGGTCTGTTCTGTCGATGTAATGGATGTCGACAGCAGCGAATTTGATGATCCTCATCATACTGATCTAGACTCTTTTCATATGTTATTGTTTGACCCAACTATGTATCATACACATACGGACTCTTCCACCGAGATGTCCGGGTCAACAACTAACACTGATTATGAACCGTTTTTAGAGTCTGAAGTTCACCCCTCACTTTGTGATGACATTATTCTTCGGGGTATTGATGAGACTTTTGAGGAGATCTTCGCTGATGAACTCGCATTTTTGAATGACACGGGTGTTGAGATGAATCCACCTCAATACAATGAAATTGAACCTCCACCCCTTCTTCTAGACTGTAAAAAGATTGCGAGCAATCCATCACATTCACTGAGTCGTCTCTCCAAAACGAGATGCAAACACATTCTATTCCATCACTTACCTTTTCCCCACTTCTTCTTCCACCAACCTGAGCACTACATTGATAAAATTTTCGAATGGTTGATGTTGACCTTCGGTCTTTGCAAAGCTTGGCATCGACCAATAATTTTTGACCCCCTCATGTGATTTTCGAAGATTAACATGGCTTAATTCAAGTTTGGGGGGGTATAATCTTGCTCTTGATAAGAAAAATTTTAAACAAAATGTGGAGCCAAAAATAAGTTTGGGGGAGGATTTTCACTTATATATTTTACCCCCATTTAATAAATTTCCTCCCAGGCTTTCAGGTTTTTGAGATTTAGCAGAAGGCAACAGTGAGGACACTGTTGAAAACAAGTTTGGGGGAGGTTTGTGCTTATTTTCGCATCATTTGCATCATACTTTGCATAAGCACAAAACATTTTTGAAAAATCCTATAAAAATTTAAAGAATTTCAAAATAGTAAAATAATAAAAAATTTTGTACATAAATAAGATAATAAAAGATTAGATAGTGAAAAATTACATCTAAAAGATTGGAAAAATTTAAGAAAACCAAGAAAATTAGAAGTTTTCTTTAACGAACTAGTAATAAGTAGTTATGAGCCGTAGTCCCAAGGGTTAGTAAGATGAAGGAAGTCACTAATCTGAGGATAAAAATAAGTCTGAAAAATAGTTTCTATTCTGAAAGCCAAACATTTTGAACGTTGATACCCTGCTATTCGCACTTACACACGTCTTGAAACTCGGGATAGTAGAGGATACCTTGAAATGCTCTTGTCTAAAAGCCAAAGTATGAAGGAAATAAAAAAATGAATGAAAAATAAATGGTGAAGAAAAATGAACACTGGTTTTGTTATCGTCAAGGCAGCAATAAAAAAATATAGCGAGGGTGCCTCTTCACCTAGTGCCTTAGACCAACTGGTCTGGGAGTCACTGCTAAGCCTTAGGTGGTGTAAGATGAGGAAAAACACCGTATAAGCAAGCACATGAGTAATCGGTCGGTTAGTACCTCAAGAAGTATTAACGGTCTCATGAAAATGTGTGAGCAAATCTAAATATTCATCAAATTAAAAAGTACTGAGGCAGATGGACAAGAGTATGATAGCTTGAATTGAATTCTCCGGGTGTAGGGATGTATATTACACACACGTAGGGTTATATGATCGATGTTTGGAAGAAAGATAGGAATGAAGAATAAAGAAGATGTTTTATTGAGGGATGATGTGATTTCTAACATCTTTTCATGACTATTAAGATAGGGCTCATGACAACCGAAAAGCTAGCATAGTTGAAAACTCTAATTTTCAAAGTCTTTCTTTTATAATTCTTATCTTTATATGTAACTTTCACGGTCTTCCTTTTATTATTGGATTTTGTGGGTGCAATCCACTGAAAACCCTCAGGAGACAACACTCCTCCTACTAGGGACACCTAGAGGTTTAAAAGCTTGTTGCACGTGCTCAGTGCAATCGTGTTGCCTACGAAAGTGTGCTAGTTAGTTTTTCTGTTTCTTCATTTTCTCCTTATCTTTTTAATAAAACAGTTCACTCGAGACGACCGAAAATAAGTTTGGGGAAATTTGATCAGTCGAAAATACTGCATTTTTAACACGTCAATTTTCCTATCATTTGCACTCATCTAGAAGTGTTCGGCATTCATATTGCACATATTAGCAAAACATCCCTAAAATACCAGATTACATGTGTTATACTCTAAAACCGACATTTCTGTGGGAAATTGTGTGTTTATCATTGCATCGCATCATTCTTGTATAGCGCAACACTTGTTTCGAAGTCTGTGCAGGAAATTCCAGGAGAAAAGCCAAAATTCTCATAGTGCTGATCAAAATTACGCCAACTCAAGGACTAGAGATCTGGTAGCAATCTAGAAGGAATTGTGAGAATAAACATATCAGAAAAATACCAAGTTGACATCAGAAGGCCACAGTAGAAGACTGAAGCCCTAAGGCTCCAATTGGGCCGCGGATCCGCGGCCTAAGCAGGCTTGAGCCACGGATCCGCGGCAGACTTGCCACATCAGCACTCCATTTCAGCTGCAGTATTCCTATCTCAGTTCCAGAACCTCATCAAGCCAATGCAATTTCCAGAACACTCCAGAATATTCTTCCAGATCAGCAAGGACCATTAAATCAAGCTAATCTTGATTAAGCTAATCTGTCACACCCCGCTTCCCAGTGTACGCAAGATTTGGGCACGCGACATAGCCAACCATGCTACCTGTGGGTAGGAAGTATCCATCCACAGTCACATTACGGCTGTAGAGATATCAAGAACAAGATAATAACTAATCTAACACATGTCCAAATCCATAATAACAAGAGTCAATAAACAAAAAGTGCGGAAGCAAATGATCCAATACAATGAATACATAGTACGTCCCATAATGCGGGCTCACATCTGGAAATGAAATGAAATAAATAAACTAATCACTATGGAACTCACAGATCAGCCTGCTAGCTGAAGTACTCCTGCTCGGTCGTCGACAGTGGTAAGGAATCTGGGCCATGCAAAACCCAGATGTTAGCGCGTCATGTCAACCAATAATATAATATGAACATGGTAATAAGCAATGCAGGGATGAACATGAATAAAACAATGATATGAAATAACAGTGCAGGGTAGTGTGCAGTGGGTAACTATACCGTCCTATCAGGTTTCTATTCTAAAGTCGTTGAAATCAATTGGTGACTCGTCGATGTAACTCAATAGTATCCCGTGCATGCCCGGGACCACGGTCAAGACCCTCAGGGCTGAATCCGAGACATGCCGCTAGGCAGTAATAGGTAGCAGGATGGACGAGTGATGTCAGCATCATCACTCCCGGACTGGCCAAGCCCGTAAGACTGATCAGAACAGGTATCGAACTGTTGAGTTACAAGTCGGTTTCACCTTTGATTTCCCTATACCCCCAAGTTATGTATGTCAGGTCTGGTATTCAGTAATCAAGAACTAATGCCAACACAGGATCTGGTAAAAGCAGGTTTTTCTGGATAGACAACAGGAACGGTCCATGAGGACCCCAAGTCAGGTTTGTTGGCATTAGGCATGAGATCAGGTAACAAGTCAGGTCATGGTACAACAGGTTGAGTCGGTATGTAGGGTACCATGTCCGGTGTATCGGTATGTAAATATATGTCATGTGTAGCAAGGTCAGGTCAATCTGTAATGCAATCGAATGTATCCTCATGACAGGTATAGAAGCGAATAAGGAACAACAGCAGGAAACAGTAAATAACAATAATAGTTCATTTAATCACAGTGGTGCTTTGTATTATCTTATTAACAGGTTCGAGCACCCGTGGGGTGCACTAATCACAGGGTAGCGCAATATTAATAACAACAAGTAATGAAGATATAAGTGTGCGACTATCGTCCTCAAAATGATTAACAGGTAGTTGTTATTAGGGTTACAGTGGCATAATACGGTTTAGGTTGCAGTATTATGATGTATATCATATTTCGTCCAATGAGACAAGTAACTATACTTAGTTAATATTGCAAGTTTTATGAGTCAAACACTTAATTAGTTGAACGTAGCATGTAGCAAGAAATCTTGCCTCGACGGTTTCGCAAACCGGAAAACACGAACGCAACGTCGGCGGAAAACACGCAACGGATGCACGGGCCATGGATCGAGTCCAAACAGCGAACAGCGGGACCACACGGACTGGAGTACTTCGCTGGAGAGTCGGGTCAAGTCGTCGGCACGGCCGGAATCCGGCGAAATGTCAAAACAGCGACGAATTAGCAAAATACGACACATGGACACGAACGACCAGCGAGGGGTTAACACGAATGGAGAAAGTATAGGGATGCTTACAGGGATGGCAAAGGTGGCAACTGTGACGGGTTCGACGGCGATGGCGCGCCGGCGAGGCAGCGGCAATCCCGGCTGAAAGGTGCTGGAGGTCGCTGGAATGGGATGGTGCGATGAGTAGAGGAGGTGCTGGCCTGATCTGGTTTGCAGGGGGAGAAGGAGGTGGTCGGCGGTGGCTCTGGCAACGACGGCGAGGGTCGACGGGGCTTTTCCGGCGAACTAGGGTTGGTGTTAGTGTTAGGCTCGGGTGCAGTTGCAACCTGGCGAGGGAAGGAGGAGGAAGATGATGAGGTCGAGACGAGGGTGAAGGGAGGAAGACTCTGGCGTCGTCGGTGATGGGCTGCGGCGGCGACGGCGAGCGGCGACGGTGTGTGCGGCTACGGGGTTGGGTTGCAGGCGCTGAAGGAGGGAGAAGAGGAGGAAAGGGTGCGGTCGAGGCTGTGGAGGCGAGGAGGATGGTGGCGAGGTCGCGGGGAGGTCGACGGCGAGGCTGCGGCGGCTAGGGCAAGGCTAGGGTTCGAGGTTCGTCGATGGAGTTTTCTCGTGGGGGTTGAGAACGAGGAACAGTGGGGAAAAATATAAAAGAGAGAGAGAGAGAGAGTTTTAGGAGAGGGAGAGAGAGATTTTAGGAGAGAGAGAGAGAGTGAGATTAGAGAGAGATAGAGAGACGGAGAGAGAGAGAGAGAGGGGGTTGGTGGGGCCCACGAGGGATCGAACGCTCGTGATTGGCTGGGAGTGGGTACGGGAAGTTTTAAAAGGAAAATTTTAAAAGATTTTAAAGGATTTGAACGTTAATTATAGTAACAGAATATATATTATATAGTTTTAATATATTTAATTAAATGGGCATTTCGGCGCTAAATGAAACATTTCCAAATCGCTCCCGGGTTGCGCCCAAATGTTTCAAATTCAAATAATATGATTTTAAGCGAGTTCCAAATTTTAAAATGAGATGTTTTAAGATTAAAATGCATGCCCCCAAGTCGGACACTTGCACGCGCGCGTAGCCGTCCAAACTTGCCCGTTTCGCCGAACGGGATGAAATCTCGACGCGCGGACGCTACCACGCGACTAGTGGCGACGAGTAGGCCAATATGGATATTTTTAATTTCATTTTAGGTGTTAAAACTTGTTATAGGCAAAAATGACTTAGCCGGTTAAAATTTAGCAATAAGCACCAAACAAGCAGGATAATTGAAATGAGCAATGTCTAACACTCAACCAGTAAAAGAAATAGTATTATTGGGCTCGGGTGTTACATAATCAACCTCCTAACAACCTAGTTCTAGAAGCTCCCTCCAACTAACTACTTCTAAAAGCCTCTCTAGCTAACAAAATTTTGGAGGGAAATTCAAATTTTGAATACTAGATCTAGGGTTATGAAAGCTTATAAAAGGGAGCCTAGATCTAAGGTTGTTGAAGTTGTTCGTTAATCTCTCCTCTCTCCCCAAATTCAATACAAGTTGAGTGACACAACTTGTAAACCCTAATTCCAATTCCAAAACCAAGATCAAGAATTCCGAGTACCACATCAAGCTCGAAGCCTTCGATCCTTTAGAAAGCGATGCCGGACTTCATCGGATCAAGAGATCTAAGGAGATCCGCGACTCAAGGAGCCGAGCGAAGCCGAAATCGACGATCTAGTTTCTTCCTTTTGTGAATTTCAAGAGAGTTGTAACGAATTTGTCGATAAATAAAGGTGAAATTTCTATATCTTGCTTATCTTTTAATTCAAGCATTATGATTCGATCTCAATTTGTGATTGTGTTTGTTATTATGATGTTTGAGTAAATCTCCGCTCGTGTAGGAGTTGTGACGATCAATAGATGATGATGATTTAGACTCTTTTACGATTCTTAAGTCCTATAATGTTTGTAAATTCTTGTAAATCGAATGATCCACGATCTAGTTTCGATGTGAAATGTTTTCTTGATTATTTTCACTCGGAACTAGAGATCAACGATCGATCATTAGATTTACTAGAAGCTAGTTTGTGAATGAGATTCATCGAAAGGACAAAGGATGAGATGAGGAATCCCTAGTTTCTTCTCAAGATCCTTAAACCTCGATAAATCGTCATCGATCTAGTATAAATTCGTTAATGGATAAGAGTATGTAATCATTAGATCTCATCACATCTATTGATCTGATATACTCCAACGAGCCACACTTCGAATCTTGATTGTTGGTTTGGAAATCATCAGATCTCAATTCTTGATTTTAATGTTTTCTTAGATCAAGATTTTTCTAATTCTAGATATTCAATTTTACAAATCATGAATTATTTCTTTTCTTTTCTTTAAATTTTCGACTTGTCTAATTCAAAAAAATTGAACGGATCTCACTTTCCCTATGGACGATCCGCACTTACCAACGCGCTACATTCGACATCGTTATTGAATGCGGTCAAAATATTTTTGGTTGTGATTTCTATATAATTTTCTATAAACCGACACAATGAGAAATTCATTCAATCAACTTCCCAGGAGGTCACACATCCTAGTACTACTCTCGCCCAAACACGCCTAACTACGGAGTTCTGATGGGATCCGGTGCTTTAGTGCTGGTATGGTCGCATCCGCAAGTTCTGGGTCGCCAAAATCTTTTATTCTCTCCCGGGCCACGACGGATTCTGCATACTCTTCATTCGTTGTCTGCCGGTCTCTCGCCTTTTTCTGAGGCAAATCAGCCGCAATAAACGTTGCGCTGGATATATCGAGAACCTAAGACTTTTTCCTTGTCCGCCCGTGGTTAATTTCAGATTCAGCCCAAGATGCGTTCTGTTTTTAGCGCTGACCGGCCCAAAACCCGGTCGGGCTTGGGAGGCGTTCGCCCGTTGAACCGAATGCCCGCAACGGATTATTCTGCTTTCACAGGCGCGTATCCCCAGACGGAAAGAGAGAAGGAGGCCGGTGGAAAAAAAAAATAAAAAGGGGATGCAATACGAGGACTTCCCAGGAGGTCACCCATCCAAGTATTACTCTCGCCCAAACACGCCTAACTACGGAGTTCTGATAGGATCCGGTGCTTTAGTGCTGGTATGGTCGCATCCGCAAGTTCTGGGTCGCCAAACTCTTTTATTCTCTCCCGGGCCGCGACGGATTCTGCATACTCTTCATTCGTTGTCTGCCGGTCTCTCGCCTTTTTCTAAGGCAGATCAGCCGCAATAAACGTTGCGCTGGATATATAGAGAACCTAAGACTTTTTCCTTGCCCGCCCGTGGTTAATTTCAGATTCAGCCCAAGATGCGTTCTGTTTTTAGCGCCGACCGGCCCAAAACCCGGTCGGGCTTGGGAGGCGTTCGCCCGTTGAACCGAATGCCTGCAACGGATTATTCTGCTTTCACAGGCGTGTGTCCCCAGACGGAAAGAGAGAAGGAGGCCGGTGGAAAAAATAAAAATAAAAAGGGGATGCAACACGAGGACTTCCCAGGAGGTCACCCATCCTAGACTACTCTCGCCCAAGCACGATTAACTGCGGAGTTCTGATGGGATCTGGTGCTTTAGGGCTGGTATGGTTGCATCCGCAAGATCTGGGTCGCCAAACTCTTTTATTCTCTCCCGGGCCCCGACGGATTCTGCATACTCTTCATTCGTTGTCTGCCGGTTTCTCTCCTTTTTCTAAGTCAGATTCAGCCGCAATAAATGTTGCGCAGGATATATCGAAAACCTAAGCCTTTTTCCTTGCCCGCCCGTGGATAATTTCAGATTCAGCCCAAGATGCGTTCTGTTTTTACCGCTGACCGTCCCAAAATCCGGCCGTGCTTGGGTGGGCGTACGACCGTTGAATCGAATGCCCGCAACGGATTACTCTGCTTTCACAGCCGCGCGTCCCCAGACGGAAAGAGAGAAGGAGGCCGGTGGAAAAAAATAAAAATAAAAAGGGGATGCAACACAAGGACTTCCCAGGAAGTCACCCATCCTAGTACTACTCTCGCCCAAGCACGCTTAACTGAGGAGTTCTGATGGGATCCGGTGCTTTAGTGCTGGTATGGTCGCATCCCCAAGTTCTGGGTCGCCAAACTCTTTTATTCTCTCCCGGGCCGCGACGGATTCTGCATACTCTTCATCCGTTGTCTGCCGGTTTCTCTCCTTTTTCTGAGTCAGATTCAGCCGCAATAAACGTTGCGCTGGATATATCGAAAACCTAAGCCTTTTTCCTTGCCCGCTCGTGGATAATTTCAGATTCAGCCCAAGATGCGTTCTGTTTTTACCGCCGACCGTCCCAAAACCCGGCAGGGCTTGAGGGGAGATCTCCCGTTGAACCGAATGCCGGCAACGGATTATTCTGCTTTCACAGACGCACGTCCCCAGACGGAAACAAAGAAGGAGGGCGGTGGAAAAAAAATAATAAAAAGGGGATGCAACACTAGGACTTCCCAGGAGGTCACCCATCCTAGTACTACTCTCGCACAAGCAAGCCTAAATGCGTAGTTCTGATGGGATCCGGTGCTTTAGTGCTGGAATGGTCGCATCCGCAAGTTCTGGGTCGCCAAACTCTTTTATTCTCTCCCGGGCCGCGTCGGATTCTGCATACTCTTCATTCGTTGTATGCCGGTTTCTCTCCTTTTTTAAGTCAGATTCAGCCGCAATAAACGTTGCGCTGGATATATCGAACACCTAAGCCTTTTTCCTTGCCCGGCCGTGGATAATTTCAGATTCTGCCCAAGATGCGTTCTGTTTTTACCGCCGACTGTCCCAAAACCCGGCCAGGCTTGGGGAGGGCGTTCGCCCGTTGAACCGAATGCCCGCAACGGATTATTCTGCTTTCACAGCCTCGCGTCCCCAGACGGAAAGAGAGAAGGAGGCCGGTGGAAAAAAAATAATAATAAAATGGGGATGCAACACGAGGACTTCCCAGGAGGTCACCCACCCTAGTACTACTCTCGCCCAAGCAAGCTTAACTGCGGAGTTCTGAAGGGATCCGGTGCTTTAGTGCTGGTATGGTCGCATCCGCAAGTTCTGGGTCGCCAAACTCTTTTATTCTCTCCCGGGCCACGACGGATTCTGCATACTCTTCATTCGTTGCCTGCCGGTTTCTCTCCTTTTTCTAAGTCAGATTCAGCCGCAATAAACGTTGCGCTGGATATATAAAAAACCTAAGCCTTTTTCCTTCCCCGCCCGTGGATAATTTTAGATTCAGCCCAAGATGCGTTCTGTTTTTACCGCCGACGGTCGCAAAACCCGGCCGGGCATAGCGCGGCGTTTGCCCGTTGAACCGAATGCCCGCAACGGATTATTCTGCTTTCAAAGCACCGCGTCCCCAGACGGAAAGAGAGAAGGAGGCCGGTGGAAAAAAATTAAAAAATAAAAAGTGGATGCAACACGAGGATTTCCCTGGAGGTCACCCATCCTAGTACTAATCTCGCCCAAGCAAGCTTAACTGCGGAGTTCTGATGGGATCCGGTGCTTTAGTGCTGGTATGGTCGCATCAGCAAGTTCTGAGTCGACAAACTCTTTTATTCTCTCCCGGGCCGCGACGGATTCTGCATACTCTTCATTCGTTGTCTGCCGGTTTCTCTCCTTTTTCTAAGTCAGATTCAATCGCAATAAACGTTGCGCTGGATATATCGAAAACCTAAGACTTTTTCGTTGCCCGCCCGTGGATAATTTCATATTCATCACAAGATGTGTTCTGTTCTTACCGCCGACCGTCCCAAAACCCGGCCGGGCTTGGGGCGGCGTTCGCCCGTTGAACCGAATGCCCGCAACGGATTATTTTGCTTTCACAGCCGCGCGTCCCCAGAAGTTAAGAGAGAAGGAGGCCGGTGGAAAAAAAATAAAAAATAAAAAGGGGATGCAACACGAGGACTTCCCAGGAGGTCACCCATCCTAGTACTAATATCTCCCAAGCATGTTTAACTACGGAGTTCTGATGCGATCCGGTGCTATAGTGCTGGTATGGTCACATCCGCAAGTTCTGGGTCGCCGAACTCTTTTATTCTCTCCCGGGCCGTGACGGATTCTGTATACTCTTCATTCGTTGTCTGCCGGTTTCTCTCCTTTTTCTAAGTCAGATTTAGCCGCAATAAACGTTGCGCTGGATATATCGAAAACCTAAGCCTTTTTCCTTGCCCGCCCGTGGATAATTTCAGATTCAGACCAAGATGCGTTCTGTTTTTATCGCCAACCGTCCCAAAACCCGGCCGGGCTTGGGTGGCGTTCCCCCGTTGAACCGAATGCCCGCAACGGATTATTCTTCTTTCACAGCCACGCGTCCCCAGACGGAAAGAGAGAAGGAGGCCGGTGGAACAAAAATAATAATAAAAAGGGGATGCAACACGAGGACTTCCGAGGAGGTCAACCACCCAAGTACTACTCTCGCCCAAGCAAGCTTAACTGCAGAGTTCTGATGGGATCCGGTGCTTTAGTGCTGATATGGTCGCATCCGCAAGTTCTGTGTCGCCAAACTCTTTTATTCTCTCCCGGGCTGCGAAGGATTCTGCATAATCTTCATTCGTTGTCTGCCGGTTTCTCTCCTTTTTCTAAGTCAGATTCAGATTCAGCCCAATATGCGTTCTATTTTTACCGCCGACCGTCCTAAAACCCGGCCGGGCTTGGGGGGCGTTTGCCCGTTGAACCGAATGCCCGCAACGGATTATTATGCATTCACAGCCCCGCGTCCCCAGACAGAAAGAGAGAAGGAGGCCGGTGGAAAAAAAATAAAAAATAAAAAGTGGATGCAACACGAGGATTTCCCAGGAGGTCACCCATCCTAGTACTACTCTCGCCCAAGCAAGCTTAACTGCGGAGTTCTGATGGGATCCAGTGCTTTAGTGCTGGTATGGTCGCATCCGCAAGTTCTGGGTCGCCAAACTCTTTTATTCTCTCGCGGGCCGCGACGGATTCTGCATACTTTTCATTCTTTGTCGGCCGGTTTCCCTCCTTTTTCTAAGTCAGATTCAACCGCAATAAACGTTGCGCTGGATATATCGAAAACCTAAACCTTTTTCCTTGCCCGCCCTTGGCTAATTTCATATTCAGCCCAAGATGTGTTCTGTTCTTACCGCCGACTGTCCCAAAAACCCGGCCGGGCTTGGGGGGGCGTTCGTCCGTTGAACCGAATGCCCGCAACGGATTATTCTTCTTTCCCAGCCGCGCGTCCCCAGACGGAAAGAGAGAAGGAGGCCGGTGGGAAAAAAATAAAAAATAAAAACGGGATGCAACACGAGGACTTCCCAGGAAGTCACCCATCCTAGTACTACTCTCTTCCAAGCACGTTTAACTGCGGAGTTCTGATGGGATCCGGTGCTATAGTGCTGGTATGGTCACATTCGTAAGTTCTGGGTCGCCAAACTCTTTTATTCTCTCCCGGGCCACGACGGATTTTGCATACTCTTCATTCGTTGTCTGCCGGTTTCTCTCCTTTTTCTAAGTCAGATTCAGCCGCAATAAACGTTGCGCTGGATATATCGAAAACCTAAGCCTTTTTCCATGTCCGCCCGCGGATAATTTCTGATTCAGACCAAGATGCGTTCTGTTTTTACCGCCAACCGTCCCAAAACCCGGCCGGGCTTGGGGGGCGTTGGCCCGTTGAACCGAATGCCTGCAACGGATTATTCCTCTTTCACAGCCGCGCGTCCCCAGATGGAAAGAGAGAAGGAGGCCGGTGGAACAAAAATATTAATAAAAAGGGGATGCAACACGAAGACTTCCCAGGAGGTCAACCACCATAGTACTACTCTCGCCCAAGCAAGCTTAACTGCGGAGTTCTGATGGGATCTGGTGCTTTAGTGCTGGTATGGTCGCATCCGCAAGTTCTGGGTCGCCAAACTCTTTTATTCTCTCCCGGGCCGCGACGGATTCTGCATACTCTTCATTCGTTGTCTGCCGTTTTCTCTCCTTTTTCTAAGTCAGATTCAGTCGCAATAAACGTTGCGCTGGATATATCGAAAACCTAAGACTTTTTCCTTGCCCGCCCGTGGATAATTTCATATTCAGCACAAGATGTGTTCTGTTCTTACCGCCGACCGTCCCAAAACCCGGCCGGGCTTGGGGGGCGTTCGCCCGTTGAACCGAATGCCCGCAACGGATTATTCTGCTTTCACAGCAGCGCGTCCCCAGAAGTTAAGAGAGAAGGAGGCCGGTGGAAAAAAAATAAAAAATAAAAAGGGGATGCAACACGAGGACTTCCCAGGAGGCCACCCATCCTAGTACTAATCTCTCCCAAGCATGTTTAACTGCGGAGTTCTGATGCGATCCGGTGCTATAGTGCTGGTATGGTCACATCCGCAAGTTCTGGGTCGCCAAACTCTTTTATTCTCTCCCGGGCCGCGACGGATTCTGCATACTCTTCATTCGTTGTGTGCCGGTTTCTCTCCTTTTTCTAAGTCAGATTCAATCGTAATAAACGTTGAGCTGGATATATCGAAAACCTAAGACTTTTTCCTTGCCCGCCCGTGGATAATTTCATATTCAGCACAAGATGTGTTATGTTCTTACCGCCGCCCGTCCCAAAACCCCGCCGAGCTTCGGGGGGCGTTCGCCCGTTTAACCGAATGCCCGCAACGGATTATTCTGCTTTCATAGCCGCGCGTCCCTAGAAGTTAAGAGAGAAGGAGGCCGGTGGAAAAAAAATAAAAAATAAAAAGGGGATGCAACACGAGGACTTCCCAGGAGGTCACCCATCCTAGTGCTAATCTCTCCCAAGCATGTTTAACTGCGGAGTTCTGATGCGATCCGGTGCTATAGTGCGGGTATGGTCACATCCGCAAGTTCTGGGTCGCCAAACTCTTTTATTCTCTCCCGGGCCGCGACGGATTCTGCATACTCTTCATTCGTTGTCTGCCGGTTTCTCTCCATTTTCTAAGTCAGATTTAGCCGCAATAAACGTTGTGCTGGATATATCGAAAACCTCAGCCTTTTTCCTTGCCCGCCGTGGATAATTTCAGATTCAGACCAAGATGCGTTCTGTTTTTATCGCCAACCGTCCCAAAACCCGGCCGGGCTTGGGGGGCGTTCCCCCGTTGAACCGAATGCCCACAACGGATTATTCTTCTTTCATAGCCGCGCGTTCCCAGACGGAAAGAGAGAAGGAGGCCTGTGGAACAAAAATAATAATAAAAAGGGGATGCAACACGAGGACTTCCCAGGAGGTCTACCACCCTAGTACTACTCTCGCCCAAGCAAGCTTAACTGCAGAATTCTGATGGGATCCGGTGCTTTAGTGCTGGTATGGTCGCATCCGCAAGTTCTGTGTCGCCAAACTCTTTTATTCTCTCCCGGGCTGCAAAGGATTCTGCATAATCTTCATTCGTTGTCTGCCGGTTTCTCTCCTTTTTCTAAGTCAGATTCAGATTCAGCCTAAGATGCGTTCTGTTTTTACCGCCGACCGTCCTAAAACCCGGCCGGGCTTGGGGGCGTTTGCCCGTTGAACCGAATGCCCGCAACGGATTATTATGCTTTCACAGCCCCGCGTCCCCAAACAGAAAGAGAGAAGGAGGCCGGTGGAAAAAAAATAAAAATAAAAAGTGGATGCAACACGAGGATTTCCCAGGAGGTCA